>CM049848.1:11523713-12723713 GCA_027422415.1 Schizothorax lantsangensis
TTTATTAGGATTCACATTTTAACTATCAACATAAAGTCTGCTCCACATTTAGCTAACATTACTCTTCAAAATGCATTAAATTGATCAAAGTTGACATTTATAATGTTACAAAATATTTCCATTTCAATTAAATGCAGTTCTTGTGAACTTTCTATTCATCAAAGAATACTGAAAAGAATGTATCATGGTTTCCACAAAAATATTAAGCAGCACAACTGTTATTAACTTTGGTCATTTCAATGTTTCCTGAGCATCAAATCGTCATATTAGACTGATTTCTGAAGGATCATGTGACACTGAATACTGGAGTAATGATGCTGAAAATTCAGCTTCACATCGCAGGAATAAATTAGGCCACATTTTACAATATATTACAGTAGAAAATAGTTATTTTAAAATGTAATAATATTTCACAATATTAATGTTTTACTGTATTTTGATCAAATAAATGTAGTTTTTCAAAATTTGTTTAGATTTGTGATCATAACTTGCCACAATATATGAATTTCTGAACAATATGAGTTATATGGGAGACCATAGATATGGATTTGTATATGTCAGTGTTGGAAAGTAACTAAATTAATTAGAACTCATATTATTTTCATTTGTCGTGTGTCTCCTAGTGTGTGGTAGTCTGCTAGTGTATGATGCTCAGTTTTTTTCTCGATAACCATTTACAGTTTCAGAAAGTGTGTGATGCCTAGTGTTTTAACATCTGTTTAGATTTTTTTAAAGTGGTGAAGTGTATTCCAGTCCAGTGATTTTTACAGGGCTGGTCAATCAGGAGCCAGCAACCATCTTAGGTGCATTATTTAATCATTCAAATGACTTTGACTATAAAGTGCGGGTCTGTTTTAGCACCTTCAACACAACCCTATACCAACTAAGCAAAATGGTACCTATTTTTGAGGACAAATGGACAGGGCATTTATTAGTGAATTACATTACAGACAGAAATACATATAAATTTGTGCCTTATTTTGTGATCTCACATAGCAGTATATTTTAGTCCATACATCAGACATGTTCATAAATGTGCCCCATATACTGTATAACAAATACATGCATAAGTTATGATGCTGTTTTACAGGGTTTTTTTTCAACTGCTTACGCACAAATTGATATTTTAAATGCTGTGATTCATTTTGCAAGAGATGTGAGGCATTTTGCATTTTGTGTGTGCAATTCTTGGATTTGTGTGTAAAGTTTTGAAAAAAGAGGCAAAGTTTTGAAAATGTGTGTAAGCGGTTGAAAAACAAACTGTAACAAATTCCACATTTAGTCATATTCTATAGCTTTAAAGGAATAGTTCATCCAAAAATTTTAATTTCCTGAAAATTTACCCACCCTCACTGGAGGAAGCATTATTATTGATTATGGATTGGTAGTTGGGTATTTTGGGCAGAAGCAATGGTTTCAAGTTCAAAATGTCTTAATGATGGATTTGTATATTACAAACATGCAGCTTTTTGCTTCTCAAGACATCAATTGATGGACTGGATTGGTGTGGATTACTTGTGGATTATTGTGATGTTTTTATCAGCTGTTTGGACTCTCATTCTGATGGCACCCATTCAGTGCAAAGGATCCATTGGTGAGCAACTGATGTAATGCTTTTCTTTTCATTTTTTCTTCTCTCTCTCTCTCAATGGGAATTATCTGAATTGTAATAACTAAATCGATTTGTACCAGGCCTGGCTCCAGCTCTCTCTCTCTCTCTCTCTCTCTCTCTCTCTCTCTCTCTCTCTCTCTCTCTCTCTCTCTCTCTCTCTCTCTTTCTTTCTTTCTTTTTGCCTCATTTTAGCAAAATATTTTGTTAAATGGTGCTGTTCATCACATTGATTTTGACTCAGTTATATAAATTAGTGTGTTTAGATTTATCTTTTCTAGTTCACCATAATTCAAATTCATTCATTCAAAACTTTTCGTGCCAGAAAATTTTGCTCTGATTAAATTGTATCACTGGATAATCTTAAAAAGATAATTGTCTCAATATAGCAAGCAACTTCTTGTTAGTATATTAAATGTAGTGAACTACTTTATAAAAGGGCAGCTTTATTGTAGCTTAACTACTGTAAATGATGAGTAGCTTACAGGCAAGTCTTTTCCCCAGCACTGGTGTGTGTGTGTGTGTGTGTGTGTGTGTGTGTGTGTGTGTGTGTGTGTGTGTGTGTGTGTGTGTGTGTGTGTGTGTGTGTGTGTGTGTGTGTGTGTGTGTGTGTGTGTGTGTGTGTGTGTGTGTGTGTGTGTGTGTGTGTGTGTGTGTGTGTGTGTAGGGCAGAGGTGGCACTGCGTTTCGTTGTTTCTGTAATTAGTGCTGGAGTGCTGCTGATGGCAGGCCGGGACAGACTGTGGCGAATGGCTGTTCTTTTGTGTGAAAAGGCTGCTCCTTCGCTCTCTGCTTCTTCTTTTTTTCTCTCTCTCTGCGCTCTGTCCATCCTCTCGGGATCTCATCATCTTCCCTAACAGTCAGAGTGGGATTTAGTACCCTCTATTCCCTCACCTTCTTCCTCTCCCTCTTCCCCTCTCTCTGTGTGTCTCTTTCTGATGATTTGGAGCCGTTTTACTTTTTAGGTTGTGTCTTTTTCTGACACTCATCTGCACTGTGCTTTCAAGAGAATCTCTGTATGTGCACTGCCGTATAGGAAGTTTGGAGTTAATTTCTTGGATATATTTCTTTTTGGTTCTATTATTGAAAATGTTAGAGTGGTCAGGACTGTCTTACGACCTTAAAGCTGAGCCCTCGACAAGACAGACAAATAGAAAACGATAATTTATATCTTTGACTTTTTTTGTATTTTTGTAGATCTGCAGATACAGACTCTTTATATACAACATTGCTGCTCTTGATTTCATGATATTTCAGGATTCTTAAGTCTGATGTTAGCTCAGCAGTAACAGACTGGTGTGCAGTAAAGTGTTCGCTGTTTCAAAAAAGAATTCCACAACAGTCTCCACAATTGGTTGCACAAGAGTTAATAACACAGAAGAGTGTTCACGAAGAGGAAAAACCCTTTAAAAATCTATTGTAGAACACATGTGGCAAGTAAAAAGTACACTATAGTAACATATTAGGTATATATATATATATATAGTTAAAATATTATATAAAAATGAAATTATTAATTTATTATTCTAACCGTATTGTTTCTAAGAAATAATAATAATATTCTGTGCTAAACTACTAAAGGGTTTGTTTTCAAAAAAAATAATTTTATGAATTGCATTTTTAAAATAAAATAAAAGCATCATGTAGCTGACCCACAGACAAAGGTAAATATTATAAAATATATAGTAAATAATAAATATATTGTTATATATAAAGTAAACATAAAAAATGATTATTCTTTTTAATTAAACTTTTTTTAAGAAAAAAACCTACATATTAGTTTGTATTGAGTAAATATTGCTTATTTCATGGCCTCTAAACTGCTTAATGTAAACTATTTGCATTAAGGTATTTTAAACATTAATATTGCACATTTCTGCAAAGCTGCTTTAAAACAGTGTATATTGTGAAATGCACTACTAAAATGATCAAATCTGACATCACTCTGCAAACAAAGATGAATATACATGCTATGGGCGAGGATATCTCATTGCCTTATTACTAGGTCTGAAATGCCATCCTCAGTCCTTACCGTCCTTCACTGTATCCTCACTTTGGTGCTGTAATGTCACATAGATTGTCAGGTAATAGTCATCTGTAAAGCCCACATCAGTGCAGGCTGAGCAAAACATCACATAGTGGCTACAAAACCTGCAAATGAATGTCAAGTCCATCATTTGGGACAGAGCCTAAGTGCCTCAATCCCTTGAATATCTTTCAAAGATGTAATGCCACAAACCTTATGAACCTCAGTGAAAATCAATGCTTTGTTATTCCTCTAATGTGCACAAACGCCTAGTACCTTAAAGTTAACCAAAATGAAAATTTTCATCATTTACTCACCTTCATGTAGGCCTAGTTCGAAAAAAAACTTTTGACTTTATTTCTTGTGTGGAACATAAAAGAAGATATTTTGAAGAATATTGGTAACCAAACAGTTTTGGTTCCTATTGACTTCTATTGTATGGACACACAAAAAAAAAAAAAAATATGCAAGTCTATGGGAAACTAAAAGGTTTCTGTTCAATTTTTATTGCATTAATAAAAATTACAAATTACGCAGACAAAGGTAAATATAACTAAATATATAGTCTCTAATAAATTTATAGTTCAAGTAAATATATATTTGGTAGCCCTTTATTATGATAGTCCACTTTAGACATTCTACTAACAGTAAGTAACTTTGCAACTACATGTCAACTAGTCATTAGAGTATTAGTAGACTGTCTGCTTAATATCTTCTAACACTTTACTTTGATGGACCCACAAAATACAACATACTGACTATAAGAATATTTGCAAGTATATGTCAACATATTCTACTATCACTAAACCTAACCTAACAGTCTAATCTGAGAGTTAGCAGACATGTAGTTGCGAACTCATGCAATTAGTTGACATGTAGTTGCAAAGTTACTTATAGTTAGTAGAATGTCTAAAGTGGACTATCAAAATAAAGTGTAACCATATATGTTTCCACATATTATTTTGAGGGCTGTATAGGCATAATTATAGTCCAAAATTAGAAAGTACTGCTTAATTCATGTATGAGACATGGGAAGTGAAACTGTTTAGTTAACAACATTCTTCAAAATATCTTCTTTTGTGTTCTGCAGAATAAAGAAACTCATACAGGTTTGGAAGGACATGAAGATGAGTAAATAATGTCAGAAATTTCATTTTTGGGTGAACTATCACTTTAAACGTGTGACTTTCCCTGGTAAAAGCCTGTGTACCATGACTCCTAGAAGCCACCGCCAACCAATCAGATTAAAACTTGTGATTTTCACCAACTCTTGCCATTTTTCTGTGCAACATGCATCAGATAGTCAGTGAGGAGCTCTTTCAAATATCATAGCATAACACAGAATATCCTATTGAAAATCTTTTTCTATCGTTTCTTTTTCCTAACATCTAAGATTAATTTTCCGACTCTGAGAAACAAACTTTCTCACTCGCTCTGTTTCTGTTGCAGAGTCTGGGCTTTGAAAGTATCCAAAGCATCCTGGGTAATTAGCCATTACGTCGCTGTCACAGAGGGTTGTGCAGTCAATACAGAGATAATTTGGGCAATGGTGAATGACAGCGCTGTCCGGGCTACAGGGCTGATCAAGGACAGAGCCAGCTGCACTCGGCATCTGTCAGGCCCATGAATCACACACACACACACACACACACACACTGGCCGAGCCACAGAAAATGCAAATCTACATCCTCAGCTTTCTTTTGTGCTTTCGGGCCTCTCCTCATTTCAGCTTCTCGATCATCTCCCTTCCTCCTCTGGCTTTCTTCTCCTCAATCTCTCCTCCCTTCACGAGAGGAAATGGCTGCTTACGCTCTGTCTCTAAACTGTTAGAGGCTTGTTACTGCTGGTGGCAAATGAATGACATTGGGATAGAGGCCTCTCAGGCCCAAGGAGAGCCCTTAAGTAATGGCAACAGAAGCAGAGAGAGGGAGAGAGAGAGAGATCACAGCATAATGAAAAAGCTATTTATTTCAGTAATAAAGACAAATGTGCCACATTGATTTCAGTTTGGCTAATATGAAATAGAGATGTCGGAGCTTGTTTATTGTGTTTGTGTGGTTGGAAAGAAAGTGTTGGTTAAGCAAAGGTTATTTTACTGTCCTGACATCAGTGACAAACACCATACCTTGTGTGTATAATATAATATAATATAATATAAGCCACTGTTTGAGCAACATTTCAGTATTGTATCGTACTGTAATTTCACTTTTACTGATGTGCCACAGAATAGTAGATAATAGATGGCATAAAATCTCATCTCAACATATTTGATGAATGGCTACACTCTTCTCAATTTTGTAATTTCATCAAAATATCAACATTTGTATGATTTCGTCAGTTGAAACAGTTTTGAGATTAACTGATCTAATTTTGTGTCTCTGGAAAATAGTGGTCTATGACATTATATTAAATATCAGTGGTTTAGTGTCTCTTTGTTAATGAGGAGTTTGTGGACACAATAATGTTTTCAGATTTGTGGAGTAAAAATATTGTTTTCATTTATAAGTAATTGAAGGACCCGTGTGGTATATTTTCACTGGTGTTATCATTTTTAAATGTAATATTTGAAGTAATTAGCAGGGTTGTTATTATTAAATAATTACATGATGATTACAGTCATTTACACTATTCATTGAAACATAGGCTAACTGAGTGAAATCATTCCATTTGAATTCATAGTGTTGATATTATAACATATATTCAATTAAAAAAAATGTAAATATTAAATATGTAAGTATTCATATGACTTTATGTAAGTCATAAATGTACCTGTCAGATGAATCACTTTTACTGGGATTCTGCTTTGTCATTGGTTATTTAATCATTCAACAAAATTGTCAAAACACAATTTTCACAACCAAGAATAGTTGATTTAGCATTTTACATTAAGCAAGCATATAAATATTAATATGAATGATTTCATTAATACATTCTGTAAAAGTTTACCTAGGGGGACTATCCTGTCCTAGTAGTAAATCATTTTTAAAACAACAACAATAATAATAATTGTGCATTATGTACTACAGCTAAATTAGCACATGTTTATATGTATTTCCTATAATAACAAACTGACTGATGCATCATCATCATCATCATCATCATCCTGCACATGCTAAACTTATATGTAAATATGTTATAATTTCAATGCAAATTGTTCTTCAGATCTTCCCCCATCTGTATATTACATTATTTCAAGATAGCATGCAATTATTTGTTTTAGGTTTCGCTCAACATTTCTTCAATGGAAGTAATGCATTGTAATAATATTGTAACTACATTGTACTTAATGTCTGTGTGTTATCACTGCGATGGACTGACCTACGGCCCGAGATGCTTATGCTGTGTAGGATCCCCGGATGGATGGATGATTTTGTGTTTATATTGTACAGAGACTAGAGATTAGGGAGCCTTGAGTTAAGTTATTCTGCTAACGTTACAAACTCACTATACATACAATCACAATCCTTACCAATGCACACACACAGCTGTGTTATTATGAGGGCTGTCAATAGGACATGTTAATTAGTGAGATTAGTTATTTTTAAATAAAAAGCAATAAGAAATCTGGGGGACAAATCAATAAATCATTAGAATATGTTTCAGGTCTGTAATCACATGTGTAACACTTTGCAGTGTGACTGAGGATTACCTGACCTACAGAAGAGCTGATTAATCAGTGCATAATCAGTGCACTCCCATTGAGCCTATAGCAGCATAAACCTGGTTATGAGCACACACACACAAAAAAAACAGCCAAAAAGAAATGTAGGACAATGTTTTCTCCATTGGTTTACGCTGTGCCACCAGTAATAATCATGTAACAAGCATAACACACTGATTGTTTTTCTTTTCCTCCTTTCATTGTCCCAAACATCATGAACTCTATAATATTTAGGTGGCGTTAACTGTGAACCTGACAAGCATGTCCTCCCACTGCTTTAGGAAATCCACTGGGATTCATTCCCACACGTCCCTGTAGACGGAGGGAGAGGGATCTGCTCCAAACAGCATTTAAATGATAAGTGTCTCTCCATTACTGCTCTGGGATAAACATTTAAATGGCCTTTAATTAGCGTGTCCTTCCTGCTTGTCGATAGGCTTGTGCTAACCGCTCAGCACCTTAACGAGCCATAATTAAATTGGTTCAAGTCAGAGCTGGCAGCAAAGAGCCTGTCATTTGAAAACAGATAAACAGGGATAGATTTTGAGTTTGACCTCGGCAAAATGATTGTTGGTTCAATATTGGGTATTAGCTGAAACAATGTAATGATTCAGAGTCTTAAGCCATAAGAGGCAATAGGACAATGATTTAACTGACCGGGATAACTCTTCCTCATCAGTGGAGCCGGTTGATTCTCTGTTTCAGAGATCTCGATGGTACTTAACAGTGTCATTCTAATCAGAATGTGAACCACTTTTCACAAACTTAGGTAATGCACATCAGATAAACTGATTGTTACTACTACATGTTTAAAAAGAACAGTCTACAAAAAAATCCAGTTCTGTCAACATTCAATCATAATCCAAACCTGCACAACTCTTTCTTCTGCAGGACCACAAAAATACATTTTGAACATACAATGACAGCTAGAAATAATAATAAAACATGTAAAGATCTGCATTGTCCACCTAACTTGTGCATATCAGTACATACCAAGTAATCTGAAGCCATATGATAGTTTTAATGAAGGAAAATAGTAAAATTTAGGTTAACAATAGGGAATGGTGTCAATGGCATCAATAGCTATGTTTCCATCCAAAGATTCGAATTAAACTTATGTGCAAAACTGGAATATCGCATAAAACATTTGTTAATAAAGTACCGTTTCCATCCAACGAGTCAAAGAGAACAAAATCATCACTTCCTGGTAAACTGTGGCACTAAATATCACTAAGAATACAGGAGAAGCCACTGAAAATATAATAATTTTCATATATGACATAAATTACTTGCACCTCAGAGCGAGCAGACGAGACACAATAAATGCGGTTATTACTTTCGGAGGATGCCTGCTGTTTGGGAACGCAGTCGTGTAAGACAATTATACAGAAAAACTTTGACGACAGACTTTGCTCAGGTTTTTCAGAATGACCATAACAACATATGGATGCTGTGAACGAGATCGGTCCGCTGGTTAGTCAAGTTATCCCGTCTCATAGTGCAAAGTCACATGACTTTTTCGATGTGCATGGAGGAATTTATTTGGTAAATGTGTTTCCATCGTAGTTTATGTACATTTTTTCTTACCAGATAAAAAATGAATCCTACTCAAATATGCGCATAAGTTTTTATGCGCATTTTTAGAATTTATGCGCATCTTGGCGTTTCCATCCAGCGTTTTTTTATGCGATAATCCAAAATGAGCATAAAAATAGGTGGATGGAAACGCAGCTAATAATAGCAAAGGAAAAACATTTTACACAAGTTAATTGAGGTTTTTTGTTTTTGTTTTTTGAGAGAGAGAGAGAGAGAGAGAGCTTCATGTGATGATTGTGAATAAAATGTATAAATATATTCTAGAAATATATTAAAAAATGGACTTTTAAAGTGACTGTTTCTAAAGCACAAATGTTGTGTCACATGGGAGGCAAATACATAATTTGACTAAAATTGTTCAGTTACTCTATAATAATTCTGGTTCAAGTCTGTAAATAACTAGTCTCAGCCTCAGACGTTACACCCATGGACCGTTGGCTGAACGTCTGATGCATATGGCACACAAAAGTGGAAACACTTCAGGAGTTTCGAAGTTTTCATCGGATTGATTGAATTATACAGGATTTCCGGGAGACGTATGTGTCACGTTCTTTAACGTTCCACCTGGAAACAAAGATGCTGTGATGCCAAACCCCCTCACGAAAGAAGAAAGCCGTCGTGTTTACAACTGTGATGATGAGCGCTTATCAGGATCAACTAAACGCTGGATTTTCAAAAGTATGTGAAATATTTAAAGTTCTCGGCATAGAATCTTTAAAATATTTCAGAGAGTTTTACACACCGGTCTGTTATTGTGACGACATTTCCACGCACCGAAACGTGATGCTGAACGAAACAAACTGTGATTGGTTGTTTGATATGTCAGTCAAACGGCCTCATGGGCGGTCCTTGGCCAATGAAAGCTGCCTTGGATGGATTCCAGACCTTCAGCCGTCAGTCTAAAGGTCTGGCTACGTGAGACTAGTAAATAACTGTATCATTGAGTTATGATTATATATAATTGATTATATATAATATATAATTATATGATTATATATAATTCATACTAAAACAATACTGGTTGGCATTGCTCATAGGTTTATTAAAGGGGTGGTTGACTGTTTTTTCTAGGCTTGATTGTGTTTATGGGTTGCAGTCTAACATGTGTTAATGCCTCGTTTAAAAAATAAAAAAAAAAAACATAATATTTTTCACATAATTTACCTTTATTACCACACAGCTCTGTCCCTTCTGCCTATAAACGCGCTGATCATTTCCTGCTTTTATGAAGCCCCTCCTTCAGAAATGCGCAATGGGCTCAGATTGGTTAGCTGGTCCAGTGTGTTGTGATTGGCTAAACCGCCTCTAGTGCGCATCTAAACGTCCCGCCCCTCACCGGGGCGTCGTCTATATTGCTTATCAATTTGAGCCCGATTGAGACCCAGAGAATATTAGTGAACAGGATCGTGCAGAACCTGTGCAAGCACAGCTCTTAATGGTATGTTGTTGTTTTTTTGTTGTTGTCACATACTTTTAGATACGCTGTTATTTGTAAATGCTACTGCTTCTGTTAGCTTTTAATACAGTTTTATTCCTGATTAAAGCTTTAATACAGTATAGGCAACCACACGCCCATCCATGTTTAACGCTTCTCATAGCTGTGTGAAAATAAGTGTATAAATGGAACAGTTCATTGTTGGAGCTGAGCTGATGATCTGAACGAGAGAGAGAGAGAGAGAGAGAGAGAGAGAGAGAGAGCGTGTGCAGAGCAGGGCGACGTAAAGGAACAGGATTAAGGACCACAGCTTTAGAACATTGACTTTGAAACTTGTGAATCCATTAGAATCGGTTAGAAGACAGAATCACCATTCATATATGAACAGATTTTTTCATGCACCCCTAGTTTTCTCTTCCTCTTCTCTAAAGCAGCACAACATGGCCTCGCCCCCTTTGATGCATGTTCCCAGGGGTGGGGTTCATCTGGATTTGTGATGTAACAAACCCGGGAAGTAGCTCGTTGTAGTCCCTACGAGCCATTTTTGTAGGCACTAAACTGCCAGAATTTTAAAAGAAGATATCTCCGTTTGCATTGAACTTTCAGCGCCGCAACTTTGCAGATATTGTTTATGCTCAAACAGCAATATTACACATTACACTGTTAGACATTTCTGTAATTTCTACAGTTATTTACTGTATATCACCCAGTATAATACTGCAAATTCCCTTTACAGTAAATAACTGTAATACCCTTTGCATCATGGGAATTTTCTGTGACATCAGACCCCACATACAAAGACTTACTGTATTTTTTAAAATTGCTGTATACTACTGTATTTGCTGTAACAGCCTCTTTGGCGCCGTCCTATTGAGGTTGTTTTATTTTCCTAATTTCTTACATTTGGATTGACACGATTTGCCCTACACCGTGTCTACAACGCCGCAACAGCTTTGGACTGTCTACATTGGATGTGTTACATCGCTTGTAATGATTGGAAAAATCTGTTTGTCCTTCATGTCAGAAACAGCGCGAGCGCTTGGAGTACATCTGTACATCAGAAATATACCGGGGCATCACTTTACTGTCCGCATCCACTATAGATAGTATAATGGGTTCTATATTGTCTTTTGTCGAGTCGTGCCGCGCCTCTCGCGTCCGAGGAAGACACGGAAGCAGCGCGGCAGCGCCGCGGGTTTTACCTGGTGATGAACCCGTGAGAGTGGAAGAGTTCTGGAGAACATCTGCGCTGTGTGTCGATGCACCTTACGAGAGAATAAGACCAGCAAGCAAGGTAAAAATATATGTACGTTTGTCTGTGTGTTTAACCTAGTAATATTTACCCGTCAACATGGCGGTTACAAACTTTACTATGGTAAACTGCGCTGTCGTTTCAAACAACTTTTGTCAGCATATTGAATTAAGTTACCGAATTAAAATGATTTTTAACGAGCAACGCTTATCTTATATTAACATTAGGTGAACTAATGTGAAATTTAGTTCAGGTGTTAGTAGTTAGGCTAATGTTGGCCAGTAGCCTATTGAGAAAATAAAATTGTATGTTAGCTAGGTTAAACAAGTTTTATGGCTAGCTTCCTTTCTAGTTTTAGAATTAGATTGTTATAGTTTTTAATGGAATTTAAGATTTACTGCCTTTTTTGTATTTGTGTTTTAAAGGCAACTGCAATGAAGCATCAAGAAAGACAGCTACCCTGAGACTGATAATTCCTGGTAAGAGAACAACTATGGTTTTAAGAGGTTTGTGTATTCTATATGAGGTTTGCCTTTGCCTTGTTTTTCAGAGAAGACATTTCTGTCACTAACAAAGTGGATGATGAGCAAAGGTGGTGGCCACGTTTTGGAGCAGCACCTGGGCAGATAGCTATGTATTCTTTGGATGGTTGTCTTTTTTCCCCATTATGTTTCTGTTGCCTAAAGATTCTTTGTGAGGATAAATCCAGAGGATACAACATAATGCACTGCAAAACGTCCTAAGACAGGAGAAATGGTGAAGATGCACTGCTCCAGCATTGGATTTTTTACAGTAATTTACTGTAAATCAAATACTGTTTGCTACTGTAAATCTTAATTACAGTAACTTACTGGCAACAGTGTTGCCAGTAAGTTACTGTAAAAAAACCTTTGAAATGTCTAAAAGTGTAACTAATGTTAAAAAAGTGAAATCGCAATCAACCACCCCTTTAATATTTTGGATTAGTTTTTGTTTTCAATTTTAAGTTTAGTTACATTTCTGTAATTTTGTTGTGTGTCATTTTATTAGTTTTTTTTTTTTTTAATATGTCTATACAGATTTTATTAATTTTATTTCAACTTTAGTTTTAGTTATTTTAGGTTAAACTAAATGAAAACGTTGCCTTCACAACTATAGCTGGAATAAAAAAAAAGTATATATATAAGTAAAAACTTTTTTACTTCAGTAAAAAATTTATTTTATTTTTAAGTAACAAAACTGTTTTTAATGGTTTTCATTTTAGTTAACTATAAAATCCCTGATGCTAACACAATCTTTTGGCAGTTCATAACTATTTTACATTTTGGTGAATTGGCAGTATATGAATTAGAACAATCTCATTTGTATGTTTTCATATGATCTGCGTACCAATCTGAGGCTGTAGGTTTATAGAAAGACAGTCATACAGTACTTTTTTTTTTTAAACCAAAAAAATTAAAAAGCCTAAAAAAGCCATTCTAAAATGTATTTTGAGATTGAGTGGACTATGCACTTTATCTAATCCAGGAGAATAAGTGCACTGCAAGATGCATTGGTTACAAGTGTCTGTTAGATGACCACTGATTTTCATATTTTAGGACTACTGTTATGAATTAGACCTACTGACCTTTCACGTGTTGGAATAGTACTGTTTTCTAAAGTTCCCTGAGAAAAGGACACACTCATAATGATAACTAATTTAAATGATACTCTATATTAGAATACAACATAGCATTGCATATGGGGTTTATTCTGACTCATTGTGACATTTACGCAGAGCTGGAAGGCCAGAGTTTCATGTGCAGTTAAAGCAAGGTGTCAAGAGCTTAAATGTAAGCACTGTTTAAAAAGACCAAGAGCAATTAGGGGAAAAAAACTTTACAATGGAACTTAATGTCCTTGTTCCTTTGATCTGTGTCGCTAACTGCACTGAAACTTTCTGTCCTAATTATCCATTTCTGCCAGTCAGTGTCTCTCTGTGTCCCTGTCTCTCTCTCTCTCTCTCTCTCTCTCTCTCGCTCTCATTATAGTCTCTCTTCTTCCATTTCTACATTAGCACAGCAGTCTGATATGCACTTAACTGTGTAGACATAGAGAATGGGGATGAAACAAGAGGAGAACAAAGTGAGGGACCAAGTAACAGACAAAACGAGGAGGAGAGGTGAGGAAGAGAGATGAATGAAGAAAGTAGTTCATGGAACAGAGGCTAATGACATGAGGAAAGGGTTCTCAGCCCTGAAGGACTTCACTCTTGCCCTGATCTGTTCATCACATTGACTATTTGTCTCTGCTCTCACCTAAAAAAAGTTGAGGTGTCATTGCCATCTATCTGTTAGATATTTCTGAAAAACTCTCAGTTAGCATCATAACCGATGAATTTCAGCGCTAACATCAAAACACAGTTATTGCCTACTGGTCCTAGTCAAAAATAAAAAAAAACATTCCCTTGTGAAAAATGAGTAATTGTATGCACTTGTATAGTTTACTTAAAATCTTAAAAGTAAAATTTTAAAAGACTGTGCTCGCAAATAATGTAAAATTAAATAAAAGGCCACTTAAGTGTACTGAGAGTACATTCTTATGACTGTGTTTATTAACACACTTGAGTGCACTTAAAACGTGTTCTTTGTAACAATATAAAATTAGACATTTTACTTTAAAATCTATTTTAAATCATTGTGTTTTATTAATCTTTTGTTAGGCTTTAAAGAAGTACTTTTATTTTGATGTGTTGACTAACATACTAAAGCATGTATAAAGTACTTAATTATAATTATAATTATAATTGATTATAATTTAATTGTAGTGCGTTATTTAATATTACATTTAAAGTTAGTATATTTACATATATTAAAAATATATATTATAAATATAATTATAATTCTATTATAAATATTATTATACATATATTAAAAATAAAAATATATAAAAAATATATTTAAAAAATATATTAAAATATATAAAAAAATACTAGATTGCAACTTCATCACTACAAATGTGTAATTACAAGTATATTAAATAAATTGCATACAAGTTTCAATAGAAATGACATTTAAGTATATTTTAGTTTACCATAAATGCTTTTCAGAACATTCAGCAGTAATTTAACCATATTTCAAAGACAGAAGAAGAAATTTGAAATTGCATATAAAAAAATATACTTAAGTCCTAATTAAAAATGCACTCAAATGTTCATTTCTTTGCAATTAACATAAATTTAAATTATAATAAATTTTAAGTTACACTTTCTTTTAATGTGTACTTGTTACAGTGTAATTATACATTTAAGTACTGAGTAATATTAATTAACTGCATGTACTTACTTTATGGTTAGGGTTAAAATTAGGGTGTTGCTTAGGGTTACTTGCATGTAATTATGCGTAGTTAATTGTTATTATAATAGTAAGTACATGTAACATGTGTAACAAGGACACCTTAAAATAAAGTGTTACCAAATTTTAATTTAATTGCAAAAAACATGCAATAAAGTGTCCAAAAACATAGCATTCAGTTTGCACTTATATTCTTTTAAATAATATTATTTACGCAATAGATACTCTTTTTAAAAGAGTTTTAAAACTACTTTTGCAAGGGTCCTTAAGAAGTTGCACCATGTGAGTTTAATACTAGGCCAAAGTCTTTCCCAATGTTCTTGTTGACACTTTTCAAAAAAACTTGCAAGTAAAGACGCCACCAAATGTAGCATGTTGGCACTACATTGATGTGGCATTGGTGACTTCTTCTTTATAGCAATATATTTTTTACTACATAATATGTCAACGGACCCAATTACAATAAAAAACAGAGTTTCCAACAATAGGAAATAAAAATAGTTTTCTTAACCTTTCAGTTTGAGCAAAGTGCAGTACAGCAAACATAAACATTCATCACTGGTAATTGCATGTATTTATTATTCTAATATGATATAAAACAACTGGTGGTGTAGATATCATAGATAAAGATATTCTGGATGCAGTAATGCACGTTTCAAATGGCAGCAAAAGCCGCGTTCTTTTAACGAATTAGCATGGTCTGAGTGAATAAGAACCTTCCTGTCTTCCCCGAGTAAATCCAGCAACAGCCAACCCACCCTGACATTACAGCACCTTATTAGAGTCCTGCAGGACCAGCCCCTACCTGACTACAACTCCACTCACCACTGACAGAAATAAGAAGCACCATCATGTTGGGTCAGTGTGTGTGTGTGTGTGTGTGTGTGTGTGTGTGTGTGTGTGTGTGTGTGTGTGCGTAGGTCTCCCTTAATTAAAGCCACAGTGTTCTCTTTCAGCTCTCTGTGTCTGTGCATATTGGGCGTAGGGGACACTGAAACTCATTATTCCCACAGCCCAAACACTGAGGCTGTGTCAAGCCAGCATCCATCACCACAGGCCTGTACACAGTCAGCACAAAAAAAACACATTCGTGCTCACTCAGCACATTCACCAATTTGCAATTTTCCAGTGCGGGGTTGGCTGACATGTTTTTATTGCTGAAGATCACTTTCAAATGCACAGATCATGAGAGCCAACGCTCGTTAGCCTAGCGCTGCTGACTCAGACGCTAACGAGGATAATTAACAGCACTGCGTTACGGAAAGCATTGCAGGGGAGGAGGATGCACTGCTACTCACTACCGGCTAACAGCCTTGATGTGAAAGTGGGAAGATAAACACCTGTGTTGCTGCTTGGAGTTGTGTGCTGTGTTGTACAGTTGGAGTGAGCAGGAAGAAATCAAGTTTTCTTCAAATGCTTGAGATAAAAGAGTTCATTGTACTATGAAGGAACTTTCAGACTTCAAAACGTCCTCTCTAGTGCAAAAAAAAGAGCATCTAAACTAATAGTCATTAAGAACATCCACAATTGTCCAACATCGGACAGATGAGTTTGTTCAATGATCTAGCACATGTACTTACAGCCATTGTCAACAATGCCTGCTCGACGTTCAACAAGTTTGTCCATCAAGTCACAAGATAATTTTATTTAATTAATAAACATTTAAATTATAATATGTTTTTATTTAAATGCAACTAAGTTTGCACTTGTTCTTTTTAGTGTATTTTTTCCTTTAAATGTAAGATAAAGTGTACTTCGTTTTCATAATGGTCTTCAAACTTTTCAAAATTTTACATTAAACTATACCACAAAATGGAGCATGCTGGCACTTAAAAGAGTTCATTGTACCATGAAAATGACCTAAATATCAGAACTCAAAACATCTTCCATAGTGGAAAAAAGGGCATTTAAAATGAAATGCAATCATGATTAAAAATTGGTCATTTTCTGACATCAGACAAATGAGTATGCATTTATAGCCAACATCCACAATTCTTATACAAAATTTAGAAACGTTGCCTACCCAGTCACAATGAGGCAAACAGCTGGAAATCAGAGAGATATTATTCCTGTTCAGAAGAAATAATGACAAATACACCTTGTTGACAAAATCCACCTTGTTTGTGGTCGTGTAGCACCTGCCCCTCTGCAGACCTTTCTAAGAAATCCATTTGTTAGTTAATCCATCCTTTCTTTCTTTCTTTAGGTTCCTGATCATTCCAGTCTAATCTTAAAATCTGTGTTACACTTCAGATCTGATTGTTTTGTGATTTTGTCATAATGTAATACATCTTTGCAAAGATGTTGTTTTTAGAGGATATGACAATTAAAAACTATACTGGACTGTGAAGTTCATGAGAAGTTCCATTTACATTTACATTTACATTTAATCATTTAGCAGACGCTTTTATCCAAAGCGACGTACAAATGAGGAGAACAATAGAAGCAATCAGACCATCGAGAGAGCAACAGTATACAAGTGCCATGACAAGTCTCAGTTAGTCTAGCACAGTACACGTAGCTAGGAATTTTTTTTTAAATAGAATAGGTAAGTGTTAGTATTAGTTAGTCAGGTGCTGGCGAAAAAGATGTGTCTTTAGATGTTTTTTGAAAATGGCTAAAGACTCAGCTGTTCGAATTGAGATCGGGAGGTCATTCCACCAGCTGGGCACAGTCCAGGAAAATCACTTTCAAATGCACAGATCATTTACACTCATGTTGCACATGTAAAAAGAGTTTAAAGGCACAGTACAAAAATATGTTGTCAAAAAATATATAGAAGCATAAATAAACAAAACAAAAAAAAAAAAATGGTTCAGGTGTGTTTTAGGGGTGAAGCTGAACTAACCAAGCTGAACCAATATCCTGGGCCCTCAGGAGCAGGTTTTGACACCTCTGTCCTATACAGTATGCTTAATTAAGATCATATTTTAGCTTAAATGTATTACCCTTTATGTAGTTACCCTTTTTTCAGCCAATAGAAACTACTAAGCTGTTTGCATCTAATTACACTCAAATATAACTCTTTATCTGAACAGTGTTAACTCTACTCCGATACTTTGTATAGGATGAAATTAAGTGAACTAAGTAAAACTAACCCAGCTAATTTTGAATTGATATATCAGCATGCATTTTCTGATTTTGCATTTACCCGCAACTACCAAAGGCGTTTTGCATCTGGTCATAAAAGAAAGTGACTCTTATGCCACAGCTGTTTAGTGCTGTCTAAGTGCTCTACACTGCTCTTTCACAACAGCTAACAGATTGTGTGAGATGTAATGTTTGGGACAGCTGTTACATTACACTTGCAGTAGCACTTAAGATGACGCCTGCTTTGACAAAGAAACCACTGCAAGCTATATTAAGTGAGCTATCATACTGGACAACAAGCAAACGATGTCACTCAAACAACAAAAATACAATGGAAAGAATTTTAATATATAATAAAGCATTGTAAGTTAATGTTTGTAATGACTGCATGGTCTCCAACATTGTGTCCTGGTCAACTTCTCACTCGATCGTTTAATACATTATTCTTTTCCTACAGTTTTTAATTCATCAGTGCACATTATTCCAATTACAGTCATTTTTTTCTCTTTATAAATGACTCAATAAATGACTCAACTTTAAAGGGTTAGTTCACCCAAAAATTAAAATTTTGTCATTAATTACTCACCCTCATGTCGGTCCAAATCCGTAAGACCTTCGTTCATCTTCTGAACAAGTGAAGATATTTTTGATGAAATCCGAGAGCTCTCTGACCCTGCATAGACAGCAACACAACTGAAATGTTCCCAGGTCCAGAAACGTATAAGGACATCGGTAAAACAGTCCAATGTGACATCAGTGGCTCAACTTCTAATTTTACGAAGCTACTTTTTGTGTGCAAAGAAATCAAAAATAATGACTTTATTCAACAATTTTTCTCCCCCAAGTTACTGTCTTCTGCCATTTTGGAGAGTATCACAATGCATACGCACGCTTTACCTTAAACGTAAACAATGCTGATTATGCAGATTACGTTCTTGGGTACTCTCCAAAATTGCAGAAGACGTAACTCGGGGGTGAAAAATTGTTAAATAAATTCTAAGTTATTTTTGTTTTCTTTGCACACAAAAAGTATTCTCATAGCTTCACAAAATTGAAGCTGAGCCACTGATGTCATATGGACTATTTTACCGATGTCCTTACTCAGGGCCGCATTAACACCGTAAGGGGCCCCTGGGCTTTACCTCTTGAGGGGCCCTTCATCAACGAGGACTACAGTCTACATTCACTCAATCTTGATAATCACAAAGCGCGAGTCATCAGCCATTAACAAAACATCCAAACCTAAAGGTCTGTCATATAAAATATACACAAATATCACTGCATGAACTACACATATGCACATAGTCGGACATATTTTACACAGATAGGCTATCTAAAAATGTGTAGCATTTAATTGTGTTAACGTTGGTTAAATTCATTATGAACTAACATTAAGTTAGGAACAGTGCAGGAAGGTAAATTAGTGAAGGTAAATGTAGCCTACACCTTCACAAAACAGTCTGTGCACTTCTGATTTACCTTCACAGATATGTCTTTCTGCTTGTGGATCTTTGCATTTTCTTAAATCACTAATTTAAATTTTTAATGTACTAACTAATGAGTGAAACCTTTGTAACGAGCTGCAGTAGCAAAGTTTTTAAGTGTTTACCATCAAAGTTGTCTTTTAGCCTTTTTATTTAGGCCTACAATTAAGGCCAAAGGCTGGACAATAAGGACTGCCCGATCAGATGACCTGGTGCCAGTTTTAAGCCTTGCCGACTTATACATTCAAGAGAGTTTAAAGCATTAAAGGGCAAGAAGACATGAAAGGTACTCAGTAGCCTATGTTCTGTGTGC
This sequence comes from Schizothorax lantsangensis, assembly GCA_027422415.1. Taxonomy (NCBI): domain Eukaryota; kingdom Metazoa; phylum Chordata; class Actinopteri; order Cypriniformes; family Cyprinidae; genus Schizothorax; species Schizothorax lantsangensis. The sequence goes on from CM049848.1 coordinate 11,543,491, forward strand.
ACATAGAGCCGCGCGTCTCAGCCAGCGAGCCCCAAATTGCCTTTCTTTCCGCACCTTGCCCTTGAACAGAAAAAAAAATACAAGCAGGGCCGCTGCTGGCCAAATGGGTGCCCTAAGCAGGATTGTATTGTTGTGCCCCCTCCCTTAAATATTATGAAGTAAAAAAAAAAAAAATGCATCTACTATAGGAGTCAAAATAGAACTTTAATAAAATATAAAAGTAAATAAATAAATAAATTGTATTATTTACAAATTACAGTTGTAGCTCTAGACAGTTACCTATGGCAGTAATACAGTTGTCTGATTGATTTTATGGTCTCAAGCATTCAGAAATCACGCAAAAGAAAATTAAGCAGTTTTACTACGAAAACCATGGTTCATTTTTGTAAGGGTTGTGATGTCCACATGTTTTTTGTTGAAGAAATTATAGAGGCTGTGTCATCCATAGCAAAAAGGTGGCCAAAAATGAAAGATTAAGTGGATATTTGAATGAAATGTTTCGTCAATAGTCTATTAAACAAGGATATGATCGTACTGTAAGTATAACAGCAGGCCTTAGGCTCCCTTTACAGGCATTTGTAACATGTAATGCTGAAAAAAGCAATAGACACCATCACAAAATGTGTAATGGTTTTACTGGTTATAATGGGACTTGTATTAGTTTTAAAGGAAACTGTAATGGACCCTGTAGGTCTCTACTGGTAATTGGTCACCTTCTATTGGTGGCTTGTTAAAACCAATAAATAATGGAATATGTCCCAAAACACACTACAGAAAACCATTTTTTAATGGTTAAAAGTTGATGGTTTGTAATGTTTGTAATGGTATTCGTGATTTATTTGTGATGGTATTAGAATTTTCTGTGATATTGTTTTTTTCAGCAGGGTTGCCTCATTGTTTTTATATAATGCATTTTAAGTCATTTTAAAGGCTGTTGTTGGTTTAGGTTTGTTTTTATAATAATTTTATAAAAATATTATCTTAATACTTCTTTGTATATTATTATTTGATGTAACAAAACTATGGTTAATTCTCGGATACATGGCTGCAAGAACCATTTATTTTTTTTCTTCGTGTTAAAACCATGGCTAACTTTCGTAAGTGAACATGGAAACTTGGAGAGAATATTAGATGCTTTGGAGATGGTGAAATTATTACCGACATTAAAAAACGTTATTAACCTCAACACCCAAAGTTTCACGGGATTATGAATGTAGCCTTATCTGAAAGTGAAGCTCGTTTTCATCTTTTTTGTTTTGATTTTGTTAGTTGTTTTCTTTACTTGGCGCCAGATTGCTGATGTCTTTTCACGGGCATAGTTGTCTATCAATTATGATCATTTGAATTCAGCCGCGAGCGGTTGCAGGCGCGGGAGTGGGAATTGTCAATTTTTCTTTTTTTTGAGCAACTGGGATGGAGCCCCCCTGGGATGTTATTTTACATTTGATTATTCCGTTTCTGTACATGAACATCTACAAACTCCAAAACGTTTTTTTTTTATTATTATTTGTTCTGTTTGTTTGTGCTATTGCTTATAATTTGTTCATTTGTTCTTACTGACTGTTCACTTGTCTTCAGTTGGAATCAAGAATTGTAAAATTGAACTGGTATCTATAAATTTGGTATCAAAAACAATGATAAAAAAACTTTTATTTTTGGTGGCAGGGCAAGTAAAAATTAAAACCACTGTTGAGCCCTTATGTCCAAATCACATATATGACCCGTGCTGTCAAAATGAGTCGGAATGTGCATTTATTTGTAAAAGTGATTTTTACATTTGATTATTTGTTTTTCTTACTGGAATGCTTGTTGCTTTGTTTAGGTGCAAAATGAAAAAAAAGTAATGCATTTGTTTCTTTCTTATATTTGTTCTACTTTTTTTTTTTTAGAAATGTTGTTTTATAATAACAAAGATAAAATAAAAAAAAATAACTTTATTGTGGTTATTAATATATTACTGATCATTAAGAAAAGAATTGGAGGAAAATATGCAGCGTTGCTTGGTGATTTTGCTTTGGAGCCTTCAGAAAACTCTGAACACTGTTTTTCTCAGAATTGACTTTGCTGACTTCATCGACTTCAAACGGCTGTCAGTCATTTTCCGTTCATTCCAACAAATCGATATCATTTTGAAGGTTTTTTTGTTATAAAAAAAAAAAAAAAAGATGCAAATTAAAAAAACAGTAGAGCAAATACAAAATAGGCCTATGAAAAATGGAATTAACAGTCCTTTACTTTTTTCCATTTTGCATATAATTTACAGAATCATAAGAATAATACAGAAATTGAATACTCAAATGTAAGTAGGCTGTAATCATTGCGTATTCTTTAGTGTATTAATTACAATTAATAAAGAAAAAAGTTATTCAGTCAAGAGCAGTGAGTAATTCGCTCTTTTCTTTCATTGTTTGAGATGTATATTAAGATCTAAATCACGAATCTAATCTAATGTTACACATCAGATTTTTTCCACAACTGTTTGTTCACTTCCATAGCTGTAGTGTGTAGTCGCTAACTAACTGCGAGCTCAACTATGATGGAAAAGTAGTTCATTATTAGACTAACAGCCTACTGTATCTTACTACTGATAGCATATGACCTACCTGCCATGATCTGCATCGGCATCTTCTCCTAGCCCCGCGTTAATATGCCATGAGCGACAGAATTTTTGGCAATTTTTCTCTTTTCTGACTGGCTGAAACTTCTCGCGCAGCACTTGAGACACCCGCACGTGCATTCAAAGCAAACCGAAAGCATAATTTTAAGGGAACGGTCAACTCATTATAAAATGCAGTTACAATATTTTCCACCGGGGACCCCCCTCAGTCCGTGGCCCTGGGCTTAAGCCCAGGTAAGCCCGTGCATTAATGCGGCCCTGTCCTTACTACATTTCTGGACCTAGGAACATTACAGTTGCATTGCTGTCTATGCAGCGTCAGAGAGCTCTCAGATTGAATCAAAAACGTTCAGAAATGTTCAGAAGATGAACGAAGGTCTTACGGGTTTGGAATGACATGAGGGTGAGTTATTAATGACAGAAGTTTAATTTTGGGGTGAACTAACCCTTTAATAAATGAAACAACTTTCCTTTTGACTGATGTTACCAAGACTGCTCACAAAGGAGTTCAGTAATGATTTCTATATATAAATAAAGATTTTTCAGAAACAAACAAATACAGACAGACTTAATGTGTTTTAGAAGTAACTACAATAGATTATTTACTGAAATGAGCAGGTCTTGTGAAAATGATGTATCAAATAGCTAATATTCTAGTTACTGGACAATTCAGCATAAGATGAATGTGTTGAAGTGTGTGTTGTGTGTGTGGCGGTGTTGATTTGACTGTGACTGGGCTGTTGGGCTCTGTTCATTATGTGCTGAGACTGGGGCAGGTCTCTCCTCACAGCCAGGATGAGGGTATTAAAGGCGAGCGTCTGACACCTCTCTAATGAAAAATAGAATCCTCCTGAAGGTTATGTAGCGGCCCATGCTGAAAATCCTGCTTCATTTCACTCTCTCCCTCTGCTTAGGTCAATCTAATTCTTTCCTCCTGATAGATATTTTCTCTTAAAGTTTTCCGTAGGTAAGTGTGTGCCAGCCTCATCATAAGGAGACACTTGGGTTTCTCTTGCTCATGTTTTTTTCCTCAGCACTATCGAAAAGTGGAGCAGTACTGTGACTAAATATACTGAAAAAAAATTACAAAGAAACAGCAAGTAACACACTGAATTAATACATTTTGAAGAAAAACTGAAATAGTATTTTCTGAAATGATCAGGAATTGTAAAATGTACTTCAGTAATCTTGTTTTATTTAAAGTTTTGAAGAAAAAAAAAACATTATCGTTAACTAAAACTAAAACCATAAGAAAAATACATGAAGTAAAATAAATCATAACTGATAAAATAAACAAACAAAACTTATTTTACTTCAACTATTTGCCAAGGCAATGTTTCTCATTTAGTTTATTGAAGTACTAAAATAAATAAACTAAAATAAATAAAAATGGTCACTTTATTTTAAGGTCTGATTCTTACTATTAACAAAATAAATTCCTAATTTGCTGCTTATTAATATTTAGTAAGGTAGTTGTTAAGTTTAGGTGATTAGGGATGTAGAATATGATCATGCAGAATATGTACTTTATATGCACTAATAAACAGCCAATATATTAATAATAGGCATGCTAATAAGCAATTAGTTAATAGTGAGAAATGGTCCCTATACTAAAGTGTTACCAAAAAAATACAAAATAAATCAAAACCATATATTATTAATTAAGTCATATATACAAATGACAAAACACGCAACAGAAATGTAAGTAAAACCAGAAAATATATAAATAAAATCCAATTCAAAATATTAACAAAACTATAATAGTATATTAATGATAACAAAAAAGAACACTGATGCACACCAAAATACAGACTGTAAGATTATTAAATTATTTAATAATATATTAATTAATTAATTTGTTTGTTTAGTAAGTAGCTGTGTAATAAGTGAGATAATGTACAGTCAGAAGATTATTATTGCAAAACAAACCCCTTCAGGATGTTCAATTTGTCAGCTGACTGTACATTATCCCTCATAAGTACATCATATAGTAACATAAATTAGATCACTTACATTAATTAAATGCATTTTTTTCTCTCTCAAAGGAACACAGGGATGGTGGAAATATTTGGACACAGTATGTGAGCGTGACAGAGAGAAGTATGTCATTTTTGCGGTACTCAGCAGTTGGATGATGCGCGTGTCTTTTTTACAGCGCAGACAGAAGTAAGAGGTCAAGCTTTGTGTGACCCCAGACACTGACACACGTACACTCAGCCCACAGAACCACACAGAGCCCCGGTCACCCAGCGCACGGCCTCATGGGACGCCCTGTCATCCTCACATACTGTTTCTCTGTCTTTCTCCCTCTCTTTCTCACTCTTGATCTTTGTTGTAAGTGATCACTGGTGGACACAGAAAAACAGAGGAAGTTATTTTATTTCTCAAAATGATTTCTTAAAAATCAAATCAAGAAAAATTAAATATGGTAAAGTGATGAGCTGGTGTGTAAAACGTCTCACTGCCACTGTCAGATGTGTGACCTGCCCTACACGCTCTGCCCTTTGCACAGTGTGTTACACACACACACACACACACACACACGCAGAAAGAGCCTCACACCACCTCTGTCACATAAGCATAACTACAGCACTGCTGATGACACTGTACCAGTGTCCCTGCCGAAACACACTCATTTATATGTGTGTAAAAGAGTGTACAGCAAGATCTACAAGAAAGAAGAGGAGGATACGCTGTGTGTGTGTGTGTGTGAGTGAGAGAGAGAGAGAGAGAGAGAGAGAGAGAGAGAGAGAGAGAGAGAGAGAGAGAGAGAGAGAGACTGAACACACTGTATATTCCAGATAACTTGTTTTTAAAGGAACACTCCACTTTTTTTGGAAATAGGCTCATTTTCCAAGTCCCCAAGAGTTAAAAAGTTGAGTTTTACCGTTTTTGAATCCATTCAGCCGATCTCCGGGTCTGGCGGTAGCACTTTTAGCTTAGCTTAGCATAGATCATTGAATCGGATTAGACCATTAGCATCGTGCTCAAAAATGACCAAAGAGTTTCAATAATTTTCCTATTTAAAACTTGACACTTCTGTAGTTACATCGCAACTTTTAATTTTCCGTCGGTCTTAGTACACGATGTAACGGGTTGTGTGTGAACGCACGCACAGATTCTGGAAAATCACAGGCAGTGTGAATGAACCAATCAAACGATCCCGGGATGATTCCCGGAACACATTACCCGTGTATTTTCTGGAACCTCTGTGTGAAAGAGGCTATAATGATGAATAAATGATAAGAATGTCCAAGTTAACAGAAAAGAAAAATAATTTTAGAAATCTATTTTAAAATGCATAAGTAAAGTACTTAGAAATGTCGAATTTAAATTAATTCATTCATTCTGGTTCCTGAAAAACTGAAATTGATTTATTTATTGTGTTTATTTTTAAAAAATGTCAAGTGGTGTAACCATTACAAAAAAAAAAAAAAAAGAAGAAGAAAATAAACCTTCTTTACACATACAGTGTCTATATAATGTTCTATGTAATCCATCTTCAATTTTCAAACTGGATTTGGGGGGGGGGGGGCAAAAAGTATCTCTTTTTTTAAGGATAGGCCTATTACACAAGACAGCCTGGATTAATTTGCCACAATGAAAAAGTAAAATTATATTTACTGAATTCAATTTAGAAATTTGTATATACTGTATATATGGATGATTATATTTGTCACTTTATGCCCCACAAAAATAAATAAATAAGTAAATAAATAAATGCATACATACATACACACATACATATATATATATATATATATATATATATATATATATATAAAAGCTTACAATGTAATTCATATAGACAATGAGATGATGACTTGAAGACACTGAAGTTCGGAAATAAAATGTACTACAATTTATATTAAATTTATATGAAATAAATTCTGGAATAAAAAATCTAAATGTAATACATTTTATTTCAGAATCTGAAATAATCTTAAAAATGTTTTTAAGTCATGTCTGTAGGAACTTGTCTGTATAAATGTGAAAAAAAAAATTACAATAGAATTCACACAGACAATCACTTGAATACACTTTTTTGATTCTGTAATAAAACATATTAAAAATGATTTTATATTTTATTCCAGAAAAAAATCAAAAATAATCTTTAAAAATGTCTTCCAATCATGCCTGTATGTTTTTTTGTTTGTTTGTTTTTTTGCTAGATATTATATTAATAGATCAATAGATGTTAGATTAATAGATCAATACTTGTTTGTACAAGGAGAGAAGCTCCAAGTAAGAAGTGGTGTCCTGGTGGGTACTGAGAAGAGGTTCTGTCCTGTAATTAGTGAGAGCATGGTAAGACTGTTGGGTCTTAAGTATCTCAGCAGGGTGCTAAACTGTGTTTATGATACAACAGCACTCGTATGATGCAGCAAATACTAGCACTGAAGACCAACTCTCTCTCCTTTTGTCTCTTTCCACGTCTCCTACATGAGATCCAGAGAAATGCAGGCTACTAAACAGATGTTTGATTAAATCTACTGAGAGTCCTGTGTCTGAATATAGTTTTTATTGTAGTTTATTTCATTATACTGTAGTTTTTAAGACAGAATCACCTGTAGTTTCCTTTAGAGGTAGATTACACACACAGTCTGTGGCACAACTAACAGTTCTGATCCGTGTGCATGCGAGTGTGTTTGTACCTGTGTGTGTGCGGATTGTTAGAGCTGTTTTTGAAGCACAGACTCCACTTGTCAGATTATGCCACATTTCCATTTGACTTTCATAAGCTGTTTACGGCTCACAGGCTGTGCAAAGAAATGGGCTCCTGAATGTGTGTGTGCAGTTTGGATCCCGTCAGGGTCTTTTACATGCTGTATTTTGTATGTCAGAATTGCTGGTTGGCGGGATCACTGTAAAAACAGTCCCACCGTTTCCTTTCCTAACATTTTTGTTTGTTTCCGGTTGTTTTGGTCCTGAGGTAAAAAAGGATGAAGTGATGTCGAATCATAAATCCATCCACTTTGCATGTGCAGTGAAAGGAAGTGTTTTATTCCACAGATTTACGATTTTCCGTCGAATCGGAGGATACCAGTGCTGGGACTTTGGAAATGTAATAGGTTACAGATTACAAGTTACAAGTTTAAAATGTAATAAGTAGTGTAACTATTTCAAGTACTTTATTAAAGTAATGTAACTGATTACATTTGATTACTTTTTGATTATTTCTAATGTTTTCAAATGTTAATCATTTTCAAACATTTAATGCAGACAGGGTTAACCTTACAGTAGTGCTCAACACTGATTACTGTCAAAATTCTTCTTCACTTGAATTAAGATTATAATTTAATTTAAAGCACAGCCACCACAAAATCAGACGTAGCATCTCTTTACTTAGAGATCATCCTGAGGTTAAATACAGATTTAAAATCATAACAAGAAATAGTTTAATAGCTGTGATACTGTTTTTGAAATCAAATTGCTTAGCTATGACAGGAAGCGCTTGCATAACAATGCCTTGGACAAAAAAAAAGAAAGAAAGAAAGCATATAAACCCAAATAGGAAATAAAACAGTTATCGATGTGTCCTATTTGGTATCCTAAACTCCTGAAACATTGGTGCGTCATATTTTAGAGCAGTACTATGCAATTTATGAAAAAAAGTCAATTAAAGTATGTGGGTGTGTGAGGAAAAAATTTAAAATCAGATGTATCCCCCTTTGTAAGCATTAACATTTTTCTCAGTAACTGTAACAGATTACATTTATTTTGTAATTAAATTGTACCAACGTTACATGTAACTAGTTACTCCCCAACACTGAGATATTTTAGCTACACACTCAAGTGTAAACAAATTCGCAACAGGTCGCCTCTTTGTTTCAAACAAACTCTATTATAAAGGAGCTAATGGGACTGTTTCTGTGTGTGTTGTCTGTGCTCTGCTGGAAGACCAACGCGGGGCAGAGAGATCAAAGCCGAGTCTGGGGGGAAACAATCCGGTGTGAGTCCTGGATCTCTCCTCACTGGATTAACATTTATCGAGCGGCTAAACTGGCTTCACTCACTCCAGGACAAAGACACAAACGTAATTGCCGTGGCTGTTTCGCGAGCTGATCACCAATGTTCCCAGCAAAGCCCGGCTAATAGACATTTCATTACGGATTAGAAAGTCTCTATTACAATACAAATTAAAGAAGCTCTGATCTTAACCTATAGGTCGAGCGGCATTACGGCGAAAGTTTAGGTGTGTGAGAGGCGTAGAGTGCGTCGGCGCTGAGGTTGCAGTTTGCTATTGATTTTACGATGGGCTTATATGATGATTTATGGAGAGCTTGTGTCAGTATAACAGGCTGAAGGACACACAATATCATCTTCAACATCATTAAAATTCAGATGCTTCTCTGGCCTACTCATCAGACGCTCGCACCGGCAGCCACACATACACACGCCGCACACATAGGCTACACAAATAAACGCAAGAGCGCATAAATTGTCTCTCACGGTAAAATGCAAGCACGTGAAGTCCACAATATTTCTCTAGGCTACTTGCGGAATATCTGATCTTATTTACAGGTGAGTTTAAACATACGCTCATCCCTCAGCCACTGTGTGTTGTGTTAGTTTATCTGGGTTGTTTTCATGCGTCTTAAAGCCGCCATTGACGGAAGCAGTGAAAGTGTTCCAGGGGCCGTCGTGAGTCTCTCATCTGCCGCTGGATTCTGTGGTACACTAGAGCCCCCTGTAGATCAAGAGAGGTACTGCAGACAATAACGCGGTGCTGAGGACTGGAGCTGTGCATTTCTTTCATGAAAATACAGAATATCAGGTTACTGCAGATTAGCGATGATGATTTAGACCACGCTAAAAGTCTAAATTAAAATGTAAGGTTATAGAATTATTTCTACTATGGCTTTATAGGCTATGCAAATACGAACGGATGGCTATGGAATTTCATTATAGTGACGTAGCCTACTGATGTGAACTCAACATCAATAATATAAATACAAAATATAATTATAAATAGGTGTATAATTTAAATACCCTATTATAAATAAAGGAATAAGGCAAGTGATACATACATTTATGAAGATACTGTTGCTTCCTTGGCAATAAAAATAGACCTTTATCTTTTACATACTGTGCATTTAGTAAAGTTGTTTTTGTTTTCAGAAATATTGTTTTGCAAGCGTTCATATCATGTATTAATAATAATAGGCTAATAATAATAATTTATATAACATCTTTCAAATAGCCAATGCATAAAACGGAACAAAAGTAGAAGTAAGAGAATACATACATGGACAGAAACCGCAAATCTGGCATGAGGATTGCAGGTTCACAGCTTATATACATAGTAAATATATCGAAGAATACTTCAAATGATCGTATAGCCTATTTCAAAGCACAATTGAAAGCAGTATTGACATTCAGGTGTGTGTAATGAGAGGCGTAAACATGCAGATGAATAATATGATGAGTACTCTCCTCAGCCTAATTACTTAAGTAGCTATTAATTTCACTCTTGTACCATCATTATTAATCACATTAGTGCGCCCACAGTCTTCTTCAGAGGGGAAAATCAGGCAGAACACAGTTCTGTCACTAGGGAATGTGGCAAAGCACAGAGCACAGTGCCATAAAATGCTTACAATTAAAACATTTGCATACTTATTGTTAAAATATATTTATTTCAATACATTTAAAGCTTCACTGAACTTGAAAATAGTAAGTCAGAGCACAATATCATATGATGAGGTAAAATTTCCTGGAATTTCCTGGTATGTTGTTTTAATGCCATTTTTTAGTATAATGTTTGTTTTTCCCTGCATGCTTTTAGCACGTTTTATCCAAAGGCCCGACACATATTCTATGCAAAAACGTGAAACGTGAACGCTTCTACGCACGCTCAAATTCGTGCGTCTCTGAACAGCGAAAATTGTGGTCCAGTCAGCCCCTGCTGGTAGATGCCGTAACTACACCGCGATATGGATCATCTACTTTTAGGCTACATTAAAATGTGATCGTGTATTTCTGACGAAATAAAATTACTTACGCGGCACAATAAATAGGCCTAAATAAATAAATTAAAAGTAAATATTTTATTAGATTAGCCTATAGAAAATGTTTCATTAATGCCCAGTTTGAGCTCCTGATATGGCGAGTGAACGGCTTGGAACTGTGCGCGTTCTTCTTGCGCATGCCATCAGAAAATGAAACAGCATCGCGTTGTCGAGAAGCCGTTTTCCTGCGTTAGTCACGTGGCATTTACTGCTCAGGCGACTGGCTCAAAAATGTATCCAAGTAGGCTACTCATTGCACCTCACAAGTAAACATTTATGAATGTATTATTTTCATAAAGAGTGTTTCTGGAGTTAAAGTGCTTTCAAACTAAAATTGAAATCTAACCCTTGACCTTTGGCATTGATAGAACCGTCCTTTAACCCTTGAACTACCATGGAAAAATGTAGACCACTGTAATACAGTTTATTCACTCTTTTATTATATTATATTTTTCTATCTCTCCTGCTCCATGTCTCACCCTATCCACACTGTGACATGACAAAACTGAATTGATCTGGTTCTAATCAGCAAAGCTGTCTAAATGTGGCACACTCCGTGTCTGCTGGAGTCTTCTGGATCCCACATTCTCGTCATCATCAGGTCAGCAGGCGAGGTCTGGTCAGCAGGGCAGAGGGCAGCGTCCACATGCTGAGGTCTGGCCATATCTGCATCTGAACCAGAGAAGAGAAGAGGATGTGGGGAGAGAGAGAATGAGTAGGGTTACACGGTAAGGCAGCTCTCCGACTGTGACTTGGCGCACCCCACTGGACAGCTGGAGACTGTGGGAGAGAAGAACCTGCCAAACTCTGACAGAGAGGGAATTTAGCAAGTTTCAACAATACTTTGTTTAAACATTTTTGACCCAGTTTACATACACTATACAGTTCAAAAGTTTACGGTATTTAAAAATGTTTTTATTTATTTGAAAGAGATGAATGATTTATTCAGCAAGGAGGCATTAAATTGATCAAATGTGACAGTAAAGTCATTTAAAATGTTATAAAAAATTATATTACAGTGCTGTTCTTTTGAACTTTATATTAATAAAAGAACCCTGAAAAAATATCACAGTTTCCACAAAAATATGAAGCAGCACAACTGTTTTCAACATTGATAATAATCAGAAATGTTTCAAATCAGCATATTAGAATGATTTCTGAAGGATCATGTGACACTGAAGACTGGAGTAATGATGCTGAAAATACAGCTTTGATCGCAGGAATAAATTACATTTTAAAATCTATTTAAATAGAAAACAATCATTTTAAATTGTAATAATATTTCACAATATTACAATTTTTGTTACTATTTAGTTAGAACTAATTGTCCCCAATTGTTTTAGGCCTAAATATTGTTTATAAAATAAGACAATAGATAAAATCAAAAAGAGTAAATACTCTAAGCTTTAAGAAGTTTTTAAAAGATTTGAGTCACTCAACGTTTATAAAACAATAAAAAATCATTGCTCTCTGGCTACATTTTAAGACCATATGAACTGACAGATTTATTGCTAAATGCATTCAGAGCAAAAATTGGGTTTTCTCCATTACAAATCCCCAGTAGCTTTGCCCTCAAAGAACCTCTAACTTTAATGTTTTTTTATTTATTTTGTATGCTACTTACAATCCATAATACATACAACTTTTCAATGACAGAGCAGGTTTCCAACTCTTCTATTCTTTTTGCCTCGAGCAATGAATGAAAACAATCCTATACAGACTCTCTCAGACAGCAAAAGAGAGGGAGTCTAGGGATGAAAAAAACAGTAGATTGCTAAAACCATCTGTAATTATTTAGCCTTAAACACACACAGTGAAATGCTAACACATGCATGCACTAATGCACAAATATCTCATTGCACATAAATCTATATGTGCAGTAAACTAAAGCCACCCTCCCATGTTAGCTCATAATGATGCATAATGCACCCTAAACTCTGGGTGTGCTGCACACTGTGTGATTGGCTGATTGTAACTTTATATTTATATTTGAGACCAGTTATGGCAAACATGGGTGTGATTAGTCTGCAGCATTCTAGTTCTTACCGAAGCCACCGAATATGGAGGATACAGTGAGACAACAGTAAACGTCTCTGTACGCTATATGAATTATGAACAGAAAAGTGCGGATAAAATGGGTCAGTATGAGTGAGGAAATGCTCTAAAACACTGAAATATAGTGAAATTATCATATAAATTATGCATAAGCTCCTCAGATAGAGGAAAATGTTTACTCGCATGAATTATTCATTGTTTATATGTTTCATTAGCATTTTTTTTTCTTGAAAACAAGAAAAGTTCATAAGACCGAGAAAAGAGGAAAAGACTGATGCTGTTTTATTCCTCCTCACATCCAAGAGTAAATGTCTGTGAGCTAAACCTCTAGTGATATGTATGTGATTGCTGTCGGTTTGCATCTGTCTTCAGGTCATTGACTCAGACTTCATGGCGGGTGAATGGTTTGAATATGACATTAGATGTATGATGCTGCTGTGTTCTCTGTTGTTTGGAGTGATATCTGGGTTCATCAGCTGCTGGACTTCATTACAGCACACTGACAGCCGGTCTGCACTCTGATAAATGAATCTGCCTCATGCTGGACTTAACATGCAAGCCTCAGTGCTAGTAATGTCAGGCTGAGGTGCATCAGAAGCCATGTTAAATATCTGAATATGTAATGTGTCTGGATTGATAACCATGAACCTGGTGAGGAGAATCTCAGTTATAAAGCATGTCTTACAAAACATGTTATAAGATGGTGATATTGTAATTACACCAAATGTATTATGTGCATATTTATTGTGTGTATTGGCACACACAAAAAACATACATGACATTTGCTGTAACTGTTACAAATCAATTTTTTTTTTTTTAAAGGAATAGTTCACCCAAAAAAAAAAAAAAATCCTGAAAATATACTTGCTTCTGGCAGGAATACATGTCCATAATATTGCTTTCTCCAGTGAATATTGCTCTCCGTCTTTTTGCATCAGGGGAGAAATATGCACGGATCAAGCACCATTTACATGTGAAAATGGTCCAAAACTGCTCTAAACAAATACGTGGGTGAATTTTGATGTGAGACAACAGCAGGACTTTATCACTGAAGGATAACAGACTCATATATCGATAATTGGCTCATATTTCATTCAAAAGCAATGGTTTGAAGTTAAAAACGTCTTTTATTTATTTTAGATTATTTCTGGCAAACCTGAAGCTTTTCACTATGTTAATTGATGGACTGGAGTTGTTTGTATTACTTGTAGATTATTGTGATGGTTTTATAAGCTGTTTGGACTCTCATTCTGACGGCACCCATTCACTGCAGAGGATCCATTGGTTAGCAAGTGATGGGTAAGAACCTGAGGGTAAGTAAACGGTCAGCAAATTTTCACTTTTGGTTAAACTGTTTCTTTAAAGTTGGCATGAAATGAAAATGCATTTTGTAAATTCATGTTAAAAATTTTATTGTGAACAATTCATCCATATGTGTTTCATTTAAAAAAAAATATGACCTTGTAAAATTAAATCAAAATGAAATGGTTTTTTTTTCATTGGATTATGATTATATTTAGGTTTTGTCTGTAAACATATAGTAGTTCTGCAATGTTATTATGAATTTAATGTTTTTGTTTAAAATTCAGGCAGTGGCTGAAAGCTCTTATGGTTCATCTGGTCTCAGTTTAATAAACACTTTGTGCTTGCAGTGGGACGGTGAGGAGATGTGTGTCCACATGTGTATAAAAGTGTGAAAGTGTGGCAGCCTTGTGTCAAACACAGTCATGCGGGGCCTATATGGCAGTCTTAGTGCACACACACACACACAGACATGCTTACAAAAGTGAACATGTGTATAACACACACATACAACCGTTGCTTGAGTTAAAGTTCACACTTGACCCTTATTCCCTGGGATATTGTTACCGTCACCACTGCAGATAATGTGAGGAACATCTATGCCTGTCTGGATAGCCTTCCCTGATCAGAGAATTTTTTTTTTTAATGATTTAATGCATTTAACTCAGAGAGAGAGAGAGAGAGAGAGAGAGAGAGCGTCTGTCGGAGGAAATAAAAGCTTTTTTATGTTCATGTAGGGAGGGTCATTAGCATAATATCCTCTTCTGTAAGGTGAATGCAGAATAGTAATTGGCTTGGCCTTTTCTCTCAGTGTGTTGTAAAACAGTTAGACATTAATTTGAGGATAACTATGCAATTATTTCTGAATGCTGGATGTTTAGGAGAAATGTAGGAGAAAGAGAGCTCATGAAAGAGGAGAGGAAACAAGAGATGAGAGGTCTATTCAGGAAAACAGAGAGGTAGAGGGTAAATAAGGCCAGATCAGAGTACAGTGAAGAAAGGTGTTTCAGTAGACTTGTCATGATCATGAACTTTGACAAGTGATAGTTATACAAATAATTGTGATTAACAATTTTTTTTTTTACATTTTCTAACAAATATCTTGTTTTGACACTTACAGTGTAAGTGTAATACAAATGTTATTTTACTTTGAATTGTATATAATATAATAAAACAGGCCAATAGGATTTACTTTAATAATGTAAACATTAAGTATATTTGTATAATTAATTATTTAGAATAGAATAGAATAGAATAGAATAGAATAGAATAGCAGTCTGATTAATCTCACAAACCTTCGTTTTGTAGGAAGGAAGACTTCGGACTGTTTTGTGTGTTTTATCACAGCTGTTCCCCCCTCCTCCCCCATGCTAGATTCTGACTCCCCTGCTTCTCCCTATACCGAAAAAAAATAATATTTTAATGGCATTTCTTTAAGTGCTTAAATTTCCCATATTTAGATGGCAAAATATTATTGAAATTTAAACTGCACAATTATTGCAGTTATCTCAAATAATGGTGATTAGATTTGCCAATTTATTTGGCGATTTATCAATAATCATCACAGGCCTAGTATAGAGTGACTGTTTTTGTTTTCAGTCTGTAAACCAATGTTGGACCAATGGTCTTCTTCAACCGATCAGCTTCATATGAAGGTCTTAAGGTATTTTGCAAGAGTTTATAAGCAGCAAGGAACAAGAGGACACAAAGAGGAGCGGCATATATTTATAAACTACATAGAATATGGTGTATATTCTTGATTTCAAGTAATACATTGTCTTTGAACACAAAATACATTCAAAAGTAAAGTTATGTCCAACAGGAACAACATCCTGTGTTCACAGTCAAAATCTGATTGGCTGACTTCTGCAGGTCTCTATTCACCCAACTATGATGACTTCTGCTACTGAGTGCCCTGGAAATGCCAAAAGGGTCCATTGTTGTGACATTTACCAACATTTATCATTCTGTAATATGAAACCACGTCTGGTCAAAAAATAAGTTATTTCAAACACTCAACTGTTATTAAGTTAATTTGGAGAAAAAGCATGTCAATAAATGATATCTTTGTTGGACAACAGGCTCATACACATGCAAAACTTTATCGCACATGTGCTACTGTACATTTATTCAGACCGATTTTGTGTGCACTGTACAGCCCTGACCAAACCAGTTCCAGATTGTAGAAGGAGCTCCTCATTTAGTGATAAACTCCTCCTCAATTTCACGTCCGTCAATAACTGTCTGCTCTCCACATGAATGCCAAACACACACACACACACACACACACAAAGATTCATGGAGTCTTTCAGACATCTGAACATCTCATTTTAAAATCTTGGCTTCATTACACACTTTTTGAAATACAGCATAATGCTAGATATTTAAATGTTTAAATTCAAACAGATGATAATTTCCTGTATGGCAACCTATGAATGCTAAACAACACATACTGAGATGTTCAGAACATTCGAGTTTGTTTATGGGCCTGTCCCAATACCAACACTTCCAGTCTTTGCACTTGACCACTTGTCTAATTACAAGACATTGCCTGAATTTGAACAGTCTTTCTTTCTTTCTTTCTTTCTTATTAATTAATTAATTAATGCTTGATTGAGCTTTATTTACACATTTTCAGTACTTTGAACTTTAAAATAGACTTTACTTTACAGTTGCAATAAATGTTTTTCAGTAGTTCCTAACAGAACACATGAATTGATAATTTTGGTGTTTCTAGTTAATTATAAAAGCATTATAAAAGCAGTTGCAAACAGTTTACAAAACACACATACTCATTTTTGCACCAAAAAATATTCTTTCTTAAATAACAGTCATTTAACTCGCAGTGGAAAGTTTGAGTTCCTGAACATGATGAACGATGGGATACGCTTAGCCTCATATACTACACTGAAGCATCATTAGTGTGGATTTGGTGTGCGTTAAGAGCACTGAGCTTTGGCATTAATCAGAGCTGGGACAGTCTTACACACTTTCACTCTCATGCACACACTCTCAGGTTGCCTCAAGTGTGGATATCAGGACAGGCCCAAGATGTTTCAATGGTCACAATGGTGGTCTTGCAACATCAAACAAAAGCAGTTTCAGTTTGCAGGTGCATTATCAGGTGCATAATTTGTTATGTAATCAAAGTTAAAAAACGAGAGATTACCAAACAAAGTGAGTAATATTCTACTGGTCATGTGATCTCAATATGGCAGCCACCATAATGTAGAGTAAAACAACACATTCTAAACATGAACCAACTACTTTGGAAGAGACTGTCTGTCATACACGTGAAGTTAGATTGTTTTGTTTTTATGTGCTATTTAGAGGCTTTTAGATTAATAATCAACAGATAAATAGAATATTGTAGAACTGAATAGTTATACCGAAAACAGAAAATTTGAATATACATTGTGATATACATTGTGATAATTTGTCTAGAAGTATTAAGTACTGATTATTCTCCAGTAAAATATGCATATGATATATATATATATATATATATATATATATACACTACAGATCAAAAGTTTGGGATCAGTAAGATTTTTAATGTTTTTTAAGGGAGTCTCTTCTGCTCATCAAGGCTGTATTTGATCAAAAATACAGAAAAAACTTTAATATTGTGAAATCTTATTGCAATTTCTAATATTGGTTTCCTATTTTAATATACTTTAAAATGTAATTTATTTCTGTGCCGCATCGCTGAATTTTCAGCATCATTACTCCAGTCTTCAGTGTCACATGATCCTTCAGAAATCATTCTAATATTCTGATGTATTATGAGTGTTGAAACTGTTGTGCTGCTTCATATTGTTTTTTGGATGTTTTTTACATGTGATACTTTTTTCTTTGATTCTTTGATGAATACAAAGTTAAAAAGAGCAGCATTTGTTCAAAATAGAAATCTTTTCTAACAATATAAGTCTTTACTATGACTTTTTATTCATTTAACATATCCCTCCTGAATAAAAGTATTAATTTATTTTAAAAAAAGAAAGAACAAATGAACTGACCCCAAACTTTTGAATAGCATTGTATATTGTAACACAAAATGTCTTTTTTAAATAAATGCTGTTATTTTTTAACTTTTTATTAATCAGAGAATCCTAAAAAAAAAATATCACAGGTCCCAAAAAAATATGAAGCAGCACAACGGTTTCCAACATTGATTATAAATCAGCATATTAGAATGATTTCTGAAGGATCATGTGACACTGAAGACTGGAGTAATGATGCTGAAAATTCAGCTTTGATCACAGAATAAATTATATTTTAAAGTATATTAAAATAGAAAACTGTTATTTTAAATTGCAATAATATTTCACAAAATAACATTTTTTTCTGTATTTTTGATCAAATAGATACAGCCTTGATGAACAGAAGAAACTTCTTTAAAAAACATAAAAAATCTTACTGATCCCAAACTTTTGAGCAGCAGTGTATATATATATATAATTCGCTACTAAGTGCTTCACACAAAACTCTGATGCACTAACCTTGCAAACATTAGTATATCCAGAGACAAGCTTTCTCTACATTTTTTAGATCATTTTCTTGATTTTCAGACTTCAGAAAGATTTGTTTAAAATTATTATTTTGGTGAAAAACTTGTGCACCACTGCATGTTTTTATGTAAAGTGAAGTCCACACATAATATCCTGTGCAGTCATAATGGCTGGGATGTTCTTGTCTGGGTGTGTGTGAGAAAGTTTTTGTGTAAGTTCAGACTTGACAGAGGCAAGTAACACAGGAAACTCCTTTTTGTGCAGCGTCACTAATGCTTCTAGATCCTGTTTCTCCCAAAAACGGTGTGAAAATTCACACACACACACACACACACACACACACACACACACACACACACACACACACACACGCAGAGAAGTTGTGTTTTACAGCAGGAAGAGGGGTATAAACACAGTAATTTGGCATATTGTCTTGTACTGGCATTTCCTGCTCTGACGTGAATTAGCCCAGACACGGGACGGAAACGGACAGATTTTTGTATTTTTACAGATTTGAATCATGTCGCAAGGAAACACAATGCTCCCATTCATAAAGACCCCCTGATCTCTACTGTCCTATTCATTCACTTTTATTTGTCTCTTTCCTCATGTTCTCATCCACATCCTCTTGTGAGCCTTAAAACTGTCTTTATTTGTGTGTGAATATATACAATGTTATCTTTCCTTTTCCACTTTCATATTTATTTGTCTGTCTGTGGTGATCAGTATTTGGTTTGTTCTTCAGTAGAGATCAGTGAATCCAGTTGACTGGGTTCCCGTGGATGGGAATTTGAGGTCTTATTGGAAGTGTTGACTAGAATGTGTTGTCTAGAAGCAGCCTCCTCTCATGTCTGTGGTTTACTCTTAATCCCTCTTTGATCTGGTGATTTGATGGGTTTAGTGTACCTGTGGCCACATGATCAGCAGCAGCCCAGTGTTTAGTAGATATCACTGCTGTATGTGTCACTCCAAACGAACACAGCTAAAGACTGCTTACACATGTTCCTCTGGCTTATTGTCAGGCACTCTCAGGCTTCTGGAAAGATCTAAACAGAGGAAAACTGCTCATATGGCAGATTTTAGACTTTTTAAGAAAAGACCTGCTGTTATAGCCGTTGTAGCCCATTGCTTTCATCACTGTCTTCCTGCTCATCACTCTTAAAACGGATAAGGCCTGTTCACACCAAGAACAATTACTAACTATATTAGCATCCACACCAACGGACGATAACATTCTGTTATTAAATGAATAGTTATTAAATTAATAGTAATTTGAGGAATATTGGAAAACCAAACAGTTACTGGTCTCCACTGACTTCCTGTATTTATTCTCCATGAAATCAATGGGGACCATAAACTGTTTGGTAACCATTATTCTTCAAACCATCTTCTTTTATATTCCACAGAAGAAAGAAACTCCTACAGGTTTGGAACAACTTGAGGGTGAGTAAACGATAGCACCATTTTTGGGCTTTAAATGCTCACGCTTTTTAAAGTAGGATGGATTATGATTGGCTCTCAATGTTTTTAACAGTCATCAGCTGGAGAAAAAAAAATTCTGAAATTGATTCCAACATTATCATTCCTTTGTGTAATTATTATTATAGTTGGTGTTGTGGTCTTCACTATTCTCATAAAATTAGAATGATTATTAAAACTTTACAGTTATTGTTATAATTATCATCCATGGTGTGAATGGCCTTTAATTCACCCATCCAACCTGTATGCAGTATTTCTTCCATGGAACACAAATATTTGCACTGCTATTTTACAATCAATCAATAAATAAATAACATACACCGACATGGGCTGTCATGCTCGAAAAATGACTAAAAACATAAATGTAGCCCATATGCCTTTTTGTGGCATATTCCTGAAGTCATATTGCTTTGTGTGAAAATAGGTTTAAATTTAGATTAACTGAAAATTTCCCTTTCACCACAGTTCTAGAATCTTCTTTGCATTTGAGTTTGATTGACATTATTTTACACAATACAACTGTCTTTCAGTAAAACCGGTAGAAGTGTAACCATTAATAATAATTAACTACTAGCAGGCCATGTAAGGTGTTCGCTCAGCATCTGACAGAAAGGTATGGTACATAATTCCATATGCTGACTAAAAAACTGCAATATGTAAAACACTTATGCTAGTGGGCAGATGTTCTGTGCTAACATTTAACAGTTTAAACTAACATGACAATGCCTCGCTTAGTCCACAATTCCTACTCAGACAATATTTGTGTTTATATGTGTGTGATAAACTCTTCCTCCAAAAGTTAATGGGTTAGTTCACCCAAAAATGACATTTCTGTCATTAATTACTCCCCATCATGTCGTTCCAAACCCGTAAGACCTTCGTTCATCTTTGGAACACAGTTTAAGATATTTTTGATGAAATCCGAGAACTTTCTGACCCTCCATAGACAGCAACACAACTGAAATGTTCCCAGACCCAGAAATGTAGCAAGGACATTGGTCCATGTGACATCAGCAGTTCTGATATGAGTTTTATGAAGCTACGAGAATACTTTTTGTGCGCAAAGTCAGCACGTGCATGCGTTGTTTACATCAAGAGGAAGCAAGCGCATGCATCATGATACTCCCTCCATAATGGTGGCGCACCACAGCATACAGGATGAGGAGACGACGAATTGTTGAATAAAGTCATTATTTTTATTTTATTTTCGCACAAAAAGTATTCTTGTAGCTTCGTAAAATTACAGTTCTACCACTGATGTCACATGGACTATTTTACTGATGTCCTTGCTACGTTTCTGGACCTGGGAAAATTACAGTTGTGTTGCTGTCCATGCAGGGCAGAGAGCTCTCGGATTTCATCAAAAATATCTTAATTTGTGTTCAGAATATGGAAGAAAAAGGTCTTACGGGTTTGTAACGACATGAGGGTTAGTAATTAATGACAGAATTTTCAGTTTTGGGTGAACTATCCCTTTAAATCCATTCCCGCCATCAGAATCTCCAAGCTCTCCCGCTAAAACTTTCACTCGACGCATATTCCACCAGCTGCCCGTGACACCGCTGTAAATGTAATGTCTTGGGACGATGAAGCCTTTCGCAGGGGTGAAGTGTCAAAAATTGATTCTTATTGCGGCTGCAATCTGTATTGGCACGGCGTGAACCTCTTCAGCGGTTGCCGTGATACCGCCGGCTGACCTTTCCTGTGGAATGGAATGTAATCATGACATCGTGAAGCTGCACGGGAGCTCGTCTTCTCTAAAAAAGATCTCGTTGGTAACGTAGGCTATCCTGTTTTTTTTTTTTTAGATAAAGCGCTTCTAAGAGTGTGAGGGTGTAGATATATAGCAGCCTCAGTCTCTGGTCAAGGTTACACTTTTCCTTTGTTTAATGACTCTCTTCATGAGCCCAAGGTTAGCAATAAACTCGCTCCCTGGCACCTTTTCACAGCCCCAGATCTGAGAAATGACGTATGTGTCTTTGGGGACTGCCATTAGAATCTATTTTAATATGTTACACAAACAGTTTGTCTCACGTTTCTTTGGCCTCTGCGTCGCGCCGCGTCTCTGCGAGGAACGTCTGAAGGCTGCTTTACTACATGCCAGTGGCCCACTTATAACTTAAATGACTAGTTTAGTTAACCTCTCCGCTCAAGTCCAACATATCGTTATGGCAGCAACCGCATAATCTCACTGGCATTAACATCCGTCATCTTCCCTCTCCAGCTATAAATAATACTGTCACCACGTAGGCCCGCATCCGCGCTTGCGCGCAGTGGAAGAGTGAATCAGGCTCCAGAGGTGAAGCACTTTGATAGTCCGGCAGATGAAATATTTGCTGACTTCTCTCACCTCAGGGACTGGCGCACTGATGGAGCCACTCAGATGTGGCCCTGCGAGTCTCAGAGGATTTTCCACAGCCCACTTTCTGCTCGATCCGTGCCAATTAAGCAGCCGAATTATGTATAATAGTGGGAGTGACTCGGATTTGCCAGAGCAGGAATGCAGAGGCCAGGATGACAGAGGGATACCGTTGAATAATTAGAGTGAATTTTCAGAGCCCTGGAAGCTCAATCATACTGTGCCAGACGCTAACTATTTTTAACCTTATCTCTCCTTTTCTCTTTCTTTGTAATTCTTTCTGATTTCACTTTTTCCTCACTTTGCTGCTGTCTTCTGCTTTGCATGTTGTGAAATTGCAGCAGGTGTCCTCAGTGTCCTACAGAAGACACATACAAAAACTGGGTCTGAAACTCTTAAAAAATGACTGAACAAATGGTCAGATAATCACTGGTCAACTTTAGGAGGTCAAACTAAATGTTTTATTTTCTATTTATCTTAATGAGCTTTGCTCAATTCCTGGACATTGCAACATTCTAGACATGTCTAAATGCAGTGTAAACCTAAGATAGGTTCAGCAGTACCATATTAACCATATTTCAAAAACAATAGAATTATTAAATTACATATGAAGATGTACGTAAGTCCTATTCTTAAGTGGGTAAAAAAATTAACTAACTAATTGCACTTAATATACATTTATATAATACATTTTTCTTGTTATTGCAAATAACATGCAAATAAGATTCTAAAAAAACATTACATTCAGTTCATACTTACAGTCTCACAAAATACATTTTTTAAAAGTATATTTCCATAATCAGTATTCTTATAGCCTACTTCTTTTTCACAAGGGCTCAAACTAAATATGGAAATTGTGCCTCTGGTGCTGTAAAGTAATTGAACATGAAACTGTATGATGTGTAAAGTGTCAAAAGTTCTTGTAAATGTAGTGTTGGGTTTTGCGGTGAGAGGATGACTCACAGATCTGAGACCAGGCTCCAACTTTACTTTGGTGAGGAATTAACAGCCTATAATTGAAGCTGGAAGTGAGTCAAAGTGATTTTGAGGGATCTTTATTTTGTGAAATGAAAACAGACTGCTGCAGCCCTGCAGTGCCGCCATCATAACATCTGTCTATCTATCCCGAGCACATCACACCCTACCCACCAATACACACACAATTAATTGATGTTGCTAAGTTACAGCTGATTGGACCATCTGTGTGTGTAAAATAAATACATTTGGAAAGTTGGGATTTCAGATTGGAGAGTGGGTAGTGAAGATATCAGAATATCACAGAGATTTGGGGATGAGCATGTTTAACTTAGGCTAGGAAGTAACCTACTAGCAATTACCCTGAATGCCCTATAGAAACCATATTAGAATAATAATAAACTTCATATTTTGCCCCAGTTAGCAGGAGGAGTCAATGCTAGTTGCCGAAAGTCAGAATGATAATGGTCAAAGGCTTCAGATTCCATGCAACTTAAGAACACATCTTGCTTCCATTTGTCATGTGTTTCCAAGCAACAAGGTGCATATTTCTGTCGGCATGTGTGATTCAACTCATTTTTATTTCTAGAGCACTTTCAAAAACCCCAAAGTGCTGTACATGAGATTAACAAAAGTAAACAAATACATGCAGCCAAAAATACACCATCAATACATACAATTTACAACCCATTATTAAAAGCTAAAGAAAATAATACGTTTTAACATCCTCTGAAATCATGGAAGCAAATAAAGGGAGAACAAAACAGGTCCCAAAATGGAGCCCTGGGGAACCCCACATGTTAGTAGCATAACAGAAGCTGAACAGTTCCTCAAACTGACTGAAATTGTTCTAACCTTAAGATATGAGGAAAACCAATCCAAGGCTAGACCCTGGATACCAACCTGGTCTTTAAGGCGATCAATGAGAATGTCATGATCGACCTTGTCGAAAGCAGCACTGAGATCTAACAGTAAAAGAACAATGGGACTACCAGAATTGGCACCTAATAAAATATAATTTGAGAAATTCAATACAGCAGACTCTGTACTATGACCAGCTCTAAAATCTATGATGCCTACAGTCTTAAAAATAAAGGTTCTTTATTGGCATTGATGATTTTAATGAAGAACCTTTAACATCCACAGGACTTTCCATCACACAAAAGGTTTTTGTAGTGGAAAGGGTTGTTTAAATTATATAAAAAAAAATTCTACACACAAAGAATAAAAAATGGTTCTTTTAAGGAACTGTTTACTGAAAAGTTAGTTGAAGAATCCAAAATGGTTCTTCTAAGGTACCACTGCAAAAACTCCCTATTGGAACTTTATTTTTTTTTTAAGTGTAGAGTTTTAAAAACTGTTCTGAGTTTTAAAGTAGAACAACATACAAACAAACATGTTCTTAAAAGCATACAATAAAATCTAATTATATTACCATGAACTGCATAGACCCAACAGCATGTAATATTATTTACATGGCCTATAAGCTGAACAGAAACAGGACCATTTCAGTTTCTAAAGGTATGTTGGATTTTAGCTGCCAATAATTCAATATAAATCATATTTATCCTCATTGAAAAATCATGTATTTAATATAATCTTTTATCTTCTATCTTTTATCATTGTAGTTTTGTTCATGTAGAATGTTGCACAATATATCAATGCTGGCATCTGTCAGTTTTGGCTGCTTAAGTGACAGAAATTGCACTAAAGCACCATAGATTTTCATTGGACGCACTATCCTTGACATAAACAACATTGGAAACGGGAAGTGTTTTGCCTTGATTTTAAAAGTTGCTAAGTCTTTTCTATTTTGCTATCCACCTTATTTTTTCAGCTTCCAGTTGTTAAATTCCAGCTAAAAATTCTGGTTATTTTTAGCTGTACAAAACAGCTTGTTAGGCTGATCTATATTGCAAACTGGTATTTCTTATCATATTATTTTAATGTATTGTCGTAATTATAAACACACTAGTTTGCAGTGCAAAGACTGTTACCATTTACAGCACTTTATTATTCTTCTAGTTGCTTACCTATAGCTGCAAATTAATCGGAAACCTCGCACATTCACAGAAAATAGCTTATGGATGCAATGCAGTGATTATATGGTTAGTTGCATTTTATTATTTGCATTTTGCATCCAGTTGCATTAAATCATAACAGCAAGATGAGAGGACGAGTGTGAACAGGCAAGTAACCACAGCCTCCTCTCCTCCAAACTTAAAAATATTACAGCACCACAAAGCATAATCAATACACCCTCCCGGAAACAGTGACACCTCCTCCTTAACACTCCCAAACATCCCGTGTGATTACTCATCAGGCCTTTACCTCCAGCAGCCTTTGACCTGATGCTGCCTGGGGTCAGAGGTCACATGTCCTTGTTTCAAAGATTTGATTGGGCCATGTTCTAATTACTGCTTTGTCATTGACATACCACCTCTCTCTCCTTCCCTCTCCCTCTCCCTCCCGCATCCCTCATGTTTGGTAGCCTTGTACAGGAATCATTTTGCCCTCCCCCCGTCCGCCGATTGCCTGCAGAGGCCGCCGTAACGAGATGTCAGCCCACTATGAATTCTAATTTAGCTCGGGCCAGTCTATGTCAGTTATTTGTACGTTCCACAGGATCATCAGCCTGCGGAGAGGCCATGTAGCGGCTCACCACCGCCGCGCCACTGATTATGAGTAAATTACTTGTTTTCTTCTCATTTTCGCTGGTTTTTAGCACTCCTGCAGCAACATTACAGGGCCAAATCCCAAACGGGCACTACGCAAAGGTTAATAATCCTGTTAATTAATGAACAAACCTGATATTGAGCATAACATATAATCGCTGAAGGATTACAACCCAAATTAGTAGAGTTGCGGCAATTAGACTGATGATTAACGTTTTAAGTGTGAGACTAAGAGCCTGTGCGCTCCACCACGGGTTGTAAAACTCATACTGTTGTTAAGGGAGGTTGTGGAAATGTTAGCGTGCGCATTAAGCGTGGTGTGCGCCACAGTGTGCGCGCCCGGGGTGGCTGTGAAACGCACGGTCCCAGCGGGGGCGAGCGGCAACAGCTGGTCCCGCTCTAGCCCGGTGCTGCGCGCAAAATGATCTCTCCATCAGCATGCGCTCGCATCTGTATTCATCCATGAGTCTTATCAATAAACAGACCGCTGACAATTTTGCGAATCCGAGGGGGGACGAAACAACCTCCATCTATGAAAAATTCCAGCCGTACGCTTTAATCACCGTTAATCAATAAGATGCCGTCAGATCTTTTAATTAAAGTTTTATTTGTGGGGAATCGTGTCGGCGAGATATGCGGGCTTTCCATTAATGGCAGCGGGACTCTTCGGCGCCACTGCTTGGCCGGTCACACCGGGGATCCGCGGTTTTGTAATTGCATTTTGTCACCTACAGAGGGAGGTGAGGATGCCAGTTAAAGGTAGAGAGGAATCTCTCCCGAACAATTATTGTCGAGCAAATTACCAGGTAGGCAATATCTAAACTGTCAGGAGAGGTTAAGAAGAAATGGTTTAAGGAAATGAGGCGCTCAGCCGTTCATCATGGAGCCAGTTTCTGAGTCCAAATTGAAAAAATGTCATTCTATCTACAGGAATTAGAGCATGTAAGCTTTGCTCATCACAGCCGCTGACAGAGGATGGCGGAGAAAACTGTGTCATAAATGCTCTCTCTCTTTTCACTACGGCTGTCCGTCTGAAATAAAACCAAACAGTGTGAAACCGCTGGCTGTATGGAAGAGATTTACAGTGAACGAGAGAAGAAACCCCTCGATTCCCCCCTTAGTGGTATCAATGGAAAACAGTTTTGTAGTCACATGAGAGCTGTATGCTGCCATCTGCTTCATTCTCAGCATGGTGCCTCCACACACACACACACACACACACTGACTCACTCTGGTGCACATGCAAAAATACACAGACACGTGTACAAGTTTAATAAGGGTGAATGCAATTTAGGGAATAAATTCCATTTGAGAATGAGAATGTATTTATGCTTGACGAAAAGTATATCCTTTTAAAGGACAGCAGTGCCGGCATGGCATTTAAACTGAAAATTAGGTTATGGTAAAACCATCTCTGCTGCGTGAAGTCACTGAAGCAGTGGAAGGGTTTAAGTCAAGAAACCGTAGAATCAAATATAAACTAGCATAATCAGGAAGCTGGACAGCATAACTCAATAGAAATAATAAGTTATGGTTTAAGAACAAACATTGACATTCAGTGAATTTATTTAAAACAGATTCATCTTTTCATATTAAAAATCTGTACGTTTTGACATTGAGTTCCATATGTTTTTTGAAATGATGATTTGATTAAATCTAAATCTTAGATTTTTCATTTTAGTCCCTATATGGACTATAGATGATGTCACATATAGTGTCAAAAATATAAATAATGTGCTATGCCTATATGTGTAATTTACATTTATACAAAGACATACAATATACAGTATATGGTTATGTGTATAAATAAGTACATTCATGACATATATGTAAAAAAAAAAAGTGTGTTATACATACAAAAACATATTTTTGGAAAGATATGTAAGTCAATATATGAAATTGTTCCAATTTCCAATAGGTTTCATATATGTTTTTACTGCATGGATAGGACAATATATTTCATATAGCCTATGCAAATTGAATACATGTACATATATTACATTTGAGTTTGGGTAAGTCTGGTGATGCAATAGTTTACAACTGGTGAACAAGTGTTCATTTACATTTAGGCCTTGCCCAAATCATCTTTTTGCATACTCCACTTACAAAAAGTACTGTGGTGGAACAGTGCTAAATTATGGTTTCAAAAGGTAATGATGATTCTTTGATACATAGGCCCACAAATGTACAGAATGATTACTGTATTGATATACCATGGTATTTACATGGTATTCCATGGTAGGCCTACCTCAGAGAGTAATATATAATATACTCTTTAGGTATAATTTTTGTATATGTACATGATTTGTTTGTGTATATGAACATTGAACAAGCTATTCCTTTGTTCATAACATTTATTGTGTTAAGAATTGTGTGAATCGTGGCTTATGAATCAGGCGCTGGCCTCATTGTGCTGCTGATTGTATTCCTGCGTCACTAAGGCTGCTAAGCTAGGCTAAGCGCTAGCATTACCGTCCGTAGCCAGACAGCCGCCATGTTTCTCTGGACATTTCTCTGGCTTTACTCATCGGTGTTAACTCAGCGTTGAATTTGCTGTTGCCCGAATAGCACAATCCTGTTTTTATTATTGTTTTTCTGTGAAATCGGCCCATTTTGAGGTTTAATGGTGGCGTGGAGTGTTAGCGGCGAAACGGCTCTCTTGGGAGCAGAGCATCAGGCAGCTGAATTTCCACAGCCATTAAGCAGTCTCCATTCAATTAGAATGCATAGAATCCTGACACGCCATAACTTACAGCCCTCTCGGCCAACATAAAGCATGTCTATAGTGTGGCTCCCCGCTCTAAAAATACTGAGCCAATCTGACCGCCACTTTTATAGGAAGCTAATTACATCCTTGATTTTTTTGTTTCAGAAAATTAAACCTGGATTAATGGTTCACCTTATGCGAGGGGGAGCGCGGCCCAGGTTTGTGTGCTTTAATGCAGATAGATACAGTGAGGCAGGAGGAGGAGGGAGAGGATTTTCTGCGAGGAGTCACACAGCCTCAGACTCGCCTGCCATCAATTAGACTGCGTCTCAGACCAGCACTCTCATACCTCCACGTCTAATAAATTATGCTACGTATCAGAAATGGCACGGTTACCTATTTAAAAAACAGGATTGTGTCGGGGAGAGCCGTAAATATGAAATATGAAAGGCAACAAATTGAGACAGTCAATAAAATCTGAGATTTGTTACCAGGCTAAATGCTACGTGCGGAAAGGTGTTGCTGACGATCAGGAATTATGATGATAGAAATTGACTTTGATTGGTGTTTAATTTTTTCGCTGGTGTGGACGCTTCTTATTTACCACCTGATTAATTATACTCCACTTCCGCCAAATACAGACATTAGTCCTAATACAGACGTTATTGTAAAAATCACCTCTTTCAGACTCTGAGATTGCTTTCATTTATTCATTATTATTGCGTAGAAAATCTCATTTAAAAAGTTGCACCTTGCTGTTTTCCATTTGAATGGTACAGAAGACGGAGGAAAATCAATGTGCTTGGTGTATTTATGCATACCCATGTTAAAAAAGTAGACTTCAGCATACTTTAAGTAGAGTACTTATTATGGAAATAATATATTTTAAGATAATATACTTATCTTTATATTATAATGACATATAATTATACTTAAGTGTAAACTGAATATAATATTTTTGAATATAATGATTTACAATTAAATGAAAATGTTGTATATTTCACATTATTTTATATTAAATGCAGTTGATCTTAAGAGTGCCTTTTTGACCCACTTAAAGGGACAGTTCACCCAAAAATGAAAATTTTGTCATCATTTACTCACTGTCAAGTTGTTCCAAAACGTGCATGGTATAACCAAACAGTTGCTGGTAGCCACTGACTTCCATATTATAGAGAGAGAGAGAGAGAGAGAGAGAGAGAGAGAGAGAGAGAGAGAGAGAGAGAGAGAGAGAGAGAGAGAGAGAAGAAAGTCAATGGCTACCAGCAACTGTTTGGTTAAACATAAAGTTAAGTATATTATTTAAATATATATATATATATATATATATATATATATATATATATTATCTTTAGAGAGAGAGAGTGTATTTGTTCTTAGTATATTATTTTAAAATATATTAATAAAAAAAAAATTGGGGGGTTAACTGTCCCTTTAAATAGGACTTAAGTACATCTGTATATGTAATTTCATAATTATATTGTCTTTGAAATACTGCTGAATGTACTGACAATCATTTATGGTAAGCTAAAATATATTTTAATGTATGTCGTGGTTAAATATACATTATTTGTAATTACACATTTGTAATGACGAAAGTTTTCAATGTATTACATTCAGAACATTAACTTAAAATGGAATGTTGTTGATATTACTACAGTTAACTATAATCAAGTACTGTACATGTGCTTTAGTACTGTTACTTAATACATCAAAATAAGTGTACTTTTTTTAAAGAATGACAAAAGATGGTTAAAACATAATTGTATAAGTGACTTTTTATTTCAATAATATTATATTTTCTGCAAGTAAGATTTTTGAAAAATATATGCTTTCACGATTTAACGTACACTACTTACTGCACATTCAATACAATTAAGTGCACTTCATTTTCACAAGGATATATTAATAAAGTACTTTTCTGCAGTTTTCAAGTTTTTTGGCTTTTGACCAATAAGATCTTTCCTTTTTTCACGGTTTATACATGTAGGTCTCCCTGCAGTTTCTGACCTTCTTTGCTTCTAATTGCTTGTTACATAAATCTGTCCTGAAGCTTGAAATAAAAGCTTTTACAGGGCACTCACCTGAGCTCATGAAAGGCCTGCAAAGTGACTTTGACAAACTCCAGAACAGCCACATTTGTTTGTAATTAGTATGAGCACACCTCATGCACATGTGTGCGTGTTCAGACCGGCTAGTGGATCACAGAACCAGGGATTTCGTGGCTGGTGGCCAATCGTAGGTGAGCTTTCCTGCCATCAACAACAAAGTGTGGTCCGGCGTGTTCACGCTCAGAGGTCACAGAGGTCACAGCTGCTGCAGGTTCTGACAGTCTGACAGATTAAAAGAGGTGACGCTGAACTGATGTTTTCTGGACCACCCGTACCTCCATTCTGTTTGCATTAATGTGAGGGGGGTTGGGTTTAAACAGCCAGAATAGACAGAGCCATAAAACTAGACGCAATCAGATGTGATGTAAGAGGCCAATGGGGCCAAATCGGACATATTTCCACAGTGATTGCCACCGATTCTAAGAAAGAAAACTAAATCCAGGTGCAGGTCGTGAACAGATCTGGCAGCTCTAGGAATGGAAGCCCCGCCTTTCAGTAGAAAAAGCCAATCACATTTTTTCTAGAACACTTATGCACATTAACTGGGCCCAGCTATACACACACACACACACACACACACACATACATGCATACATGCATACATTATACATATATATGTATATATATATATATTGTAGGTGAAGAAGGCGACAAGTTTGGAAGTGCTACCAAGACTGAAGTAAACTGATATGACTTTACAGGTTTTAACTTAGTCTGTTTCTGGCAGTGTTGTACCAAAATATGTTTTTTGTTTTTGTTTTTGTTTTTGTTTTTGTGTTGTGTTTTTCATTTCTTTTGCATTGTTTTTCCAGGAAAATCATTGCAAATATTTATGTCAATGGCTTATCAATTAATGGCTTTCTTGGGTTTCGCATCATGTCAAAACTCATGACTTAAAACATCCTTTCAAAACTTTCAGTCATGACCAGAGTCTTACCTAAGTTTTTATTTTGTTTTGTTTTGTTTTGTTTTGTTTTGCTTTGCTTTGTTTTGGTTTGTTTCATTATTTAATTAGATTTTTTTATGGAAGAAAATAATACTTTTATTCAGCAGGGATGCATTAAATTGATTAAAATTGACACCAAAGATTGCAAAAAAAAAAAAAATCTAGTGTACATAAACCTGAGAAAAGTATCACAGTTTCCACAAAAATATTAATGGTTTCTGAAGGATCATGTGACTCTGAAGACTGGAGTAATAATGCTGAAAATTCAGCTTTGACATCACAGAAATAAATTACATTTTACAATATATTTAAATAGAAAATAGTTATGTTATTTAAAATTGTAATAATATTCCATAATATTACAGTTTTTACTGTATTTTGATGAATAAATGCAACCTTGGTGAGCATATGAGACTTCTTTCAAAAACATAAAAAAAAGAAATGATTTCAACCCCAGACTTTTGAATGGTAGTGTGCGTATTATATAGTATGATATAAAAGAAAAAAGTATAAACTAGCCATGATATCACTGGGGTCATATTGTGCAATATGACAAACAACAATGGTAAGCACAGCAAAAAAAAACTTGAGTTGAGTTACTTCCATTCTGAAGTCTCGTAAAGTCAAGCTTCTCTTGGTCTACAATACAGCAAATGTTCTCTCTTGTTCACAGTTCACCACCACTTGGGATCAAATCAACGTTTGCATTACCATAATCATGAGACCACCTCTTTAGAAGCAGCAACAGCCAATATTTTTTATTTTTTTCTTAACAGCTCTATGACATGTTCTTCATTTCCACAGACGAGATGAAGTTTTGTGGTGGCCTTTGAACTAATGGAGGTATTGAAGGATTTAGAGTACGTCTGTGTGAGAGCCCAATGTTTCTGCCAAACGGCCCTGAGCAGACTGGCTGTGCTCATATCTGGGGAGAGAAAATTAATGCTTATTAATGGGGCCTATAAAAGCGACTAATTGAGCATTCCGGAACTTGCTGAGTTTGGCATCTGCTGCTGACATTCCGCAGCACAGGGCTTCACACACACACACACACACACACACCTTGGCTGTCTCTCTCTGTCTCTCTCTCTGACATTAGGTCAGGCCATTAAAAATCAGAGAAGCTCGACAGGTTATTACTGTGACTGACATGTTAATGACACCTGGTCTCGCTACCCAGGGTTCAGCGCAAAGCGAGTCCGTGTGAATCGCCTTCTTTGAAGAAGCCGCCGCTTAAGTGTTGGGAATTCACAATTACGGCATGTATGTGGATTTAAAACACATATGTGTTTTCGTGTCTGATTCCGTCTCCCTTCCAGATGTCTTCAAAAGACCCATCTTCATGCGTTTTGAGTGTTAATGCGATCGTACGCCATTCGGTGAGAAGCGGAGAGGTCATGTGTCTTCCATTATCCGGGTTTTTCTAATCAGCTTGCAGTGGCTGAGATTAAACAGCACAGAATTCTGCCATCAAACTCCGCCGTCATAAATCCAGCTCACCTTGGAGAGCAGAAGGGAAGTGCACATCTGTAAACCAATCATCGCTCGGCTCCCTGTCAGCCGCACTCCCACCCAGACGCACGCAGACGTATGCAGGCATATAGGACCACATATATAGAAAGAGTTCACTTCACATAATTCATTTACTCAGCTTCATGTTGTTACAAACCCATATATGTTTTTTTCCCCATGCAACACAAATGAAGCAGAATGTCCATACTGTGAATGGCAACCAGAGGTTGTCAAGCTCCAAAAAGTACAAAAAGAAAAGTCATCAATCCCTTGTGAAAAAAGAAGTGTGCTTAATTGTATTCAATGTGCACTTGTAGTGTACTTTAAATCTTAAAAGTATATTTAACAAAACTCTACTTAATATAATATTAATAAAATAAAAGGCCACTTAAGTGTAGTTAAAGTGAGATACTCTCAGACTGTTAACACTTTTAAAAAGTGCACTTTGTAATAATATAAAAATATTGTCATGCTTTAAAGAAGTACTTAATTTGACTAACAGTGTTGACTAACATACTAAAGCATATAGGTTAGGTATTATATTTAAGGTTAATATATTTTAAATTTAATAAATTACAACATCATTATGAATGCGTAATTACAAATTATATATATATATATATAAATACATAACATACAACTTTCAATAGAAATTACATTAAAGTATATTTGAGTTGATCATAAATGCTTGTCAGTACATTCAGCAATATAATTAAACCATATTTCAAGACAATAGAAGTACATGCAGTATAAAACTACTCAAAGATGAACTGAAGTCCTACTTAAGCGGTTCAAAAACACTCTAAAGTTCAGGTAATTGCATTTAATATAAATCTAAATTATAATACATTTTTTATTTCATTGCAGTTAACGTGCAATTAAGCGTCTGAAACCCATTCATTTTGAACTTAAGTATATTCTTTAAAGGTCTATTTATCCATGTGAGTGTTCTTTTAAAAATATACTGAAGTGTACTTCTTTTTCGCAAGGGATACAGTTTGTGCGTTATATTTTGACATGACTTGAGGATGAGTAAATAAAGACAGAATTTTCATTTTTGGGTGAACGATTCATTCGGTGTTGAGCAGAAAATCTCAGAAAGAGAGAGTGTGTGAATAAGAGCATGTAGTTTTGCTAGTCAAACCATGAGCTATTTTTCTCCTCACCCTGCAGCCTATTTGATTTCAATAACACTTAATAGTGAACACACACACACACACACACACACACACAGGTCATGTGACAACATCTCTCTGCCTCTCCAGGTCATTTTCTCTTTTCACCTCAAGCTTAATGAATTCAGTGCATCGATTGGCTTGATGATTCACTCTGTGATATTCGTATTATTATGCCTGAGTATTTCTAGTTTCCAGTCAAAAACACATTTCATTGCTCCTAGGGGAATCTTTCACATCTATAAGAGAAAACAGACTGGTCTCTCTCTCCTCTTGCGGTCTGTCTGTGTTACTACTGAAGGCTCATATGAGCTTGTGGATTGTCTTATGAAGCGTAGGTGTCACTGGGGTGAAATTCAGCGAGATTATAAGGATTTATGATGCATCATATTAGACAAACAGAAATGAATGTTGTGTGAGATGATTTGTGGTTATATGGGGCCCAACACCATTGTGAAAAGAAGCATACTTTTAAAAAGAGTACTTATTGCGAAATAATATACTTTGAAAGAATATACTTAACTGTAAACAGAATGTTATTTTTTCAGACACTTTTTACTAACTGAAATTAAATTTTTATTAAATGCAATTGGTTGAACGTTAGAGTGCTTTTGATCCACTTAATTAAGTGCATCTTTATATGTCTTTTCATTACTTCTGTTGTCTTTGAAATATGGTTAAAGTGTTGCTACTGACAAGAATTTATGGTAAACTAAAATGTTCTTCAGTGTCATTTCTATTGAATGTGTAACTGTATAACTTTAAATGTAATAAGACACTACAGTTAATAAAGTACTTGACATGTGCTTTAGTATGTTAGTCAACACATCAAAATAATTAAGTACACTTCTTTTTTACAAGCTGTTTGCATCAGTTCTGGGTGTTTATTAAATTATTATAAACCTTCTAAGGAAACATTATAAGCGACTTGGCACCTCATAAGTGACTGACTTGGAATCAGCAGCTTTGATGTTAACATGTTGCTAAGCTAACAACACTATACTTTAATAAGGTTTAAAATAAACAGCCGTTAATTTAAACGTTAATATGAATTTCTGAATGAAATCAAATAAGTTTTAAGTTTAACTATGATGGAGCTCTGCTGTACTGGATTTATTTCTTCACTGAGCTAAGTATACATGCATTGGTGCCTTATCATTTGGTAATAATAAGGTATGTTAGGAGGTAGTCACTTGTGTGGAGCATATATTTAGTGGAATAAAGAGCTCTTGGGCTGCTCTCCTGCCCTGCATGTGCAATAAACATGTCAGTGAGGGCTCTGTGTGTATGTGTGTGTTATGGCAGCTTGAAAACATGTTTACTGGGTTTGGGTTGCTTACTATAGTAAGTTCTCATGGAGCATTTGATAGATAGGGTGAGAATACAGCAAATTAGACTTCTGAAATCATCTCAAATGCAGCAAAAAATTCTCATTTTTGGTTGCATGATAGATGGTAACTCTCACAAACCCTTACTTTTTTTTTTTTTTTTTTTTTGTCCAATGAGGAGAGTTTCATTATTATCAGACAATAATAACCAACAAAGTCATAATGCTAAAATAATTAGGAAATTTCCTCCAACTGTCAATTAGTAAAAAGTAATCCAAGTAGTAAAAACAACAACTTTGCCATGTACAGCTGTGAGTTAACTTCCTCTCATACACACAGACAGTTCACATTGTGTTTGTTTTCACTGCAGAAAATTGTATTGTTAAACTATATTGTTTTTATAGTGTATACTGTTCATTAAGGAGAAAGACAGCGAGAAGAAGAGAGGAATGGATTATTGTGTTGATCTCAGCGTTTCTCCAGACTGTGGCAGACACAGATCAGTGCTGTTATAGATCAGCTCAGAAAATCAATCTGTAGAAGAATACTAACAACCTTTAGATCTCTGAATCCCTTCAAACAGGAGCCAATCATGTCCACTAAGACCACACAGCCTGAGAGAAGAGCCAGCTGGGCCACTGCTGGACACACACACACACACACAAACATTGGGTTTCCATGTTTTATGGGGACTCTCCATAGGCGTAATGGTTTTTATACTGTACAAATTATATTTTCTATCGCCCTACACCTAAACCTACTCCTCATACAAACCTTTCTACATTTTTAGATTTTCAAAAAACGACATTTTGTATGATTTATAAGCTTGTTTCCTCATGGGGACCAAACAATGTCGCCACAAGGATTTCAGATATTGCCATCTTTGTGGGGACATTTTGTCAGGACCACACATCACACACTTTCACACAGCCTTGAGTTGTTTTACATTATAATGAGACTAACCATAATAACCTAAACCCTTCCACTAAAAGAAAACAATTCATTATTTTTCTTCAATAAATTCTTCACATTTTAAATAAATTAATTTTAATAAGATTTTATTTTATTTTTTTCAATTAGGGACATCCTCCAAAGGGGGGTATGTCAGATTTAGGTAATGTCTGTAGAGAATTTTATACACATAAACATAGTATATATCAATATACACTATAATGTACAATATTTAATATTGTTCAAATTGGGCCAGTAAGATTTTTTTTTTTTTTTTTTTTTTACTTTTATTCAGCAAGGATGCATTAAATTGATTAAAAGTGACAGTGAAGACTTTTATTTTGTCACAAAATATTTTTATTTCAAATAAATGCTGTTCTATTGAACTTTCTATTCATCAAAGAATCCTGAAAAAAAATGTCATGGTTTCCACAAAAATATGAAGCAGCACAACTGTTTTCAACATTGATAATAATCAGAGATGTTTCTTGAGCAGTAAATCAGCATATTAGAATGATTTCTGAAGGATCATGTAATACTGAAGACTGGAGTAATGATGCTGAAAATTCAGCTTTACCATCGCAGGAATAAATTACATTTTAAAATACATTCAAACAGAAAACAGTCACTTTAAATTATAACAATAATTCACAGTATTATTGTTTTATTGCTTTTCGATCAAAATATGGTGACCAACCCCAAACTTATATATTATATATAAATATATTTAATTATTAAATTAAATTAAATTAAAAACATACATTTAAGAGGTATGTCCTGTGATGGTAAATATAATGAAGATCATATATCATATGTACAGTGGCATATAGCATCAGTCAAGCAGTTGATTGTGTGTTGGTTCCCGTGTTAAAAGTCCCTCCTATGAAATCTTTTCTTGAATGTGTGTGTGAAGCAGGAGCGTGTAGGCCTATCTGCATGTGCAGGGCCTGTCTTTATGTATTGATGTAGCACACACATTAGCGTGTGTGAGTGTGTTTCTCTCTGTTGCCGGTGCTGTCAGTGTGCTGAACGCCTCTCACAGCTTGTCAAAGGTGTTGACCAGAACCTGCACGAGGCTTTTTCCTCTCTAACAACTGCACAACACACACACACACACACACACACACACACACACACACACATACAGCTCCATGGGTGCCCACTCCTCTGACAGGATGTGCTGCTGGCACAAATTGTAATTCACAAAGGTTAAGGGGGTCAATGCCTTTTATCAGCCGCCCGTGTGTGTGAGAGTGTGTGCTGTCTGATGAGAGCCGCATGCAAATACACCCTCTCAAGATGTTCAACTCGCTGAAGGGGGAAGGGATGTGTAGTAAAGAAAAAAACAGACAGTCGAGCATGAGAATGAGGAGCAGGAGTGCTGAGAGGACCATAAAGAACTGGAAATATAGACTAGAGAAAGTGATCAAGAGGGTAAACAGAGGATAAACGTGATCGTACTGACATTGAAAGAGAGAGACTAACTGCAAGTCTGACAATTAAACATCCATATATTGTTCCCTTGTGAATAATCTGTCTTACAGGCTTCCTCATAAAAGCACTTTTCTGCTCATTTTGGCTGTATTCCTTGTTTAAAATGTTTATATGAAAGAAAAAAAAACTAATACATTTTAAAAGACTAAAACGTTACATACATGAATCAATGAAAATAAAGCACATACACATGAAATCCAATTTATATGTTAAAAAAACAGTATAGCATAAAATAAACATAAAAAGTATGTTATTTTCGCCATTATCCCTTTTTTAATGTTTATATGTATGCATGTATATTCATTTTTGACTTTTTAAAATTGTTTTAATTGTTTAATTTTTTTAAATAAATATATATATATATACACACAAACACACTTTTTTTTTTACATAGTTTTGTATAATATCAATATTAAAAGTATGTGACATTACAATCATGTATAATTTAATTCTGTGTAGTTTTTGTTTCTGTTTAATTATCACCAAAAATAAAAGCCGTTATTTTGCATTTGTTTTTATTCAATTTAATAAAAATATCTTAACTCTTGGCAGTTTGATGACATATTGAGTGAACTGTCTTAGATAAAAAGGTGAGAATCTGTCACTGCTTACAAAAGCTAAAAGGTACTTTTTATTCTTTATCTTATTTACCCATAAATGGTACATTTTAGTACTTTAAATGTACATATTAGTACCTAAAGTGTACATATTAGTACCTTTTGAAAGGGCACTGCCCAAGTGACAGCTTTAAACCTTTTTTTGAGAGATAGATTAAATCACTTTTTATGGTTCACAGGTTGAGTGCATTGCATTATGGGATACATAGCATGCAGTGTATACCGATTAGTGCACATTATGGTAAATGTAGTCATCCTGGTACTCTACACATACAGAAAACTAACATGCATAGTACACAGACTGTATACAGAAATAGTGTGAGTATATGGTGGTCCAGTGCAGGGTGCTCACTGACCCCCTCTGCTGGAAAGGGGACACGGGGAACAGGCAAGCATCCCATTTACAGAACAAATTAAAATAGTGCTATAAAATAGATTTGAATGCTCTGTCATTTGCTAGAATGTTTTGAACGTCAGATAATAAACAGTCCATCAAGCTATTGTTCAGTTACTAAGATAATGACCATCTTAATTTAGATGTTTTTGTGCTTTTAACCCTATAACATATACACAAACACACTTTATAAACCTATTTACAATAAGGTTCCATTGGTTAATGTTAGTTAACTGTATTAGTTAACCTGAATTAACAATGAAAAATACTACTAAAACATTTATAAATCTAAGTTAATATCAATGTCAGCGTTTACTATTAAAATAATAATCTGGATTCGAGCTAACAGGATCTAATGAATTGTTATCATTATTAACTACTGTTAACAAAAATTAAAAAATACCATTACAAATGTATTGCTTATTGTTAATTAATGTTATTAATGCATTAACATTAACTAATGGGAGCTTATTGTAACCATTAAACATATAAACCACCTTCATAAAATGCACATTCTTTTCAATTAAATGCATATATTATTACATACAATGTCATACATAGTCATAATTATGAGTTAAAAGACGTTATTATAAAATGAAATCAGAATTTCATATATGGCATAAAATCAACTTTGTCAGACTTTGTCAGATTGTCATATTTTATAAATTGTGTCATAATCAGGACTTTCAAACTTTTTGGTATGTCATAATTTCAACATTTTATGTCTTAATTATGATTTACCAAAGCATTTTTTTTTAATGTGGCAGAAAAGGACTTCATACTTCTTTGATAAATACAATTATTAGATATTTAATTATCTAAGAGTTTTATATTAACTGATCAAATTAAATGCAAAGCTGCTGTTTTATAAGCAAATCTTTTTAACAAATTTAATTGAAAATAAAATAGCATAACATGTCTTATTATATTTGTAAATGTAACAATATTACAGTGTAATGATAGAGAAGCAGCACAAAATCATAATTGTGTGTGTCAGCTGTCTGCGGTCTGTATTAGCAGGAGTGATTGAGAGTCTCTCACCTGTACTGATCACACCTGCACTAGAGTTTCAATGCACTCATTACCTGAACCTCCACACAGCCCATGGCACCCACAGGCCATTCATCACCCTCAAGCAGACAAATACTGCATGTGAAACTGTCCGGCTTTAAGCAGACGCTCAGTGACAGCTGCTCTGGGACAGCACTGCCTACATCTGAGAAACCAGAGAAATGCAGCATGTAAATCTACTGTGTACTGTAATCTAGATTTGCATGGTTGGATTAAACAATTTTTTGTTTTTTATTTGCTGAACAGATCTAAATAAATTTAAAATGGTTTATATGTTTGCATTTTCTAAATCTTTAATAACAGGACTATACATTAAATAATAAGTATTACTCAAAGCACGGAAGCTCATTTCCACCATATAAGAAAATCATGCTTTGGTAAATCAGGACACAAAAGGTCTAAATTATGACATAAAAATCAAAAATCAAATCTGACATAAAAAGCTGATTTTTGTTTTTGTCATAATAATGACTTTTTATCTTATCGACTTTTTGTCATCATTTCGACTTTTTATACCATAATTATCAGGTTTTTGTCAGCATTTTTTTTGTCATGGTTTCTTAATTATAATTTTAAGCCTATCATTTTGACTTTTAAGTCATAATTATTAATATAAATGATAAATAATTAATGATTAATATATAACAATTAGCATGATTTTTTTTCTAATGTGGCAGAATTGGACTTTCGTAAAAAGAAGCAGCTCTGAATTTTTCAATAATGTTTTATTAGGCCATCAAGTTCTGTAGGCTATATTGTTTTTGTAATGCAATCCAGATTTATATGCAGCTCAAACATTTTTTGATGCTTCTAACCTCAAAAACAATCCTCAAATGAAAAAGATATGATAACATCCATGAGCCATAAAATAAAATAAAATAATTGTTTCAATGTAAAAACTTTAAGGCTGCTTTCGATCTTTGTACAATTTTGTGACCCTCGTCATTCAGTTTTTTTAAATTGAGATTTATACATCTGAAAGCTGAATAAATAAACTTTCCATAGATGTAGGCTATGATTTGTTAGGATAGGACAATATTTGGCTGAGATACAACTATTTGTGACCCTGGACCACAAAACCAGTTATAAGTAGCATGGGTATATTTGTATTAATAGCCAAAAATACAATGTATTGGTCAAAATTATCGATTTTTCTTTTATGCCAAAAATCATTAGGATATTAAGTAAAGATCTAGTTCCATGAATATATTTTGTAAATCTTCCTACTGTAAATATATCAAAACTTCAATTTGTGATTAATAATATGCACTGCTAAGAACTTCATTTGGACAACTTTAAAGGTGATTTTCTCAATATTTAGATTTTTTTGCACCCTCAGATTCCAGATTTTCAAATAGTTGTATCTCGGCCAAATATTGTCCTATCCTAACAAACCAAACATCAATGGAAATATTATTTATCCAGATTTCACATGATGATACATAAATCTATAAGATAAGATAAGATAAATCTCAATTTTTAAAAATTGACCCTTATGACTGGTTTTGTGGTCCAGGGTCACATTTGAAATAATCTGAGGGTGCAAAACAATCTAAATTTGGGGAAAATCGCCTTTAAAGTTGTCCAAATGAAGTTCTTAGCAATGCATATTACTAATCAAAAATTAAGTTTTGATATATTTACAGTAGGAAATTTACAAAATATCTTCATGGAACATGATCTTTAGGCTACATAACTTTCGGTGGCAGCACCTCAGTTGTGGAATAACTTGCCTTTTTGAT
Organism: Schizothorax lantsangensis; assembly: GCA_027422415.1. Lineage (NCBI taxonomy): Eukaryota > Metazoa > Chordata > Actinopteri > Cypriniformes > Cyprinidae > Schizothorax > Schizothorax lantsangensis. Next base: position 11,585,524 of record CM049848.1, read on the forward strand.
TGAGATCGGCCTCTTCTGTTCAGGTTTTTAAATCTGAATACAGTTTTACTGCTGTACAGTTTTATTGTGTGAGTGTTGTGTATTTGTGTTTTCTTTCATTTTTTAATTCCTTTTATTTTTAGTTTATATTTCTCTGTGCAGCACTTTGGTCGGCTCTGTCGTTATTAAATGGGCTATATAAATAAATTAAACTAAAACTGAAACTAATATCCTAATGATTTTTGGCATAAAAGAAAAATCTATAATGTTGACCCATACAATGTATTTTTTGGCTATTGCTACAAATAGGCCTATACCCGTGCTACTGGTTTTGTGCTCCAGGCCAAGGTCACAATTATGGCGATACATTATTATTATATTGGCTTAGTTATTTGTGATAAAGTCATAACTATTTTGGATTTCTGTGGCATTGTGAATTGTCTCTGAGCTTTTTCAAATAAAGCTCGAAAGCAGCGACCTTGCGTTGACGTCACGCCAATATCCGGGTCTTCGCGCAGTGTCGCTCGTGCAGTTTTCGACCTCTGCCTTCGGTGAGTTGGATAGGAACGACTGCGTTCACACAGAATACACAAATCTACATTCATCTTCAGTCTGTGTGATCTCAGAGCTGCGGGTTTGAGCGGGATAGTGTTAGCACACGCATTCGTTGTGTACGACAGCCGTATTTCTCCAGCTCTTCGTACAAATCGTCTCTGACCTCATATTTTGTCTTACAGAAGTCCCAGGCCGCTCAAAATCACTCACCTCTCAAAATGTTCACCTGCGCGAAGTTCGTCTCCACACCTGCCCTGGTGAGTGAAGTCTCCTTCAGAAAAAAACACCGTTATTGCGCTTTAGCATCTGTGTTTGAATGAAAGCGGCCTGCAGGCTCAACTTCAGTAACGTTAATTCATTCATTTCGAGACGCGTTTAAAAGCGTTAACGTAAAACGTCACAGGGTGTTACAGTTTACCTTTGAACTTTTGCTTCGGTTTCAAAGTTTTGAGCTCGCAAAACGCTTAACAGGTTAAGGTCAAACCCTGGGCTGGTTGATAACACATTAATCTTGTTAGCGGATGATTGCGCCACCCAGTCTGGTATTTCTTGTTGTATCTGTATTGAATACTATGCGCATAAAACTACGTCTTGTCCTGTTGTGTCTCTGCCACCACCTATCCTAACTTGCAGTAACTTATTTCAGGGGCAGCCCTCCGGAGTTGTCTTTATCAAGGGCACAATGGAGGTTAGCAGCCCAGTTTAATAGACAGGTTCTTGGTATTGGCATCTGTGTAGTATACAGTTGTCAGCCTTGTTGGTTAACACTTGACACAATTATGGTGGTGAGTTTTAATGGATCTGTCCTATATGAAGACTACTTAATACTCCTAATATAAATGTGTCTTCATAATTCAGTGTTGCTGCCAGCACACATCTGTCCTGTAGTGAACCTTGAGCCATAACTTATGTACATACTTCAGAAACTGCCTTTTTCCAGAATACATGCCTTTCTGAAGACAGTTAACTACTGTTCACCACAGTTTGAATTCACCATTTTTTCACAAGTGTTTAGGTTATTCTTCTATAATCCATTAACATCGTGTTTTTGTGTGTGTGTTTTAGGTGCGTGCGGGATCCAGGTCCCTGTACAGGCCAGTTTCTGCTGCTGTGCTTTCCAGACCAGAGATCAAACCAGAGGTGCCTTTTGACTTTCAATATATCTCTCTTCATTTATAGTAACTCTTAAATGTCATGCTTTGTAGACGATGTACAAGGCATCAGAGTAAAAAGAACACAAAAGATAAACCGTATCTTGATCTACTTGATTCTTTGAAATGGAGCTCTTCTGATCCACTGCAAGCATGTTACTTGGATAGTTCATGCAAAAATAAAAACTGTCATAATATTTCCACCCTCATCTTGTTCTAAATACTTTGGTTAAGCCTAAATTAAATCTGTTATTTTGGATGCAATTAATCGTTTCCTAGGACTAATATTTATTAACTTTACAACACTTTTGAGATTTTTCAATAATATTCTTAGTTTTGGTATGGAAGGACAGAAACCTCAAGATTTATTTAAAGGTGTGCTTGATTGTGATTTCACATTTTTAACTTTAGTTAGTGTGTAATGTTGCTGTTCGCCCCCGCGAATATGCAATGAAGGGGACGGGGCCATGCTGCGCTGCTTTAGAGAAGAGGAAGAGTTGTTGCAATGCAGTCAAAACTAGGGATGCACAAAACCATCTATTAATAAATTAATCACGATTCTGTCTTCTAATGATTCTAATGGATTCACAAGTTTCAAAATCAATGTTCTAAAGCAGCGGTTCTTAATCCTGTTCCTCGCGTCCCCTGCTCTGCATCTCTCTCTCTCTCTCATTCAGATCATCAGCTCAGCTCCATCAGTGAACTGTATTCCGATAATATACTTTAGATAGATATTTTTTCACATACGAGAAGCAGTGGTTGCAGTGGTAGCAAGCAATACTTGCTGGCAAACACTTCTTACTCTTACAAAAATGCTACAACGCTATCATGTATTCTGCTGTATTACAGCTTTAATCAGGATAAAACTGTATATTCGAAGCTAACAGAAGCAGTAGCATTTACAAATAACAGCATATCTAAAAGTATGAGACAACAACAAACAAAAAAACATACCATTCTGAAATGTCCTTTAAGAGCCATGCTTGCACAGGATCTGCGCGATCCTCTTCACTAATATTCTCTGCCTCTCAATCGGGCTCAAATTGATAAGCAATATTGACGACGCCATTGTTTACAATACACCCATAGCGCATGCCGCTGAGGGGGAGTGACGTTTAGACGTGCGCTAGGCAGTTTAGCGAATCACAACACAACTGGGCCAGCTAACCAATCAGAGACCATTTGCGTATTTCTGAGGGAGGGGCTTCATTAAACCAGGAAATCATCGGGGGTGTTCATGAGAGAAGGGACTTTGTTTAAAAAACCAAGCATTAACACATGTTAGACTACACCCCATAAACATAATCAAGCCTAGAAAAAAAGCAGTCAACCACCCCTTTAAAAATGTTTCAAAGATTAACAAAATAATGTGATGACATGACAATTTTCATTTTTTGTGTGACTGTCTCTTTAAGGTATTTGAAATAATTGTAATAACTTCTCTGCTCCTTGTGAACTTGGTATTTAGCCCCGGTCAGAAAAGTGATTGTGCTTGTCATTGAAGTAGACATCATGTTTGAGCTCTCTGGCTATTGCTGTTATGGGACAGTAGGTGGCAGGCTGAACACTCGGGTCGTGTAGAGGTCAAGTAAGTCCTCTCTTCCTCTTGTAGGTCAGCGCCTCTGTCCTGCCTCAGTCGGCCCTCACTCAGGTGGCCCTCAGGAGCTTCCAGACCAGCGCTGTGAGCCGCGACATTGACACCGCTGCTAAATTCATCGGAGCGGGAGCTGCCACCGTTGGAGTGGCTGGATCCGGTGCTGGAATTGGAACAGTGTTTGGGAGCCTTATCATCGGATATGCCAGGTAAGAGACATTGAAATTATGTATTAATTTCACATTATAATATATTATTTCATGATGTTACATTATTATGCACTACATTTAGGGTTAGTATTTTTTTTTTATGAAGTCTCTTCTGGTCACCAAGGCTGCATTAATTTGATCAAAAATACAGTAAAAACAGTAACACTGTGAAATATTATTATAATATAAAATGTTTTCTGTTTGAATATATTTTAAAATGTAACTTCTTCCTCTGATCAAATCATTACTCCAGTCTTCAGTGTCACATGATCCTTCAGAAATCATTTTAATATACTGATTTACTGATCAAGAAACATTTCTCATCAATGCTGAAAATATTAATAGTAATATAATATATAATGTAATGTATATAGTAATATAATGCTGCTTAATATTTTTGTGGAAACTGATTTTAGTTTTTTTCAGGATTTTTTTTATGAATAGAAAGTTCAAAAGAACAGCATTTATTTGAAACACAAATTTTCTGTAGAAGTATGAAATAATTTGCTTTTACGTTCAATCAATTTAATAATAATTACAAAAAAAAAAATATATATATTTATCCCAAAAATGTACTATCCCCCGAATTTGAGCTGTATTGTTTCCAACAAATTAAACATACATTTCAAAGTAATGAAGTATTATGGATCTTACATTGTCCAGATGTTTGCAAATGTCTCTCCATGTAAGCAAGATTTAGTAAGATGGTTGTGTGTTATTTTGCAGGAACCCATCTCTAAAGCAGCAGCTCTTCTCTTACGCCATCCTGGGTTTTGCTCTGTCTGAAGCCATGGGGCTCTTCTGTTTGATGGTTGCTTTCTTGATCCTGTTCGCCATGTGAAAATCTGCTAGTTACGTAAACATTTAGTACAGTTGTGACTACATATTTTTGCTGTTGCTACCAAAACGTCTGCTGTCGGTCTCTGCGAGAGAAAATGTATGAATATAAAGTCCTCTCTGTTAAAAGAAATCATGTAACAATTAAAAATTGTTAAACTATTTAAACCCTCAATCCTGTTCATGCCAACTGAATTAGAAAAGCAACAGCTCCATCGGTGCTACTGGCATATCAAGCTGAAACTCACCATGGAAATAAAGAACCTGATAGCACTTTCTCTACATCAGAATAGGAATAATGTTGTGTCTGTAGACTGTAAGGGTCCATTCAGATGTTTTCAGGGGTTAAACTGCTGGTCCATAGTACGACTGTAAATTTATAGCAGTTGGTTGAAAGCCAATTAAAACCTCTATTGCTTTTGTAAATTGCATTAAATAAATTTAGATCACAGTTTACCGTATTTTTGTGGTGTCTGTTTATTTTTATTCACACACTTACACTGTTTTCATGGTATACTAACACGTAGAAAAAGACGCTTCAGATGTTTCTAACCTTGTGAAGAGAGCTACAGTGAACAATATTTTGCATTACATTAAAAAGTCGTGTTAAATCTGATATAAAACGAGTTTAAATTTTCAAAAGCAGAGCTCATCAGTCGCGAGATTTGAAATGTCAATGTGCTTTCGCTCTGAAGGGGTCAGCAGAGCATTTGTTCATCGCGAGATTCGAGTTTAAAGGGCTTGGCCCTGGGTTTAGCGAAGTGGCTAATTCTCGCGAGAATCTCGACACTGAAGGGTTTAGCGGAGTTTCTAACTCTCGCGAGAAGTGGTGTAAGTGGGCTTTGGCTCTTCAGGGTTCAGCCTGCGGGTGAGTAAGCGCGTCAACGCACAGTAATTATAAACAAACGCGCCTTTTTATACAAGCTTTCGGGTGACTAGCAGAATCGTCTGAATATGTAACACCATAAAATGCATTTTTATGACACATTCAAAGCTTGTCGGTGTTTCTTTGTTATTAATATGGCGACGCATGCTAACAGCTAGCTGAGGTCCCATTGAAATGAATGAGAGATGAGGCTAAGCATTAATTAGCCTGCTGAGATTGATGTAAACAATCTGTTTAGTGATGATACAGTCCTGGTGTCGCTGGAAATACACTAAAGAAATGCAGGTTTGTGGTTAAAAAGACAGGCGCTTTGAGTTTGGCTCTGTGAGGATATAGAGATACAGTGTTATTTAGAGGGATTTAAAGCAGAAAGTGACAATAGGTTGTGCTGTTATCAATGAGCCTGATCATTACAGCACTTTTTTTTTTTTACTGTATGTGAGTTACTGAGTGGTTTAATAAACACATAGAGGCCAATGTCAAGTGTTTAAATTTATATTATACAGGTAGTGATGCATAATCCCTGTTATTCTGCTTTTAATTGTATACAATCCTTATTTATGTCCTGGCAAACCTGCTTTGACAGCTTGGTCTGACACAACACAAATCATTAAGCTCTTAGTAACAGTATCACAGAATAATACTATTGCACAGGATTATGGATATTGAATAATGCTGATTTGATATATAAATCACATGTTTTTGTTCATAGGTGTGGCTTTAAATTATGTTGATGAATGACAAATTGCAAGTTTGACTTTTTTTATGTTATCAGGTGGCAGACTGAAGCTGTGAATATGAGTGATGATAAACCATTTCTCTGCACTGCTCCTGGCTGCGGACAGGCATGTGATCACTGTTATACACTTAAAGCACTAACAGATGTTTAAATATACACTCCAATTAAGTTACATGCTTTTTGTCCATTTTCTGTTTCGTACTATTATGTATGGTTCATGCATCTACGTAATGACTGTCTGTCTGCAACAGCGATTCACAAATGAAGACCACCTGGCGGTGCATAAACACAAGCATGAGATGACCCTGAGATTTGGTCCAGCACGCAATGACAGTGTCATTATCGCTGGTGAGTCTGAAAAGTCAGCGGTTCGCAATAAAAGCAAATGAACATGAACTATTATTACTCATGGCTTTATGGGCTACTGTTGCAGACCAGACACCGACACCGACCCGCTTCCTGAAGAACTGCGAGGAGGTCGGGCTGTTTAACGAGCTCACCAGCCCGTTTGAGCATGACTTTAAAAAGGCCACGGAGGATGACGTTAAAAAGGTAAAGATGTCAATTTATAACTCAGCTGTGTGATCATTTTGCAAATAAACTGTCATTCAAAGATTTGGGGTTGATAAGATTTTTTTGTATGTTATTACAAGGAGTCTTTTATACTCACCAAAGCAAAAAGAGTAATATAGCGAAATATTATTACAATTTAAAATAACTGTTTTCTATTTGAATTTGTTTTAAAATGCAATTTATTCCTCTGATCAAAGCTGCATTTCAGCATCATTACTCCAGTCTTCAGTGTCACATGATCCTTCAAAAATCATTCTAATATGCTGATTTGCTGCTCAAGAAATATGATTATTATTATCAATGTTGAAAACAGTTGTGCTGCTTAATATTTTTGTGGATACCATGTTATATGTTATTCAGGATTATTTGATGATTAGAAAGTTCAAAAGAACAGCATTTATTTGAAATATAGCTCTAGATAGCTCTAATCTAATATTCGATAGTGTAACTTGCCCCTTTTAGACTTGCACTCTATTCATTTACTAACTGCTTGTTTTCTTAAAAACAAACAAACAAACAAACACTAGCTTCTCTATTCTTTTTGTATTCTATTCTATTTCTTTTCTTTTTATTTATTATACAATTAACCAAAGCAAAAAAGGCCTCTAACACTAGCTTGCTCTATTCTTTTTCTTTTTTATTTATTATATAATTAAAAACCCTTGCTACATGTACTAGGTTAAGCTAACTGAGACTTGTTATAGCACTGCTCTTTTGTTGATTTTGATTGCTTCCATTGTCCTCATTTGTAAGTCGCTTTGGATAAAAGCATCTGCTAAATGACTAAATGCAAATGTAAACATTTTTAAATACTTTTCAATCCCAGTGGGTAAAAGCACATTCCTCTCTTGCTGATTTTGTGATATATGATGTGTGTAATCAAACATTGATCTGCATGTTGTTATTGCAGTTGCCTCTGGACTTGTCTCCCCTTGTGACTCCTGTTGTTCGAAACAAAATAGAGGAGCACACACCCATTGAGTCCCACCGAGACAGTCCCCTTCCCCACCCTGAGTCAACAACAACTGAAGACAAGGTGAGATTCAGGACTCTGCTATACAGAGAGCTGCATAAACACTTGCAGTAATGGTTAGGACTTTTTTTTAGGTCCTCTATGTGTGGTAGTTACTTGAAGGTGTTTAGTAAGAATATTTCATGCAAAGGAGCTTGTAGTAGAGCAATGTTAGGGGAAAGTCCACCTCGAGGATCCTAGGCTCATATTGTGCAGAACTGTGTTGTCAGTAATTCGTAGTTTTCCCTACCTATAGCCTATGTTTTTTTTTGAGTCCAGGTTTGTGTGACTGCCTTCTACCCTCATTCCACAAGTGAAAGGTGTTTTCTGCTTGATTTAGCTTGTCCCAGAGCTACTGGCTTTTAGATGAAAATACATTTCTTCATAGAAATACAAAATGTTTTTTTCCTCCTTCCTGTAGCTCTATGAAGAAATCTCTTTGTTATCCAGAGTGTGTGAGAAAGATGATATTTCCTTCCTAAGTCAGAAAATATGCTAATTCTGACTATAAGATTGAAGCTGTAACAGTTTTAGTGAATAAACATTCACTTTGAGTGCTCTGTGATCTCTAGAAGCATGATTTTTTTACTTGTCGTCTCTAATGTGAGCTCTCAAAATGCTGAAAATATACATATGTCTTAATTATAGTAGTTACCCTACTGTTCAAAAGTTTGGGGTCAGTAATTTTTTTTTAAAATAAAAGAAATAAATTGATTCATAAACTGAAACTTTTGATCAATAAATTGATAAATTTGTATTAAAAAATAAACACTGTTCTTTTGAACTTTCTATTTATCAAAAAATCCTAAAAAAAAATGCATCACAGTTTCCACAAAAAATTTCGGCAGCACAACTGTTTTCAACATTGATAATTATCAGAAATGTTTCTTGAGCAGCAAATCAGCATATTAGAATGATTTCTGAAGGATCATGTGACACTAAAGACAGGAGTTTTTCAGCTTTGAAATCACAGAAATAAATTACATTTTAAAATATTAAAGTAGAACATTATTTTAAATTGTAATAATATTTATCAAATAAATGCAGCCTTGGAAAGCATAAGCGACTTAACTTTAAAAGCATAAAAAAACCTACTCCCAAACTTTTGATTGCAGTGAAGTCATTTTTTGAGCCTGATTTTTTTGATGCCCTCTGTCATCCATCAACTGTAGATCACTACAAATTGCAGTCTTTTAATTCATAGATAAATAATGTATGTGCTCCCTGTGATGTAAAAGCTACAAACACAGTCAGAAACAGTATAAGATCAGTAATGGACAGTGTAGTTTTGTGTGAGCGGTTGATGCAGCTTGGCTCTCGTGTGGTGTTTTCAGGAGGTTTCTTTGCAGCCGACCTCTCTGCCTCCATCCACTATAGTCCGTCCTGCCTCCCTCCAAGTCCCCAATGTACTACTGGCCAGCAATGAGGCTGGTGTTGTTATTCAGCAAGCTCTCCCATCTCCAACATCTAGCTCTGTTATAACCCAGGTCCCATCCTCTAGTAGAACGATAGTGTAAGTAACTTCTAAATGTTACTTATTCTGCTCCTCTCTTAGTTTGCCATCATTTTTTACTTTTACACCTCATTCGGTGTTTGGTTTTCGTCACTCATTTACTTGGAGAATTTATGATTTAGTTTCAGTTGCTTGTGATCCATGTGCCTTTACTTTTACATCATAGAATTGACCATCAGACAGGTTTTGTTTGAGCCTTTTGTTTTGTTTCACACACCAGTTAAAGAGAAAATTCTAGCTGTTGTTGTTTATGTTCTTATCATTTAAAGTCAACATGAACACAAAATGATTGACGCTGTTTGCTTTTTAATACACTTTTTTTGTTGTTGCATGATTTATCACAAAAAAGTTTGTAGTATGTAATTAAAATGTAATAATTGCTCTGCCCTAAACAGCTTTCTATCTCTATTGCCAATAGTTTTTATGTAATTTACAGTAGTACAGTGGCATGCGAAAGTTTGGGAACCCCTTGTAGAATCTGTGAAAATGTGAATAATTTTAACAAAATAAGAGAGATCATACAAAATGCATGTTATTTTTTATTTAGTACTGTCCTGAGTAAGACATTTTACATAAAATATGTTTACATATAGTCCACAAGACAAAAAATAGCTGAAATTATTCAAATAACCCCCTTCAAAAGTTTGGGAACCCTTGGTTCTTAATACTGTGTGAGGTTACCTGGATGATCCACGACTGTTCTTTTGTTTTGTGTTGGTTGTTCATGAGTCCCTTGTTTGTTCTGAACAGTTGAACTGAGCACTGTTCTTCAGACAAATCCTCCACGTTCTGTAGATTCTGCAGTTTTCCAGCATTTTTGCATATTTGAACCCTTTCCAGCAGTGACTGTATGATTTTGAGATCCATCTTTTCACACTGAGGACAATTGATGGACTCAAACACAACTATTAAAAAAGGTTCAAACATTCACTGATGCTCCAGAAGGAAACACGATGCATTAAGAGCTGGCTGTTGAAAACTTTTGAACAGGATGAAGATTTCCAACTTTTTTCTTTTGTTGAAATATATATTTTTTTCCATTTATTACTGCCCTTCGGAAGCAACAGAAGATACTTGCATGTTTCCCGGAGGACAAATTAAGTAAAATTTATCTTGATCTTCAAATTCAAAAAGTTTTCACCCCCCGGCTCTTAATGCATCGTGTTTCCTTCTGGAGCATCAGTGAATGTTTGAACCTTTTTTAATAGTTGTGTTTGAGTCCATCAATTGTCCTCAGTGTGAAAAGATGGATCTCAAAATCATACAGTCACTGCTGGAAAGGGTTAAAATATGCAAAAATGCTGGAAAACTGCAGAATCTACAGAACGTGGAGGATTTGTCTGAAGAACAGTGCTCAGTTCAACTGTTCAGAACAAACAAGGGACTCATGAACAACCAACACAAAACAAAAGAACAGTCGTGGATCATCCAGGTAACCTCACACAGTATTAAGAACCAAGGGTTCCCAAACTTTTGAAGGGGGTTATTTGAATAATTTCAGCTATTTTTTGTCATGTGGACTATATGTAAACATATTTTATGTAAAATATCTTACTCAGGACAGTACTAAATAAAAAATAACATGCATTTTGTATGATCTCTCCTATTTTGTTAAAATTATTCACATTTTCACAGATTCTGCAAGGGGTTCCCAAACTTTTGCATGCCACTGTATATAAAATATAAAAAGTTACTGTAGCAAATAACTATAGATATTAAAAATAAGCATTGTGAATGTGATTGACTCGTAGTCACCTCTGACTCAGTTCTGATAAGAAACATTTATTATTTACCATTTAATATATTTCTTGATGGAAAAAAAAAACTTTTCCCGTCCTGTTTCTCTTCATTAAAAATGTCACATTACAAAAGTAAAATACTGTGCTATTGCTGTTTCATGTTGACTTTAAAGCATGTATAGCTTGTTTTTGTAGCTTATTTATGTTACAAGCCTTTGCATATAAATTCTGTACTACAGTTATGTTAATGTAACATTTGGTATGAATTTTGCTTCTGTTTCCCCCATCTCTGTCTGTCTTCAGTCCGGTGTCCGGCACGTTTCCGGTTCTGCTGCAGCTGCCTAACGGTCAGACGATGCCAGTTGCCATTCCAGCCACCATCGCTAGCTCCAGCATACACATACCCACTGCCATTCCTGTGAGTGTACCACACGCTAGGGCTGCACGGTATGTCGCATGCGATTGTCATGCACATCTCATCAGTAAAGCCGGTTAACATGAATATCACGTTCATTATCGCAGGCAATTCAGCTGCGATTATGAGCACGAATTGCACAGCTTGTCAGCGAACTACGGCTCTGTGTATTAAATGTCGCTCCATCTGAATGCATGTGATGGAGATTTATTACTAACCACGTAACCGGCTTTACTGACGAGATGCGCAAGACAATCGCATGCGATATATCGTGCAACCCTACCACACGCACTCCTCTCTAACATCATTAAAGGGACAGTTCACCCAAAAATTTAAATTCGGTCATTAATTACTCACCCTTATGTCCTTCCAAACCCGTAAGGCCTTTGTTCATCTTCGGAACACAAATTAAGATATTTTAGATGAAATCTGAGAGCTTTCTGACCCTCCCATAGACAGCAATGCAACTGAAATGTTCCCAGACCCAGAAAGGCAGTTAAGGACATCATTCAAATCAGTGGTTCAACCTTAATTTTATGAAGCTACGAGAAAGAAAACAAAAATAACGACTTCATTCAACAATTTCTTCTCTTCCATGTCAGTCTTGGACACACGTTCACGAGAGTAATGCGACACATGCGTGTGTGCTGCTGACACAGGAGCCGGCCTTCTGATGTAGAACCCGGATTCACTGCAGCTTGTTTGCAAGCAGAAGAATGCACACGCATGTTTCTGACACGGAAGAGAAGAAATTGTTAAATAAAGTCGTTGTTTTTGTTTTCTTTGCGTACAAAAAGTATTCTCATAGCTTCATAACATTACAGTTGAATCACTGATGTCACATGGACTATTTTATTGATGTCCTTAATTACATTTCCGGGCTTTGAATGTGGTAGTTCTCTTGCAGTCTATGGAGGGTCAAAAAGCTCTCAAATTTTATCAAAAGGTATCTTAATTTGTGTTCCGAAAATGAAAGAAGGTGTAACGGGTTTGGAACGACATGAGGGTGAGTAATTAATGACAGCATTTTCATTTTTGGGTGAACTATCGCTTTAAATCAGTGATGACCAACAACATGTTCGTTTTTAAAGGGATCATTACATGGTAAATATGATTTTCCTTTATTTTATTTTTTTTTTTAATAAAAGACTGGTACTGGCTTTGTAGACAAAACCTAATGTTCACAATTTAAACTCTCTCCCCAGTCCACACAGTCTATTTGTGAAAACTCTGCAACAAAAATGGGTCATTCAGAAATTGACTTGGTGTCTGAGGCATAGCCTTGTGAGCGGCCTCAACATATGCTGCAATAACGCATTGGGCAAATAGGGTTTCAGTCCTGACTCAAGATCCTTTCCCAGTCCTGCTGCACTCTCTCCGCTCCTATAGTTTCCATGTCTCTCCGTAACTGCTTATTTAAAAAAAAGGTGACATGGTTTTGACTTAACATAGGTAACTTGAAAAGTTTCATAGACATTACAACCATGAGCTCATTACCATAACCACCAACCACTGATAACAAGATGTGTGCTATTAAGATCAGACTGACATGATCAGGGACTGTTAAAAATACATTTCAGAAACACCATAAAGCTTGACACGTTGTATCGTAGGTTTCAGTAAATGTTCTTTTTGGACTGAGCAGGACGTTGAGAGTTCTGAGAGTTACAGTGTGTAGTACAGGAAACTCTGTAATATCTTTTTCCATGATATGACTTCTTTAATTCTAAGAGAGGGTGGGAAATACTAGACATTAAAAACTGTTTTGTGAAACCTTGACAATAGTATAATTGAACTTCAGAGAAAGAACTAGAATTAATTCTGTCTGAAGGACATGTTGGCATAGAATTTCTAAACAAAGGTATATTAGAAAGCAGACTAATATTGGAAAAGCCTTTCGAATGCACCTGTGATGACTTAAAATGCTGTCTAAATAGGCAGCACACTAGGTTTTGGTTCACGTCCAAAATGCCTGTAGAGGGCGGATTTGTTTTTTGGCTAATTAGACATTTTAAGGTCATCTCCTTTGTGTTCCAGTGCTGCAGAATTATGATGTAGTAGATGGGTTTGTCCTGGCCGCTGTTTGTCAGAGATGTGATCAACAGCCGTGTATGGTCACACACACACACACACACACACACACATCCGAAGTACAGTTAACACAGAGGCTTGACTAAAACAACACTGAATCTTTAGAATCAGATGTTTTCCTTTCTTTAAAAACCCTCCCCTTCAAATCAAATGGTCACAGGAGGCACATTTGCGACGCATGTTACTACATGTGTAAAAAGCAATCTGTCCCCTAACCAGATGTAAACAGGTTCCACAAATCCATCATGAGTGTGCTGGGAAGTGATCTAAGCACTCTTAAACAGGGCTCCAGTGCGTTGAGTGTGTTTAAGTGTGTGTTGGTGGATGAAGGACACTGCGCCGCTTTCATGACGTCAGCCTGAGGTGTGCGGTAATGTATGCAGAGACACATTATCACTCAAACACACGTGTCTGGGGCAGTTCAGACCCTGTCTGTGTGTGTGTGTGTGCTTGATGATCTGTGTGGAACACTGAGCAGCATATGATTATGTCCCGTAGGCTTTCAGCAGGAGGAAAGGAGAGAGATGGGGAAAAAAGAAACAAAGAAATATATTCCTTAATACCTACTACAGTTTATTCTATAGGATTTAGGTTACACTTTATTTTAAGGTGTCCTTGTTACACTGTAATTATACATTTAAGTACTGAGTAATATTAATTAACTACATGTACTTACTATTTGGTTAGGGTAAGGATTAGGGCTTGGCTTTGGGTTGCTTGCATGTAATTATGCATAATTTATATCATAATAGTAAGGACATGTAACGTGTAACAAGGACACCTTAACATAAAGTGTTACCGGATTTTGTTTTTGGCAGGATGCCCTTTTTATTATTTTTGTTATGGAAATATAAAAATACTGTGGTGTTATTATCTGCTATATTATTGTACATGGTACATTCTTGTTTTCATTGCTCATAGTAGAAGCTTAGCCACAGATGTGGGCTGGGCCCTTACTGTGTGTCTGTGGGATAATGAGGGGCATGCTTGTGTCTTATTTAGTTGTCTGCTTCTTTTATTTTTCTTATTTAGGGTGTTCGAGACAATGTATTGATGTTTTCTGTGGTGTCTGTGTGTGTTTTCAGCTGGTCAGACCAGTCACCGTAGTGCCTAGTGTCCCTGGAATCCCTGGCCCCTCCTCTCCACGGCCTGTCCAATCAGAAGCCAAGATGGTAATTTACGCCCCTCTCATTTACATATACATCCACATGCACCTCATTTGCAAGCATATTTTAGTGTAAGCAGATTTTCCGTCAGCCCAGAAGGACTGAGGATGCACAGTCCACAACACTGACACAACATTGAGCTTTGTGTAGTTCCTGTACAAGAGCACAAGAGGGCATCTCGCTGGACTGTTGAAGCAGTGGATGCTGACATGAACTTTGAAATCTAGAGAGCAGCTGTTTCCACGTTTGTTGAGAAATGTACATGCAGTACTGGCCAAAAGTTTAGAGAGAGTTTTTTTTATTTAAAAAAAAATGCAGTAATAGTTATATTGGTAAATATTTTTACAATTTAAAAAAGCTGTTTTGTAATTGAATATATATTAAAATGTAATTTCTGTTTGTAAAAATAAATAAATAATTGACGTAAAATGTGAAAAAAAGTAATATTCTGAAATATTACAATTTATTTATTACAACTTTATTTTATTTCTGACATTCAAAGCTTTCAGACATTCATCATTACTCCAGTCTTCAGTGTCACATGAATCATGATCCTCCAGAAATCATTATAATATGATGATTTGCTGCTCAAGAAACATTTCTTTTTTTTTTTTTTTTTGCTTAATATTTTTGTGAAAAGTGTGATGCACTCAAACGTTTTGGTTAAGTAAAATAAAAAAGAAGAATGAAAGAAAGAAAGAAATTAATTCTTCTGTTTAGCAAGGCTGCATTAAATTGATCAAAAGTGACTGTAAAGACATTTTTAATGTTATAAATGATTTCTATTTTAAATAAATGCTGTTCTTTTGAATTTTCTATTCATTAAAAAAATCTTAAAACAATTGTATTATGGTTTTCACAAAAATATTCAGCAGCACAACACTGATGAAAATAACCATTATTAATAATTGAGCATGTTAGAATGACTATTAGAAGGATTTCTGAAGAGCTTTCTTTCAAAAACATTAAATTTATTAATTATTCCAAACTTTTGACCAGTAGTTTATGTAAACGTAATTTTTTTTAAATTGTATGCCATGTGCATTTCTCAAGCTCAACCATTTAACCCTGTTCCTAAAGTTACTGTAAAAAAAGAAATATCAAACAAATGTGTTTTTCTTTAGTAAATGGGAAATATAAATTTATTAGTTATTACAGACCACGATTTGGTCTTAAATTGTTATAATTCATGAACGTTTGGAATACAGACCTAAGATTCGACTCTTATTAGATTTTTAGATTTAATTGGATTTTTGCATTTTTCACACGTCTAATTTTCTCTGTCAATATTACTTCTATCACAAATAACCACCAAATACGGAATCTTGAGACTCAGACCTTTCAGATGATATGTATTTTGTCAAGATTATAAAAAGTTTTGATTCTAAAAGACCATAACAAATTTTGTAATATGACACTGGACACCGCCCACTAAGGGGAGCGCTAAAAGATTTTAAAGTACAATTTCAATGGTAACGCAATGTCCGATTTCAAAATGGTTTTCAAAGGATGAATTTTGAGGTTTTAAGCTTTCAAATAATATATCATTTAAATTATATGTGATAGAGAAAAAAGCAAGGAATAAAGAGCGCCAAGGGCCAGTGACACTTAAGCAGTTAAACTAGTCAAGTTTAGGGCTAAATTAAGTTATCGCTCAGTAAGGGCTGAGTCTGCAACCCTTTCACCATTATTTTAAATAAAATCATCAAAAAGTCAAGTTTTTAAACTGTATTCAGTAATTTCCCAAATTTTTATAAAATGCCACATAATATTTAACATGAGCTCTTGAAATGACCTAATTTTACTAACACTTTTACTTAGAAATTAGACTTATTTTCTTATTTTCAAGTCTCAAGCCCTGCTTTGTACCCTATTTATTTATAAGCATATGACCAAATAAGTACATGCTTGCTTGCATCCATGCATCCAAACACCCAACAAATGCAAATCTACCTCATGACCAAACATTCATAACATGCACCACATCAGCATACACATACGCACATAAAACATATTCATACACATACACCTTCCAGATAACCTCCATCTACAGGAAGCACACGCACAAATCCTCAACTCATCAGAAAACATCTAATGAGCCCTCGTCAAGCAAACACCCCTCATCTCTCTCTCTCTCTCTCTCTCTCTCTCTCTCTCGCTCCCCTGCCACACAGACACGGCACTTTACAAGGACTGATGATGCTGCAAAGACCACAATAATGATAATTAACTTGCTGAATTTAGAAGATTATGCTGTTAATTAGTTGCAAAATAAAGATAAGTAATAAAGGAGCAGATGGTTGAATAAAACCCTCGAGATGGAGGGCTACTGCTCTGATGGGGCTCCGATGGCAGATATGAAATATGAATCTAACCTGCCCCGCAGACATCGTTCACAGTCCCTCTGTTTCTCTCTCTCTTTCTCTTTCAGTCGCTCGCTCAGCCCTTGCGTGTGACTCGTTCCACGTGAATAATTTCTTTCTAGTCATGTAGAAACGTGGAGTTCGGGAAGGGTGTTGCTCTATAAACTAATTTGCTAGATAGATTGGTCTGCCGAGGATGGCTGTTAAAATAATGCTCTTGTCTTGTTTTTTTTTCATGAAAATGAATGCGTCCTCCGTCCCTGTGGCCATGGTTACACACCTCACCTGCTGTGGGGGCGTTTGTTAACTCTCACACTTGACTGCTTTTGGGCCACATCATGGTTTCCTGCAAAGGGTTTTTAAAAAACCAAGTCAGCTTAGAAGAATTATCTATGGAGAAATAATACTTCTCAGCATCTGTCATTCTGAAGACTGGATTTCTGTTTGTGTTTATGTTTCACGTTAACTGAAATATTTCAGTTTTCACAACATATTTAGTGTAACTTTATATATTCATATATAAGAGGGTTGCTAAGGTAGCATTTCTAAATAAACTAAATTTAGTTTAACTTGATGTTCTAACTAAAACTGAAATAAAAATGAATGAAATCTATATAGACATAAAAAAATCAAAAACTACTAAAAATGACAAAAAAACAGTTACACAAAATTAAAATGAAACCTAAAACCTATTAAATCCTAAAAATAAAACGAAAACAGAAAATATAACTAATAAAAAAACTGATTCAAAATAATAATAAAAACAATAATTGTCTCATTAATGCTAAAATAACACTGCACAAAATGTATGAGGATTAGACATTTAAATGTATTGATTTATCTACATTATTGCTCAAATGTTCACAGAAGTCCCTGTGTGGTTTTTAAAATGTTTTTGTAAATATGTTTTGGTTAAAAAAATTGTAAAAATTAAGTTTTTATATTTATTTAAAAAATATATGTTTAGTTTTATTTTCTTGTTTTTATTTTTTATTTTACTTAATTAAACCTTCCATGTAATCAACACTTCATTGTCACAAAATTATATAATTTTTATTATTAATTTAATTTAGTTTTTTTATTAAATTAAATAACATTTTCAGTAAATTATTAGATTCATTTGATAAATCGTTTTAATGCTTCTTTAAACTTTTGAATCAGTGTTAGTGCAGTGGCTATTGAGAGTCAATGCATAAATAGCAAAATATTTATTTTATTGAATATCACCAAAATACTGAAAAAATTGATAATTTTTTTTAACTGCGTCAAACCCTAGTGTTGTCGTTATCGGGGTTGCTCATAGTGAAGAGAAAAGCTCTTGGCGCTGAGGTCTCTATGCTGCACACGCTACAGTACGCCAGGGAAAGGCAGATTTCCCTGACAAGAGAAAATCACAGGCATCTCCAGGGAATAGGGAATTAGCTACGACAGCTCTTACTCCTGTGGAAGAGCTCTGAGGGAAGCATCTGTTTAAAACTGTGATGAATATGTTGTTTTAATCCTTGCCTCTGGTTTTACGCAGAAGTTAATTATTCTAATCTTCAGTTCTCGCCTCTCTCTAATGTAGTTTAGCCTCCTGATCCCAGAGAGAGAGAGAGAGATAGCACCATGTTTTCCTCATTTCGCTGCTGGAACTATAGACAAACATGCTGAAGAGAGCGAGGTTTTATGGTTAAACGCTATGTGAATAGGCAGATTTTTGACTGTCGGCATAAAATCTGTTGCATATTGCAGCATTGCAGCTTATTGTGGCCAGAACCTCCCACTTAGTCAGGAAGGGCCCTCTGACTGACATTTAACATGGCCAATCACAGTTCGGTGTTTTGAATGTGACATTTAGGGCCTGTAAATGTGAAATTAGACACAAAGCAAGCAGATAAAACTAGGTATATTCTCCTTGTAAAGAACAGTGTTTTAAAGTCAGCTAAGATGACAGATGTTGACCTGACCTCTGACCTGTCTCTCACCTGCAGAAGCTGAAGGCGGCCCTCAGACAGCAGATCCCTCAGGTAACCAACGGCGATCCAGGTGACATCCAGAGCAGCTCGGCCAGTGAAACTCCACCCCCGGCCCCGCCTCCAGCTGAGGAGCCACGCCCACAGTCATTACAGCAGCCGGCTACATCCACGACAGAAACGCCTGTATGTGTTAAACGGTGCTCTCTTGTATTAAATGTCTCTTACAAATAATTAGGTATCATATAACTAACACAGAACAACAGGTTAACAATTAATGTTAATTTTATGTATTTTATATCATTTTAATATTTCAAATTTAACAGTAGTTAATGGATTATGAGCTAGTATGAATTAACAATAAAGAAAACTTCTGTTCAAACGTTTGGGTTTGGAGAGAGTTTTTGAAAGTTTTATTTGTTCTCCAAGTGCATTTATTTGATCTAAAATACAGTAAAGACAGCGATATATTTTGAAATAGTATTACATTTCAAAATAACTATTTTCTATTTTAATATATGTTCAAATGTAATGTATTTCTGTGATGAAAGCTGAATTTTTATCATCATTACTCCAGTCTTCAGTGTCACATGATCCTTCAGAAATCATTCTAATATGCTGATTTGCTGCTCAAGTTTTTTTTTTTTATTATTAATGCTGAAAACAGTTGCTCTACTTGATATTTATGCAAAAAACATGATTTTTTCATAATTCTTTAATTAACAGAAATGTATTTGAAATATAATATAATTTATTTTTTTTTGTAACCGTGTATGATTCCTGTCACTTTTGATCAGTTTAATTTTTTCAATTTTCAATTTTTTTTATTTTTTTTCATTTATTTATACAGGGACAATGCACAACAAAAAATGTTGTGCCAGAGTTAGCTATAAAGCTAATTTGCATCTGCAGTCCCTGGGCAGGATGTTGTTACAAAATTACAACATTCAGTCAAAAAACAATACAATATATACAACACATACAATATCACATCATACTATTAAATTAAAAAATCAAGTCAATGATCACATATTTGATTTTCCTTAAGCCATACTTTAAGCGTAGTTTTAAAAATACTAAATGTTGCACACTCTGTAATATAAACAGGAATTAAATTCCATCTTTCTGCTGCTCTAACTGAAAAAACTGATTGTCCAAAAACAGTTTTCTTAAATTTAGTTGAACAGTCACCTCTAACTGATGACCTAGTCTGCCTGATATTGTCCTTACAGAAAGTCACACATTGTTTAATGCATCCCATAATGCGTCCTTGCTGATTAAAAGCTTTTTTTTTTTTTTTTTTTTTTTTAAATCTTACTTGCCTTTTAAATGGTAGTTTAGATGTATAAATTAGCATTATTGTAGACTAACAAATGCTTTATGAAATTGTCGTTCATTGTAAGGTCATGATAACTAGCTAATGCAGGTTAATGAATTCAACCTTATGGTAAAGTGTTACCAATAATAATCCGAATTTAAAAAGAGAATTATTATCAAACGCAACACACATTTCCATGGTGCATTTCAGTCTAGTGCAAAGGTGCAGCCCTTGATTTTAATTCTTCTAAAAGGTCTTAATTGATTTGTGTTTGATTGTCGGCCTGTGCAGGTGTCTCCCGCCCCTCCGGCCCAGCACACCACCAGTACAGGTGGGCGGCGGCGGAGAACCACCAGCGAGGACCCAGATGAGAAGAGGCGGAAGTTTCTGGAAAGGAACAGAGCGGCTGCGTCTCGCTGCAGGCAAAAGAGGAAAGTCTGGGTGCAGAATCTGGAGAAAAAAGCAGAAGACATGAGCAGCATGAACGGACAGCTACAGGTACACACACACATCTTTGAGTGTATTTCCGTGTGCATTGGAGAGCCAGACAAAGATGGTGATGAAGTCATTAATGTAAATTAAGAAGTGTGTTTGCATGACAGCCACGGCGTGATTGTTGGAGTCTCCTGCATCGATATGGCCCTGTCAATAAAGACGTTTCCTCCAGATGTCATCGGCACACAAGCGTGTCGTCTGTTCTGTCGGAGCGTTTGTGAGCTGCCCTGGAACTCTCCCAGGGAAAGCCGTCTCTTTCTCAACCCCCGTTTTGTAGCAGGCAATTAGGATCCGCCACTGACAAGTTCGCAACAGTTCACGTAACCGTTGTCTCTGCTGATAACGGAGAGTGCGGCTTGGCGCCGGCACGTTCCAGACAATTTAATGAGATCTGCCACTGTTTATTTGCGCGCTGTCTTTTTTATTTGTCCGTTTAAACAAAGCGCAGTTGTTTGGCGACGGGGTGGGGGAAGGGCGATTAATTTGCAGGTTATATGAAGGAATAAACTAACATGAAACAGATGGAGAAGTGAAGAAGGGTGTTGGGTGTAGAACAGAATGCTTGGGACTCTGAAAACGAGCGTGACAGTATGTTTCTTCGGAGAGAAGGTGTTTAATACTAGCGCATTTATCAGCGCTGATGGGCTGGTGTAATTGTCCCTCTCTGCCCCGTTGGCCCAGCTGATCGGAGCGTAGAGCTCTAATGATGCTCAATTACGTTAACATCATCCTTAACTGGCTTTTTAACGAGGTGTCAGGGTTTGCCGACCAGCCACGGCAGCACTCGAGCCAAACATCCCCCTTGTGCTGTCTTTATGGATGCAGCCGGTCTGTGAAAACATTAAACACTTTAATGACCTGATCTTACTGCCTCACCATCTCTCTGAAAACAGCACAAGGGACAGTTCATCAGATTTTAGACATTTTGTTTGATGTTTTTTTTTTTTTTTTTGAGAGGTAGAATGGGAGAACTGTACCTGAAGCCATATGTCAGTTTAGATGTTCATGTCATTGGAAGTTCACTGGTCATAATAACATCACTGTATACATTTGAATTATTAATACCTTGTAGCTAAATTCCAGCATGTTAAATGGTTCTTCCTTTCTTCGTTTGTCTGAAATCTAGACATAGACGAATATTTTGGCCTATTACAGGTTAATTAATGGAATTTTTAAAGGGTTTAATCAGATGCTAAATTCACTTTTACATGTTGTTTGAACATAAATGTGTGTTAGCAGTGTGTGTACACATCTACCCTATAATGATAAAAATCCACCCAGTGGTTTTTATTTAATCCCTAAAAATAATATGCCCTTTTTCAAATCAGGCTGTTCTCAGCTTCTTGTCTGTGTGACGTCACACGGACGAAGGCCGCTCCCACGATAGGAGATAGACAGTGCTGTCTTACCTTAGACCCCCCCTGAGTGAGCTGTCATCAGTCCGCCATTGTTTAGATGCCAGAGCAGGGACGTAGACAAGAATGTCTCCGATTAAGTGATTGAGGTGTTTTGTTGTTGGATGTAATAATGAATATTGCAGTCGTCATTTACTCCCGACATCTGAGCCGCTGAAGATGCAGAGGATTAACATTACTTCAGTTTTTGAAGGGAATGCGCCGATCCCCAATCTACATAAATGCGTTTAAGTTCGCTCAAATCATTCGTGATCCAGCTTCACTTACAGCAGAAGTGAGTATAAAGGGTTTTTATGAATCTTTGCAATCACCTTTCCTAATAACGTGCTAGTTAGCAAGTTTCGCGGCTAAATGCGGCTAAAGTAAACAGTCTCTCAGAGCATGGCTCTTCACCCCACAGAAGAGAGGGGCGGGGTGAGCAGAGCTCATTAGCATTTAAAGCAACATGCAAAAGACGGGTTGATGTCTGCAGAGCTGATTTTGACAGGGTAAAAAGGGTGTTTTTTTACACTACATTGAGAAATTTTAACCAAAATACGTTATAGACTTTTCATTAAGACCCAAAAGAATCATATCAACTTGTGGAAAATGGGCATCCGATGACCCCTTTAAGAATTTTTCTTTTTGGACAATTAAGAGACATCTGTACCAGAGTGTATGTTTTTTTTTCAGATATTTTAGAGTAAACAGTTGTTTCAAGTAAGTCTTAACTATGTACACTACTCTTCAGGAGATTTGTTTTCATGTTTTTAAAAGAAGTCTCTTATATTCACCAACATTTGCATTTATTTGATTAAAAAAACGCAGTAAAAACAGCAAAATTGTGAAATATTATTACAGTTTAAAATCTATTTTATATTTTAATTTATTTTGAAATATTATTTATTTCTGTGAGGGTAAAGTTGAATTTTCAGCAACATTACTCCAGTCTTCAGTGTCAAGTGATCCTTCAGAAATCATTCTAATATGCTGATTTGCTGCTCAACAAACTTTTTTTTTTTATTATTATCAATGTTAAAAACAGTTGTGCTGCTTAATATTTTTGTGGAAACCATGATGCTTGTTTGTTTGTTTTTTGATAGAACAGAATTTATTTGAAATAAAAAGGTCTTTACTGTCACATTTAATAAATTTAATGCATCCTTCCTGGAAAAAAGTATCAATTTCAATTGAAAAGCAGTGTCAATTTTGAGATTTAGTCAATCAGGGTTGATTTCACCCTGTCAAGGTTTATTTTGTGATAATTACTTTTCAACTGCATTTTCCTGCTTGTTATAATATACTTCTCGCCTGATAAATAATGAATAAATCTACATAAAATACTGATTTGAAATTGTTTATTATATGAGAAGAAAAATGGACAGACATGAAACTATCACAGCCACGTAGGAAATCATTTGCCTGGAACGACAGTCAAATTTAAGCTACATTTTTTACCACAAAATGACCGCAGTTAATCAGTCACGTTCCAGAAATCTAGGCTGTTTGCTATTTATTACCGTTAATATTTATCTATTAGCCACTGGCCACACTGCTCTGGAGATATTGACATGGCAGTTGAACACCTTACCAGTCCACCCGTCTTGTTTTAGGATATTTAACAGCCCCTGAGCCTTATGAGTTATTTTCTAGTAACTAATAATAATAGCCTGTGGTCAAGCTGAGCTCCAGACAATTAGAGTCGTGGGTGCATTTTGATGTGATGTGGAATACAGAAAGAAGAGAAGGAGGGAGGGAGGGAGGCCGACTTTGTGGTCGTAATGGAAGATGGCAGTTTGTGTTGAACACTGCCATAGTGTTTTAGCAGCTGTGTTTAAATCTGCTTCTCCTCTGCACACTGTACCAGCACTGCCAAGATAAAACAGATGGAAAGAAATAAACTGGCTAGCGTTTCGACTGCTACATTAAACATCGGCCGTGTTTCTGAGGAACAGAGAAAGCTTTGAAATCTGCGGCGTTGTGCCCCTCTTTCGCACCCGTTCGGCTCTCTGTAAATCCTGTTAAAGTCACCTTCGCTGTTAAACAGCCTGTCTTTAGCGCATGCAGAACAGCACAGCCCCATGGGAGTCCTAACGGCAGACGAGAGTAAATCTCACCAGAATGGGCGACAGTGTTTCGCTGACGGAGGGGAGCGCTCTCTCTGTGTTTCTCTCTCCTGGGACTCTGCCATTAAGCAGCTATAATTGTGTCCCAAAAAAGCTTAAATGAAGAAGAGCTAATGATCTTTTTCTGTTGATTCCTCACTGATCTTGACGGGTAACGTGCTTCTTTCTCTCTGTGCAGAGTGAGGTGACTCTTCTGCGTAGTGAGGTGGCCCAGCTGAAGCAGCTTTTACTGGCTCATAAAGACTGTCCCGTGACGCTCCTACAGAAGAAATCAGGATACCACCGTGAGTGACCTCAGCAATTCACACTGTCAGACATATCAGCTTGCTTCGTCATCAGACTCCAGTGCTCTGGATTTATGATTTAGCACTTATGAATCATAACAGCCATAAAAATCTGTTTTTTAGTTTAGTGATATTTATTGAAAAACGTCTTGATTCTGCGCTCTTAACCCTGCAAAGCCTTAACATATTTAATAATAGTCATAAAAATCAAAATTTTTGAAATGGAACAATGTTTTTTGTTTAAACCTTTAGACAAAATGTTTCTTAAAAATTTTGGGAAAATTTTTGAGTGCCATATTTGATACATCAGACTCTTATGGCTAATATAGAATGATGTAATAAGAATATGGAGCTCATACTGAAAGAGAAAAAGCACATTATTTTTATTCAGAGGCCCAAACTGAGCAAATTGGTGCAGATGTTGTTGTTTATATGACCAAAAAGTAAGATGGCATTCTGATAGCTTGTAATATAAATAATTGAGATCTTTATAATAGTACAGCAGACTACTTGCAAAAGATGCATATACATTTTAGTTGTCACTCTGTATCTCAAAATAATACAGCATATTTTAGTATGTTGATAATTAAATGCTTATTTTTAGGATCAAAGATTTGTAGTTTTTATTATAATGGAATACAATGATTATCGAGAGATAAACAAATAAATGGTCCTCAAAATCCTGTTGTATCATATTTGATACTCATATTTTAACATGATTTTTCAAAAAAAAAAAAAAAAAAAATGCATGGATAATCAGGTAAACCTAAGTTAACTGTTCGTCTTGAAATATTATTAACTATAAAAATGTTTCTTAAATTTACTTTCTAAAAATCAGTAAAGAGACAAATAGACCCAGGGTGGGGGGGGGGGGGGGGGTATTTTTACAATTATACTGTAAATCCTTTTAGTATTGTAGTATAAACTATCAATCAGACAACAGAAGACATGTAGAAGATACAACAGGTTTTTCAGCAAATGATTGCAGTCTAAATTCACAAATCACATTTTTGGCCATTTTTTACCAAGTGGTTCACTATAAGGAAACAAAAATCGGCACACTGCCATTGCTGCTCCCGAAGATCAATCTTGCCAAGTGAAACGGAGATTGGAGCGGGGCCAGAAAGGACCACGAGTTGGGATTTGTTGTTATTGTTGGCTATAATCATAAGTACATGACTTTTAATAAATCATTCCTTCAGAAAGATTCATAAATTGTAGTTACTGGTTTGTGTTACTGGTTTCACTGAACTGACTCAATAATTCCATCAAAGCAGTTACTGAATCAGCAAATTACTAATGAAAATGTGTAAATGGACCACTACTAGGGTACTGGGGCAGTGTTTCCCAACCCTATTCCCAGACAAACCTGATTCAACTCATTAGTAGAGACAGCAAGACCGGACATGGATGGCTAGGGTAAGGGTGAAATACAAAATGTATACTGTTGTTTTCTCCAAAAACAGGGTTAAGAAAGACTGTCCTAGGTGGTTGCTTACTGGCATAAGTCACTCAGTTGGCAATGACTTTCTAAATTTTGCTCAGGGTTCAAAACCAGATCTAATCTCCCTGAATGCTTTTCTCCTCTTTCTTTGAAAATGAGCACACATCTCTGGACTGACAGCTCTGCTTAATGGGTTGTAAAGTTAATGGTTTCTTTTTTTCCTAATTTGTTTTGTTTGTTTTTGACAATAACAGATGAGTGTTATTCCTAATGAGTGTTCAGTTGGGTTTTTGATGAAATGTGAAGTGGAATGTGAACTAGCCCTGAGTGTGAAATAACAGATTCATCTCGTCCCATTATTACTGCAGAACGCCCAGGACTCATATATTTGCACAGCAGCGATGTTCGCTAACAAAATGATTCCCGCTGTATGTGGCGCTGTCCTCTTTAAGATGAGTGATAAAGAGGCATTCAGAAACCGAGGGCTGCTTTTGTTACACGCTCGTCTTTGGCCGTTACGCTTTAATGACACCTTGTGAAATGTGCAGATCTGTGGCTCGTCTGCCATATGCAGCCACTTCATATCAATTAGCTGTTGTCACGGGGACAGAGAAGCGGTTGTGGGAGAGATTGCATGTGCCGGCAGCACTTCCGCGACACTAAAACTTAACGGCCGCCCACACCGCTCCGCTGGTGCGTAAGCACTTTTTGTACATAACTTTGATATCACACCATGTCTGATACGTTGCTGGCTTTGTGTGTGCATGTGTCTGGCTCATTTTGTAACCCGAGGCTGACTTGTATTGACAATGATTGCTTCCAAAATGAGTGTATTATAGCGGAGAGCCTGACAGAAGCGCCGTTTCGCGACTGGCATGCACCGCTGCAGCCGTGCAGTTCATTATGCGCCGGCATTGTTAAGCAGCTTGACTGACAGGTCTCATGCATATTATGAGTGGGATGGTTGTCGAGTGAGATTGGGTTGTCAGGGAGCGGTTCATTTGGTCGGTCTTGGCAAGGTAGAGGAGGGTACGGAGATGATCGAAACCATTCCTCAATCCTGTTTATGCTGCCAATGTCACCCAACACCGTGAGGGGTCATATATTAGTCACCTGTGCAAATGAGACTCGCAGAAGAGCGCCATTCCGTCTTTGCCGGATTTGTAAACAACGGCAGTTTGTGTCACATTCATCGCAGGACGGAGAAGCCGCAGATGGTCATCACCTGTCAAAGAATGGTCTTAATGCGGTGAAAAAGTGCAGACACAGTGCGGGTTTCATTCGGTCACCTGAGCGCTTCTGTCTTGTTTGCTTCATTACAGTCTGTTAGGCCTGAAATATATGAAAATCGCATTGTACCAGGTTGGGACAGGTGTAAAATATGGCCGACATGAGCCTGCTTGGCAAAGCGTTTACATTTGTGATTGCGTACTTAAGTAAAGTATGTTTCTGGCCTTAATCTCTATGCCCTGGTAGCAGGTGGGGGAAAATTACCCAGGCTGCCCTGCAAACAGGGCAGGCCGTGCCTCCGTTTGGCATTGCACAAGCCCCATCTGCTCACAGCGGAGATGATCCGAGAGCGGTCTCCAGAGCATGCAATGCTGTGTATGATAATATATCACTCCCTTTCCTGCTTAATACCATTAGGAGTAATTACAGATGCCTGAACATGGAGCCGAAGAGAAGAGAAAACCCAGTTCTGATTTCTGAGCTCGACCTTACATGCATGGTGCAGGCGAGGTTTGCAAGTCACCAGATCGGAGCCTGGTCAATTCAGAAGCGCGCACACAATCAAATACCCCCGCATTAATTACCAAGTGCCATTTCAGCCGTGCTTGCTTCATTAGCTATATTAATTATCATGGTAGTCTGCATTTCTGTGCGAGTCAGAGTGAGAGCGAGCCTTTTTTCATTCACTTCCTCATCAGGAGCCAATTAATTCAATGCAACTGCAAGAACAGCTGGTGGCATTTGGACCGCGCATCTCTGCCGCTCTCCTGTGTGTGTATCATTAAAATCAGGTGCAGTAATTATCTGTCGCTGCAGTAGTTGGCAGGAAAGAGAGGGGATCGGAGGGAGGGGTGCGCGAGTCTGGCCGCACACTACAGCCTCTAATATACCCTGATGATGTTGGTTTAAAATGACATTGTAACTTTAATTAAAGGTTACAAAGCAAGCACAGGGATTAATAAAAGACAAAGCATTGTACTGGCAAAGTCTTTAATCGCAATCATGCCAGCAACTCATCCGGTGCGAAAGAACTTCAGATGTTCACGGGGTCAGAATCGAGCTTTCTCACTCACACCATTGCTCAGGGGGGGCAGATTTGGCTGTTTAGCATAGACAGTTAGTGCCTGACGGTAGATGTCAGCACTACAGCTCAAGAGTCATCAGTCACATGGTGATTACAGGTCAGGTGATGCTTAAGCAAAGATGGCGTCGCACTTTCAGGGGGCATGTGCCAGCTGAGCAACTGTTATTGACATAAATAGAATATTAACAGATAGCTTTAGTTCAAACAATTTCAACTATGAACCCCTTTGTTGCTAACTAGGGTTGTTATGATATCAGTTTTTACTACATGATTATTGTGGCCAAAATAATTCATCATGGGCTTACCGTGTTATTATCAATGTTACACAGTTTTAATATATCAAAACAAGGGAACGAATACCTCAAATTATTGCTATGCTATACAGTGCTATACAATGACAATAAAGGCTTTCGGATCAATTAGTACAACATGGCCACAATTTAATAAAAAGACGTGTGGGGTCTTAAGATGTCACCTGTCTTGTTTTGTTTCTATAAGTTCTATACTTGTAATATAAGTTAGTTTGTCGTTGTACTGTATTATTATTGCTGTTGTGTTGTTGTTGTGTTTTCAAGCATTCGTTTTGTTCAAAGAAAGGGAAAGATGGATCAACGCACTACAGATCCTGGGGGTCAAATTTCCTCATGGCATCGCTAATTCACAATAACAGTATTATTGCGGCGACTTTAGAAATGTTACCAAAAATAAATAAACACATCATTAGCAAGAGGAAGGGGAAGTTATTTTGAGTAAAGATTAAGAGGACACATGAATAAAAAAAAATTTGCATGGATAAATCATTTATAATAAATACTGCAATATTCCATTAAAGAAAATAATTTGTAATTTGTTGAATTGTCAAGTTCATGTTGAATTAAGGTGCAACACTGCCACCTACTATGTTGGAGTATCAACCAGAGATGCAGTGGATTATTTACAATATTATTGTATGTGTAGTATTTTATTTAACACTCCTGACCTTTTGTAGCCCAGCCCAGTGATTACAGACAGTTCACATGATGTATCTTTATATGGGTGGTATTGGTGCGAAAATCCCAAAATACTTGTACCAAGTACTATCCTGTGGATATCTTGGTACAATCAGTTGTACAAGTGTTGATTTCGTAAAAAAAAAAAAAAGACAAAGAAAAACTGTGCATAGCATGTCATGTTACCTCTTTTGTTTACTTTGTTTTTACTGTTCATTGATCACTCTTGCCAAAGTGCACTTATGTGATGCTTTCTACAACTCATTTCATAAGGAGGTCAAAGCGGCACATGACACTGGTGTTGAGAGGTGTGTTGAAGCCCTGATGAGAGTCTTGTGTTTGCACACAGATGGTTGGGAGACATCATTTCACACTGATGTTCATGCCGACAGTCTGAAAGGCCTGTGTACCAGTTGCTTTCACATCACTGCAGTGGCACAAAAATTAGCAGGACTACCCATGTTAAGGATGTATTCAATTCATCAAAAGTGGCTGTAAAGACATTTATAATCTTCCAAAAGATTTCTTGCAAATAAATGCATTTCTTTTGAATTTTCTGTTCTATTCATCAAAGAATCCTGAAAAAATAAAATGTGCGAATTTCCCCCAAAAATAATTAGCAGCACAACAGTTTTCAACATCAGTAATAATAAGAAATCAGCAAATCAGCATATTAGAATGATTTCTGAAGGATCATGTGACACTGAAGACTGGAGTAATGATGATGAAAATCACAGGAATAAATTACATTTTAAAATGTATTTATTTTAAATTCTAATAATATTTCACATTATTATTCATTTTATTGTATTTTTGATCAAATAAATGCAGCCTTAGCAAACATAAGAGACTTCTTTGAAAAACATTACAAAAAATAATTTGACCGGTAATTATTCCAAACTTTTGACCGGTAGTGTCACAATAATACTGTTTTTATTGTATTTTTATATATAATTTTATTTATATAATTCATTATACTTATACAAGTTAAGCACTTGACAAGGTGATCTCTATATATCAAATATATTTGGTTATCCAACAGCATAAAAATATTAGTGTACTATTTTAAACATTTCCATTGTCATTTGATTTTTTTCACACGTTTACCCCAACACTAATTTAGACAATAACTGCATGGAGTGTGAAAGCGTTTGAGAGCTGCTAATGTCTGTCGTCTCGGTGGCTGTGTGTTTCAGAGCTGGATAAGGAGGACAGCTGCGGGGAGATGTCTGTTCCCAGCAGCCCACAGAACGAGGCCATCCAGCACAGCTCCATCAGCACATCCAACGGCATCAGCTCATCCACAGCAGCCACAGCGGCCCTCGCATCCGGCCCCGCTCTGGGACCCCCCGCAAACCACAGCACAGAGGAGGAAGACGCCTCTTCCTCTCACGCCCAGTCTTCAGGAAGCTGATCAGGCCTCTGATTGGTCACTTTGATTCCTGGCAGCCATGTTGAAATGAGGGAACGAGAGATGAGAGATCCCTGGAGCACTCCGGTCTCATCTCCCCTCTGTTTTCATTTGAGCTCTTTTCAATCCAGCACATTTTTACAAAGAGTTGTGAGTACAGTAGTCGGGGAAGGCACTTGAAAGGTTATGCAGGCATTGTACTGATTGTTTTATGGTTTTTCCATTTGTGGTGGTATATTTATTGAGGATCGAGACGGAACGGTTCACGACAGTCCAAATGTGTCCGGATTCATACCGAGAGGAAACAGACTTACCGGAGCACTATCAGAGGCTTAAAGATGGAAGAATTGGCCACTTTATAATTTATTTGCCTTTTATATTTTGCACATGAAGGGAGTGAAAGGTGTGTTTTTTTTTAACCCATCGTTGTTTTAAGTGCTTGACACAAGCAGTTCCAGCTGATTTTTAGGAGTAGCTTTAAAACAAATCTGATCGTCAGTCTTCTAGAAATAGTGAGGTATTGTGGTGTGAATGTTTCATATGGATCCTGGCATGTTAAAGTAAGATTTTCTGACATGAATGATTGTTCATTGGGCAGTGATTGTAGGAGTGCATTATTCACCATGCTGACTTTTCAAATGCTTACTTCGATATGTGCCATTTATTTGGGTGCAGTTTATTGAAATTACAATAACACATTTATTTTACAGTTTAATTACAATGAAGTTTTAGGTGAATTAGTGAAATAGACTTGCCTGACAGCTTTTCATGGACTTATTTTGATAAGAACCATAATGCTTTTTTTATAAGTAATTTTTTCAGCTTAACTTAAAAAGTGGCTGACTTTATATTTGTGGTGTCTGACTGTTAGAAACATTGAGAAAAGTTCATTAGTTGATTCACTTTGGTTGTCTTTCTGATTACAGTGTAATTAAGGAAGCATTGTATATGCCATTATGATGAAATCATTGTATGTGATCTCTACTGGTACTATGTTTTTCTTAGGATCATGACGACAAAAAAAAAAATCATGTGAACAAACCTTTAAATAAGGATTTCTCTGGCCAACCTGTGGAACTGTTTTCAGCAATTCTGTCTTTAGCATTAAACTCGACAAAACTGAACAGGAACTGGAGCTGCTCTTCAAAACAAACAATGACGGATATAAAACTCTACTGTCTTTTAAGTTCTACTATTATGTTACGCTTAGTGACAATTACTAAGTAAGAAAAATAGATGAAGTCTTTCATTATCATCCTCTTCTCTCTTTAAAATCTATTGGCTTACTACTGTGTAGTTCTACAAGACTTTGCTGCATTTCGTTCTGCTTTTAAGTCAACTTGATTTTGGTTTCAAAGGTAAATTTGTATGCCAGTTGTTCTGTGCTTTACCTGCATGACTGAATTCTCTAAGAGAATTAGACCAGTGTTTCAACCATGTCTCTGTTGCAGTTGAACATCTTGTTACTCTTAGATTTTCAGCCAGGAAATGGCAGCTTTACGATGGGGGTTTTGTTCTTATTTACTAGGTCCACTTTGGAAAAAGGATGTGATAATTATTGTGTTGGCCGTCAACTTGTAACTTGTGAAAGTTGTGTATAAATTATAATAAATTAATAAAATGTTGTAATAAATCTTTTAATAGCTATTTAAAGCATAAGTCATTCTGTAGATTTAGTTTTTTAATTGTCTTGGTTCTCTTTTATTTTAATGATATTTTGCTTTGTAAATTCTGCCATCTAGTGGAGAATCCTGGAAAATTCAACTCTATGTTTTGTCACAGCTTTGCCAAAACTGTTGTAGCTGTTGATTTGCTGGTAAGTTTTTGTGGGCAGTCTGCTTGTGTTCATTTCTGGATACATGTTTGAAAGGAAAAGGAATATCATCCATGTGATTATGACAATTCCTAAACCGTATACCGCCTGATCTTCTCATTCTTCAAAATAAAGTAAATAAAGAAAAAAAAAGTCATATTAAATGCACAACAGCGGGTGTAGAAACCGAATGTTGCCATATTTAATACTAATCAATCAAATATACATTAACAGTAATGCTGCAAGATATGCTCTGCAATTCTTAAATAGGCATAACGTCATAATCATTAAAAAATAACTTAGCATGGTTAGCTATTTTGTCAGCAATTAGCTCAACATGCTGAAATTGGCTTCGTAAACCGATCTTGAGATATTGCCCTGTCACCTGACTTTACTAGCAAGTTAGCAACCAACTAGCATTAACAGACTAACATTTAGGCCTATATGAGTGCTTGTTATGTCTTAATGACTAAATACACATTTCATGTCAGTTTCCTTTATATTGAGCTTTTTTAAACTTAACTCATTTGGCAGTGCGATTGGCTAATAATTTATTTGTTTTAATTTGTAATTAGTAATATTCGCTTATATGTTCCCAGAAGTTTTTATGAAAAAAATACAAAACTGTAGAAGGTTGATTAGTGTTACAAGATTAGGTAATATAGAATTGGTGCGGTTTATGTAATATGGTTAAGCATCAAGGTGAGTTTTGAACTGAATGGTTTAAAGAAATCGAGTCAGAAGAACGATTAGTGAGTCAGTCATTCTTACTCGGGAGTGGCCTGCTCCCCTTGCTGTTTGACCACTCTATAGTTAAATGAACAGACTCACTGTGTGTGTGTGTGTGTGTAACTTATTGCTCACTCATCATCTTGTTTCTTCAACCGTGAGCTTTAGCCTGACCAGAGTGTGGATGTACTGACCTTTCAGTGTTTTTGGTTGAGAGCATCTTCAGTCAGATGCGACTCAGCTTTCCAGTCATGGTTATACATGTCAAATCCATGATTTTAGTCACAAGTACCTTTATATTTAGCACATTATTGCTTTTAGACTCATTTTAAATTTAATCATTTAAGGGAATCAACTAGTAATGGCCTAGTTAAAACTGCATTGTGTATTGTGAAAGCAGTTATAAGACCTATATATTCTCAACCTATAGTTGTGATTTCTAATTATTTCTCTTGGTAATTACATTATGATTTAATGACAAGCAAATTAAATATAGCATCATCACAAGGTCCTTAACATACTTTATGAACAAGCAATTTCCAGAAGAAGAACCATGTCTTCAGTCAAAAATAACCATGTCTTCATCCTACGCACGACACGCCTTGCACGTCTTTTTAGTCTTGTCGTATTCAAAAAAAGTCTATTTACTTTTATTCAACGGCAGGAAATGAGAGCTGAACAATAAATGCAGTGTCAGGGGCTCATGTCCTCTAAACAGAACCGCTGGGTGGCTATTGTGTGCGCTTCCTGTTAGCGTGTGTACTCACTTCTGTCAGTTCAGGGCGACACCACCATCTGGGGAACATATCAGAGAGTTTGTTTTACTTTAAACCAGTGCAAGGTACAAGCTTTCGCAGGGCCAACTAGCAGACAAGGCTTTGCAATTATATAATGATATTGTTTGGGGAAGGCATACTGAGACATGTATTTTGTAAGACTGCTCTTACTCTTACACATTTGTACATAAGTGCAAAATATGAATGCACGTAATAAATCTTTGCATGCTGCTTTGCAATGTTTTAACCATTTTGCAGCACTGTAACATCTAGCCTACATTAAAATTCACATATATATATATCTGTGCAATTGTTTTTAAAGTACATTCTTAGGGGAAAAAGGTAATATGCACTATTAAGGTACTAATACTAATATGTATTTCAAAAGATAGGGGCCTACTATTTAGGTGCATTTTAGGTACTATATGCGCCTTTAGGGGTTAAGGGGTACAAAAAGTGTACCTTTTGAAAAAGTAATGCCCCAGTGACAGCTTTTGTACATTTTTATTCTGAGGGTGTATTTGTAATTCTTTCTTACTGTTTTTTTAATCCAGCATACTCTCATGGTAATTTGTAGCCCTATCTATTTTATGTTTCTGCAAACTGGTTGTGAATTCAAAAATTTGTAGACTACAATCTTATTTCAAACGATTTCCTTCTGAGGAAGGGTTGGGTTTAGGAGTAAGAGAGAGAGAGAGAGAGAGAGAGAGAGATGGGTAGTACCTGATTACATGTATTCTGGATTGGGTAATCAGATTCCAAATATTAAGTACTTGTAATTAGATTAAATAAAATTTTTAAATACTTGTAATCAGACTACGGTGACATTTTGATTGATTACTTGATTACATATATTCACAAAATAGCAAGAAATTATTAATAATGTATTGATTCTCCCTAATTCTTTTACATTTTCCGTTCTAAAATGCCTAAATAACAGGCAGGTAAACAAAACATTTCATTTTTTTTTTTACATTTTTTGACTTCATTAGGCCTAATTATTAGCTTTTCATTCACAAACCCCCTGCAGTTCCTTCACCAAACCCCAGTTTGGGAAACCCTGAAATCTAATGCTTAATTTACTTTATGTTGTTAATAACAACAAATGGAATATATATCATTTCCATTTTAATATGAATGTGGTACAATATTATCCTACTTAAATCAATGCGATAGACGAGTTAGGTTAAAAGTAATCTAAAAGTCATCAAAAAGTAGCCTGATTATAGGCTATTAAAATGTAATGTCATGGATTACGTTACTAACTACAATTTTTTGTCATGTAGGCTAATTTGGAATCAGTAATGGATTACAATCTGTAGTTACCCAGCACAGTGTGTGTGTGTGTGTGTGTGTGTGTAGGCTATATATATATATATATAAAGTGGCGTGAAAATGTTTTTGCCCCCTTCCTGTTTTTATTTTTAATTTTTTTTGCATATTTGTCACACTTAAAAGATTCAGATCATCAAACAAATTTTAATATTACACAAAGATAACCCTAGTAAATACAAAATACAGTTTTGAAATAATGATTTCATTTATTAAGGGAAAAAAGCTGTCCAAACCTGCCTGGCCCTACGTGAAAAAATAATTGCCCCATAAATAATAACTGGTTGTGCCACCCTTTGCAGCATCAACTGCAATCAAGCGTTTGCGATAACTGGCAATGAGTCTTTCACATCGCTGTGGAGGAATTTTGGCCCACTCTTCTTTGCAGAATTGTTTTAATTCAGCCACATTGGAGGGTGGCCACAGCATCTCAATCAGATTTAAGTCCGGACTTTGACTTGGCCACTCCAAAACCTTCATTTTGTTTTTCTTGAGCCATTCCGAGGTGGACTTGCTGGTGTGTTTGGGATCATTGTCCTGCTGCATAACCCAAGTGTGCTTGAGCTTGAGGTCACAAACTGACAGCTGGACATTCTCCTTCAGGATTTTCTGATAGAGTGCAGAATTCATGGTTCTGTCAATTATGGCAAGTTTGACCAAGCTCAAGCGCACTTGGGTTATGCAGATGGACAATGATCCCAAACATACCAGCAAGTTCACCTCTTGAAAAGATTATTTAAAGCTATGTGTGAATGTATATTGTGTATTCTCTCTATATACAATAATGATGAAAAACTTCTTAAAACTGCATTAATTTATCAATAGTTAGGCTTATTTACCATATTGACCTATAATATTGAATATAAGACGATGTTTTTTTCTTGGAAATACATCTGAAAAAACGCAGTCGTCTTATATTCAGGGTCTAGACTTTGGCATGTCAATAATACACCCACAACAATAGGTGACGCCAAAAACGCATAAAACGAGTGTGCCATGAAATATGTAATGTAATGTGTGTTGTAGATCGCGAGTAAAAACAAAAGAAAAAGAAAATGCTTACAGCGGCATGAGTCCTGACTGTCATGTTAGCCTGATGGGAACAAACTTCTTCTGTAAGTGATTTTAAAACATAAGACAGTACCCAGATTTAAAGACTATAAGATTTCACTTCTACTGTTAATACAATTTTGGTAGGTTACTATGAGATGGATAGCCTAAATGTTATATAATTCAGATGGGCTACCTGTTATTTTTATGGTATATCAAAAAGTGTATATTTTTAAATGTAATTGTTGGTACATTTTACCAATATTTGCCATACTTTCAAAACAAAAACGAAAATAGGAAAAATATGCAATATGAAAATAATTTAAGAAAAAAAATATTTTACAGAGAAAAAAAAACCTACAACAAAAAAACAAGATTTGGTTTCAAAAAACCAAGTCAAGCCAAAAGGTACATCTGGAAAAAGGGGTCGTCTTATATTCGGGTCAATACGGTAGTGTTTTATATATAATAACGCTGTTGTTACTCTGTCTTTACTAAGCACACCTAAAGTTTTAGAAGTGACGTACTTAGCATTATGTCGTCACAGAGGGGGTCTCCATGGTAACGCCATGGAGGAGGCTGCAGTCCCTGAGGAAGAGCGCGCGCCTGTGTGGATCAGGTCATGTGGTCTCACAAGATGGCGACTACAGTGCTGGGATGTAAGGAGTGAATCAGAGCTCCAGAGAAGCGCTCAATACAGCCACCGGCACCGGATCACCTCTCATCCCAGCGCACATGCGTCTCCTGCGGCGGGAATGAAAGTTTAGCTCGGCAACAGCTTGTAACACCGCATTCCCACATTGAGCAATTCATCAAACCCTTCTCCTCGAGAATATAAGGTTGTTTGTCATAGAATCGGGCTCTTTCCTTATGGAATAGCTGTGGATGTTAGGATATAAGGTGTTTGTACGTTAGTTCAAAGCGTTGTGCGTCTGGATCACTCACTGCAATGGCCATCCATGTGTTCGGTGAGTCCATCTCAATTGATCGCTTTTATTTGGAGTTTGGATGACAACAGATCGCTGTGTGTGTTTGAGTGTGGAGGCAAAACACACACAAATAGATTTCATAGAGAGATGCAATGATATTCGCTAACCCTGCGGATGATAACATTGCATCATTTTCAGTCCAAATGAACAGTGTTTATATTTTATTGCGTGTACACAAACACATTTATAGTGCGCTTCACAATGAGATCATGTGGTCAAAATAACTTCAAAATGACTTCATCCTGCGGTTTGTTTATGACGTTATAACAGGCAAACAGGTTATTCTTCTTTGTTTGTCCTCATCTTCAGTGTTTGCTTTGTTAAAGTGGTCACACTATAATAATGCAGTGCATGTCCTTCATGGCAACAGGTAAATGATTATTAAACCAGGACGGTGATGAAAATGAACATTACGTATGCTGTGGCTTCATCTAAAATATTTTAATCAACATTTTCGATCAAAATTCTTCATTTTGATGACTATGATTAATATTCATGTTGTTTATGAGCTCATATTTATTATAGGCGAATGTAGCCTACATGTAATTAAAAATAATTTGTCACTGCAAGAACGTTTCAGATAAACTGGCGAAGTTAATAAAAAATAATGAAAAACTTTCTAAATCTAAACATCTAAATTTTCACTAATACTTTCAATTTTAAGGTAAACCCTAAATGAAATCAAGCTCATGGATATGTTGCATATCAACTACTCAAATATGTGACCCTGGACCACAAAACCAGTCATAAGGTTACATTTTGTGAAATTGAGATTTATACATCATGAAAGCTGAATAAATAATCTTTCCATAGATGTAGGGTTTGTTAGGACAGCACAATATTTTGCCGAGATTCAACTATTTGAAAATCTGGAATCTGAGAGTGCAAAAAAAAAATCAAAATATTGAGAAAATCGCCTTTAAAGTTGTCCAAATGAAGTTCTTAGCGATGCATATTACTAATCAAAAATTAAGTTTTGTTGTATTTACGGTAGGAAATTTACAAAATATCTTCATGGAACATGATCTTTAACCTACCTAATATCCTAATGATTTTTGGCATTAAAGAAAATTGATAGTTTTGACCCATACAATGTAAATTTTGGCCATTGCTACAAATATACCCCTGCTACTTATGACTCCAGGGTCACATATGAGCATATGACCGCCTGAGCTCAATAGCATATGCCTCACTTGTTGAAGTCATGGAGAAGAAATATGTTTGCTCTTATCTCTGGATAAGGAAGCAGCCATTTTCTATTAATATGTAGTGCTGAATCATACGCAGATTATCAGTAGTAAGTGTGTGACTGTTAAAAGAAGATAGATCTGAATTTATGGTGTTAAACTCTTGTCCATCACTCATACGGCTCTTTCTCTTCAGATGCCTTGAATAGATTCAAATGCTTTACACTTGGATGTACCTTTTGTGATGAGCATAATAGAGTTTTTTTTCTCTATTGTGGATGTTTCTGTGAAAGGAAGAGGAAGCTGTCGCAGGGTCTTTCCTCTGAGAAAGTGAGAGTGAGTTGGTGTAATGAGCAGGGGCCAGGTTTTTCTGAAGTCAGTAGTAATGTGAAGGGCCTCTCCCTCTCCTGTGCTCTATTGTTCATGAAGTGCTTACAGGAGGGTTTTCCTGCTAGTATTCATTAATCTTATAACAAACAGTCTGAAGAACCAGCAACATTTTGCTGTCAGTTTAACAATTTTCCTCCAGCAAATTCAGTGTGTCATGTGCAAAATAATATAGAATATTGTACATTAATGTATAGCATAATTTGTTTTTTATCTTTGCATAAATTTGGTTATTAATGTATTGCATAGCTTATCATATAGTTCTTCATTTTTAGTATCTAGGTACTTTTGACAGATGCTTCTGTGATTCCTATTTGGCATTATAAAAATGAATATCGCTGGTGGTCAGATGATGACATTAAAATAAATAAAAATAAAATATAATATAATGAATTACTCTCTAAATGAGCAACCTCACTACATTTTCTGTGAATATGGCTGTTTTATAAATTAATAAAATAAAAATAAACAATGTTTTATATTAAAAACAAAACTTTAGTCATGTTTCTGAATGAATTTGGAGGAAGAAAATATTATTAAGCTGACAGCAAGATGTTGATGGTTCTTCAGTGTGTTCATTGTTACCGGTCAAAAGTTTGTGCTTTTTATATTATTATTATTATTATTATAATTTTTTTTTTTTTGAAAGAAGTCTCATGCTCACAAAGGCTGCTTTGCTTGATCAAAAATACAGTCAAAACAGTAATAGTGTGAAATAATATTACAATTTAAAATGACTGTTTCTGTTTGAATATATACTGTATTGTACAATGTAATTTATTTGTGTGATGCAAAGCTGAATTTTCAGCATCATTACTCTAGTCATCATTGTGTCACATGTTCCTTCATAAATAATTTTAATATGATGGTTTGATGCTTAAAATTCAGCTTTGTCCACAGGAATAAATTACATTTTAATAGAAAACCGTTATTTTTAATTGTAATAATAATTCACAATATTACTAATAAAATGAAATAAAATAAAATGTTTGATTAATCTTATATTTAGTTCATCTGTGACTTGGATTGTAAAACAAAATGAATAGTAATAAACATGAAAGTAATACAAAAAAAGTCAAATGGAAAAAATGAAAAAAAAAATAAGATCTTAAACAAAACTACTTAAAGGGATAGTTCACCCAAAAATGAAAATTCTGTCATTTTCTCCCCCTCAAGTAGTTTCAAACCTGTATGAATGTCTACTGTTGTGCAGCAGATGGCGGTCTCACACAGCCAATGCATAGATATGTGTGGTTCATGTGAAGTGAACTGCTGATGTTTACTCGGGTTTACATGCTGCCAGGTCACTGGACATTAAAATAATGAATAAATGCAGTTAAGGTCAAGCTGCTGAAATGTTAATGTTATTGTCTAGGCACTGTCAGGGAACAGGGAATCCCAAAATACATAACGTGTCATTTTCATAAATTTGAATTATTTTTATTAATTGAATTTTGTCTCTTATTTCTCTCAGATAATGATGAGTACAGACCGCCTGTGTGGAAATCCTACTGTAAGTGTATTTCTTATTACATCAACATATAAAAAAGTCTTACATAAAGTATTTATTGTAACAACTAGTTTGTCGTAATATTTCACAAGGTGAACATCATTCTACTGGAGAAGTAAATGATTGTATCTGGACTGTACTCTGGAGAGTACAGCAAATTAAGTTTTTTCACTTAACTGCATCTTGCAAGAAAAAGAAGCCACATATAATATAGAAATATGGATTTAGATGCCATTTATGTAATTTTCAAAATAGTTGCATTCCGTAATTCACTTTTGTTTCTGTGTATAAAATGTAATCTATTCCTCTCGTGAAATGCTTGTGGTATTTTGTTGTGATAGTGTACCAGCTCCAGCAGGAGGCGCCACATCCACGCAGAGTCACCTGCATATCTGAGGTGAGTGATAAAGCCTTTACCATGATAATGCTGCTAGAACTGAAAAATAGCATAAATAGGCTCTTTGAAAATATACAGGTTTAAACAAATGTATACATTTAAAATGTTGGACATACAGATGTCTCTAAAAAGACAAAACATGACTTTTTGAATTCTGTTTTCTGAGCCTCTAAGCGCCCCCTGGAGGAAAACAAATGCATGACTACAAAACAGTAACCTGCTAGCTTAGTATGTCAGGATTGGCTCCTCCAATCAGAATGCTTCTGTTGACCATGTACTGTGCTGTTTTGTTCAGTAATAACCGTTAGTTCATATAGTTTGTTTATTTTTTTATTTTTTTTATGCATAGTAAATGTTTTAAGTTCAGCCAGGATGTAATGTAGGTCACCCATCTTCATTGAATTACAAATGCATCCCTTAATTGCATGATGGTCTAGACTTGCAGTAACCTCCAGAGGCGAGATGCAATATAAAGACCGGAGAAGCAGCGGAGCAGAGTCTGCGCCCAGCACTGCTCCATTAGTCAGGCTGATATTAGTGGCAGTAATTAAGGAGCGAGAGAGATGGTGCTTTTGAATTATTCATCTGTATCATCATGATAATCTTGTGTTTGTGGAGGAAACTGCCTGCGGTCCAGCGCTGCGTTTAGAGATGAGGCCAAACATTTAGACTCATGCCCTCCCCCCTCACAGTCTGCAGGTGTTTTATCAACAGCTTCCTGACAGATAAACATTTATTATGAAATCTGATGGTCACTATTAGCTGCTGTTTGGTATACTATTTGACAATGATATCAGGGATTCGTAATATGTTGGTGATCATATCGGTATTGATAATATTAAAGTAATTTTTTTCCCAAATCAGAATTAAAGGGATCATTCACCCAAAAATGAAAATGTGCTGTTAATTTACTCGCCCTCAGGCCATCCACGATGTAGGTGACTTTTTATCTTTAGTTGAACAGTAAAGAAGATTTTAGCTGAAATTGTCCTTAGTGATTCATAAAATGCAAGTCAGCGACAGCACGTTTTTGAGAAAGAAAAAAAAAAGCATATCATGGAACAAAAATGAAAACCAGTGGTTCCTGACGATATGTTATTGAGGTCTTATGAGGCGAATGAATTGCTCTGTGCAAGAAACATTATTTACAGCATTATTACCTGTAATCCAAGGAAACACCATGGACTGTGGTTTCAGCTAAAAATCTTCTTTACTATTAGGCTTGTTCTGGAAGCAGAGAATAATCCAATCAATTCTGTCCTTTTAAATGCAACTCACAAAAGCATTACCAAATTGGCAAAACGGAGCCTAAAATACGCCTATTTTATAACTTTTTTTTTTTTAATTTTGCATTGCGACATTATTTTCATGATTTTTGTGACATTTTTATTATTTGTTTTTTAATTATAGGCAGCACAACAAATAATGTGCTGGTTTGCTTATTTATTTATTTTCTAACGAAACTAAAACCTCTTATAGGACTCTTTTTGTGACATTATTTTCCTGACAATTAAACACATTTATCCCCAGTAAAAATTATTGTATTACTTTTTTTTTTTCATTTAAATCAGCATTAATTATAAGCAGCACAACAAATGTGCTTAATTGTCTTGAAAAATCTTAAAAATCATAAAATGGGCTTAATTGTCTTGAAAAATCTTAAAAATCATAAAATAGGCTTAATTGTCTTCAAGTAAAATGCAGTTTTTTTTCTTTCCTTTCAGTTTTGTGATCAAATAGGACCTGAATATTTCTTGACAGGTTTCTTGAGATTTATCATTATATTTTCTACTTTACAATTATCTCTCTTCTTGAGATTGTAGATTGGTGTTGGGGTGTGCGATATGACCAAAATCTTATTATCTTATTTATCTTATTTTATTTCATGGTATCAATAAAATAAAATAAAAATCACAGTATAGGTATTTTTGCTTCAAATAATGTCTTTATGATATAATTTTTTTTTATTTAATTCTGGTCACCTGTGCCAGTTTCATAAAAAAAAAAAACGAATACTAGCCCAAAAAACTCACTGAAGACAAGTAAACAATCAGTGATTAAGTAAGAAATGAATTACTAGCAATGGGACAAAAAACTGCAGTAGAACAAATAAATGTCAAATGTCAAATGCTGCATGAATTGTATAAAGTAAAATCAAATGTATAAAAACAATTTATAATGCTCACTTGTGTAAATTAAATATATATTACTTATTAAAGTTGCAAAAGTGATTTAGTCAGGAGCAATGAGAGATTTTCTGTCTTTTGTTGTTTACAGATAGCAGGAATATATTAGACTGCTGTCACTTTAAGAGCTGCCTGGATACAATATACTGTTACACTTGTGTTTTCTTTCTCAGCTGTTTGCTTTCACTTAACAACTAAATTACTGTGTTTACAAGGATACTTGCAAAGACATGCATTTTGACACATACAAGTGTGTGTATTTAACCATTCAAGACATATACAGCGGCAAAAATAACTCCCGTGCTCGATGAGCACTGTCTTCGCCTCACTGACAGCGCTCAGAAACACTCACAGACAGCGTTCGCATATAGCGAAATGAGTTCTCTTTCGCTGCTGATTGCATTTCAACGGCTTAAAATCACTTGTTTTTAAAATGCAATGCTTAAAAACGCATGCAAATGATAAGTTTTCGTGACCATGTAGCAC
Source organism: Schizothorax lantsangensis (assembly GCA_027422415.1). Classification (NCBI taxonomy): domain Eukaryota; kingdom Metazoa; phylum Chordata; class Actinopteri; order Cypriniformes; family Cyprinidae; genus Schizothorax; species Schizothorax lantsangensis. Next base: position 11,628,918 of record CM049848.1, read on the forward strand.
AGCAACATCACATGAGCATGTAACCGCGATAGAGACAATAGTCCAAAATCTCTACCAGTTAATCGCATCTTTCGGTATATCGAAACCGCAAAACAGGCAGGCACAACATTAGAACTGTTCTTTATGAATGCTGTATCACTATAAATCTATTAGTGTGACTGTGCTTCATATATGTTGTGGTTGATGATAAAGAACATGTTCCTGCCAGTAAGCCGTACGCTGGAGTGACTCTCAAAGACCCAGACGTCTGCGTCTGTGGATGGAGTTTTAATAAGATGTTGATCTGCTGACGGTGGGATGGGGTCTCCTGCTGTTAGCACAATTCAGCAGGTATTTTACCCCCAGACGTGGACCCCATCCCCCCTCGCCCCGCCCCAGCCGACTGGATGGCGTATTAATTAACGGTGGATTAACATTAAACAGATGCACACTGCTCTTCATGTTTATCTCAAGGGCTTCTTAAGGATTCGTTCTGGAGCGTTTCTTGCTCTGGGCTGCTGGACACTTATCTGCTCCTGTAAAGCGCATCACCCCTTTGCAGGGTGGAGGGTTATTGTGGCAAGAGGTTTAACCCTGTCTAATCCCCTTCAAAAGGCCCCGCAATTTTTTTTTTTAGCATTCAGAGCATGCAAATCAGTGACCGGAGTCCTCAAACACACACACACACACACACACACACACACACACAATCTGAGTCCAGCAGAGCACACAACTCACTGAACACTTCACTCAAGCATCTGGGTTTACTTTTTATCAAGATTTTTGATGACAAATAGTGCTTTTGCTTCAGGACCCAGATTTTAGGGACCAGATAACAGTGTTATTAACATTTACCAACAGTTTTTAAACAATATTTGCTTTTACTCTGGAACAGTTTTAAAGTGTATACTGTATAAAAATGTCCTGGTAAATCTACGGTAAAAAAAAAAAAACAATTTGAGAAGAAACAAAACATATGCATATAAACCACAATTCCAGGGACTTCTGGAAATGTTCTTTTATTGTTTCGTTGTACAGTAGAATTTTACATAATGTAATGTTAAACTATTTGCAGTTTGTCGCCATATATGGTAAGTTATAGTTGACAATTTATCATTTTTTAACTGTAGAATTTTAATGTAAAGGTTCTGAACATTTTACAGTGTTTATTTGACACACTATGAGTATCAGCTGGAGTAACTTAAATCACACAGATAATACAGATAATAATAATTTCACAGCAGATAATAATTTCCTTTTTTTTTTTATTCTGAACCTCAGTCTACCCTCCATGTAAGTGATAAAGAAATGATCCTTACCCCTCACAGATGCTGCTGTCCTGCTGCTTTCATTCAGTCTGCGACCAAACTATTAAGGTTTTGATTTCACCGCCTTATCAGATTTCATTAGTGCAGAGTGAGTTTGTCCTTTCTTGTTATTGAATTGTATATTGCGGTGAGCTTCAACTTAATCCTCATTAACACTTCATAGATTTAGCATGATTTACCAGTGACACTATTGAAAATAATAATTTGTGACCTTCAATCTCTATATTTAGTGTCAGTTCCCCTTATAATGTCAGTGTGCTATTTATTTATTTTAGTTTGGTGCTCTCAGTGCACTCACCATGTTTTAAGGTATGTTGTGTTTTAGGCTGTGTTTTAGTCCTGGTGTAGAGAGGTGCAGTGTGTGTGTGTGTGTGTGTGTGTGAGAGAGAGAGAGAAAATGAATGAATTGTTTTGGCTTCAGGTGCTCAGTGTGTCTTCGATCTGTGTTCCTGTACAGTCCTGCAGAGATTTCTGTTCATTATGACTGAAGCCATGACCACTGCTGCACACCTGAAATTATAGAAGTTAGATTTGATATGAGGGGTTTTCTTCAGATTTTTCAAGTGTGAAGGAAAACCCAACCTTCATTCCCTGTGTGTGATAATCTTATGTAATTCTCTCTTCGAGGAGATTCATCTCTGTGAGAGGAGGACCACGATGTGTGTAAACCTAGATATTCAGTCAAGACATTTATGGTGGATGATTTTAGACCATTTTTTCTTGGGTATGAAATGCACACTAACCATTATTAAAACAATAAACTTTAAGGGTTAGTTCACGCAAAAATGAAAATTCTGTCATTAATTTCTCACCCTCATGTCGTTTCAAACCCATAAGACCTCCATTCATCTTCGGAACACGATAGAGCTGCACAAATCTGAATAAATTGAGGATCATGATTTTTTTTTTTTTTTTGTCTCAAATAGAGACCATGATTCTGAACTAAACAAAATAATGTGTGGCAAAATATTAATTGCTGCAGTCTATTTAAATGTGTTTAATTAATTTAAATTAATTATTAAACATTTTACTATAAAATATATGTATTTAAAATAAAATATATTTAATACACCAATTTTTAGTATCAAAATTATGAAAAATTGGTTTGAATGAATGATTCAGTGACTCACACATACCTCACTTGTTTCATTACTGGATGAATCAGCGTTTTTGAATTAATCTCGAATGAATGATTCAATGAGAAATACATTTTTTAACAGTCACTTGTCGCCACCTAGTGGCGAAACGATGCAATCGACACAAACGCTATTTGAAGCTACTTTCAAGTAGATGACTTGCTCTATTTTGATCGCTACCATAGACATCAATGTTTATATCTGAACTATGAACTTTCATCCAGTATTTCTGTGATAATATGAATGACTGTAAAGGTCATTGCACACTGAGTCAGAAATTTTCGTATGCGTTTTTTCGTTTTTTTTCGTATTCGTCATCCTTTCCTATCAAAATGCTTGTTATGGATGCGAAAACGCAGAAAATTGAACCTGGTCGGAATTTTTTTATTTATTTTTTAACGTGCAAAAAATTTGGACGTACTTTTCAGACTCGGTGTGCAATGACCTTAAGACAGAAAAAAACTGTGTAGTTGAAAAGACTGTTTGTGAAGCTGTTTCTTACCCAAACATGTTAACTGTCTGCTCTCTGTGTCAGCGGCAGCACGAATGCAGATTTGAATGTTCCGGTATGATTTTTTTCAAAGGTTTAATACACATGGGCGAATCGTTGTCATTTAGAAATTAGATCGTGTGGGTATTTAAATCGAGGTCACAATCTTTTAACGATTAATTGTGCAGCTCTAGAACACAAATTAAGATATTTTTGATGAAATTCGAGAGCTTTCTGACCCTCCATAGACCGCTACCACGTTCAAGGCCCAGAAAGCAAGGACATTGATAAAACAGTCCATGTGACATCAGTGGTTCAACTGTAATGTTAAGCTACGAGAATACTTTTTGTGCACAAAGAAAACAAAAATAATGACTTTATTTAACAATTTCCTCTCTTCCGTGTCAGATTTTGATATGCGTTCATGAGAGTAACGCGACACATGCATGTGGTGCTGCTGATGTAGAACCCGGATGCACTGCGGCTTGTTTATGAGCAAAGGAAAGAACGTGTATGTGTTGTGGTACTGTCATGAACGCGCGTCGGATTCTGACACGGAAAAGAAAAAATAGTTGAATAAAGCGGTCACAACGATTTCTTTCTCTTGTAGGCTGGTTCTAAAACTGATCAGAGATTGAAACTCAGTGGAGCTGCAGGACTAGGTGCAATCACTGGTGTTTACCTCCTTTAGTCTGACTAAATTCATGCCAGACAGTTGATTTTGTTTTTATTTTATTTTTTTAATATTTTTTGGTGACCTACAATAATTTGGGGATCAGTATGTTTTTTTTTTTTTATTATTCAGAATGTATGCATTAAATTTATTAGAACTGAAAGTAAAGACAAGAAATTTAAATTTATCAGCAACAGCATATTACAATGATTTCTGAAGGATCATGTGACACTGAAAGCTGGGGTAATGATGCAAAAACTTCAGCTTGGCATTACAGGAATAGGATACATTTTAAAATATATTACAATAGAAAAAAGTTTTTAAATTGTTATAATATTTCACAATATTAGTGTGTTTACTGTATTCTAATCAAATAAATGCAGCCTTGGTGAGCAGAGAAGGCTTCTTTCAAAAAAAAATTACCGACTTCAAGTTCAAACTTTTAAATGGTGTGTGTGATGTGACAACACGTTTATTTAATCCTCCACCGATTACGAATTTTATATATATATATATATATTTAAAAAAAACTGCAGTAGCTTTACTGTAACTGCAAATGTAAATGTACTTCTTTTTGAAAAATTAAGTCTATTTAGAATAACAATTGATGAATTGTGCACATTAAGAGCAGGAACATTAATTCTGGTAAATGGGGCCAATTTTTATATCTTGTTTTTCCTGATTTCCAAAATAGGAGAGAACAAATGTAATGAAATTAATATTATAAATGAGGTGAGAAATTGGGTGAAAATGTGTGAAACAATTGGCTCATTTTTCCAATGTCACCTGGTCATTGCTGATATTAGCATTTAAGGATGCTGATAGAGAAACCCAGACAGAAATCAGACGCTCTCATTCTTCATACAGCAAATAGTGCACACTCAGCGCACACACACACACACACACACACACACACACACACAGGCCCTTTGACTGTTAAACTCTGGCTTTCAGTGATTGATTAGCTCTATAGTGTTGCTGATTCCCATCATTAGCTAGTTTTATTACCCTGTCGGTCATTTCACCTACAACCCGCACACATGTGTGCTTCACACACACATTAACACACAACCTTGCTTTACAAAAACACTTTCTGCTTTTATTCTCATCAGGAAACAGTGTTATTCCATCCCACATCCCATTTACCCAGAAACAGTCATTCATTCACTGACTGACACTTCTCATTGTCTGGTGTTGTGTTTCATTACGTTTTAAAGCTGCATCGGTCGGTTTATTCCTCCTGGATGTATATATTTCAGCTGTCTTATGTTTCTTGTTTTTGTAGCTGTGATAATCATCTGGATTTCCCATTGTGTAGGACTTTTGATTTTTCTCATGTCATTGTTAAAAGTTGTCAAATATATTTTAGTCAGAATCCCCATAGTAAACCTGCTCACATAAACTCAAACACACCACTGTTCCATTGCCCTGCGTTTGTAAGAGATGAATGTGGGAGAAACAGAGGCTGTATGGGGGAAGGGAGAGGAGGATGAGGGTGCTTTGTGAATTCAGTGCTGCTGGATTCTCTGTAAGCTCAAGGTTAATCATTCAGGAGGGTGTTGTGGGGTTTGTTATGGTAATTTATTTGAGTGTTGGCTTTACGCTGCTGATTGTCGGATCAAGGGTTAAATGTCACCAACGAACAATAATGGAAATGTATTCATGTGGTGTTGTTGTTATTTTGTCTTTACACTGTGATTTATAATGTCAATATTTTGGCTATGTGCAGATTTTTTTCTGCTGTATGTATTGAAAAGCTTATAATGAAAAATAAAATGCCACAAAAAAATCTACAAATTTTACAGTAAAAAAAATAAATAAAATTATTATCCGATGCAGTGTTAATATACCAAATTACTAAAATCAGTTTTTACCTTTATAGCATACTGATAACCATAAAACAGAGATGGTTAAGAGAAAGGCACATGATGAATTCAAGTTCATCAAAAGCAGCTTTTCCACAAGATGAGGAGGAAAATACTAATATATATATATATATATATATAAACAGCACACAGTGTCATTCACACAAATACTAGTAAACACTATCATGGTAACACGCATTACACTAAAATAATGCAATAAAGAATTCTGGGAATGTCAGTTTGTTTGTTTTTTCTCACTGTAAATTGTAAGACGAGTTGTTCCTTTTCACGTCCAAAACAGTTTAACAGTATTTTTATTACAAAATGACATGAAATGTCTTGTTTTTATGAGCACGAGTAAAGCAGTGCATCCTGACAGATTTCACAGTAATTAAAAAAAAAAAATGCATATACTGTATGTGATTAAAAAAGAATGCATATAGATTAAAATAAATAAATCTTAGATTTTAATTTCTTTAATACTACATTAATCTTAAATCCAGATTAGCAGCAAGGCTCTCTGCAATACTTGTTATTGGTTGGCTAGTTGTGGCATTCTGTAAGATATTTTTGTTTTGCTGCATAAAATGTTTATATCTGTTTGTTAATGAGGGATTTGTAGATTCAGTAATTCATATACAATAGATTTGTCAGGTCAACTCTGTCACCCTGAGAACTGGATCAGAAGGTCTCCAGTAGCATGTTGTTGGTGGCATTTTTATTATTTGATTTAATAATTATTGTATAATTTAGAAATAATTTCATGAATTGTACACACAATTCGAAGATCTTCATTATTAACCCACGGGCCATCTGAGCAGAATTCATAGTCTATTGGTATTATGACTTCCCATTAAATACAAATAAAGGTCTATATATAATTCATAGAATAAGTTACATTTTTGACTGGTGTTTTATTATTTGATTTGCCTGTGCTTTATTCAATTATTCAATTAAACTGTCAAAATGCATAATTTTACATAGAATATTGGATTAGTCTTTTACATCCATGGAACCTTTTCCATAGACATAAATTATTAAAAATGATATCAGATGTATTTTACATATTCTGCCAAAGCAGCTGGGATGAGTTGACCCCCCGAGGGCTTTTGTCCCAGGAAGGGGTCATCACATCCCAGTAGTGGAGCAAGATAGACTTTCTTATGGTTTTCAAAGTACTACAGCAAAATTAGCCTATATATATTTCCATTTATTGTTGATGTATATCATCCTGCTTAACACCCTAAAGATGTTCAGTTATCAGTAAATGCACACTGAGGGGCGTCTTTCCTACATTGCCCTATATTTTGCAGTTTGTCCATAATAATTCACTTAGCTTTGATTAGTTTCACGTCCCTCATGAAACACTCTATTACTTTGTGCTGGAATAATTCTCCAGTCAACATTCCATTTATTTATGTTTATTAATGTGTGATGGTGACTGCCTGACTATGTTTATCCTTTTATTATTATACTGTTACTTTACCTCAGTTTAGTCTCTTAATAAAATTCTCACAGTGCTGTGGACTATGATGTTCTCCAGTAATACTATATGTGTGTGTTCCTGAATAATAATGAAGTATTTTATTGCATAACTTTTTAATCTCTCTCTCTCTCTCTCTCTCTCTCTCTCTCTCTCTCGTTTGCAGGTGGAGAACCGGCCGAAGTACTATGGACGAGAGTGAGTTTCATTACACTCATTACAGACCCAGTTCAGATTCTACGGGTGTGGTGTGGACTGACATGAATCCCCAGTGTTTCAGGATTCAGACCTAATGCTGTCTTATTAATATTCTCTCTCTGATTTGGTTTCCTGTGAAGGTATCATGGGATGATCTCCAGAGAGGAAGCCGACCAACTGCTCAGTGTGGCTGAGGGAAGTTATCTGATCCGAGAGAGCCAGAGACAGCCGGGCACATACACGTTAGCGCTACGGTACATGAACCTTCACCTTTGACCTCTGACCTGTCCAGACTCCTCCTCTTCTTCAGGATGTTCTGACTCGGTGTGCTTTATCTTTTGTAACTACTTCAGCTTACAGAAAGATAATACCAACATGCTAAAACATTCACGCAAACATGGTAATATTAACAGCATGTTAACAATGTGTTAAAACATGGTTGCAGTTTGTTAAACCATGCTAGGAACACAAGATGTAACAAAATATTATTAACCTTGCTGAAAACCCCCCCAGCTAAAACCAGCCTAAGCTGGAAGTAGCTGGTTTTAGCTGGTCTTCCAGCCTGACCAGCTAAAGAAGTGGTCAAAACCCCTTTAAAACCAGCCTGGAAACCATCCATGACCAGGCTGGAAGACCAGCTAAAACTATTTTTATTTTTTTTATTTTAGGAGGGAACATTTTACAAAATACTGGAAATATGCTAACAGCATGTTAAATCATGTCAGCAATGTGTTAAAACATGCTGTCAATGTGTTAATTGCTAGAAATATGCTAGCAACAGGTTAACTCATGTTAGCAATGTGTTAAAACATGCAAGCAGCGTGCTACAACATGTTAGCAACATGCTAAATTGTACTGGCAATGTGTTAAAACATGCTAGCAACATCCCTGATAGCACACGTACATCACAGAGATGTCTATTTGACATCTGGATTTACATCTGCAAGACACTCATCTGCAATACATCTATAGATATCAAATAGATGTTTATTAGATGTCTTTAAAGGGGTGGTTTACTTTTCTTTTTTTTTTTTTTTTTCTAGGCTTGATTGTGTTTAAGGGGTGTAGTCTAACGTGTTAATGCTTCGTTAAAAAACTAAAAAAAATCATTATTTTTTACATAATTTACCTTTATTTTACACCGCTCTGTCCCTTCTCCGATAAACGCTCTGATGATTTCCTGGCTTTATGAAGCCCCTCCCTCAGAAATACGCATTGGGCTCAGATTGGTTAGCTGGTCCAGTGTGTTGTGATTCACTAAACCGTCAGTGTGCGTCTAAACGTTACGCCCCTCAGCTCAGTGGCATGTGCTCCGGTTGTATTGTAAACGATGTCGTCAGACACAAAGTTCGCAATTTGTAAAAGCCACAGCAGAAGTGTTTTGTCTCCCAGCAACACACAGCGGTGTTTCGATACTGAACGAATCCATGTTTTTGAACGAATCAAGTGAGTCAGTGATTCAGTAACCCTTTCATAAAGACAGACGCCTCAATTCTGAACGAATCAGCCATTTGAATGAATGACATTGAATGAATAAAACAGTCATTTACTGTCATCTACTGGTGGTTTGGTTTCATATTTAGAAGTATTGCATTTTCCCCAACATTTTTAACTTGTATGTTCAAAAATATTTAAAACATTAATCTTATAAAATTATTTATGCATTTGAAATTTTGTGGTGTAAATGCATTTATGGCACCTCAGCTTCATTAAGCATTCTGTGTAAATGCATCTAATGCCACTTCAGATGCAGCTTCTGTTTCCTCTGTGGTGAAAAGATGGAGTTTGTTGACAGTATGCGCACTGTAATATGAACATTAAAATTTGATTGTCACAAACCCGAGAAGTAACTCGTTGCAGTGGTCGAATTGTAAAAATGTTTAGGGGGGATGGTAAGTAAAAAAATGTGTGGTTAATTGCGATTAATCGCGAGTTAACTCATGACAATCATGTGATTAATCACGATTAAGTTTTTTAATTGATTGACAGCCCTAATATCTATCTATCTATCTATCTATCTATCTATCTATCTATACACTCGCGATTAATCGCAATTAACTGCACATGTTTTTGTTCTAAATGTACCTTAAATGAATACTTTTCAAATTTTTCATACTCTAATCAACATGGGCATGGACAAATATGGATGCTTTATGCAAATGTATGTTTATTATTATTGAAACCATAGTCAAGATATAGCATGAAGAGTAGACATGTTTCAAAGGTCATAGATGTTTTTCAAAGAACTTGTTCATGTCTATTAGACACATGAAAAAAGAAATACCAGGTTCCCATTACTTCTTTCTTTACACTTCAAAGTGCCCATTACTTCAATTTACTTACACAAACCTGTTTACATTTTTGCACACAGGGCAGCTCTTCTTCTGAAAATGCAAAATGTACATTTATTTATTATTACATTTGTTTCCCTCTCTGTGCCCACATACTGTATTTTGATGCAGCTAAATTCTCAATGAAACTGTTTTCATTGGTATATTTTACTGTTTCTGTTGTCAGACAACGGAATGAATATGAAATAGTGACTGAAATGCGACCCATTAAGACTACATAACCAGCTCTCCCTTCCAATATGTTAATCTGCACAAAAAATCATGATAATCGCACCGTCGTCTGATGAAATCAAATACACATAAGATAAAGACAATAGCTGTGCTGTGATTTCGGCTATACTTGCACGTAAAATTAGAGAAGCAACATAATATCTGTGTTTAACTGAATAAAAGCGCTGCTCCTCTCTGCCGATCGCTGAAGAGAAACTGAGCAGACGCAGAGAGAGAGAGAGAGAGAGAGAGAGAGAGGTGTGCGTGCATGTTGGGAGAGCAAGACCTCGCGCTTCTCCGGCGATTCTCAGAAACTAGGTTTGGGCGCTTTTTTGAAGGGAAAAAAGTCACTAAAGGGGTCTGCAATGTTGCTAAGTTGGCAACACTGTGCATCTCCATTTCTCCAACTACGGGTTGGGCCACGGGTCAAACAGAAAATACGCGTTGCGTTAATCGCGCGTTAAAAAAATGAGTGCCGTTAAAATGAATTTGCGTTAAGTTTGACAGCACTAATATATATATATATATATATATTTATTTTAGGGGTGTCAACCTTAACGCGTTAACGCATGTGATTAATCTAAAAAAATTAACGCGTTAATATTTTTTTTAGCGCAAATTAATCGTTTGATAAGGTTTGACCCCAACTTCTTCCCGTCGTCGCAGCGCGGAAGGTTATCTGTCAGTGTGTGATGAGCGTAGAGTGAACCAGTGTTGCCAGGGTAGCGGCTGTGGCACACACACAGGCACAAGTGGCCGTGGGCTATTTTTAAAATACAGTCGCAGGAAAAATTACAGAGCCGTGGGTTGCGGGTTTTCGGGCTACTTTTATAATCTACCGCGGCCGCCCAAAGTGTATATAGACAAATAAAAATGAAAATAGATCCTTTTACTAATGTGTATCATACTTGGAATGTATACCTGGCAACTTCAGAACGGAGAGGCGCGCGCTTGTAACATCACATACAACGTGAGTTTCAGCCACAGCATACAACACAGCAGAAATAAACATGACAACAGCCACTATAGATTATATAAAATAATAAACACACGATTACGATAGGATATGGTTTCTATGTGATTTTCTTGAGATGAATGCGTAACTTACATCTGAAATGCTAATTTTTGCAGCGGTATAAAAGGCTATAAAGAGCATATTTTAACAACAGTAAACAACCAAATTCCACATGTGATCGCAAAAGGAAGTTATTACAAACACTCGATGGTGGTTTGAAGTGAGTTCTGAGTGAAAGTGTACTATTAATCTCATAAATTGTCTTATGATGCTAATGTTAGCTCTAATGCACCAGAACAGGTCCAATTCTTCTTCATAATGCATTTTGTCATAATACTTCACGTAAGGTCGCAAGAAATGTTTTGTTGTATTTATTTAGAAATACTTTTGATAATAGTTGGGTAAATGTATCCTGGGATTGAAGTGTTGTGGTTTGGTAAACGTTTTATTGCCAGTATAAAGACTGATAATGGCTAAATAAAAACAAAAGAATAATGATAAAAGAATAATAAGGATTATGTCTCATACCTGGCAGAAGTGTGAAAGGTTATGTTTTTTAAACTAGTTTGTCATGCATTTCTTTTTCAACACATTTACAGGTAAATCCTAATATTTTAAATTTGTGATTAATCATGATTAATCACAGTCCATGACTGTGATTAACGCGATTCAATTTTTTAATCGATTGACAGCACTAATATATATATATATATTCTCGCATTGTTTTAAAACATCAGCAAAATGTTAAAACATCTTTTTGACCTTCAAACTTAAGATTTTTAAAAATTATTGTAAACTTCCAGACCCCACTTTGTCAAGCCAACATCAAAATTGGTCTTCAAACTACTCTTCTAGTTAATTTTGCATTTCAACATTTTTTGAGTAAATACCTCTATAAAGATGTTCTATGCAGCAATTTTGATTATTAGGGGTTTCGCTGATTGGTTGCTAATGTTGTCAGATTCATTTCTGAGGTACACCAGAAACCATATTTGCAAAACTAACCTCACAGCTCTCTTCTATTCTACCTCAGCATTTGTGTCTGTAACTTTTGCCCCTGTAACCTCTCATGATCAAAACCTTGTGTTAGTATCCCATCCGTCTGTGACCTAGATCTCCACCCTTTCTCCAGTCTCTCTGCCGTATCTTGACCTCGTCTCGACCCCTGTGTGTTTGGCTGATGTGTGATCAGTTCTGACGTGTATTAGCAGAGATTCGTTTGGATGTGGAGCAGCACAGTGAAGGGCATACGGGTTTGAGAAATGTGCTGTGTGTTTCTCACAAATCTGTCCAGCATTATTTTGTGTATGGAATGAAGTCTGTCCTTGAAGAGACTAATGTCTCCTAATCGGATTAGCAATGATGTGTGTTTACTTTGGCTGGTTTTTGCTATTCAGAGTCATCACTAGGGTTTTAAAAAGGCCATTATTTTACATTTTTGTGTAATATTGGTCAAAGTTTCTTACATTTAAATCAAGTTTTACACAATTTCTTTCTTTCTTTTTTAGTGTTTACTTTTTTCAGGTTTAGGACAATGTCACGTTTCAGCCTCTCACTGACCCCTAGAGTTAAATAAGCTGATTTTACTTTTGTTTCATGAATACTCTATATAAACAGCCTTTGTTATGATTAGTTATAGTCTGCACACTGTGACTCTGTTTAAGCAGGCTTAACACTGGCAGTGTGTTGATGTGTAAACGTGGGCTATACACAGACAATTTTATAAATTGACAGTAAGGACATTTATAATATTACAAAATATTTATATTTTCAACAAACACTTCTCTTTTGATATATATTCAAATAGAAAACAGTTATTTTAAATTGTAATAATATTTAACAGTACTAGTTTTTTCAAACAAATAATATAAATGCAACCTTAATGAGCATAAGAGACTTCTTTCAAAAACAATGAATCGAAGTGTGTTAATGTAAAAATTGTGCTGTAAAAGCTGTTAGAGGACTTGTGTTGAGGTGTGTGTGTGTGTGTGTGTGTCCGAGAAACAAAAAGTCTCGAGATAATCCCTTTTAATCTGCTAGCTTGAGCAGACGGTTGGCCACACACTGCTACACGTGCTGACTTTCTAGTCCAAACTCTCAAATTCTCTCTCTCCCTCTCCCCTTCTCTCTCTCTCTGTGTGTGTGTGTGTTTCTCAGCCGCTCTCTTGTACTCATCCTCAGGCATGTGATTCCTCAGAGAAAGCATCCGTTGTGTCCTGTGCGCAAAAGCTTTAACATCAAAGAGCTCTATTGCCATCAGGCTTTAATGACATGAGCCTTTGCGCATGTGTGTGTGTTTTGTGTTTGTAATCTTTCTGAAGTCACAAAAACTTCTGTGTGTGTGTGTGCTGCTTCTGATATGAACTCCTTGTTGTGTGTATCTGTAAGTGTTTGCAGATCCGTCTGCATCTGATTTTGGGTGTGCTCGTGTGTAAGTCTAGATTTGTGTGTGTGAGTCTCTGTGGGATCATAATCAAACTCCAACAGGAAGCACATGCATTATAAAACCTCAGCTGTCTTATGATTTCCAGTGGCTCATAACAGCATTACCATCTCTGATCAGATTATAATAGATTGTCCTAGAGATTCAGGGATCAAAGCACTGTTTTCTAATACCGTTTGCTACAAATATTTAAACTAAAAGGAAAATACAAATATTAATTTTATAAAACTGTTACTATGTCACTATATGCACATTAATTCTTTGTTTTATGTATGCTGAAACTGCTTTATAAATGCCTCCACTCTGTTTACATTCACAATTATGAATTATATTATGAATCTCTGACTATACATTTACATATTTTTAATTCAAACAGTGAGGGAGAATGTGATAAGTTTGGATAAATTACTGTTGGTAATTTATCCATGTTCCATGTTGGGTGGAAGATCAATTAATATTGAAGGGTGGATATTAAACATATTTGGTGCAAAAGCCTAGATAAACTTAAAATAGGTCAAAAGGTTAAAAATACAGTGATAACCATGTAGAATGTGTGTGTGTGTGTGTGTGTGTGTGTGTGTGTGTGTGTGTGTGTGTGTGTGTGTGTGTGTGTGTGTGTGTGTGTGTGTGTGTGTGTGTGTGTGTGTGTGTGTGTGTGTGTGTGTGTGTGTGTGTGTGTGTGTGTGTGTGTGTGTGTGTGTGTGTGTGTGTGTGTGTGTGTGTGTGTGTGTGTGTGTGTGTGTGTGTGTGTGTGTGTGTGTGTGTGTGTGAGGAAGAGTATCAGGTCTTCATATTGATCAACATATGAGCTCGTTACTCTCCAGGTTCATTACTACTACAAACCAAAGTACAGGAAGTTGATACATCAAGAGATGTTCGGTGCGTGTGTGTGTCCGTGTCTCGTTTCTCTGTGGATCGTCTCACAGATGTGTGTTACAGCACTCGAGTCCAACACACGCTCACTTTCTCTTTCTCTCTCTCAGCTTTGGGAATCAGACCCGAAACTTCCGTCTCTTTTACGATGGGAAGCATTTTGTGGGAGAGAAGCGCTTCGAGTCCATCCACGACCTGGTAACAGATGGCCTGATCACGCTGTACATTGAGACCAAAGCTGCAGAATACATATCTAAGATGACCATCAACCCCATCTATGAGCACGTGGGCTACACCACCCTGAACCGCGAGCCGGCGCTGAAGAAAGCCCTGCCCGTCTGCAGAGACATACCCGACTGGAAGGACGCTGCCGGAGAAGAGACCGGCCTGGAGGAGAGGGTGAGATACTGCAATGCAGTTATCCAGCATGTCTCTGTGTGTTTGTCTTGTCGTGAGATTTCATGAGTTTTGCCCTCAGATGACCTCTGCTTCAGCCATATGTGTGACAGGGGTGAAGAGGTCAGTTACAGCGTTTATGAATATGATTTCTACTGTGGAAATTATCCCTCATTGCCATCATGGTCTTGTGCACCACACTGTCTCCCAATTTAATTCTTAGTTTGCTTGTGTTTGTTGTTTTCAGAATGATATGAGCTTTGGCAAAATTGTATTTTTGTATATATTTTTTTTCTCCAGATGTCAGTCTGTTTATCGCACGTTTTCTTGTGGTTTCTGGTGGTGCTGATTTTTTTTTTTTTCTCAATGGCCTGAAAGCTTGAGATGTGTTCCTAATTCCCACCGTTATGCTAAATGTCAAGCTAATAGTCAAGCTACCCAAAGCTACCCATTTGAAACAATAGTCAACTATCGTGACTGTGACTAATAAATAGTAGTTAAATGCTTATACAAGCTATTTAAGTGGTCAGTGTAAGACTTACATTGTTACAAAATATTTCTATTTGTAGTAGATGCTGTTCTTTTGAACTTTCAAAAATCTATCAAGATTTTCACAAAATATGAAGCAGCAGAACTGTTTTTAACATCGATCATAATAAGAAATGTTTCTTGAGCAGCAAATAAGTATATTCGAATGATTTCTGAAGGATCATGAGACACTGAAGTTGATGCCAAAAATCAAGCTTTACATCACAGAAATAAATTATATTTAAAAATATTTTAAAATGGAAAAAGGTTCATTTAAATTGTAATATTTCACAATGTTACAATTATGTATAAGTATACTATTTTTACTGTATTTTTGATTAAATGAATGCAGGCTTAGTGAGCATAAAAGACTTTTCAAAAACATTAAAAGACCCCAAACTTTTGACCCGTGGGGTAAACCAATATTTATTAACTGTGGTTTATTTTTTAATAATGAAAAGCTTTTTAAATGCTATAAAAAATGTATGTGCAGGGCCTTCTAGGTTAACTGGTGAATATTTTTTATACCTGTTCTTAGAAATGAGCCGTCTAAATTAATTTTGTGTAAAAAAATAAATAAATAAAATAAAATAAATAATTAATAAAAAATTAGGTTAAGAGTGTCACTACTTTCAGTTGCTTCAAAACGAACACCTATGTGATTCCAATGCATAATGCTGTTAATATTTAGAGTATTTTACTTCGTTGCTTTTAATATTTAAAATTACACATTGTAAAGCGCTTTGAGTGTCTAGAAAAGCAGAATTTAGTTCACTGACAAGCTACGCAATATCGCGTTCATAATCGAATGCAATTCATCTACGATTATGAATGCGATATTGCGTAGCTTGTCAGTGATCTACGGCTCTGTGTATTAAATGCAACTCCATCTGAAAGCACGTGATGGAGATTTACTCCTAATCACAGAACCGGCTTTACTGATGAGATGCGCATGACAATCACATGCGATTTATCGTGCAGCCATAAAAAGCGCTATATAAATGCAACAAATTATTATTATATTATTATTATTATTATAATATTTAGAATGATCAGCATTTTGACTCACAAGAGCAGAAAACATCTGTTTATTGGATGTGAGTGATCGAAGAGCTGCTGTCATGGAGACAGGACATCCCATAGTGCTGTGAGCTTTCAGATAAAGGAACGATTCATTGTCACTTCAGTCTTCAGCAGGACACTAAACCCTGAAAGATTTCAGATTTCCCAATATGACAAGTGTAATGGAGAGGATAACTGCACACTCTGACCAGGATGAATGGCTGATTATGGTGGTCTGACTGATCATGTTCATCTTAAAAGCCTTTTGAAAGCTGTTTGTGCTCATGCTGGCAATGCAAGGTCAAGTCCAGCTCGCAATATTTCCTGATCCCATCCCCATCAACTGCCCCATAAGAATGGCAAAATGGCTAAAAATAATGTTTAATAACAAAGAAAATGTTGTCATCATTTACCCACCCTCATGTCGTTCCAAACATGTATGACTGACTTTCTTCTGCAAAACACAAAAGATATTTTGAAAAATGTTGGTAACCAAATAGTTTTTGTTCCCTTTGACTTACATTGTATTTTTACCATATAATGTGAACTGAAAGTCTTCAAAATAGCGAGTCATACAGGTTTCACATGACATGAGAGTGAATAAATGATGACAGAATTTGTATTTTTGGGTGAACTGTCCCTTTAAGCAGGTGTGTGGGTGATTTGTCCTTCTGTACAGCTGTGATTGGTCTTGAGTTAATGAAGAGCAGCTGACAGATGCACAGACTGAATTTATCTCCGCATTAATTCATGC
Organism: Schizothorax lantsangensis; assembly: GCA_027422415.1. Classification (NCBI taxonomy): domain Eukaryota; kingdom Metazoa; phylum Chordata; class Actinopteri; order Cypriniformes; family Cyprinidae; genus Schizothorax; species Schizothorax lantsangensis. Next base: position 11,645,702 of record CM049848.1, read on the forward strand.
ATGTAATCAGACAATCAGGGATGATTTAAACGTGCAGTAATTACTCACAGCGGCTCGTCGCTGGTCCTCACTGAGGCTCAGTCTGTTCACAATGGCTGGGAAAGCCATTTTCAAGGGCATAAATATTATGATGACAGTGTTTGTGTATTAATCTGAAATGTGATGTTCTGTTGATGTCAGGTCTGTTTTGAACAGATATGCTTTGTTTCATAAATCAAATCAAATCAAATCACTTTTATTGTCACATCACCACAGCACAAGTGCCTTGGTGAGTGAAATTCTTGAGAGCGTGCTCCAAACAGTGCAAAAAACAAAACAGTTTACATATAGACAGTACATATTTACAGACTGTACAGAAGACAATGTGCAAAATACACATACACATACTCAATACACACAGTGTACTATAAAGACAGTCTTAGTTATCAATACACTATGTACACATTTTACATTATGTACACATCTAAACATTGTGATATGTTAAGGGCAACAGATTATAGATTTACAACAGATTAGTTGTGCAGTAGATAGTTGTGCAAAGGTGCAACAGATTATACATATGCAATGTCGTGGATGTGCATTGTATGGTATCCAGTGATAGCAGATAGGTTGTATTATTGCAGTGTGTGCGTGTAGTCCAGTGAACGGCGGTAAAGTGCAGTGTGTGGCATGTTGTGTGAGTGGGAGTGTGATGTAGGGTGAATTAGTTCTGTCTGTTCATTTGCCTGATAGCCTGAGGGAAAAAGCTGTCCCTCAGTCGGCTAGTGCGGGATCGGATGCTGCGGAGACGTCTCCCTGAGGGCAGCAGAGAGAGCAGTCTGTGGGATGGATGGCTGGAGTCCTTGATGATCCTCCTGGCTTTCCTTATACACCGCCTGGTGTAGATGTCCTGGAGGGAGGGAAGCTCACCTCCAACGATGTGGCGGGCAGTTCGCACAACTCTTTGCAGAGCTTTGCGGTTGCCAGCGGTGCTGTTTCCAAACCAGGCGGTGATGCAGCCGGTCAGGATGCTCTCCACAGTGCAGGTGTAGAAGGATCTGAGGATGCTGGGGCTCATTCCAAACTTCCTCAGCCGTCTCAGGAAGAAGAGGCGCTGATGTGCCTTCTTCAGCACTGCGTCTGTGTGAGTGGAACATGTTGGAACCTCGGTGATGTGAACGCCGAGGAACTTAAAGCTGTTTACCCTCTCCACAGGTGTCTTGTCGATGGAGATGGGTGTGTGTTCTCTGCTCTGTCTCCTGAAATCCACCACCAGCTCCTTGGTCTTGTCGATGTTGAGTGAGAGGTGGTTCTCCTGGCACCATTTAGTCAGGGTACTCACCTCCTCTCTGTAGGCCGTCTCATCGTTGTCGGTGATCAGGCCTATTACCGTTGTGTCATCGGCAAATTTGACGATGACGTTGGAGCTGTGTGTAGCTGTACAGTCGTGTGTGTACAGGGAGTACAGGAGTGGGCTGAGAACGCAGCCCTGCGGGGCACCAGTGTTGAGGGTCAGCGGAGATGAAGTGTTGTTGCCCATTCTGACCACCTGACTTCTGCCTGTCAGGAAGTCCAGGATCCAGCTGCACAGAGATCTGTTCAGTCCCAGAGTCTGGAGCTTCGCAACCAGTGTGGCAGGCACTATGGTGTTAAATGCTGAACTATAATCCACGAACAGCATCCTCACATAGGTGTTCTTATTTTCCAGGTGGGAGAGAGCAGTGTGCAGGGTGAAGGCAATAGCGTCGTCTGTGGAACGGTTTCTGCGGTATGCAAATTGTAGTGGGTCCAGTGAGGCAGGCAGCACAGAGCAGATGTGGTCTCTGATGAGCTTCTCAAAACACTTGCTGAAGATGGGTGTCAGAGCAACGGGCCTCCAGTCGTTCAAGCATGTGATTTTATTTTTCTTAGGTATGTGCACAATGGTGGATTTTTTGAAGCATGAGGGAACCACAGACAGAGAGAGGGACAGATTGAAGATGTCTGTAAAAACCCCGGCTAGTTGGTAAGCGCATGCTTTGAGCACACGGCCTGGGATGCCATCCGGGCCCACAGCTTTGCGGATGTTCAACCGTTTGAAGGATCGAGTTACATCCGCGACAGAAAGGGATAGTGGACTCACCTCTTCTGCAGCAGCTGTGGGAGCGCTCTCTGTGTGGGCTGTGGGCTCGAAACGAGCATAAAAGGTATTCAGCTCATCCGGTAGAGAGGCCGCAATGTTCACAGTAGCTGGTTTATTCCCTTTAAAGCCTGTGATGTTGTTGATGCCCTGCCACATGCTTCTTGGGTTGTTGGTGTTGAATTGTTCTTCAACTTTGTTTTTATATTGTCGTTTGGCTGCTTTGATGGATCTCCTGAGATCGTAACTGGCTTGTTTCCGATCGTCAGTGTTTCTGGATATAAAGGCAGATGTCCGCGCTGACAAGGCTGATCGAACATCGCTGTTAATCCACGGTTTTTGGTTGGGGTAGATGCGTATTATTTTGGTCGGAATTACATCCTCTATACACTTCCGTATGAAACACGTTACAGAATCTGAGTACTCCTCTATGTCACCATCAGATGCTGCCCGGAACATGTCCCAGTCCACGTGATCAAAACAGTCCTGCAGTATAGCGTCCGATTGGTCCGACCAGCATTGAACTGTCCTGAGGGCGGGTGCTTCACGTTTCAGTTTCTGCCTATAAGCAGGCAGGAGCAGAACGGAGGAGTGATCAGATTTGCCGAAAGGTGGGCGGGGGAGGGATTTGTAAGCGTCCCGGAAGGGGGAGTAGCAATGGTCCAGTACACGATCACCACGCGTGTTGATGGTGATGTGCTGAAAGTATTTTGGAGCTATTGTTCTGAAGTTGGCTTTATTAAAGTCCCCCGTAATAACAAACGCTGCATCTGGGTGCGCGGTTTCCTGCTCGCTTATATTCCCATACAGTTCCCTGAGTGCCTGGTCTGTGTTGGCTTGAGGGGGAATGTATACAGCCGTGATTATGATCGCTGTTAATTCCCTCGGTAGCCAGAATGGTCGACACAGAAGCGTATGAAATTCCAGATCAGGGGAGCAGAAGGATTTAATAGAGTGTAGGTTTCTTTCATCACACCACGAGTTGTTGATGTAGAAACAAACGCCCCCACCTTTGCTTTTCCCGGTGAGCTCTTTCGTTCTGTCCGACCGGTGCACGGAGAACCCCGTAAGCTCGATGGCTGAGTCTGGAACCATTGCAGACATCCAGGTTTCTGTGAGGCAAATAACGCAGCATTCCCTTGTTTCTCGTTGGTATGAGATGCGCGCACGCAGTTCACAGAGTTTGTTATCCAGTGACTGAACGTTAGCCAGCAAAATGGTTGGGAGAGGAGGTCGAAAGGCACGGCGTCTCAGTCTGACAAGAACGCCAGCTCTCTTCCCTCTTTTCCGGCTACGTTTCTTTCGTCGTGGTCGTGCGTTCCAGACAAAGGGCTCTGATGCGGTGTCTGTAAACAATCCACCAGCGTTCAGGAACTCAAAGTCCGGTTTGCGTTGCGCGACGTAAGAACCGATGTTTAAAAGCGTGTCTCTATCGTAGACAGTTATACTAACAACATCTAACACGTAAAACAACAAAAAAACAAACAAAACATACGAAAACCTGCAGAGTTTTCTCGGAGCTCGCAACACGGCTGCCATCCTCGGCGCCATCTTGAATACTATGTCCCAGTGCAGTGTGTTTGTGGGATCATCTGTTCAGTGTGACTGTATCCAGACCAACACGTCTTCAGCAGAACTGTAGTATGTTACAGTAACAGACAGTCATATCCTGGAGGCCAGCAGGTATGATTAACACACTGTCTTTGGTAATATGAGCACAGATAATGAAAAAAAAAAAACTCTGCCAGCCTTTGTGTCCAGTGCTGGCTTTTGACCCTTGACCTTCAATATCAGTCCTCGGATGAGAAGTTTTATTACGTGATTGATTGAAGACAAAAACTGTTTATCCACTCTACTTATTCACACACTTTTCAGTCCAAAGTTCAAACGCCACTCAGTTTATCTATTTGGATCCTTACTTAATCTTATTTTTTTAGACATTCATATTTAGCCGTATCATCATGAGTTGAAACAGTTATGAAAGTATTTCCATATCAGCTGATGTTTGTACCAGTGAGTGCTGCATGTGGAAGATGGCCTGTTTTCTCATGTTTACTTGAGACAGTAAAGAGAGACTGTCTTGGTTGCTGTAGGACATTTAGAGCGTGTTTAATGAACACTTGTGTAAAATGTGGTTATGCACTTTCTTTAGCAATATTTCTGTTCATTTCTGCCCTTGCAAGCCTGGTCTGTTGTCATTTTTAGAGGGTTAGGCTGAACGATGCATGGTGTTTAAACAGCCTTAGCCTATTTATTTTTTTAATCTCTTTTCCATGCTTTCCCTTACCCTTAAAGGGATAGTTCACCCAAAAATGAAAATTCTGTCATTTACTCACCCTCAAGTAGTTCCAAACCTGTATGAATTTCTTTGTTCTGCCGAACACAAAGGAAGATATTTTGAAGAAAGTTTGTAACCAGGCTGTTTTGGGGCACCATTGACTTCCATAGTAGGAAAAATAAAATACTATGGAAGTCAATGGTGCCCCAGAACTGCTCTGTTTCCCACATTCTTCAGAATATCTTCCTTTGTGTTCAGCAGAACAAAGACATTCATACAGGTTTGGAACTACTGGAGGGTGAGTAAATGATGACAGAATCATTGTATCTGAATGTTGTTGGACTCGTCTGCATTAGCTTGCAATCACTGGTAATTTATTAAAGGGCATACTGACGCGCAAAACATGATTTTTACTACTTATTTTTGAACACTGCATTTGTAACTTAAGTAATGCAATTTTATTGACATTAGTAACTGTAATCAAATTACATAAATTTAAAATGTAACGCATTACATTACTGCATTACCAGGAAAAGTAATTAGAATACAGTAACGCATTACTATGTAGACTAGGTGTAGTCTGTTACACTGTTTTGTTTCTCAGCTGTTTGCTTTCACTTAAGACCTAAATTACTGTGTTTTTACGAGGATACATGCAAAGACAAGCTTTTTTACACATACAAGTGTCTCTCAGACAGCTCGTGCATATAGCAAAATTTGTTCTCTTTTGCTGCTTATTGCATTTCAGTGGCTTAAAATCACTTGTTTTTAAACTGCAATGCTTAAAAACACGTGCAAACAATACATTTCCGTGACGCAACACAGCAACATCACGTGAGCGTGTAACCACAATAGAGACGATAGTCCAAAATCTCTACCGGTTAGTCGTTTCTACTGATATATCGCCCACTCCTAATCATCATAGTTTGCGCACATCCAGAATTTTCTAACCATGAATACTCTGTATGCTCAGCTCGCAACAGCACGTTGAGGTGGTAACACTGTACAAAGATATTTTTATCAGTCATAACTTCTAGAGAGAAAGAAACTTTTGAGTAAGGGTGTCGAAATTAATCGTTGCATCGATGCATCGCGATGCAGACGTGAATGTTTCTGCATCGATGCAGTAATAGACCATAATCGATTATAGCCTACTGATGTCATTCGCATACGCTTGTCACGCGAATATTAAAAATGCACTCTCTATTTTTAAATCTGAGCTTGGCTGAATCGAATCTTTGACATGATAATCGTAATCGAATTGAATCGTGAAGCACACGGGAGCATTTAAAGGCCGGGACACACCAAGCTGACGTCTTGCGTCGGCAGCGTCTGGATCAAAAAGCTGTGCTTGAACACACCGCACAGACTACAGCCGACTGCAAACTAACACGTGCAACTAGTATGATATAGCTGGGGACTACTTTCAGGCGCTGCGTCATATCATTGCGCCTGCTGCACTCATGGTACGGCAGCAAATTTCCTTGATTATTACGCCGGAATGAAAGCATAGTTCCTAGCCATATCGGACTAGAAAATCGCAACTTTTAATTTTCCGTCGGTCTTATTACACGATGTAACTACAGGAGAGTCAAGCTTTAAATAGGAAAATGATCGATAATCTTTGGTCATTTTCGATGACCAAATGCTAATGGTCTAATCAGATTCAATGATTTATGCTAAGCTAAGCTAAAAGTGGTACCGCCAGAACCGGAGATCGGCTGAATGGATTCAAAAACAGTAAAACTCAACTGTTTAACTCTAGGGGAGTTGTAAAATGAGCCTATTTCCAAAAAAAGTGGAGTGTTCCTTTAAGAATCGGCTCAACAGCGCTCAAACCATAACGGGAAATGGACGTTTTTAAAATTTCAGTGCCGACTGGTCAGTACATTTGACAACACTAATCTAAGCATTTGCATCAAAACTGGAATATATTTTGGGCTTAAGAATTGCTGGGGCAGCTTTTTTTTTGCTTTTTTTTTACTGCTGTACCTTTAAGAGGTTTATATGTTAGGGTGACCATACGTGCCATTTTCCCAGGACGCATCCTGGCCAGGATTTCTATATTGCCTAAAATATCTAGGATTTGGCTTTGTTTGCGTGTGCAGACCGATTGGTGTATGACGCGGTTCCTTATGTTTTCGAAACGCATCTCGAGGTACTTTGAATCAAAGCAATATAGAAATCCTGGCCAGGACGTGTCCTGGGAAAATGGCACGTATGGTCACCCTATTATATGTAAATTACCTCTGTTATGATTGGCTAATATCTTCGCATGAGTGACAGCTTGTACTTCTGCTTTATTACCTCACTATATTTGGCCAGGTTCCTAACCACACAACAAGAGATTGAAGACACATTTATTCAGTCAGGGCAGACAAAGCCATTGCAGTTCCTTCTGATTGGCTGAGAATGTTTGAATTTAACCAATCAGCTGCTTTGTTTTTGTTTGACAGTTTAACGGTCACATTGCAGAGAGAGAGATGGAGACGGCCTGTTTAACGGACTGTAAGATTCTGCTAATAAGACAGAGACAGAGCATTCAGTCTGTGTGAGTGACTGAGAGCAGATTGCTTGGTTGATGGCGGTTGGGGTTGTGTATCTTGGCAGTATCGAGCAGTCATCCTCTATTCACCCTCATTAGGCTTGTTAAAAGATTATCACATGGTTAAAAAAAGAACCAATACACCTCTCTATCCTTGCTTATCAACGGTGACCTCAAAAGATATATCGTCACTTAAGCTGAATTTGTGAATTTTGCATTAGATGCAAAGTGGCATGTGAATTGAAGTGCTGCTAAAGCTTTTCTCAGAACTAACTTCATTAAAAAAAAAAATTAAATCCTGTGTCTTTGAATCAGCTGGTGATTTTTAGTGGATGTATGAAGTCAGTTCTCATGTTCACACAGGAACCACAGGTGTGGAGAATCACATTAACTATCAACATGATGCACTAACATTTGACCACTGTAAAAGTGTCACAATTTGTCTTCATTTTAAACAGTATGTTTATTCTTTTAACATTGAAAGGAATAGTTCAGCAAAAACAGAAAATTTGATAAATATACTCACCCCCAGGCCATCAGAGATGTAGATGAGTTTGTTTCTTCATGTGAACAGATTTGGAGAAATGTAGCATTACATCACTTGCTCACCAGTGTATCCTCTACAGCAGGGGTGGGGAACATTGATCCTGGAGGGCCACTCTCCTGCAGAGTTTAGCTCCAACCCTGAAAAACCCTGGAAAAAAATACCTAACTGCATCCTGAAGACCTTGATTAGCTGGTACAGGTGTGTTTGATTAGGGTTGGAGCTAAACTCTGCAGGGACACCAGCCCTCCAGGATCAACGTTCCCCACCCCTGCTCTACAGTGAATGGGTGCCGTCAGAATGAGAGTCCAAACAGCTGATAAAAACGTAACAATAATCCACAAGTAGTCCTCACCACTCCAGTCCATCAATTAATGTCAGCTGAAGAGAAAAGCTGTGTGTTTGTAAAAAACAAATCCAGATGTTTTTATATATTTACTTGAAGTACCCCATGAGATTTTAAGTAAATATTTTAATAATTTAATGGCCTTTGCATGTTTACTTCAAAAACATTTTTTTTATCCGTTTTAAAGGTTTTATCCAAATTATTTTACATAGCTATTGTTATTAGAGTTAAAATGGCATATTTTACAATTATTGTGACCAGGGTTTGGGAAACCTGCTTTAAAGCATAATTTTGTAAATAGTTTTGCTTAACGTGAGACTTGAATATCCAAATACTTTTTGTTTGCATTAGATTGCCCTATACACTATATATTTTATATACTTTTTCCTCCAGGGATCTACTAAACTAGCTTTATGATGTACAATATTGCATAAAGTGATCTGGTGGTCTGAGGTTCCGTGTGCAAAATGAGGTCTGTGAGTGTGAATATCTCTCCATGATGATTATTTTTTACTTGTCTCTGGCATAACTGCTGCAGTAAGAGAGCCGCAGGGCTCATTAGATCAAGCTAAAGAAGTCTGACATTTGTGGAGCACACTGGACAGAAGCAGCTCCAGTGCGTCTCTATGTGTGTGTCAATGGAAAGTCCCAGTTTGACTGATAATCATAGCCATAGTCTCTGGTGAAATATTGCGTTGGTCACATCACACTTGTGTGACGGTCCCTTGAATGTGAATAACACCAGCTCTTCATGACATCCGTTTATCTGTTACACTTGTAGCTGTATTATTCTGTTTGATTAATGTTTTTTTTCCTCCTCACCCTCTTTGCGCACAGCAGTAAATATTAGCGCTGAAGCACTAGAATTTTCCGTCGAATTATGAGTCAGGAAAGGGGCTCTATATTAAGCTGGCTTGTTTAGATATCCTCAGATAAACACTGTGCATCAGTGAAGAGGGCTCTGATGTAGGAGTTGTGTATGTCTTGAGATGAGACATCCAGGTTGTGTGTGAACCGGTTGAATGATTCAGGCAGGAATTGTGTTTTAGGAGCACTGTTGTTTCCAGAAATCACAGCATATGTTCATCAGTCTGGAAAAGCACTGTTCATTCGTGCGGGAAACATGCACACGCCACACTTGACGTGATCTGTATAGTGTAAACCTCTTGATGATTTTACAAAAATAGCATGCTCTCGTGTACGTGTGTTAGTGATAGACTGATGTATCTGCCAGAGTGATTCATCTGTCGGGGTTATTAGGCCTGTTTGAGGTTAATAACATCCTGTAATTGGGCCAACATCTTTCCAAAGTTTCAAAATCTATACTATAAAATATTTTTATCCCACAATTTCTCACAATTTAGAGATTTTTTTAAAATTTCAAGTTAAGTTAAATGTAACTTTAAATTCTGACCTTTTCTGACTTTGAGATTTGTCAGTTTATATATCACAGTTGTACAATGGCATTTTAGTGTCACGTAAAAAAGAAAATAAATATGATTACAAGAATAAAGTCAAAATATATGAAAATAAAGTCATAGCATCGTGAGATTAAATTCCTAATATTTTGAGAATAAAGTCAAAATTACCATAACAATGTTGTATTAATATGAGAATAAATTCTTAGTTGTTTTGGGGTACTTCTTTTCACTCAATTTATTTAAACTTTAATATGTTATTTCTGTGATTTTGTTCTCATATTGCTATGACTTTTTTCTGGTAATTTCAACTTCAAACTCGCAGTGCTTTGACTTTCTCTTGTAATTTTGATTTTATTCTCAAAATAATTATCTTTATTCTCAAAAGACTCTATACTCGTCATCTTATTTTTAGATATGTATTTTTTTATGTGACACTAAAACACTGTGATACAATTCAGACTTTCCTTCAATTGCAATTTTTAAACACATTTCAACTATTTTGTGCAATGTGCAGTTTATATTTCACAATTTTGACTTTTTTCAGACTTTTTTTAAACTTTTAAACTCAGGGCTCCAGACAAAAAAAATCGAGTAAGGAGCCATTGGCTCCTATAAGAGAAAAACTTAGGCGCCAAATTATTTTTTTAGGTGCCGCAGAATAAAAGTGTTTTATTTTATTATTATCATTTTATTTTTTTCCCCTACATTTTAACATTTCAATCATTCTGTCATGTGTTTGTTTCATCTTTTCTTGACTTTATCAGCATTTTAATCCATCTTGTAGATGATCAGGTCGACCTGGGAACTAAAGTTCACTTAAAGTGGGAACTAAATGTCTTTTCCAACTTGAAATATTAAGTTACACAGAATCTGTACCAGTATCATGGATCATAAGCATCACTTGGCCACTGAGTGTAGTTTGGGCTCCTCCTCAGTGCATCCTATAAATGTTGTCATGTCTTTCACACATTCAGTCTGTTTTTCTTCATTAGTAAAATGCAATTTTATAGGAGGAGTTGAATCATGTAGACAGCAGATTAAGTAAAAATATGAATATGCAATAGCGCATTAATATAGCAAAATGCTCCTCTTTATAGTTATTTTTCTAGCTAACTGATGAGCTTATGGACACTGAGTGGTTATTCTGAGGTAAATGTATTATTACAATGCAATGTTTACAAGCTTTACACGTTTTCCTCAGTTTGAAACACTGAATGAGCTTTGTTGTACTGTAGGCTCTCTTATAAAATAGCCTACCTTTTGATGTCAAATCATGTTCATTTCATACTATAGTAGTACATAGAAAGATATAATGGGTTCATTTGGTGCTTGAACTGAGGCGCTAAAGAGATCGCGCCTGCCGCATTAAGCCTGTGTTATACTTTCCGCGTGCGCAATCCGGATGCATACACAGACTACTTGTATTTATACTACCGAAAGTGTACGCTGGAGGTCCGCATTAAAGAGCACCAAAACCGTATTGTTTGAATTTCGTTATGAATTTGGCATCATTTTAAAGCTTATATTTTGTTTATTAAAAAGTAACAAAGCTTTTTGCGATTACTGGATGGCAAGTGCGCTTCAAATAACCAACATGAAGTCCACGCATTAACAGAACACAGCATATAGACTAAGATCTCGATAAGAAGAAGCCATATTAGTAATGATTATAAATGAGAATTGTTGACAATATTGCCAGTATCCACAGAGCTGACAGCTTTACCTGTTGAAGTTTGTTCAAGTTGTGCACGAAATAGACACGTCTTTTCTGCACTTGCATGTCTCCATTTCGATCTCTCTCGCGCTGCACAACTGAGCTGTGTTCAGCAGACTGTGTGCGTCAGCGCTGCTGTGCGTCAGAGACGAGGACTATTTGAAACTTTTTTCCACTAAAACTTTGATCGCATATCATCTTTTAATTTTAAGTTTAATACGTGAACAAAGCAAAAGATGTGATCGCAAAACAATCAGGAAAAAAGTCCTTACATGCAAATTTTTATGTCATAACATGTAAATATACCTGTATATAGTCGCCAGTGGCGACCTCAGCAAAAACTTCACTCGCAAATTAATATTTTTATAAATTTTTAGTCGCAGTCTGGAGCCCTGAAACTGATAAGATTGTGAGGTATATGGAAATAGTCAAATTTAAAGAAATAAGGCAATAATTGTGAAATAAAAGGTCTCATAATCTTTTTTTATAATAACTATTGGAAATTATGTCTTCACATATTTATGAATGGATTTTGAGTCAGTATTTAGTGAATATTAGTTTCAGAAGCACATGAGCACATTTTATTTGCTAACAAAGTTTTCATGAGCAAAATGAGCTCTCCTACCGCTCCATTTTCTCTAAGTGCCATTCATGTGCACTTACAGGTTTCACAGTAATTACTATAGTAATTGTCTTGACCCTATTAGCAGCGACATATCTGATCTGACTGTTGAAACTAAAGATTCACATCTATTTAGCACATCCTTAAACTCATCAGGACATCTATACAGTGATTAAGTGATCAGATTTCCATTCACTGGCTTTTCTTTGTACACTGATAGGCTTTAGTCTCAGCACAACCATCAACTGTTTTGAAGTTTAGTGGTTGGGAAGAACTTTTTCAGACCCCATGACTATTTCAAAAGGTTGAGGTTTTAAAGATTGTCCGTTTGACTAAATTTAGTCCCTGTGAAAAGCTGAAATCTCAACTGCATCAAATGGATTACAGCTGTATCAGAACAAGCATTGTGATACAGGTATGGGTTAAAAACACTTTCCTGGTCCGTGCGAGTCCCTAGTGTAAGCGTGTGTTGTCTGTCCTTGCTCTCCTGTCATGCGGGGGAGACGGGAATGTAGCCGAGTTGCGTAACGCAATCGATCAGCAGTACACTGTGTGACAGTCAGAGGAAGTGAACTAGAAAGTTAGGAGAGAGAGAGAGATGGAGATAAAGAAGCAGGGCTCGTGTCTCATAATTCTGCAGTAAACAGCTGTAAACTCAAGGGCAGCGTGCGCTTCACTGCTGTACAGCATCAACAACATCAACACTGCCTGCGAAGGCTAAACACAGTAGCTGTGACAACACTGGAGCTGAGAAAAACATGTTTCAATTGTGATGTTGAAATTGATATCAAATCATTAATTTTGTTATGGATATCAGTTGAGGCGAACCCATCTGTCACAGGACGCCCATCTGTCTTATCATAGTATAAGAGACCCATAACTCAATTTTGACTCAATCTGCAGTTATTGTTTTGCTTTTGTAGCGCGGAATTGAAGTATGAAAATTCATTCAAAAGATTTTTGTGCTTGTCTATGCAAAACTCTCTGTGGATATTAACCAGGGTGCTGCTATGCAGTTGCTAAGGTGTTATGAATAGTGATCGACCGATATTGATTTTTTAGAACCGATACCGATACCGATAATTTGTTTGTTTATGTGCCCGATAACCGTAATGCATAACCGATATTTATTTACTGTTATACTTGTGTTTTTGACAATGATTACAACACCACTGAACTGAACAAACCATTTTATTTATAACATTCACTCCCTCCTTGCATAGAAAACAAATCTTATTTATACACCAATAAATAGAGGGGTCTGAGAGTACAAAAAATAAAAAGTGCACTGTTACTAAACAGTTTTTGTTTAAAAATAAAATCTTCGATGAGGTAAAAAAAAAAAAAAACAGGTAAAATAAATAAAGCACATAAAAGTAATTCTCACCAATTAAAAAATAAATAAAACTTGTGGCGGCAGGTGACGTCACGTTAATTTGCATGTCATTGTGTCAAGTTTGCATTCAGACGAGTTTTGGCACTTAAGATCTGTTCTAAATGTCACATACTGTAATTAATACAACAATGCCAATAAAGCTGTTCACATTATACTTTCTGTTGTCATACATTAAACAAGTATAAATAGTAAACAGGAACCATTAATTTTACATGTTAACCAGGAATCACTCTCACTATACTCCTTAAATCCTGATTTATAATCGCAACATCGTCTGATAAAATCAATATACATCTAACTTACACTAAAAAGCGACTATATGCGGTGGTTTTGGCTGTATTACTGTTTTGTCTCATTCAGCGCACTGTCTGCGTCTGAGTAACAAGCTATGCGCATATTAACAGATGAATTATGTTCATATTTAAAAGTCCAAACAGTCAGTAAGCGACAGGTGCTTGGAAACGCTGTTTTGTAAATGATTTACTGACGATTTTGCTGCGTTACGGCCAAATTAATGCGCTGCTTCTCTGCCGCTCACTGCACAGAATAGACGCAGAGAGAGTCGACATTGCGCCGGGAGAGTCAGATCTCGCACTCGCGGGGCAGTAACGTTACTGGAGACCAATTCCAATTGAACGATAGCTAAGGTTTTTTCAAAAAAAGTCGCTAGGTTTGTCAGTATGTACCTGTTGTGGGAAAAAAGCCGCCAAAAGGGTCTGAAAGTTGGTAAATACTGAAAGTCGCGCTCTTGTGTGTGAGAGGCGGGAGCTGATGGCAGCGGGCGGTGGATATTGTTGCAGCCCGACACAAGTAAAGAGAGAGAGCTTGTCTGAGGGAGTGTCTACAGTTCCTGAGCACACAGAACGAGCAGTGTGTGGGGAGATTTTCAACCAGTTAATCGATCGCGGATGGTTTCATTATCTCGGGCGGATAAAAAAAAATAAAAAGTGTAAGATAATAATAGTAATAAAAACAAAAATGTGTCACCAAATATACCTGGGCGGCCCGCCCAGATAAAGTCTATGTGTGGGAAACACTGGAGTTGTGTTTACTAGGATGTTTATTAGGGAATTGATGGTTATATAGTAAATATTTATATAATTACGGTGTTTTAATCGTGAATATTTTTAAAAGTTACATGCGGTGGCCGTGCTGTAGCATTTCCTGAGCATCAACCCACGGAGTGAACAGCAATATGAAGCGGCTTCACGAGACTAATGATGAGCAAATATACAACAGAGAGAGAATTTAATTCAGCGCTTTTACTTCCAACTCATTCATGGCTGTATTATTTAATTCATGCAAAGTTACGTCTTTATTGGGACAGGACTTGACGGATTATCTTACGTGACTCCTCTATTTCTTAGAGCCAAGCTGCATAAACTACATATCAAGCATATGTATCACATCTAATTTGTGCATTAATGGCTGTTATGTTAAATAAAATGTACTAATTACAGCAAAGCAAGTAATACTTTACCTGTGCACGCCGTTGTCTCATCTCCTCTCAGATGCGCTGTAATGGCGATCATGCGTGCAATTCTTAAAACGCCCACAAGATGGCGGCGTTTATCGGAAAATCCGATATTACAAAACCGATATCCGATTATGGAAAAATGCTTAAATATCGGGAAAAATATCGGTAAATCGATATATCGGTCGATCTCTAGTTATGAATATTTTTAGGGTGTTGCATTGTGGTTGCTAGTGTATTAGCTGGTTTCTAAGTGGTTGCTGCTCCAAGTTAAAAAAAAAAAAAACATTCAAAGATGTATAATATTTGTCCCTCCTTAAATGTACACAACCGTTCAAATGTTTGGGGTCGTAAGATGTTTATGTTTTTGAAACAAGTCTGTTATGTTCACCAATGATGAGATTGATATTTGATCAAAAATGCAGTAAAAGTAATATTATGAAATATTATTAAAATGTAATTTATTCCTGTGATCAAATCTGAATTTTCAGCCTCATTACTCCAGTCTTCAGTGTCACATGATCCTTCAGCAGTTGTTTAATATTTTTGTTGTTAGTATATTATTCATGAAACCTTTTTCAGGATACTTTGATGAATAGAATGTTTAGATGAACAGCATTTTTTTTAAATAGAATTTTTCACACCTAAGAATATTCTGGGTTGAGCTTATTCAACAGCTTAATTAATTAATGTTCTTCCTTTTCTTTAAAAATAAGCAAAAATTTGTGTTACAGTGAGTCACTTACAATGCAAGTCAATGGGGCCAGTTTATAAAATATATTTACTTTAATAGTATAGCTAAAAAAATTATAAGCAACATGCATGTTAACATGATTTTAGTGTGACAAAAATGGTATGTCATGTCAACACTGTACTATAAACACTAAACCAACTGTAAAACAATGATTTACACAGCTGTACATCTCAAATTATACAATTTGAATAGCAGAATTAATGCATGTAAATTGTCTCTTTATTTCCATTAGAAGTGCTTCACTGTAGCCTACATTTTGAGGTTTTTAAAGAAAATCAGCGGTTAGTCAGTTATTTTTTGTTTATATCTATCAACATTATGCCACGAATGCTGTTGAATGAGCTTAACCTATAATGAAACTTTAAAATTATTTTCATAGCTCAGGTTGGGGTTTGTATGAGCAGTAGTGTGATATATGAACCGTCTCTGATGCTATAGTAGCATTGTTTCTGGGTTTGTACCAGCTTTATCATCCCTGTTGTTATGTGTGTTTTGAGGATGATGACGATGATGTGCGTGGTGAGACCTTCCTCCCAGTTCTGGTCTGCAATCATTCATCATATATGGTGCTGTGAGTGTTTGCCGCACCGTTTGATCGCCTGCGCTGTGATTATGCATCACTCTATCCTTATGTAACATTATATAACAACCACCCACATCACTGCAGCTCTGACTGAAGAAACTTTCTCAAACTCAAGTGTGTGTGTTTCAGGGCACTGATGGAATGAAGACATTTCGATGATTGTAAGCTGAAGTTGAAACACTGAAACTCATGATGTTGATGTTATTGACATTTGTATGTTGCTCAGAAAAAGCAGCGAGTGAGCGGTGGGGAGGATAGGATGGAGGGATGAACAGGAAATGAGGTCAGGTAGCTGACGGTTATCATGCAAACTCAACAGCGCATTTTACATAAGCAGAACATTTCATTCCAGTTTCTGCGTGGTTCGGGTTTGCTAAAATGAGGCTTTTGTTTATGAGAAGTGGGTGATAGTAGATTTCATGGCGATGTAAATTCCGCTTGTTTTATTGAGATTAAAGAGTTCATTGTACTATGAATCATATTGTACTATGAATCATAATGTACATTTCAGAGCTCAAAACTTGAGTCAGAAAAGAGCATTTATTGAAACTTAGCTGCAGAAATGACTTGTTCTGAATATACTTGAATATTTAAGATCATTGGTGAGAACTGATTTAGATTGCTTTAATTGGGTATTAAACACTTATAACGTTGAATGTCATGGAATTGGCCAAATTTTGGATGAATAAATCAAAAGTAGGTACACTTAAATCAAAATGTGATTTGGACTAGTGTCTGTGAATATTAAGCTGCAAAAAGACTATTTAAATGTGAATCCTGCATGTTCTGCGTGTCTCTGTGTGAATGAACGAGCGGCGCAGATGCACGGTTTTGTTTACTACACACAAGCTACTGAAACGCATGTGTTTTCAACCTCTGCTGCCTGAACTTGGGATGTTCATTTTAACCGTTAACCGACCGATTAGAATTTTGACCGATTAATACAATCAGTTAAACGGTTTAAATCACTTGTTTATTTTTTATTTTTTTTCAGTAAGTTATCAAAATATTTTAAAAGGTTTGCTGCGTGGTTAAAATAAGCTACACATATAAAAAAATGTTTTTTAGAGAGAGAGAGCGAAAAAACACGAGTCGCCTATAAGTCGCATTTTATTATTTCATTCAGAAATAGGCCGACGCGAATTACAAACATTATAATAAACACTGTAAACATAGCTAGGTTATTTTAGTTCCTCTCACTCCACAACAAATCCTTTCAATTAACAGTAGGCTATTTAGAAAAGAACAAGAATTAAAAATGTAAGAAGCTATAGCTATATAAACGACAAACCAAAACAAATTAATTTAGGCTATAATGAAACTGAAACCGATGTTAGGTCTCTCGTTCAACACAAAATCAAATGTTTTCGTATTCGCGATGTATTTGAATGCCAAAATATTATTTACCTTTTATGAAGGCCTGCTTCACTCACGTTCCAATATCCACGTAAAACAAATGTTTTGCATAACTTCATGGCGGTACGGTGATAACGCTTAACAGCACAGATTTTACTACATATTTAAACTGAGCAGTGTGTGTGTGTGTGTTTTTTTCCATATGTTTGACATTGTTTTTTATAATGATAATGAACAGGCTGCATAGAATGCGTAACTATGTGAGCGCATGCGGCGCTGTAGCACTTGATTTATTTTCCCTTCTAACAGTGGAAGCAAATACTCCTTTTAGTCATGAAGATAATCGGAATTGTAAAAGTTTTGCTTTTATTTGTGTACATTCACAATAAAAACAAATATTTGCGCTTTTGTAAAATAAGCCTAAAAAATAGGATTCCGCTTTCTGCCATCTGCTTTCCTTTCGCGCAGCACAAAAATGAACCGAAACTCTGCATTAGGCTACTTGTTGCACAGTTTTTTTCGTTTTCTTAAATTATTATTTAAGTGAAAATATATTTCTCGTATAGACCTATTTATTCGTTATAATATATATATTAGAGCCTAGTTTATTATGTTTTTCTCTGCTCGCAGAAGCGCAGCAGGTGCGTGATGTGATAGCTATGATGATCATGTGAATCCTCATGTTCTGTTGTTTGTTTCTTTTTGCGCATGTAAAATTAATCCCCGGAAAACAAATGTTAGTATTTTTAACGGGTCACAGACACTTATTCTTTCTAATTTAATTCAGTTCTAATTTAAAATAATCTTGTCGGTTAACGGTTAATAATCGGTTAACGAGCGCCGGTTGTCGGTTAGGAAAAATAACCGAAATGAACATCCCTAGCCTGAACACATGAACAGAAATCTCCAGAGCTGCGCTGAGAGTCAGTTCATGAGCATTTTACGGTTTCTTTTGAGAAAAACTATTTTTCTCAAAAAATGCGAACAGCATACGCGTTTTATGTTCATTGGCTACTCTCAAAAATGGCGCGAAGGAGACGAATTGTTGATTAAATCTTTTTTTTTTTCTTTGCACACAAAAAGTATTCTCGTAGCTTCGTAAAATTACGGTTGAACTCCTGATGTCACATGGATTATTTTACCAATCTCCTTGCTATTTTCTTTTGCCTTGATCAAGTAAGGACACTTGCTGTCTATGGGAGGGTCAGAGAGCTCTCAGATTCCATCAAACATATCTTAATTTGTGTTTTGAAGATGAACGGTAATCTTACGGGTTTGGAACAACATGAGGGAGAGTAATTAATGTCAGAATTTTCATTTTTGGGTGAACTATCCCTTTAATGTAATGATAGTACTTAGGGCTGCACAATTAATCAAATTTCTAATCGCGATTACGATTATGGACGCCACGATTACGTAATCGTTCAAAGCCGCGATTACAAAAATAAATAAACAATAAAAAATGCCCACTTGCATTATTCTGTGTGCTTAAGAGATGTTTGCAGCGCGGGGTTTAACAAACTCAAACACACTGGATAAAAGACATTTTGTCTAACTGATAATCGTTGTCACTCTGTTGTGCATGATAGATATGTTAAACGCCAAACGTGTCAAAAGCGGAACAAAATAGCGGTACTCGTTTGAACTGCACGCCACACGGACCTTTTATCCGCGCGCCTCAAAAGAAGGGCGTATGTGTTTATTAAGTGACCCTGCAGTCGCGATCACGCACTAAACAATGCTGTGAAATCCAGTAAGAAGCACTCGAGTTCAGCGCAGAGTTCTCTAGTACAAATCACGTCTCTTTAATTTAAATTAAAGCCAAATAAATCGGAGCTGTTATTCTCATCAACACTGACGCAGCAAGCAGCAGAAACAGTGCAACAACGATCCAGTTAGAAGACGTTTCAATCCACAATTCACCCACATTTACCATAGTTTTACTGTAGTAACACTAACGGTAACAATGGTACGGTGGCAGAAAAGTAGGATATTCATATTGAGTATTATTATATTATTAATATACTAAATATGTTAAAGGAGTAATGGAATATAATTACATTATTTAGTTAATTATTCTATCAGTTGATGTGGATTTGTAATTGACAATGTCTCTAGGCTTCTGTTTTTCAATGCAAACACCATAGAAACCATATAGTTAGGCTACCTTTTTTACCATGGTAATGAGGTGCTTTACTTTTGGTTATGTATAAAAGATGAGGCTGTTACAGTTTTCACAATGGTACAAATGTACATCTGCATCCCAACTCAAGCTCCTGCTACTCTGAACTCAAGCTCCTGTTCTAATGTGCATTTCTAAGAGACAAAACTTGTAATATTACATGTTCAGTGCTACCAAATCAGGTGCTGCTGTCACTGCTCTCCAATGTTAGTCTGGAGCCCTGATCATATAAATTGTACTGTAAAATGTTCTGTTTAATTGTAAATTAAATATATAGATTTAGTAAACCATTTTTTCATTTAGTTTTAGTATAACACATTATTATACCATGCATAATTTTACCTTTTTTGTTTAAAGAAATCAAACCAATGTATAGTTGACATTTGAGGCTCAATGCTATGGAAAAGCAATAAAAGTTCAGGAAGAGTGTTTCCAGCCTTTTTTATATAAATATATTTTATATGAAAATATGGCATGCAGCTTCAAACAATGGCATAAATCTGTTCAAAATAATCGTTAGTAATAATCGCAATTACAATCTCAAGGGAATAATCGACAATTATGATTTTTGTCATAATCATGCAGCCCTAATAGTACTACAACTAATAATATAATTATTATTAAAACATTATTATTTAAGGAATATTTACCAGAAAAAATTACTTACCAGAATTTATTTATGAGAAGAATGTAAGCACACAAGACAGTATTTCCGAAGGAAAAAAAAAAAAAAAGAAAGAAAATTGCCAAATCCGTTAATTAGAGATGATTTTGATTATTAAAATTGAATGAAACCATTAAAATGGAATCCAGAATATTAATGGAAAACGCAGAATTTGGTAAAAAGAAAACGAGTTTGGGTGAAATATCTAAAATGTATTTTATATTAGGGTTGTGACTGAGGAAATTTTCCCACAGGTTAATCGACGTGTGACAACACCGGTCATTTTTTCTTCACTTATATAGCTTGTTAATGCCATTTCGAATTAGCGGCAATTTGGCGTTAATTGCTTGAATGGGCAAAAACAAAAGTCTATGACAAACTCACTTATATTAAGCACACACTTCAACAGGCATTTCAAAATCCAAAATATTGTCAAACAGGCGTTTTTGCAGTTTGTTTCGAAACTAAATCTTACGCTATCATCTTGTCTTTCTCACCTCACTCTTGTCAGTCTCTCCTCACGTGATAAATGGAATCTGGAATCCAAAAAATTTTAACGGAAAAAATGGAATTTGAAAAAAAAAAAAAAAAAAACTAGGGCCCTAGTATAAGTGTTACTGCAAATGTGATTTTTTTTTTTTTTTTTTTTTTTTTTACAGACTCAAAATAAAAGCGTAAGAACTATTTTGGAGTTAAAACAGCATAATCCAGATGATGATAGAGTTTAAGCTGTATTTGACCTTTAATATTGCTGTGAAGATTGCATTGGAAGATATTGAGTTTAAACATGTAATGCCTGACATATGAAATAATAGTAGGAAAATCTATTGTTTTGATTTATTAAACCCTTAGACAAAATTGAAAAAATAAAGTTTGCATATGCGTTTTGTATAGTATACATTTATATAGTATGATATAGTCAAATGTGGAGCTTGAACGTGAAAAGTTTTAATCAAAGGCCCAAACCGTGCAAAATATGTAATATGGTGCAGTTGCTGATATTTATGTGCCCAAAAAGTAAGATGAAATTCTGATAGCCTTTAATGTAAATCAGTATAACAGACTTAAAAATTGCATAAAATGCATGTAAATATCAGCTGTCACTCAATATTTCCCAATAAAATGTCTTGGTAAGATTATTTTTGAATGCTTAGTTTTATGATCAAATCTCAGCAGTTTTTATTGTGGGGAACAAAACATATAATACAATGCAATGCAATGATAATTGAGAGATGAACACACAAATGTTCAGCAAAAGTCTGATACTCATATTTTAACATGATTTTACTTAAAAAAAAAAAAAAAAAAAAAAAAAAAGGGTGGATTATCAAGTAAACTTATAATTTTATTAGACTAAGACATTTTACTTCCTAAACTATCAGACAACAGAAGGCATGTCTAAGTGTACAACAGGTTTTTCAACAGTTTTGATCATTTAAAGGCCTTTATGGGGTTAAAGGTGTCATTGCTGTGCCATAAATGGCGTCAAACAGAAATGCAAAAAAATAAATGAATAAATAATACAATTATTTTTGAACAGGTTTCCCAAATTCTCCCACCATCTGCCATTGGTCGGTCAAACTGACTCACGGTGTTAGTTATCACAACACTGGAGTCAGCTTTATGTAAAGCCCAAACATCAAATAATGACATCAGATTTAACTGTGTTAATAACTCAACATCATAGAGCTGCAGATGATGTGGCCAAATTGTGTTAGTCTGTGCATGTGTGTGTTTTTCTCTCTCTGGGCAAATCTGGCTCAGAGAACATCAAAGTCCTGTGAACCCATTAGGTGTTGAGTGTCAGACTGAATGAGTGATTGCACAAACAGATGGACTCGCTCGTGTCGTTTTGGGAGAAGAAAGGAAATGGCCTTGAATTAGCCATTCTTCGCCTCCGCCCCATTTACGACCAGCGTTTTGCTCCAGACGCATTTAAGAAAGCAGAAAGATCAATCTCGTCAATTAAAGATGGGCCTGTAAGACCACTTCCTGCCAGACTGACTGGTCAGACACAGCATGCTGTTGTGCTCTGGAGCAGTGGTCCTCAAACGCAGGCCGAGTGCACTGCACACATATGAAAAGACCTGCCGTGTGAAGCCACCTGGCACAGGTAGCCGTCGGTGTGCGAGGGTTCCTTCAGGTCTGTCGGGAGCTCGACTCTGACGCGGAGCGTTTCATCTCGGCTCCAGCGGTTTCATATTCTCTGCCTCCGTTTGGCTTATTGATCTGGAAGCCAGCAGGCGGGAGGTCTCTCATCCAGCCCTCCATTTGGGCACTTTGCTCCCTGGCGCTGGAGAGGATCGAGTCCTGTGGTATTGATCAAAGGGAAACGCGTGGTGTGTGTGTGTGTGTGTGTGCTGGCATGTCTGGATCCAACATGCTGCTGTCAGAAGAGGATGAACAGTCCAGCTGAGATGAGAGAGAAGGACAGAGGAAGAGTGTGTTCGATTATAATTAACATTCAGTTCAAACCACACATTTGAAGTGCTTCACACATGCAGCATGGCACATTAGTGCCGAAGTTAATTAATAAAACAATGAAAGATAGAGTCTTGCGCAGTAAGGCACCACTCTCATCTTTTTAAAAAGCGAAATTTAAGTCTGTGTCGGTCAATCAACCTTCCAGGTTTAGTGCAAGCCTGAGGAAGGTTGATTGACTTAAACTTTACTAAGCTAATAGAATTTAGTGAGAATGCAAGTGTTTGAGATTTATTATACATTGTTTGAGCTTAAAGTAGATTTAAAATGAAAATAAAAGCATAATGATGCTACTGCAACATATGCATCTTAAACATGCATCTTAAGTTGACTATTTATAAAGCAGGAAGACTATATTTATAAAGCAGGAAGATTGGAATGATTTTTGAAGGATCATGTGATGCTACAGACTAGAGTAATGATGCTGAAAATTCAGCTTTGTATCACAGGAATAAATTACATTTTACAATATATTAAAATAGAAAACTATTATTTTAAATTGTAATAATAAATCACATTATTACAGTTTTTACTGTATTTTTGATCAAATAAATGCAACCTTAGGCTATGTTCACACCTGCCGTCTTTTATGAAGCTGCCGGCGTCTGTTTTACATTATAATTCTATGGAGTAAACCATGTTTTCAAAAAAGTCCTGAGCGCTTTTTAAAACGCCACCGCCGGCGTCTTTTTCTGCAGCTCAGAGCGTCTTTTCAAGTTAAAAAAAGTTTAACTTTTCTGAAAAAAACGTCCTACGTCAAGCGCCTTTTTGACAGCTGACCAATGACAAGCGAGTGGCGAGTCGTTTCCATAACAACAAAAACAACAAGAAAAAGGAGAAGATAGCCGGTAGACCGGAGCTCCTGGACTAAATTGTTGGAAGCACCATACAGTTTCCTTCCCCGTATAATGTCGCGCTCCCACAAACGTTGTTGTGAACCGACATACCCTCCCCGTTAACTTCAAAAGCCAACATTTCTGCAGCACACAGCGCTAGGCTACTGTTGCAGCTGTTGTTATAGCAACAAAAGACGCCCTCAGCTGCTATTTGTAACCAAAACGCTGCCAGCTTTTTATTTTACTAAAAAAGCGCTCTTGTCAACTTTTTCTTGTCAAAAAAGACGCCAAGTGTGAACTAAGTCTGCAAAAGAGGCTTTTTACAAAAACATTTAAAAAAAAAATCTTACTGACCCCAACCTGTTGAATGGTACCTTATTTTACTTCAGATTTACCCCAAAACATTTGTAAACAAAGTGCATGTTTTGATTGACAGCTGTAGGTAAGTTTCGGGACAGACAGAAGTGAAGGTGGATTTAAGACAGGCGATGCCTTTACCGATGCCTTTCCAAATATCAGGCAGATATCAGACAATTAATCATCCTGGCCAATATATCGGTGTATCAGTGTATAATGTGCAGTATAATAATAGCACACAAACAGAGACAGTGTTTAGACATAATCTCTATCTGATCTGTTTGGGAAAGATCCAGAGTCATTTGGCTGATGCTGTCATTGTGATTTATGAAGGCAGATTGCAGTATCTGATCATGTGTGTGTATGTGTGTGAGATGGGGAGGAGGGACTCGTGAGTGTCTGTATGAAGCAGGAAGTTGATTTCATTACACACGGTGAGCAGGTTCAGGCTCGGTGAATCCCCGTGTCCAATATAGAAATCCACTCCACACTTTTCTGGTGTTTTATTAATGTTTTATGACAAACCCATTTCATTGAACAGTAAATAAATACATGGGACTTGAAATATTGATTTGAGTTCATTCTTTTATTATGTGTGAAGGAAAATGTTCTATCTCTTGTATAATTCATATGTCTTGGCGTGATAAAAGAGATATGAAACTAGCAATGAAATAGTTAGGACATTGGTTACTGGGCAACGGTCAGGTTTGCGTAATTATACAGAAATATTTGACCACACAATTACTCAATTGAGCTTTTACAGTCAAGTATTCCAGAGAGCTGTGTGATAAGATACTTAGTAAGGCTACACAGTTAATTAAAATTAAACCTCAATCATGATATGAATATATGCGCTGTGCTGTGTGTTACATAGTGAAGTGCAGCACTGTGTTCATTTACACGTGAGCAGCTCAAGATCTGTCAGTGTTTTCAGCTCAGAGTGAATTAGTTCACAGTAAATGCTGCTCCACACAAACTCTGTCTTTACATCTGTATATAAAATTGAAGTTTAATAGTTTAACATTTAAAAAAGAAGAAATTAAGATATATATATATTGGTATTAAATATTGTAATTTTACAGTAGTAGAAGTAGTAGTAGTAGTAACCTTCTTTGTATTCTTCTTCGTATTATTATTATTTTTGAGTGTTCCATTTGTAATATTTAGTAATAGCCATGTTTATATTTTTAATTAATAATAAAATCTATTATTATAAAAATTGTTGTTGTTGTTGTTTAATGTTTGAACATTTGAAAATGAATCAAATATTAAAAATTGTATTTAATTGAATAATTATTAGTATTGTAATCTTACACTTGTAATATAAAATAAAAAATATTATTAATTAGTTATTTTTTATAAAATACTCTTATTCTGTTAGTGAAATATTATAATTGTACTATTTCTAATTTTGTCTTTATTTAGCAGTTTTTGTAAAAATAATAATTAAAATTAAAAAAATTATTACAAATAAAATAATAATATTGTTTGACATTTAAAAATTAATTAGGACATCCATAATTATTAATGCAATTTTACAGTGAAATATTACAATAGTAATATTTCTTATTTTGTTCCTTAATTATTTATATAAAAAATATTATATTTTTCTTAAATCCGCTTTTCAATTTAATAATAATAGCTATTATTATTGTTGTTGATGTTTAATATTTAAATATTTTAGAATAAATTGACATCCATAAATATTACAACAAACATTGTCATTTTTATTTGATAATATTTTATAGCTGATACATAATCACGAAATTTTAGCCAAATTGTGAAGCCTTACAAACAAGCAGCAAACCTGTAATTCTTTTCAAATTTGCAATCGCAGTTTAAATTTTTTTCATCAAGTCGTGCAGTCCTTGTACAGTGTGGGTTGTGTTTATGGTGGACTGGTGTGGTGGCTTTGTGCTTTTATTAGAGGAGTATGAGCTCAGAGCTGATCCATGACTCATTCACCTCTCATTACCTTCCCACTCCTTATCTCCCCCTACGCTCTCTCTCTCTCTCTCTCTCTCTCTCTCTCTCTCTCTCTCTCTCTCTCTCTCTCTCTCTCTCGCTCTCTCTCTCTCTCTCTCTCTCTCTCTCTCTCTCTCTCTCTCTCTCTCTCGCTCTTGCTCTCTCTCTGCCCACTCATGCGGTGTATTGGTTGCTGTAGGGGCGGAGTGAGCTCTCTCACAGACGCTGCTAGGATTGGCTGATTGGAACTGTGTAATTCAGTGCGACTGTGGTTGGGTCGTCCCCGTCGCCCCCCTCGCGCTCTCTTTGAGGCAGCGTTCCAGAGAGGATATCTGCTGCTCACAGGCAGGACGGGATTAACTCAACAACTCATCATCATCTGCATATAGATGCCCAGAGAGAACCAGGCGCAGGGGCTTCACACACTTGCTGAAGAAACGCTGTTTGGACTAATTGGACGTTCACATTGGTGATTTGTTTTGGCATCTTCAGATCTGGCAAAAGATGTAGAAGAGTCTGTTAGGGGATCTCGGAGTTGTGCTTAAGTTTTCTTTAGTCGGTGTCTTTGGTGTGGAGTAGCTCCTCAAGCGTGCGAGATGCCGTCTCGCGAGTCCTATGTTCTCCGTAAGGAGGAGAAGTCTCTGGTGCACAAGGCCAAGGCAGAGGGCAAGGAGCAGGGGATGGTGGCCGCTGCTCTGGGGATGAAGATGAGTCCTCAGAAACCTCCGGCCACTCTCTGGCAACCTCTCAAACTCTTTGCTTATTCGCAGCTCACATCGCTGGTCCGTCGAGCCACGCTGAAGGAGAACGAACGGGCGCCCAAGTACGAGAAAGTCCACAACTTCAAGGTAAGCATCCACAAAGGCTCATGGCCTGCTTTAATGGGATTATCTTACTAGAAATCATTGTTTGCATAAAGTCTTGAAATAAGGAATATGTCAAGCTTTTGCCTTTTTTTTTTTTTGTCAATTTGTTTCTCAGAATTGTTCGAAAAAGTTTATTTTTGTTCTTGTTTCATGCATAAAGCTTATTGTAGTGAGTTTGATAATCTTGGTAATATTTCTTGGTATAATGTAAATAATGTTGGTAATATTATTATTTGTGGTCAATCAAAAAAAATAATCATTTTTAAAATGATTTCAGTTTGGCCTCAATTTTGCCATGATTCATTGAAATGTTTTGTCAGTTTTATGTTTTTTGTGATTTTAATCGTCTTGAAAGAAGAAATACTGCACAGTTTTGTCAAATAACAAAAGCAAATCATTTAAAGTATGATTGGTACATGATTACTGGATTTCTTTCTTGTTTCATGCATAAATCTTGCTGAATTAATTTTGATTTGTGCTTGAACAAGAGCAAAAACTATTTGCTATTGGGATTAGAAAAATATATTGGTAAAATTTTGGTATATTACCAATGCATTTTTTTAGTAATATTATTATTTGTTGTATTATCGCCTTTTATTTTTTATTGAAATTGAAATGAATTATAAATTATTTTCATTGAAATGTCGACTGTGTTGTGTTGTTGTGACTCACTTTCAGAGCCACTATGTCATAGCATGTTATGCAAATTCTCCCCAAATGTGATTTAAATACGTCCCGAGGGGTGTGTTGTTGCTGTGGCAGCGAGTGCAGGTTTCAGGAGACGTTGGAAGAGTTAAGATGCTGTAAGCCGTGAGTCTGTTTAAGACGGGGTTATTTAGAGGCAGTTCAGCCAGAGGTTCTGAAAAACAAATCAAATAAAAACATCTTCTGTTTGCATAAGAGAGGAAGGGAGCACGAGGGAGGTTGTTTGGGATGACAGATGGAGAGATTAGGAACTGATAGAGGATTGGTAAACATAACGGCTTTTCCTCATTTGGCTTCTGTTATCAGCAGGTAGTGGCGCCCCAGACCCCAGCCCCCTCTCAGCTTCAGTTTGTCTGTAGAGTCCAGAGACAGAGGAGCGCAAACCCTCACAGACTGCTGACTCCACAAAGAGCTCTTTCTGCTGCTTGCTTTCTCTCATGCTTGCGTTTTTCCCTTGTTGTTGCATGGTAATTGATGTTCAGATACTGGATAGTGGCTGCTTTTGTCAGCAGTAGAGTGAAAATTACTAAAGATTCAGGTTATTATTGTTAGAAACATAGAACAATCTGTGTTTACACTGCACATTCGTATACTAGACATGGTGTAGTGGGATAATGTACAGCCAGCCAGCCAGTCATTTAGCAAAAAAAAAAGGCTATATGGGGGTTAAGTAATATATAATTTTATATTTAATTATATTTTTTTTATTAAAAATACTAATTTTATTCATAATTTAAAAATGCTGCACAGATGTTTATATAGATGTATATAGATATTTATTTATTTTATTAAAACTACTTTTTTTATTAATAATTAATATTTATACACTAGTCAACATTTGAAGTGGATCAAAACCTTTCATCAAACGCATTCTTGTTTTAGGACATCTTTCATGAATTTTTTTTTTTTTTTTTCACTTCAAATGTTGACTCGTGTATGTACATATAGGGGTATATATAATGTGTATATAATATATAATTTTATATAGTTTCATTATTTCTTATTTTTGATTATGAATATTAAAAAAATATTTTTTTTATTGAAAATTATATTTTTTGTTAATTTAGACAATTTAAAAATATATATGAATTTATTAATAAGTGATATTTAATTTCTCTTTATTCATTTTTTAAATATAGAATATATAATTTATTTACTGGATAAATAAAAGAGTTAAATATTGATTTAAGTTTTAAAGTCAGTTGCCATGGGCAACAGTAAGTTATAACGTTTAGCCAATCAGAATAAAGTATTCCTGAGAGCCATTGTAATATAAATGATCCCATCAATATATATTTCATAAATAAGCAAGGCTTTCTTTTGATGAACCAGTAAGCATCATACTTTTCTTTGTCCTCTTTTCCATAAACTGTTAAATCCCCCAGCTCTGTAAATTTCAATCATTTAAATTCCTCAGGCCTCTTTTATATGTAAATAGGGCACTTCTCATGTTGATGTCAGTGTGATGTACAGTGATTTCATCATCTACTGTAAGATGGTTCTGCTGTTAGGATAGTAAACCCTGCCAGTTCCTGCTGCTAGACCTGAAGGGCTCTCAGAGAGCCAGGGGCCCGTCCCTCAGGAGCATTTATACGCGTCTGATTGGATGAGCTGTTACCTGGTGGAGAGGAGAGAGCAAGAGAGCAGGGCTTTCCTCCTGATTAATGCCCTCGCCCCCCCCCCCCCCCCCCCCCCCTCTCTCTCTCTCTCTCTCTCTCTCTCTCTTCTCTGGCTGTTGATTCATTGTGATTGGATTCAACAGCAGCCAGATTTGACACTGCTCGTGTCTCTAATCTTTATTAGCAGGTTTAAACAGCTCAGAGGAGCAGAAGTTGATTTGTGTTTGCGTGTTGTCCTGCAGGTGCACACCTTCAGAGGGCCGCACTGGTGTGAGTACTGTGCCAACTTCATGTGGGGACTCATCGCTCAGGGAGTCAAATGTGCAGGTAAATCAACACACAACCAATGCAAAATCTCCATAGAAAACATACTTTCCACCAAGTACAAGATTATTACATACTTATTATGTAGTTATTGACTATAACATGTTTATTTTATTATATTTTTATTATTTTATATTTACATACATTCACATAGAGACTCTTAAAGAAAGGTTCCTAAAGGTTTTTTTACAGTGATGCAACAGAAGAACATCTTTGGTACCCCAAACATCCTTTCAGTGAACAATTCTTAAAAGAACCATAATTTTCTTGGTGTGAAAAACATTTTAATAATCTAAAGACCTTCTTCCACCATAAAGAAGCTTTTGTGGAATGGAAAGGTTAAACTTTAAAGGTTCTTCATGGAACCATTTATGCCAATATATAACCTTTTTTTAAGCGTGTAGGAAACATATTGACCAAGTGCAATGTTTTTACATAGTTATGTCACTGTTGCATACTTGAGACTACAAATGTTTTTTGTTTTTTTTATATATATATTTATAGTTGGTTTGTAGTGTTTTTTTAGCAATGCAATAAAATAACTTGTTGGGTTCCCCTAAGAACCTTTCAGTGAACAATTCATAAAAGAAGCATTATTTCTTAGTGTGAAGATTTTATTAATCTACAGAACCAGTAAAGAAGCGTGTGTGGAATGGAAAGGTTCTATGGATGTTAAAGGTTCTTCATGGAACTACAGATACCCCAAAATAACCTTTATTTTTAAGACTGTAGGAAACAATTCAAAAAGGAAACAATTTCTGAAATCAATTAAGTGAAAAATCTAAAAGTGGGGGGTTCTCCGTGATTATAATGGTGTACATTGTTACACCCTTGTGTTTGTAAATTGTAATGTAATTTGTGTGTCATTAAAGCTATTAACTTCCACCCGCTGAACCCCTTCTGAAGTGTCCAATAGCTTCATCTGATGACATTAGGACAGATTTGAGGGTTTGTAAGGGGGTGAAGTGAGGATTCTTCTCAGCTGTGATCACTCAGAGTTGAATATGTGTTTATTCACACACACGATCAGAGCTCATATAGGTCAGTGTGTTGCTCTGGCTGATGTGTATGTGAATGCTCATTAGTCTGTGGAGGCAGCGTAGACTGGCCTACATCTGCAAGAAACCGGTTGAGCGCTGAAATGAGAAAACATTATGATGATAACAGACAGATGAATACTTATGTTTTATTCCTTATTGAGAGATACATTATTTTAAAAGAATATCCCTCCACTTTCAGCCATTTGAAATTAAACCATTTTATTTTATGTATGCATGCAATTTTTTGCATGAATAGTGATTTGAGTGCTTTAATTTAATCTTGTTTTAATATTTTATTTTGTTGCTACTATAGATTAGTCCTTGTTTTCATGATCATGTAAGATATTAAATGTCCATCATTTGTTTTTTTTGTTTTTTTCTGTACAAAACAGGATTTTTAAAATACATATTAGGAGTTCTAATCTCTCTTTAATTCAGGTTTTCTCTTTGAGGAATGATATTGTGGTTGCTTGTTTGGGTTTTAATGATTTATTTATAGGATAATATGAGTGACACATATGTTTTCATGAACTGGCTTCATGAATAATGCATGAAGCTATTTTGAAAGCAGCTTGTGTTCAAAATCCCTTATTCTGAGACCCTTTTTACGGTACTTGTATCCACCTCCTTTTCTCACCTCTACCCATGTCTCTCTCTCTCTCTCTCTCTCTCTCTCTCTCTCTCTCTCTCTCTCTCTCTCTCTCTCTCTCTCTCTCTCTCTCTCTCTCTCTCTCATTCTGTGATGCCAGCAGAATCTAGGGCAGTGAAATCTCATTTGATGTAGAGATTTGCATTCAGCGTTGTGATCCGACATGCTTTCTTCTTTCTTTTGCTTTTTGTCTGTGAGAGCGAGACTCCGAGCTATTATTTTGGGTGTCTGCCAGCGTGCCAGCCCCAGTGCCCAGGCATGTTGTGCCACATTGCCTCATGAGAGGATAAAGCGTCCCCCTCCCCCTCGGCCCAGTCCATCATGGCAGAGACTGAAAACAAAGCTGGCATGTCTTTATAATGAGAAGAGGGGCTGAGAGCTCACAACCAGCTCCACTTTACACACACACACACACACATTAAAATTCAGGGCTCGTCGCAGCACTGGGTCACACAGTGAGTGTGAGAGGGAATTTCAGGATACAGGAACCGCTCAAAACATTCTCACAATGGAAGAAGACGTCTGAATTTAGCTCAAGATATTTGCCTCTACAATGCCTTTGGGTAACACTTTAACTAAAGCCTGTATGTATTTATAATGTGTTATGGATGCTCCTAATTAATTATAACATAGGCATAATGCTTTACTCTTTGTAGTGCAGTAAAAAAAAATTGTACACAATTTTGTCATGCATAGGCAAGTAACAATGTAACTGTGCCTATGCATGATAAAACCAGAAAAATGTCTTAAGATAAATGCATTATATTGGCATATCTATGTTGTAACTGTGTTTTAAGCAGAATAATTGACTCTGGACCTTTGAATTATTGAAAAGGAATGTGCATGCAAAGGATGCGTTGCAAACCCAGGTGTGCATTAATTTTCAATAATTCAATGGAACAGAGTCATTTACAGCTGATTATTGCATGTCTTCTCAGGAAATGTGAATGCATTATAATGCAAAACTAAAACCATAGAAAAATGTATTTACAAAATAAAAATGTATAAAATTTGTAATTAAATTATCACTAAACTATATAGACAGGCTAGACTATATAGGCTGTATAGGTAAAATACTAATAATAATTACAAAAAACACAGCAAAATTAATAAAAATTCAACAAAAATTAAAATGAAATCAGAAAATCTAAAACTAAAATATAATTCAAAATATTAACTTAACTCTGATAGTATATCAATGATACTAAAATAAGACTCATTTAATATCGTTATATAAAATGTAATATACTGGCTTCAAATAAAACCCATTTTTCATCTAATAGCGCTTCTAAAGAAAATCTTTTGGCTATTTTAGCTGTCCTAAAGGCTTAAACTACATGCACTCATTCTCAAGCGGAGATGTGTTTGTTGTATGTATGCGTGTTCTGATATGTATCTGTCCACATGGGGCCAGGGGTCACCTCTACGCCACTTTGCTGAACAAGGCCTCGGCACACCAGAGTTAACAGATTGAATGCATTAGAGATGTGCCTTCTATTAGCGCCTGTCTCGTCCGCTTATCATAAACCTCGCTCTTCTTTTTCAAAAATAATTACAGTTCTGCATGGCTGAAGTCTCAGGACGACAGAGTCGCTCAAGGGGCTGTTTTTTAATCACACGCCGCAGAATCTTTACAATAAGTGTCAGCGAATAATTCATTATTTGCATTCAATGGTTTGGATTAGACTTCATTCTAATTCCAGGAGTCAAAAGGGAAAAAAAAAACTATCACTTATTATTGTTTTGAGGTAAAAAAAGGAAATCAGCCGCCAGCTACAGATTAAAATTTGGGGTCAAAGATGTAACATTCATTTTTTTTACCCCCTCTTAAGCTCTTTATGACCTAAAAATGCATGCTTACAGAAAACAACTTTGATACTTTATCTTTAAAAAAAAAAAAATCTGACTAAAACGATAAAATGAAGCAATTCTAAAATATTTTTGGGAGAAAAAAATTCTAGGATTTTCTAGGGGAAAAAAGTTTCTAGAAAATATCCCAAATTTGAAATTTATGACATAGAAACATCATTCATGATTTACAATTGTCATGTAAATAATGCTTTTTGCAGCACCTTGACAAAATATTTTTGTAAAACGTTTTATTTTATTATCTTTATTTATTTTCAATGTAAAGATGTGTACAGTAAGATTCATGAAGGAAGGTGTAACTTGCCATTTTTAGAGTCATTAAATCCAACTTTTTGTATGAAAACGGAGTATGAATTAGTATGAATATTTTATTTCTAAGAAAGTGGCACATGCATTTTAAGATTTTTGCTTTTCATCATCCTTAATTGTAATTGCTCTTTAGTATACAGTCAAAGGCTGTATGTACAGTCTTGTGGGTTTGAATCTTGCAGGCAGTCAGAGAGGAGAGCAGAGCAGAGCGTTTGGCCCATTTATTGCAGGAAATGAGGTCTGGTGAAGCCCGCAGGACTGACAATCACTGCCCACTCCACCATTATGTTTGAGTACAGATCTGAAGAGCAGTAGCACTCCATATCTCTCTCTTTCCTCCAGGTCACGTTGTTTTCAGTGTGGCTCACTGAGCATCCCACACATCTGCCCTGAGCTCGCAGTCTTTTATTTGTCTGCTTCTTGTCTGTTTTTCTGCGTTCTTCCTCTTTTTTCTGTCTCTGGTACCTGCTTTGAAGCAGCTGGCCCATTTAGGCCACATTATATATTAATCAGCTAATTTGCCTAAATTTGCATATGCCATGCGAGTTCTTGTGTGTGTGTGTCTGGCTTGGGTGCAGTTGGTGGTTGGTTAGTTTTTGCTGTTTAAAATAACTAATTTAAAGGTTTTTTGTTTTGTTTTTTTGATAGTGTGCCATTTAAGCTATTATTGATTTCCTGGTAGAATGTGAAACACTATCAAAAAGTTTTGCTGTTTGTTTCTTTGTTTAAGAAACTCAACATAACAACATAGCTCAACCAATAACCAGATTTCTGGGCCAGATTTTTTATAGGTTTAAAGGGGGGCGCGACCAAAAAAGTCTGAGAACCACTGCCATAAACGAACATGTTTTGTTTTGTGTTTTGAAATTCAGGTTCATTCATTAATACGAGAGCAAAACTCATTTTCATATAAATTTATTCTTATACAGCTCTTATGTAAATTTCTCATTCTTGCGTAAAATGTTCGTACAATTATTCTTGTGTAAATTGTCACATTTTATGTAAATTGTGACAATTTACATATTCCGCTTGTGTTTGATGGATTCAGCTTTTTAGTTTCGCATTTACTTATTTTTACAGGAACACAACTACATTACTTAGTTTCCTAAAACTGTTCATTTATTTATGTATTAGGAGAAATGTATATTTGTATATATAAGTATATGTATATATAAGTGTTTTATTGTTCCACCAGAAATTCAAATTCTGTCATCATTTTTTCACTTTCATGTCGTTTCAAACCTGCATAACTTATTTTCTTCTGCAGAACATAAAATGTTATTTTGAAGAATGTTGATAACTACATGGTTTTGGTTTCAATTGACTTCAGTTGTGCAAACAAGAATCACAATAAGTTAAGGTCACTGAAACTGTTTGGTTACCCAAATTCTTCAAAATATTTTCTTTTATGTTCCACAGAAGGAAGAAAGGAAGCCCGTTTCCGCTACTAAATAAAATATAAAAAAAGGTAATTGTGACTTTTTATCTCACAATTCTGACTTTTTTTTTCCTGACAATTGCGAATTTACATATCGCAATTCTGATTTTTTTTTCTCAAAATTGAAATATAAACTCATAACTGCGAGTTATAATGTCCGGTTTTGAGGGGAGAAAAAATATATATTTTCTCAGAATTGCGAGGTTATATTCCACAACTCTTGATTTTTATATCAAGCAATTCTGATTATATATCTCTCAATTCTGAGAAAAAGAAATTCAGAATTGAGAGATTCAAAAGTTGCAATTCTGATTTTTTTTTTTTCAGAATTGTCTGATATTAAACTCGCAATTGTGAGTTATTAATTAAGAATTGTGAGATGAAAAAGTCACAATTACCTTTTTTTTTTTTTTATTCAGTGCCAGAAACAGGCTTCCATACATACAGTTTGAAACAACAAATGACACAATTTTTATTTTTGGCTTACAGTAACCATCCCTTAAATTAGCTATTGTTTATTTCATTTTTTCACAGGTTCTCAGAGATTTACTTTTGAGGGTTATGAAGCTATTAGGTGCCTGAAATTGCTCATGCATATTTTATAAGGCGCCATTTGTATTCCTGGCATGTTCTGTCATCGCCAAGGTGACACTATTGAAATCCCCATCAGCCAATCAGAAGCGCTGTCATCTCTGATAAGAGGTCAGGAGAGGTCACTGATTAAGCAGAATGAAAGCTCAGCATGCTGGGGACTCTACTTTAACTAAAGCACATCCACCTCAGGATCGATAATATCTGTGTCGAAACCACTGCCTTCTACACACAACATACTTATTCAGTGATTTCAGCATGACTGAACACAGTGGATTTACTGATTGATTTAGCCATTGTTTTGACAGGAATGATGAAATGAAGACTAGGATGGGGTTGTTTGGTCAGCTGAAGTGTATTTGTGTTTTGTGTGTGTTTCTCAGATTGTGGGTTGAATGTCCATAAGCAGTGCTCTAAGATGGTGCCCAACGACTGCAAACCGGACCTGAAGCACGTGAAGAAGGTTTACAGCTGTGATCTCACCACGCTCGTCAAGGCTCATAACACTAAACGACCCATGGTGGTGGACATGTGCATACGAGAGATCGAATCACGAGGTAACTAACTCACCGACTCTGATTTACACTAAACACCGATGCAGAGATAAAAAACTTCTTGCCTGTACTGTTGAGCAGTGTTATGGCCAATGGCTGATATTATAAGTGTTTTATGTTGTGTACTTTTTTTTTTTTTTTTTTTGGTTTGGTTTGGTTTTACATGGTGAGTGATATATTGTGCTTCTCTAATAAAAACTGCGTTGCTAACACTGATAACCATTGTTATGGCCAGTGGCTTATATTATTTTATAAATATTTTATGTTCAGTTTTGTTTAAGTTTTTGTTCTTTTATGATGTGTTTTTTGTTTTGTTTTAATTTTTTTGTTTATTTTTCACAACATGATCAATGATATATAGTGGTTTTTCTAATAAACAAAAAACTGCTTGCTAATGCTGATAGCCAGTGTTCCCCCTATTATTTTCTTTTTTTTTTTTTTTTTTTTTTTTGTTTGTTTGTTTGTTTTTTGCTTGTTTCGCGTTTTTAATTTTTGTTTTCACAAGATCAGATAGCCAATGTTGTGATCAGTTTTTTATTTTATTTTATTTATTTTTGTGTTTTTTTTTTGTTTGTTTGTTTCGTGTTTTTAATTTTTGTTTTCACGAGATCAGATTTTCTAATAAACAAAAACTGCTTGCTAATACTGATAGCCAATGTTATGACCTGTGGGTTCTGTTTTGTATTGTTTTGTTTTTCTTCTGCCCATTTATTTTATTTTATTTTATTTTTTATTTTTTTGTCATGTTTTTATTTTTTTATTATTGTTTCATGTTTTTGTTTTTTGTTTTCACAAGGATATCTTGTGTTTTTCTAATACTAAATAATCTTTTAGTTTAACAGGCAAAATGTTCAGAGCTCTTGACAGTGCTACACATGATTACCTTAGCTTTTATTGCATTAGAGATGCAGCAAAGCATTATATGTACTGTATAACACATTCTTCAAACGTCTTGTCTCTCAGGTTTGAAGTCGGAGGGTCTCTATCGAGTCTCTGGATTCAGTGACTTAATTGAAGATGTGAAGTTATCGTTTGACAGAGGTGAGTGGCGTTTTGTCTGATTGTGTACAGTACTAATCCGTCACAACCCCACATTCCTAAACACACACACACACGCCTACACGCGTATCTGTGTGTAATCCTGATGAATCGCATACACATGCTCACCGCTGCTTTTTTAGGTCACTCTTTGTCTTGCGTATAGAGCTGTTGGTTTATGTAATGTGAAATAGTCTGAGCTGCTTAAATGTTAAAGTGGCACATTTGTAGGAGGATTTTCGCCCATCTGTTGGTATTCAGATGCATTACTGTTTCGTAAGGACTCTCATTCCGGATATGAGGATATGAACAAGCTAGAGAGAAAGAAATCATGTGATCATGTGAAGTGTTATTTCAATTCAGTACAAGTAGAGTTCTCATAAAGACAGTTATTTGTTTATTCATTTATTTTGATCCATCAGGGTTTTTATATTATTTTTACTATTTACTATTTTTGTTTTTAATTATTCAATTTTTGCTTTGTTAATTGAAATAAATCTCAGATAAAATGAAATATAAATATATAAGTGCTGTCAAATGATTAATCGCATCCAAAATAAAAGTTTTTGTTTACATAATATACTGTATGTGTATAATGTGTATATTTATTATGTATATATAAATACAAACACATGCATGAATATATTTAAGAAAAATGTGTTTTATTTATATATATATATATGTGTATGTTCAATATATTTATATATAATATAAATATATACATGTCAATATTTTCAAAATATTTACTGTATGTGTGTATATTTATATATACATAATAAATATACACAGAACACATACATATATTATGTAAGCAAAAACTTTTATTTTGGATGCGATTAATCGTTCGGCAGCACTAAAATAAATAAATATATATATATATAGATAGATATAGATATATATAGATAGATAGATAAATAGATGAAAACTTAGTGTGCTAAAATTACTAAAACTAAAACATTTTGTAAATATTTAAAAAATAATAATAATAAACATAAAACCATGTAAATAAATGATTACAGCTATACAAGGAAGTTCAAAAATGTTAATAAATATCATAATAGTAAACACTACCAGTCGAAATTTTGAATAATTCTGAATTCTTTTTTTTTTTTTGGAAAGACATGTCGTCTTCTCACCAAGGCTGCCTTTATTTGATCAAAATAGAGTAAAAACAGTAATATTATAAAATATTATTACAATTAGTTTTCTTTTTTAATAATATTAATAATAAAATGTAATTTATTCCTTTGATTGAAAAGATGAATTCCATCAGGACCATTTCCACAAAAATATTAAGCAGCACCAACTGTTTTGAACACTGATAATAATAATAAGAAATGTTTCTTGAGCAGCAAATCAGCATATTAGAATGATTTCTGAATGATCGTGTGAGACAAGATAAAAGATGCTTGATTAAAGATTATAATTGCTGAAAATTCAGCTTAGCTTCATAGGAATAAATTGTATTTTCATATATATTAAAATAGAAATTAAAAGTTTTAAATTGTAATAATCTTTCCCAATTTTATATCACTATATTTACCTCTATTTTTGTTCAAATAAATGCAGTCTTCAGAGAAATTTTAATGACTACAAATGTTTGACCGGTGCTGTTTAAATAATACTGAAATAACACTGAAGCCTGGAATACAGAAGCAGTTATATTGCATAATAACACTCAAACACAATGCAGCATCACAGTACAGAAGTATTCTCACAAGCTCAGAATAAGATAAAGTTAGCTAAATGTCTTCATGCTCAGTCCCTGGAGCCAAACAAGAGCGCTGTCTGTGCGGATGAGTGCAGTTCCCATTGCATTGCTTCCAGTAGCAGAGGACTGACTCTCCCTGGAGCTGAGGGTGAAATGTGTTTGTGTGTGAATGTGTTCAGATGGAGAGAAAGCAGACATCTCCGTGAACGTCTATGAAGACATCAACATCATCACAGGTGCTCTTAAACTCTACTTCAGGGACCTGCCGATCCCCGTCATCACGTATGACGCATATCCACGCTTCATCGAGGCTGCCAGTGAGTCACACGCTCCACATTTCTCCATTAGACAATGCACCTGACACTCAATTACAGCTCTTTCCCCATATTTCACCTCCTTTTATTTAATGAAAAAGCTGAATTCATCAAAAGTAAGAGATATTTGCTATGCTGTGCACACAACAGCATTAACATGTCTGTGTGATGAGCCAATGACAGAATTGCCAGAACTGTTTTTTTAAACATATTGTTGTACATACAATTTTCATATTTATTTAATGTTTGTTCTTTGAACATAATCACATTAGAGTTTTAAACTTCAAAATTGTCCCAAATTTTGGTATGGGGTTAAAAGAAAACTACAGGCCTCAAATGTAGTAAACAGAAAATAAAGCAGCTCATATAATATCCAGAAGTCTTGCTGCCTGCAGATCTGTTTGACAATCACACTGCAGATGTGTCGAGACCGATGAGAGTTTTTGACCTGGTTGTTTGTTTGTTTGTGTCAGAGCTGACAGACCCAGATGAGCGTTTGGAAGCTCTGCATGAAGCTCTGAAGCAGATGCCTCCCGCTCACTGCGAATCACTGCGATATCTCATGGCACATTTAAAGAGGTGAGAATTATATAATCATATTAATATAATGTTAATATTCCATCTGAAGTAACAAAATGTGTTTTGTACCTGTAAAGTACACTGATAACCACCGTAATAATGCAGGTGGTAAATCAGAGACATGTTAAATTCACAATTTTAGTAGCTTTTCCACAAGCAAATATTAATATATATATTAGCTGCAGTGTCATGCGTGTAAATACAAAACACCATCATGGAAACACACAACACTAAAATAATTCAAAAACGTTAATTTAACATAAGATGCAACATAAAACCCTATTTTACATAACTGATAACAAGAAATAATAGTTAATATTTTCGCTGTAAATTACAAAATGTCTGCATTTTACTTCCAAAATCTTTACATTTAATGGTACTTTAAAATTACTTGAAATATCCCATTAGATGTTTTTTTTTTTTACAATATTCACAAACGTGATGTTAACCAATGAATAGGTTTTTAGCGTAGCACTTTTACAGTCTTGTACCATTGAAAGTACAGTTAAAGTTCATTTTTATTGACACTCGTGTGTGTGTGTGTGTGTGTGTGTGTGTGCAGGGTAACTCAGAACGAGAAGGATAACCTGATGAACTCTGAGAATCTGGGGATCGTATTCGGCCCGACTTTGATGCGGGCGCCCGATCTGGACGCCATGACGGCTCTGAACGACATCCGCTACCAGAGGCAGGTGGTGGAGTTACTCATCAAGAATGAAGACATCCTCTTCTAGCATCACTGTCGTGAATGCACCTCCATACTGTTTACTGCAGCTCTGCGCTGCGCTCTTGTGCTCTGACTCAGTCTGGACTCCCATATGAAGGACTCTTGTATTATAGTGCATTTTTGGACCAGTACTTACTAACACTTCTCCCAGTCTGATGGGTTCTTTTCCTGTATCTTGCATGTCTTCCTCCCCATTTTTGTCGGGGGTCGCTGAAGCTGAAGGGTGTGAAGTACCTCAGCATTATTATGGGATGGCATCGCTCTGTCGTGTCAAAAGCAGTGGAGTCTGGCAGACCGGGTTTGTGTTCTAAACGGGTGTTTTTGTTTTGTTTTTGTAAAACATTGTGAATTTGATATTGTCAGTTTTGGAGACACTTTACCTGAAGAGCCATAAATAAAGATTGACATTGTGCAGGCATAATAATCTCTTCACATGATATATAAACTCTTGTTCAGACAATCCTCAGTCATCATTCATACTTGGTCATAGAGGTTTGCTATTCATGTATGTATATGAATGTTTATCTTTGACATTTATGGCTCGGCAGGTAAAGTGTCGCCAGGGGTTTTTCAAAATCTGTGATTTGTTTTTATTTTTGGTTGTTTTTTACTCCTTCTGTCAGGTTGATCTGACTCTGTTCTGCCTTCACATGTCGAAAGTCAAAATTACTTCTGCTGTAGACAGGAAGAATATTTACAGTCCATGTACATTTCAGGATCCTTGATCTTGCACTCGCCTTTAGAAAACACTCTCACGCTCACATGACTGCTTGATGTTTTTTGGTTCTGTGTATTTGTGTTTGATTTCAGCATGAATACGTTAATTTATTAAATTTACTTTTAGTACTGTGTTCTGGGTCAATTAATTCTAAACAAATCTATCCATTAAAATGTAATTTTATGTCAATTAATATTTGAAAATGATTACATAATATGGAGTTCAACAGTCCAAGAAGTAAAAAAGAAAAAAAAATCCCATTTATTTTCTCAATAGAGGATTTGATTTTTCACAATAGTTTATAAACTTTTATAGACAGACCTACTGTGAGCTGCGAGGTTGTTAATTAATTGTTTCTTTAAGCCTTCAGCCTACATTATTTCAACTTTAAAAATCATGTTTAACAGTGGCATTTCTTTTGAAAAACTACATTACCCATGATTCTGCAAAGACATTTCAATCAGAGATTCAAAAGAACTTCAGTGCCACGTTGTAAAATGTTGTTTCTGTATGCACAATCAACATCTCTAAATCAATATGTATCTGTTGTTTTTTTGCAGTGCTTCATGGTAGTGTTTCCCTAATGAAGGCTAAGTACACAGACTTGTACCTTTGTCTGGCTGATTTTCAAATATTTTTGTTTCAAATTTATAATGTGATTCGCCTCGTAGCTGGTTGGTTTGCTTCATGGCTTATAACTATTTGACAAAGACTTTTTAAAACTCCCTATGGAAAACAATTGATGCGAAAAATAGTTCAGAATCCAAGGACAGTGAAAAAGGGGGCGGGCACTGTTGAACTCCATTGTGACATCCAGGAAGTGACATCATTGTAGACTGTCCGCAGCATGATGGTAAGATGACTGCAGTTCACTTTCTCAATTTTTACACAAATTGTTTTGAATGCATTTGTTAAGTTAAATCGCTCAACCTTGTTACCCAGATTATTGTAAGCAAAAATCATTTATGGCAAATAAAAGTTTTGTAAAAAATATTTGGTCACAAACTAAATAGTTGCTACTGAATGCTTAATTTAGGATAAATCTGTTACTTGCAGTTCTGACTTTTTCATATTGAATTCCTTCTATTTTGATCTCTAATGTTTATTTTTAGAAAATAATCCCACATGGAAATTAAACTTCAAAAGTGTCCTAAATTTTGGTAACAGGGTTGAAAAAATTGCACTCCTCGTATTCAAGAAATAGAAAGTAAAGCATCTCATATAATATTTAGTTTATGCTGAACAAACCACCTCCTTCTACTGAGCCTTTTTCTGAGAACAAATAAAACAGCTTTTTTAAGATGTTGGAGCTCTATTGTGTGCAGCATATTTTGAGAATAATTTCAAGTAATTGTATGTTTTTTAGTCATCGCAGATGAGTTTGCTGCAGCAGGGTTTGTGTGTGATATGTGGAGTGACGGCCTGAGCCCTGCAGGTCTGTCTCAATCATGCTGGTTTATTTACAGATGAACACAGACATGAGTGGTCCTGCAGCGGACCCTCTTCACATTCACGGCCGTGTTTTAATTGCTAGATGTACATGCAAATCGCTTCAGAGGAGACTTCATGGCTTCACCCTGCAGTAACAAAAATGCTGTCAGGTTTTATATCACATTATATCAGAGCAGGTTGTGTGTGGAGCTCAGGGCTTTAGTTGACAGTCTGTGTTTCAGGTCGGACGGCTCTCCTTCATTCGTGACCCTTCTGTCAGCTGCAGAGCCTTCATTTTCCATGAAATCCCATTAAATTATCTCCCATTTTTCTCGCTGGTACCCATGAATGGCCTTCAGAGCTGCACTCATAAAAATACATGAAGCTTGACGAGCTTTGATGGCTACCTGTGTTTTTGGGTTCTGTGACCTTTATTTGAATATCATTCCTCATTGTTATGATGTTAAACTAAGGGTTTAAATATCTATCTATCTGTCTGTCTATAAATATATATATATAAGATCTGCAGGCAATATATAGTATATAACATTCAGAATGTATTAAATGCTTTTATTGAGCAAGGATGTATTAAATTGATTTGAAATAATAGTAAATAGTTTTACATTATTACACAAAAAAAAATATTTCAAATAAATGCTGAAATTTGTTTAACAAAGAATCCCAAAACAAAGACATATATCACAATTTCCACAAAAATAT
This sequence comes from Schizothorax lantsangensis, assembly GCA_027422415.1. Taxonomy (NCBI): domain Eukaryota; kingdom Metazoa; phylum Chordata; class Actinopteri; order Cypriniformes; family Cyprinidae; genus Schizothorax; species Schizothorax lantsangensis. The sequence goes on from CM049848.1 coordinate 11,688,520, forward strand.
TAAGCTGCACAACTATTTTCATCATTGATAATATAGATAAGATATTTTTTAATGCTTCTTGAGCAGCAAATTTGTATATTAGAATGATTTCTGAAGGATCATGTGACACTGAAGACTGGAGTAATGATGCTGAAAATTCAGCTTTGATCACAGGAATAAATTACATTTTAAAATATATTGACATAGAAAACAGTTATTTCAAATTGAAATAATATTTCACAATATTACTGTTTTTACTGTATTTTTTTCTGAAATAAAATGCATTCAAAAACATTACAAAATCTTACCAACCCCCAACTTTTAAACAGTACTGTAGTAAAACAAATATATAATACCCAAATCACTCCAGAATCAGTGGACAAAATTGATTTAATGACATTTCAGTATTTATCACAGATAAAGCCAAAACCAGAGGCATTTATGAAGCTGAGAGTGATCAGACTCCTATTTTGAAATATTCTGCCGTCAGATTCAGACACAAGACTGTCCAGCTTTATAACAGACTGACTGCATCATTTTCTGTCTGTGGTTTGAACAGATTACATTCACAGTTCTGATTCACACCACTGACTCCATATAAAATGGACCAAAACAGTATAATTTATGGGGGGAATTATTGTGTAAATTAGTAATCCATCTCCATTAGTAAAGAGTCAGTCTGCTGAATAAGAAGGTGATTTCCGGCTGGCTGCTGTGGAGGTGATGCCACAGTGCTTGATTTACACTCCACATGTGTCAAAAGACATGTGCCAAGGCTGCGAAAGAAATTACAGTTTGATGGAATATGTATTTGTGCTTGTGTGTGATCCATGAAATAAGTGACCTTTCTCTGTGCGCTGATTGACTTTAATTCCAGCTTTCCACATGGTGTGCTCGCTCAAATAGGCAAATGCTAACAATGAATACTGAAATAACCTGAGGTGTTTGAGTGACCTCAAATGACACCCTTGACTCTTCAACATACAGTACATGCATACATGAGCCATTCTAGGTAATTGGACCATTGGAAAAGAAAGAAAGAAAGAAATTTACACCACCTCCCCACAATAACATTAGTGGTCAACAAATCTATTTTTAATGATAAATTCTTTATTACCTCCCAACCTAAACGTATAGTAACAGCCTTGAAAACTTCTGTATGTTATTTATTGTTACTCTATTGAGTATGAGTGTTTGCAGTTATATTAATAATTTAAAGAAATAACTGGGTAGAGTCCTGTCATATCCGTTAGTTTCTATGTGCCTTCTAAAGCACACATTTTGACAGCATTATTTCAGAAAATGTTTGTTGTTTGTTGTCTTGTTCAAAATGTCTCAGGGTTGAAAGTTATGGGTCATTATGGCTAATATAACATTATTGCCCTAGCCATTAAATATCATTGTGCCACTATTAATCTTATTGTTTCTTTTCTTTTTTTCCCCATAAAATATTGAAAATATTATTTTTTTTCCTTTTAAAATTTTGGAAATATTGAACGTGACAAGGCCAATATAAGTGCTATAATGAAAAATGTATTTTCTCTGCTAGAGAAAAATCATGTGATAAAAAAAGACTTTTGTAATGTTACTCCCTCAAATATAGTGTCAGAAAAATTCAAACTTGAATCATTTCTCCAAAAATCCAGAAACAGAAAATGAAAATACTACACTGACCGAAAAAGCACAGTGTTTTAATATCAAAGAAAATCACATTTAAGAAGAACTCATTTTTATTTTCTATATGGGGACAGACAAATTAATTTTTGAATAGTTTAATAATGACCTTTTATAGTAAGCCAGTGAGACACAAATGTGTCATAAAATGTACATTTCTGAGAATTACCCATATATGTATTGTAAAGCACAGATTGCTAAATGAGAAAAAAAATCATGACAGTGAAAGCACTGCTATTGATGTTTTAAAAATCAATAAAATCCACATTTAAGAAAAACTTTTTTTACATTTTAGTACGTGCAAGTTAGTTCATATTCTGATTTATTTAATAATCACTGTTATTTATTAATATTACTATGAGTTCATATTTTGATTAATTTAATAATATTTTTATAAATATATTTATTATATTTATATATTATTATTATTAATAATAATATTGTTATTATTATTATTATTATTACTACTACTACTAATTAATAATAGTCATTATTAATTAATAGTACATTTTAAGTGTAGTTTTTAATTTTAATTTTAGATCATTTTGAGGGTATTTAAATCAGTAGTAAGCCATGAATACACAAATTTGTCATAAAAGGTATAACTTTCTGAGAATTACCCATTGCATGTATTGTAATGCACAATACAAATTATTTTGTAATGCTAAATATAACATTTAGCATCTAAGCATGTATATCCTGGTGTACACAGTTAAGTACTTTGGTTTTAGCCATTAACGTGTATATATAATGTTCCTAGTGCTCGGTGTTGACAGGCAGCCTTTCTAACGAATGTCTTTGTTGACAGAAGAACAAACAATAATGAAAAATATCCAATTACACTCCAATGCCCAGAGAAAAAACTCTAATCCAGCCTGAGGACATGAGAGGACACGGGGGTGAGTTCACTCTCCCAGCATGGCTAACAGATGTTCAGCATGGTCCCCATGTTTAGAGTCAGCTTTTACAAGCCTGGTAATCAAATGTAAAAAGCACATTAAGAAAAGGGCAGGCTGTCTGCCCCTGCTGTGACGCAGGGCTCTGCCGGTGCACTTCAGAAAGCTCTGCGTTTGACTCCTCTGAATGGCCTTCTCCTCTCGGTCAAGGTCGAATGGCTTTAATATTTGCGGGGGACACGTGTGGGGGTGCTGAAGGGCGGGAGGAGTACTGATCTCTCTTAATTCAGAGGTTGCCAAATGTGACAGTCCGGGTCTAAGTAAGATGAATGAAGCATGGTGTTGAGTGTGTCCTGTGAAGGGGAGGAACGGGGAACGCTCACCCCATCAGCAGCTCAGCAGGATGGGGGAGCATTTCAGACGGCGCAGGGGTGGGGGTGGTTCTTTCCTTGTGGAGATTTGGGGTTTGGCTGGTGAAAAGCAATAGATGTAAGTCTGTAGTGGTGGGCTGTGCATTTACTGGGATCATCAGCCAGTGATATTGTGGTTTTGGGAGGTGTATAAGCAAGGGCAGCGGGTCTGCGGGTGGGGGCAGGTTGTGTTGAATCTGTTGGAGGCGGGCGGCGGTGAAATGGATGTTAGACGCTGCTTTCTGGAAAACGAAAATCTAAATCAATCCAGTCAATCACCTTTGTGAGGAGGTAATGGAATAGGACACACAATTTTTAGCCCTGTGATTGTGTGTGTGTGTGTGTGTGTGTGTGTGTGTGTGAATGCATTTATATGCCAAACACACCCATTCAAATAAATATATTCACACACAAGAGACCTTTTCAGTGGCAAAGACAAAACCCTTACAAAAAGTGCTGTAGTGGTGTATATATTATTATCATATTCATATGCCACAGTATTTTTATGGTAACCGTGCTGAAAAGACCAGTATACATTTTTACTCTAATCCAAGTTAGTTTATGAAGATTAGATTCACCATCATAGCGCACCATCATCTAAAATATATTTTTTATAAATATGTAACATAAAAATAAAGAGATTTGCATTTACCGCAGATTTATTTACACCATAACTTTATCTGAACATGTAACATCACAACTATGGTTTGTCAAATGTGTCACTTCAATAATATCACACCATGAATAAAGCCCTGTTCACACCAAGCACGATAACGATAAAGATAACGATAAAGATATAGTTCTAAAAATCATTCTCAGTATTAAAGAATAGCAGCGTCCACACCACAACTATAACGATAAAGGCACAGAGAAACAATATCGTTGGAATCACTTCCAGAACGATTTTTTTCCAGCTGATGAACGATAAAAACACTGACAGCCAATCAGAATCCATCCTGCTATAATGTGCACGAGAATTTTAAGCGGCAGACGCACGTGCGCTTAGAATAAACAGACGATATCATTCGCTGGTGTGGACACAAATATAGTTATGGTTATAGTTATCTTTATCTTTATCGTGCTTGGTGTGAATGGGGCTTAAGAGTGTTGTTGTGCCAAATATCTCAAACCTACACTGTAAAAAAAAACAGTTGGGCAAACTTAAAATTTTAAGGCAACCAGCTTCAGCAGATTTTTGAGTTTTCTCAACTTCTTGTTTTAAGTTTATACAACAAAAAGTTGAGAAATTTCCTAAAAAATAAGTTGATAAAACTCAAAAATCTGCTTTAGCTGGTTGACTTAAAATTTTAAGGTAGCCCAACTTTTTTTTTTTTTTTTACTGTGTATGTAGTTGATAAATATCTCAAACCTAATGAATTTGATATTGCTTTCATGGAACAGTACAATAATAACAAGAGTAATATTGAGTTAATATTTTAGATACGATACTGCCAGTTAATCTGCATTGTCTCAATTAAATAAAATAGTTCCAAACAATGCCACAGCAGAACGAACCATTGCATATCTCTGTAAAACACAGTAGTGATGAAATGAGTCAGGTGAACAAATCGGTTGAGTAAATCATTCAATGACTTACAAAGATAGTCACTTTTGTCATTCCTAAAGAGGCCAGTAGTTTTGAACAAATTGGTTGAGTGAATAATTCAATGACTCACTCACAAAGATAGTGATTTGTTTCATTCCTAACTGGATCAGTGTTTTTGAACAAATTGGTTGAGTGAATGATTCAGTAACTCACTCATTAAGACAGTGTCTGCACCTGAAATCAAGCAATTCCCTACTATATAGTAGACCAAAAACAGTATTTGAAATCCTATGTCTGAATTCACAGTATTCATGAAACCCAGATGATCTTACTGCTACTGCTTCTTCTGAAGTGTCTGACATCCAATGTGACATACATCCAATCCAGGACATTTGTCCAGAGTCAGTGAAGAATGTCAGTGAACTGACACTGACACTAGGTCACATAACAAACAATTAAATTAATACTACACACATTCACACTTCATATTTTTAATGGTTGTGAACTAATTACTTATGCAAAATAAGTTCCTATTTAAGGAGCATGCAATTTCATACACAGCCATAGTCACTAGTTTCATTCATAAATAGATCAACAGTTTTGAATGAATCAGTTGAGTGAATGATTCAATGACTTACACAAAAAGACAGTCGATTATCGCCACCTTCTGGTGTATTGATGTAACCTGCAGAAAGTCACTGAAAAAAAAATCTCTAATGCACAAATTGCCAGTCTGCCTGAAATGCACAAACACAAGCATTGTCATAAAGTGAAATTTCACTCTTTGCTCACCGCACAGTCATTCAAATGTGAGGACTGATGTTCATACTCTGTGGTAGGCTTTATGGACAGGGACCAATCAGGTAGCAAGAAATAAGAATCGAGCAGGGATTCAATATTCGACACAATACAGTTGTATAATATAAACTGTTGTATAATGTAAGAATATTGAATGTTCTAAAACAGACAGAAGACGAGTATAAATGAGAGCACATTATAGAGGTATGGCCACTGTGTCTGATGGTTTCATCTGTAGTGACTGCTGGCAGCTGGCAGGTGCGCCAAAGCAGTTGGCATCAAAAAAGGCACAGACTGCGTCCACAGAGCACTGCTCTCAGATCAGCCACTAGAGGAATGACAAAGAATGAGAAAGAGAGGACAAGTTAACCTTTCTGCCTCCTTTTTCTCCTGTGAAGGAAAGATGAAATGTAAGACAGTTTAGCCAAATGATGGTACAAAATTACTGCAGTATCTGTGAAATCATTTCATTTGTTGGTGTTTTGCTTGGGTAAAATACACAGCATAGTCATTACAGTATGTACAAATAATCTATCTATTATTATTTTGACATGCTTTCATTTATATCATGCCACATTGGAAAGGCTTGTGGGTAATTCTGATGCTGCAAATGTGTGAAAGTAAGTTATGCCCTGTGACAGTTGGTGATTCAGGCACTTTTCTAATTCTGATCATTTCCACACATAAAATAAATATTTCTAAATTGGACATCTGTTTTAGCTGATATTTGAGCAGCTGATATGGTTTATTAGTGATACTCTGTGCCCGTCATAGCACCTCCCTACCACCAGAGGTCGCATTCCTCAAACTGTGCTCTCCTCTGAGCAAAATTTTTGGTTTTCTAGTATTTATAGGCCAAAACATTTACTGGCTAATAAATAAATTGACACAAAATATTGATTTGAGTTGAAATTTTGCTTCCATTAGGCCTACCTTTCTTTAAAAGATAACACAAGACAAAGTGTACAAATATTTTTGGACAGAGGAAAGAAATAGTGCATGTATGAGACATATGAGGCTGGCAGAGCTGTATAGGACATTTGTTGACCTTTTATAGTTTTGTTTCCTTATAGAAAAAATATTTGGCCACAGAATGGCACATTTGACCAGTGACACAACTGACCATCAAAATAAAGAGTCTAAAACCTAACATTACATTTCTGGTCATGAATCTAAGCAAAGCTTTATCCCAGTTGTCAAAATATCCTAAAAGATGTGTAAAGGATTTCTAGTGGATTTTCAGTCAGAAATAATAGGAATGAATTCTAAAAGGATAAAAAAAGAGAGTATCTTCTAAGAATCTGCAAAGATCCAACTGAAATTCAGGGAAAATTATTGTAATTACTTTTATGACATAAATTCCATTAGCAATTCTGTAAACATCTTCAAGAATTTTTAAAGCTAAATCCGAAAACAGTGTTTATTATCTCCTGTGATTAAAGGAAAGCCCTCTTCAGCAATGGGAGGATGTGAATCCCTGCAGTGGAAAGATCTGGACGGATCCAGAAGATCAGAGTTCAGTGCGGGAGAGTTTGGTGACTTGATTTGGTGACAAGATCAGATCCCAAATAAGCTCGATCACCATCTCATAAACAGACACTGCTGAGTATTGTTGAGCTCTGTCCGGTGTGTATGGGACTGGAGGACTCCATCAGGATAATTGAGGTCTCTCCATCAGTATGCACACACACTCAGGGCTTTTTCTCCCTGACGACGGCTCTTGAGCATGTGAGCCCTGACTGAGCTGGTGGCTCTCTGGTTGGCTGGCACGGCTTGCAGTGAGGGTGGTGTTGAGCCAGGCTCCTGGCAGACTGTCATTTTGTCTCCATTCTCCTTTCCATACTGTCTCTTCTCATATATAGGCTACACTTCCTTATTCTATTCTTATCCAGAAGGCAAGGTTCAGAATTCAGTACTTGCCTAGGCTACTAAACATACTGCTATGCTATACCGCTTTTTATTTGACAATTTAAAGTATATTAAATAGTATGCAGTGTTCAATAAAACTTTAATGGTGTGATTTAGTGATTTAGCTTTTTTAATCCAATTTTGTGTAGTATTTCTCCTTTTTCTAAATAATGAGTCAAGAAAACATCTTCCGTTATGTTTGATGTTACTTCCTGTTCATTTATCACACTTGAAATGGAAGGTAAAACTGAATGCACTGCATTGTAGGATACAGTTTTACATGCAGTGAAGATTTGCATACTGCACACAGTAAAATTTAAACCATTTTTAGATACATGTTTTGATGCCAGCAGAACAACTCAAGTCAACCCAATAGCAATATCTCACTCACTGCTGCCACCTGCAGTTCACACACTGAACAGTGGGGTGTTGTGGCATAGCAGTTAAAGCGAAAGGCTTTATAACCAGAAAGAATGAGCAATATGAACAATATTGTGCCTCAGATTACTCCAGAGGATTGTGAAGTAACACTTTAATTTGATAGCCCACTTTAGACATTCAAGCCTAACTTTGCAACTACATGTCATATGGCTCATATGATTTGATAGGAGAATATGGAGGTCATATTCTAGGTTTCATTCAGAGGCCCAAACTGAGCAAAAAATATGCAACTAGTGGAGTTGCTGATATTTATATGGCTAAAAGTATGATGAAATCCTGATGGCTTGTAAACCAGCGAGGTCTTTATAACGGTGTAATGGACTTCTTACATAAAATGCATATAAATATAATTTGTCACTCAATATCTCCCAATAATATGTCATAGTAAGATGATATTTAAATGCTTATTTTATGATCAATGCTCTGTAGTTTTTATTGTGGGGGGCAAAACATATAATGCAATGCAATGCAATATATGATGATTGAGAAATGAACAAATAAACACTCCTCAAAAGCCTTATATATCATATGTGACCCTGGACCACAAAACCAGTCATAAGGGTACAATTTTTCGAAATTGAGATTTATACATTTATACAAAGCTGAATTAATTAAATTAACCTTTCCATTGATGTATGGTTTGTTATGATAGGACAATATTTGGCCGAGATTCAACTATTTGAAAATCTGGAATCTGAGGGTGCAAAAAAAAAATCTAAATATTGAGAAAATCGCCTTTAAGTTGTCCAAATTAAGTTCTTAGCAATGCATATTACTAATCAAAAATGAAGTTTTGATATATTTACGGTAGGAAATTTACAAAATACCTTCATGGAACATGATCTTTACTTAATGTCCTAATGATTTTTGGCATAAAAACAAATCTATAATTTTGACCCATGCAATGTATTTTTGGCTATTGCAGCAAATATACCCCAGCGACTTAAGACTGGTTTTGTGGTCCAGGGTCACATATTTGGTACTTATATTTAACATGATTTTTAAAAATAAATAAATAAATAACTAAATAAATACGTGGCTTCAGTCCAGGAAATGTTCATCTAGAATAATATAATATCAAAGTTATATGTTTATTTTATAAAAATCAGCAGATTCTTTTTTTTGAAAAACAACAAAGTTTTTCAGCAAAATTTTGATCATGTTAATCATTTAGAGACATTAGAAATGTATCGAATATAATACAGCAGGCTTTATAAGGTTGAAGAAGCACCTTTGGATTACAAACAGGTACGTTGTATTTATATAATGGTTAACCACTGCATAAATGTTTAGGGCTTAAATTACATTACTGTAATATTATATAGTGTGTCATGACATGATCCCTCAAGCATTTAGACACTGAAACCACACTTAAAAATGATCAAAGACACTAAATTTGGTATTATGGAGTAATAATGTGGAAAATTCAGCTTTGCATTACAGAAATAAATTACATTTTAAAATAAATTAAAATTGAATACAGATATTATAAATTGTAATAATATTTCACAATATTGCATTTATTACTGTATTTTTGGTCAAATAATAAACATTAAAAAATCTTACAGACCCAACCTTTATAATGGCAGCGTGATTCATTACACCAGTGGTTTTACTGTGTGAACATTGCTATAACTGAACTAGCTTGATGCAAATATTATAGCATGCTTTTCCAAATTAAGCAAACTTGACACCTGCTTTTTTGGTTTTGCTGATCGATTGCTTCAGTCTGTTGTACTGCTGTACTGCTGAGAGGTTTGCTATTGTAGCTCCGCTTTTTATTGAATATTTACCTTACTTTCACTGTCTGTTGTTTAAAGTAATAATATATAACTTAATTCCCACCATATTTCTGGTATTATCTATCAAACTAATCTGATCGCTCGCTTTTAAAACCGCGAGTGCAGCGCGTTAGCATTCGCTAGCCGGTTAGCTTGTCACTGGCGGTTCCATTCGCGTTGCTATTCGCGCCTATTATTGTTTTCTTTTTAATCGCTCCGTTTTCATTTCTCTCTCGCTCCGTTTTTCACAAGTTCATCAAACAACAGTGGTAAGTGGTAGGTGGTAAGTTAAGTTGGTATCATTCATCAATCACGGTGAGTAATGGCTTCTTCTCCTGCTATTGTTATTTGCACAGTTTGCCACATGTATAGTTTATCTCTCTCTGTCAGCGATGAGGGATTCACATGTGGTAAATGTAGGGAAATAGTTAGGCTGACAGAGAAGGTTTTAGAACTAGAGACACGCATCCAAACTTTAGTTGAGGACAGTAAGAATGTGAGGGCTGTAGATACTGCTTTGGATGTGATTAGCTCAGGGACTCCTGTACATTGTTCGGTTCCGATAACGTTAGCGCCCCCGCAGCAGGGCAACTGGGTGACAGTGAGGCGGCCTAGTCGCGGGTCAAAACACCGCTCTTCCGTTCTGATCAGAACATCAAACAGGTTCACGCACCCACTGAGAAACCTGGTGAAAGTGCTCTAGTTATTGGCGATTCTATTGTACGGAACGTGAAAATAGAGACACCAGCCACCATAGTCCATTGTTTACCTGGAGCCAGAGCGCCTGACATCTTGGCAAATTTAAAAGTGCTGGCTAATGCTAAACGTAAATTCAGTAAGATTGTTATCCACGCCGGTGCTAATGATGTTCGACTTCGCCAGTCGGAGATCACTAAAAATAATGTTAAAGAGGTGTGTGAACTTGCAAGTACGATGTCAGACACTGTAATATGCTCTGGCCCCCTCCCTGCTTACCGGGGTGATGAGATTCATAGCAGACTGTCATCACTCAATGGCTGGATGTCTAAGTGGTGCCCGCAGAATAGCATAGGTTTTATAGACAATTGGACGAGTTTTTGGGGCAGACCTGACCTGTTGAAAAGAGATGGTGTTCATCCCTCCTCGGGTGGTGCCGCCCTTCTCTCTAGAAATTTGGCACATAGTCTTAGAGTTCATACTTGACTAACTGGAGCCCAGGTCAGGAAGCAGACAGACTGGCTAAACCGACCGTCTGCTAGCCGCCTCACGTCACAGAAGTCAGTTAATTCTCAGCACATAGAGACTCCTTCACCTAGATATCACACTATAGAGACTGTGTCTGTTCCCCGAACTAGAAAATACAGAAAACGTCCAAACCAATTTATGAGTAACCATTTAATTGATGTTCAACAAATAAAAAATGTTTACAACACACAGAAACAATTTATAAAACTTGGCTTACTGAATATCAGGTCCCTTTCTACAAAATCACTTTTTGTAAATGATTTGATTAATGATCATAACCTAGATTTGCTCTGTTTGACAGAAACATGGCTAAAACCAGATGAATACATTACTTTAAATGAGTCCACCCCCCAAGATTACAGCTATAAAAATGAGCCACGTCCAAAAGGCAAAGGGGGAGGTGTTGCTACAATTTATAGCAATATTCTCAGTATTTCTCAGAGGGCAGGCTTTAAGTATAACTCATTTGAAGTTATGGTGCTGCGTATAACATTATCTAGAGAAACACGTGTTAGTGATAAATCCCCTGTGATGTTTGTATTGGCTAATGTATACAGGCCACCAGGGCACCATACAGACTTTATTAAAGAATTTGCTGATTTTCTATCTGAGTTAGTACTGGCTGCAGATAAAGTCTTAATTGTTGGCGATTTTAATATCCATGTCGATAATGAAAAAGATGCATTAGGATCAGCATTCATAGACATTCTGAACTCTATTGGCGTTAGACAACACATTTCAGGACCTACTCATTGTCGAAATCATACTCTAGATTTAATACTGTCACATGGAATTGATGTTAGTGGTGTTGAAATTCTGCAGCAAAGCGATGATATATCAGATCATTATCTAGTCTTGTGTAAACTCCATATAGCTAAAACTGTAAATTCTATTCCTTGTTACAAGTATGGTAGAACCATCACTTCTAGCACAAAAGATTGCTTTGTAAGTAATCTTCCTGATTTATCTCAATTCCTCAGCATATCCAACAGCTCAGAACAGCTTGATGATGTAACAGAGACTATGGACTCTCTCTTTTCTAGCACTTTAGATACAGTTGCTCCTTTACGCTTAAGGAAGATTAAGGAAAAGAGTCCAACACCGTGGTATAATGAGCACACTCGCACTCTAAAGAGAGCAGCCCGGAAAATGGAGCGCAGCTGGAGGAAAACAAAACTAGAGGTATTTCGTTTAGCTTGGCGGGAAAGTATCCTATCCTACAGAAAAGCATTAAAAACTGCTAGATCTGATTACTTTTCATCTCTTCTAGAAGAAAACAAACATAACCCCCGGTATTTATTCAATACAGTCACTAAATTAACGAAAAATAAAGCATCAACAGGTGTTGGCATTTCCCAAGAGCACAGCAGTAATGATTTTATGAACTACTTTACTTCCAAGATCGATACTATCAGAGATAAAATTGTAACCATGCAGCCGTCAGCTACAGTATCGCATCAAATAGTGCACTATAGATCCCCTGAGGAACAATTCCACTCATTCTCTACTATAGGAGAGGAAGAATTGTATAAACTTGTTAAATCATCTAAACCAACAACATTTATGTTTGACCCTATTCCATCTAAACTAATAAAAGAGCTGCTTCCAGAAGTCATAGATCCTCTTTTGGCTATTATTAATTCATCATTGTCATTAGGATATGTCCCCAAAACCTTCAAATTGGCTGTTATTAAGCCTCTCATTAAAAAACCACAACTTGACCCCAAAGATCTAGTTAATTACAGACCAATCTCAAATCTTCCTTTTCTGTCAAAGATACTAGAAAAGGTAGTATCCTCACAATTATATTCCTTCTTAGAGAAAAATTATATCTGTGAGGATTTCCAGTCAGGATTTAGACCGTATCATAGTACTGAGACTGCTCTCATTAGAGTTACTAATGATCTGCTTCTATCATCTGATCGTGGTTGTATCTCTCTATTAGTTCTACTGGATCTTAGCGCTGCGTTCGACACTATCTATCACAACATTCTTTTGAATAGACTAGAAAACTTTGTTGGCATTAGTGGAAGTGCCTTAGCATGGTTCAAATCGTACTTATCTGACCGCCATCAGTTCGTAGCAGTGAATGACGAGGTATCATATCGATCACAAGTGCAGTATGGAGTACCTCGAGGCTCAGTACTAGGGCCGTTACTTTTCACGCTTTACATGTTACCCTTGGGAGATATTATCAGGAGACATGGTGTTAGCTTTCACTGTTATGCTGATGATACTCAGCTCTATATTTCTTCACGGCCCGGTGAAACACACCAAATTGAGAAACTAACGGAATGCATAGTCGATATAAGAAACTGGATGACGAGTAATTTCCTACTGCTAAATTCTGAAAAAACAGAGGTGTTAATTATCGGACCTAAAAACCCCACATGTAATAACTTAGAACACTATCTAAACACTTGACGGCTGCTCTGTCAATTCTTCTTCTTCATCAGTCAGGAACCTAGGTGTGCTATTTGATGGCAATCTTTCTTTTGAAAGCCATGTTTCTAGCATTTGTAAAACTGCGTTCTTCCATCTCAAAAACATATCCAAACTGCGACCTATGCTCTCAACGTCAAATGCAGAAATATTAATTCATGCGTTTATGACCTCAAGGTTAGATTATTGTAATGCTTTACTGGGTGGTTGCTCTGCACGTTTAATAAACAAACTACAGTTAGTCCAAAATGCAGCAGCTAGAGTTCTTACTAGAACCAGGAAGTATGACCACATTAGCCCGGTTCTGTCAACACTGCACTGGCTCCCTACTAAACATCGTATAGATTTTAAAATCTTGTTAATGACTTATAAAGCCCTGAATGGTTTAGCTCCTCAGTACTTGAGTGAGCTCTTATCGCATTATAGTCCTCCACGGCCGCTGCGTTCTCAAAACTCTGGCCGTTTGATAATACCTAGAATATCAAAATCAACTGCGGGCGGCAGATCGTTTTCCTTTTTAGCACCAAAACTCTGGAACAATCTACCAAACACTGTTCGGGAGGCAGACACACTCTGTCAGTTTAAATCTAGATTAAAGACCCATCTCTTTAACCTGACATACACCTAACACACTACTACACTTCTATTATTCAAATCCGTTAAAGGATTGTTAGGCTGCATTAATTAGATCAACCGGAACCGGGAACACTTCCCATAACACACGATGTACTCGTTACATCGTAAGAAGATTGGCATCTACGCTAATAGTTGTTTCTTTCTTATTCTGTTTCTCAGTCCGTGTCCGGATCAGATGGTGGATCGGCGTCGGGAGATGATGTCTGCGGCCCTGATCGTCAGCGATGAGCCCCAGAGACATATCCCCAGTGAAGACCTCGACTAAAATACAATAAAGCTAAAAATAAAACAAATAATTACAAATTTAATAATAAAATACCTAACTACATAATACTATTATTGTTAGAAATTGCAACAATATAAAAATAGAAATATAATACATTTATACATTTAAAAATTTAATTAAAACAATAAGTAAACAATAATATCCTGGCCAGAGGAGAACTGGCCCCCCGACTGAGCCTGGTTTCTCCCAAGGTTTTTTTCTCCATTCTGTCTCAGAGGGAGTTTTGGTTCCTTGCCGCTGTCGCCTCTGGCTTGCTCAGTTGGGGACACTTAATTTCTAGCGATTATCGTAAATTTGATTTCATAGATACTATTTAAACTAAACTTAGCTAGACAATGACATCTCCGATTTCAATAATGAAATGCCTTTAACTGAAAATTGAGTGTTTAATCTTATTATTATACATTACTGACACTCTATCCTCCAACTTGATACTGTTCCTTTGACACAATCTGTATTGTTAAAAGCGCTATATAAATAAAGGTGACTTGACTTGACTTGACCTGCTGATTAAAAGTCACTGAGCAAAATAACTCAGAAAAGTGAAGTTAGTTCTGAGAAAAGCTCCTACACTATTTGAGCACAGATACATAGACATACAGGTGCATCTCAATAAATTAGAATGTCGTGGAAAAGTTCATTTATTTCAGTAATTCAACTCAAATTGTGAAACTCGTATATTAAATAAATTAAATGTTCACAGACTGAAGTAGTTTAAGTCTTTGGTTCTTTTAATTTTGATGATTTAGGCTCACTTTTAACAAAAACCCACCAATTCACGTTCTCAACAAATTAGAATACTTCATAAGACCAATAAAAAATTTTTTTAGTGAATTGTTGGCCTTCTGGAAAGTATGTTCATTTACTGTATATGTACTCAATACTTGGTAGGGGCTCCTTTTGCTTTAATTACTGCCTCAATTCGGCGTGGCATGGAGGTGATCAGTTTGTGGCACTGCTGAGGTGGTATGGAAGGCCAGGTTTCTTTGACAGTGGCCTTCAGCTCATCTGCATTGTTGGGTCTGGTGTCTCTCATCTTCTTCTTGACAATACGGTTCAGGTCAGGCGAGTTTGCTGGCCAATCAAGCACAGTAACACCATGGTCATTGAACCAGCTTTTGGCACCTTTGGCAGTGTGTGCAGGTGCCAAGTCCTGCTGGAAAATGAAATCAGCATCTCCATAAAGCTTGTCAGCAGAAGGAAGCAAGCAACATGGAATCTGTGCCTCTCCACTCTTTCTTCAGACTCTGGGACCTTGTTTCCAAATGAAATGCAAAATGTACTTTCCTCTGAAAAGAGGACTTTGGACCACTGAGTTCTTTTTCTCCACAGCCCAGGTAAGATGCTTCTGACGTTGTCTCTGGTTCAGAAGTGGCTTGGTAGCCCTTTTCCTGAAGACGTCTGAGTGTAGTGACTCTTGATGCACTGACTCCAGCTTCAGTTCACTCCTTGTGAAGCTCTCCCAAGTGTTTGAATCAGCTTTGCTTGACAGTATTCTCAAGCTTGCAGTCATCCCTGTTGCTTGTGCACCTTTTCCTACCCAAATTCTTCCTTCCAGTCAACTTTGCATTTAATAAGCTTTGATACAGCACTCTGTAAACAGCCACACCTTTCAGTAATGACCCTCTGTGACTTGCCCTCTTTGTGGGGGGTGTCAATGTTCGTCTTCTGGATCATTGCCAAGTCAGCAGTCTTCTCCATTATTGTGGTTTCAAAGAACAAGAGATACCCGGAATTTATACTGTAGGGATGGTCATTAATTGAAACTCAAATGTAAATATTCTAATATTTTGAGACACTGATTTTTGACTTTCATGAGCTGTAGTCATCAAAATTAAAACAAAAACACTTTTGAAATGTTTTACTTTACATGCAATGAATCTAAAATATATGAAAGTTTCACTTTCTGAAATAACTTACAAGAAAAAATGAACTTTTTCACGACATTCTAATTTATTGAGATGCACCTGTAGATATATATATTTTATCATAGATAGCTTTGATATTTAGTATCTAATTTAATGACATTCAGGTATTTTAAGTGTCCCGATATTTTTGGGGACCACTGTAAATCTGTCTTATTTGCACAACATTTCTCTTTTTCAGTCATAAACCTATCCCCGATTTCCTTTCACAGAAACATGATTGTTTTGTTTACTAGATTAATTCACACATTTCACACTGATAATATCTGAATCAATGATGACTCCAGTAGTACTAAATCCACAGATTCAGAATACATTTGCACTAAAATGTCCACAGAGGACCGATTTGAAGAACAAGCTCAGTGTGAGACCAGCATCAAATCTATTTTCTCCAAATTAGTCATTTAGTTCCTGTTTCTGTTAATGTTCTCAGTAGTTGGAGTTCATAAGAGCCCTAGCCTGGCTAATCTCACTCTTTCACAGACGCTGTGTGAGGAAACGCATGTGGTCACAATCGTTTGCATGCTGCGATCATCAGCTCGTTCTGTTGCATGAGCAGCTCCTCGCTGC
Organism: Schizothorax lantsangensis; assembly: GCA_027422415.1. Lineage (NCBI taxonomy): Eukaryota > Metazoa > Chordata > Actinopteri > Cypriniformes > Cyprinidae > Schizothorax > Schizothorax lantsangensis. Next base: position 11,705,036 of record CM049848.1, read on the forward strand.
ACCACTGCTTACTCTGATAGGTCTGTGGAGTCACAGAGAGGAAGTGCAGTGCAACTTTCTACAAAACCCTGGAACTGGTGGCTCCAAATGCTCTGACACAGGTGAGTCTTTCTTTAAGTGTAGGAATGAAGAAGTGAAGATTGTGAGGGAGAGAGCGATGCATTGTCTAGGTTAGAGAACATCCCTTGCTGGATGAAAGATGGTGTTTCTTTTTAAGCTGCTGCTTTTCTAACAGTGCTCAACCACAGAGGAAACTCAACAGAGGAAATGTAGCTCACTCTCTCGGTTTTCACACAGCTTCTGAACAAAACTAAAATAACTGTTTACTTGCTGTGTTAGCTTGCAATTCAGATCATAAAAAAGCATTTTCAATGCAAATTATGTGCATTTTTGGATGTAATGTGTGTAATAACTTCTTCTTTGAGCTCGCGAGAACAGGATACACATGAATTTGAATGCAAATATGTAAAATCAAAGTAAAATAGTGTCTCTATAAATTAAGCATAAATGTAATTATATTGTAGCACACTTGTCTTTACAGAGCAATGTCGAATACTAACTTTCAAAATTTTGGATGTCAGTTATTATTACAAAAATCTTTTTCAATGTTGTTCTTTTGAACTTTCAATTTTTTAAAGCATCCTGAAAAAAGTATCATGGTTTCCACCAAAATATTAAGCAGTGTAATTCTTTTCAAATTTTAAAATAATAAAACATTTATTTATTTATTTCAGAAATGTTTTTGGACAACATTTGACTGAAGTTATAACAAATTAAATATTATTCATCTACTTACATTAATAAAGTATATTAGTTTATAAACATTCATGTTCACAAGATTATCATACATTTTTAAAACAATCTTTTTTAAAAAATCTAATATTATCAAATCTTACCTAAAATCTTTAAATGTTTTAGAATTGTCTTCACTGAGAATCAGAGTGATTTACTGATGTTTGGAAATGTTCTTTCATTCTCTCATATTGCCGTTTAAACTGGTCACTGAAAACTGTAAAGAGCATCAGACTGAAGTTAATGCAAAATGAGCATTTTGTTCTCAAAAATGGCTTTTCTATGTGCACCAGTTAGAATAACATGTATTGTAGTTCTGCACATAGGCCACTTTGACTTCGCAGGGGGTTTCATTGACCATCTAATGGATTGTACATGGACCATCTGAAGGTCATTGTATAATCTGCAGTGATAGTGCAAATTAAGCAGCATGTCTGCGTTTGGTCAGACTTTATAGCTGGAAAGAGAGATGTGAAGCGTGTTTAATGGTGAGCTGCTCTCTGTACAGCACAGCCGTGTTTATTTCTGATAGTGTCAGGAAGTCATTGGCTTCAGTGCGATCACTTGAGAAGCAGATAAGACCTTTTAACTATTTAGCAACTGTCTTACAGTATTTAAGTGTGAAATGTCACATTTTGGTACATTCTACAAGCTGTCATTTTGGCAGACTGCCTTCAATATAAGCTGTTTTTAGACTAAAGAGAAAGATTTAAGTTCTGAAACTTACAGGATGTTTTACAGCACAATAATCTCTATTTCAAAAGATCAAGGGAATTTTGGTTTGTCAGTTCATGACCCCTTTAAAGTGCACTAACTAGTTTCCTGAGTGTTGATTGGCAGGCTGTTCTGGGCGGATGTTAGGTGTTGGAAGGGAGTGTTAAATACCAGCGGTGGTTTTGGTTTGTTGTGTGGTCTTGTGTATTTCAGTAGCAGTTCTGCTGATAAAAGGAAATGAGTGGAACTGTACTTCAGTATCTGTTTAAAGCCACTTTAAATTTAAGAGAAGCGCAGCACTGCATGCCATGATTTTACTGCCTATGTAAAATATCCACAGTGATGCACATGAGTAACCAGGTCACAGCTGTCGACTGTTCACTTATGAATAGCCCTTATTATGAAAGTCTTTCTGCCGCTGGTGGTCTACACAACATCAACCAAAAGTTTTATTTTAGCTTTCCTAAAAATACATTCAGGGTTAAAACTGAGCATGCTGAGCAATATTAATTATTTGTAGCAAATAATTACTTGTTTTTTTTACTTTACTTGTGTCACCCTATAGTGAACATCTGCTGTTTTGTTACTTTCATATGGTTGTATTAAACTGCAAAAGGGTTTGAAGTATGTGTGTTAATATGTGCGTATCATGTGATATCTTGTCTGTTTCTTTGGAAATTAAACTATTGAAGATGAGGTATGTGTCTTCAGAAGATGTGCTAATGTGACTCTTCCTTTAATACTTATGTATTTTTTATTTGTGTGCTCTCAGTCTTCTTGGTTAGAAAGAAAGAAGAGGAAATATGTCTGGCCCGCCACCACCGCCCCCTCCTGGCCCTCCCCCAACCTTTGCAGTGGTATGACAGCATTGTTCACATCTACATATTTTGATGATTAGCTTAACTTATCAAAATATTTATACTGAATCTAATACAGTTATTTTGGTACTGATTATGTTACTAGTTCATTTGTATGAGCTAGAATAGTATCTTACTTAAAACAAATGTTCTGGTGAGTCTACAGTTTGTTCATTTGTTTTCAGGAAACAGTCCCAATTGTGTCTGAAAATTAAAGGTTTTATATCATTTCAATTTGACAAGGCTACTGTATTTTGCCGTCTAAAATGACTGGGGTGAATCCCACCATAGGAGGATGAGATTCTTGAACATGTTGTTATAAATTGCTGCAATTGTGACTCTCTTCAAGTCTTTATTGATGTTGTCAAATAACTAATAGCTAGAAAATAGCACTGGGTACACTTTTTATGACAAGAAACCATGTAACCAAAATCAAATACCAACTTTAGTTTTTTACTTCTACAGTGTGTGCATAATTATTATGCAAGTAGAATTTTTTCTAAACACATTTTACCAGTTCCAAACCACATCAATCTTAATAACTACTATTCATTTTATATTTAATAATTTATAAATGACATATAATTGTTAATAAGGGCTGGAAGTGAAAAATGCCTTATACTTAGGTGTGCATAATTATTAAGCAGGTTTTCTTTTATGGGTAAAATGCTCCAAAAGGAGATTTAATTCACACTAAAAAGTCAAATATTATTAAATGCTCATGAGAAATATTCAAAACTAATGCAATACAGAAACTGCAAAATTAAATCATGACCACTGGACAGCTAAATGTGAAATGCAGTTGGGACTACTATAGTATAGTATAGTATAGTAGTCCTATTGTTATTTCAGACAAGAATTTCAGCTTGCATAATTATGCACACACTGTATTTAAATCATGTGGTCACAAATGCATACATGTAGCATGTGTAATTATATAGCATACACCTTAATTCTGTTCAAAGTTCTTGGTATTCAAAGCTCAACAGCTATTTTGAGTTGTTGGCAATGTGTGTTGTTTGGAACCTGTCTAATTTACAATGACTATCACTAGGCAAACACAGCGAAGCCAAATCTGAACAGATCTGAGCAGCAAGGGAGAAATGCTTTACTATCAGATATCAGCAAAGGAGCTCGACTGAAGAAAGCTGTCACCAATGATCGGAGTGCCCCAACGCTGGACAGTGAGTTCTGCAATATACTTTGTTATATATTATTGTCATATATATATATATATATATATATATATATATATATATATATATATTGTGTGCAAGTGTGTGTATATCTTTTATTTTTAAGAGTGTAAAGCCAAAGACATTGTGAAGAATGAATTCTTATGATCATAATATTTCATGATAATGTTTTTATTTACGCAGAGCCCAAAGGAGGTGGAGGTGGAGGTGGAGGAGGAGGTGGAGGAGGAGGTGGAGGTGGAGGTGGAGGAGGTGGAGGGTTTGGGGGCGGAGCTCCAGGTGGACTGGGTGGGCTGTTTCAGGGTGGAATGCCAAGACTGAGATCATCAGGAAACAGAGACAACACTGGTAATCATCTAAATAAATAAATAAATATAATTTAAATAAGTATAATAAAAAAAACTAAATAATGAAATAAATATAATTTCAATAAATGTAATTATAATAAACTAAATAAATATAATTCAAATAAATATTACATAAGAAAAATATTACTACTACTACTACTAATTCTAATTATGCTATTTATAATTTTAACCTATTATTTCTGCATTGTGACAAAAATTGAAATCAAATACTAACAACATGCATGCTTACAAAATGCATACTATACTATACTATACCATACTGCACTACACCGTATTATACTAAACTATACTATACTATACTATACTGCACTACACCGTATTATACTAAACTATACTATACTATACTGCACTACACTGTATTATACTATACTATACTATATTATACTATACTATATTATACTATATAATTCAATAATAATTCTAATCTTATTTATAGTTTAATCATACTATACTATACTCTATTGCATTTATATAATGCAATAATAATTCTAATTTTTCAATCTTTTTTTGCATTGTGACAAAAATTGAAATAAAAATGTTTACTACACTACACTACACTATACTTCATAATTTTATGCATTGAGATAAAAATTTATATCAAAATATTACTATACTATGTTATACTATATTATACTATACTATATTATACTATACTATTATAAAATACTATTACATTTCAATGCTCCTAACATACCTGTACATACTAAATTGTCTATTTTGTATATTGTGTTTTTGCTATTTTGCACATTGTCTATTTTGTATATTTGTACAGTATATTATTCTTTTTATTATCTGTGTCTTGTCTCGTTACTGTCATTCTGTCGCACCGTGGAGCTACTGTCACTGAAACAAATTCCTCGTTTGTGTAAACATACCTGGCAATAAAGCTCATTTTGATTATGTACTATACTAATATACTATACATTTATATTAAGCCTAATCATAATCATAATTGAATCATTATATTGTTTGAATTGTGACAAAAACTGAAATGCGCTATACTTAGAACTTTTCTTCATGTACTTTGTTTTATGATGACTCTAAAGCAGTAAGACCACCGATGCCTCCTTCAACGGGGAGATTCCCAGCACCCAGCAACCCAGCAGGAAGCAGACCCCCACTCCCAACCGCCGGACGTCCTTCTCCTGGGAGGGCTGGACCCCCACCTGTACCACTCTCATCTCGCTCACCCCAGCACAGCTCTCCCAGCGGACCACCGCGTCTACCTGGAGGGCGACCGTCAAGTTCCTCACCTTCTGTTCCACTCCCCAGCCAGCCGGGCAGACGTCAAAGCCTTCCTCCTCCCCTGAGGGAGTCCCAATCTTCCTTCCCTCCAACCCCAATGCCCGCAAGTAGCCGGCCGCCATTACCCACAATCCCAAGCAGGCCCTCAGATGACCTCCCTCCCCCTCCACCACCCAATGAAGGAAGAAGAGCATCATTTTCTCGAGATGGACCACTACCACCACCGCCGCCATCAAATGAGAGTAAACCACTGAGTTCTCAGAGGCCTATGGGTAATCCGCCTCCATCCTTACCTCCAGCAAGAGGAGGGGCCCCACCTATCCCACCATCCTCACGAGACGAGCCCAACACTAGAGGCCCTCTGAGAAACAGCCTTCCACCTCCACCGCCTCCTGGACGCTCCAGCCCACTGCCGCCACCACCCAATGAGAGGCCGCCTCCATCGGGAAGAAGCCCATCCATACGGTCAGGTATGAGCAAGGTCATTCCCGTTTTGCTGTTTATTTTTTACTGTCACAATATTAAGTTTTTTTTTTTTTTCAAAATCCAATTTATTTATCAAATGTATTTTTTTTTATAAAGCAGCTTTACAGAAAATGCTGTTAATGTGAATACTTACTGTATATATCCAACTTAATATAAAGAACTGTGCAAAAATATGCAATATAAACAATCAAGTAGTTGAGACTTGCTAGTATACTATGTATACTTTATATCCAACTCTATTTAAAGAGCAGTGCAATAATATAATTTACGTATTACTCATTATTTGAAATTCAACTAGTACGACTTACTAATATGATGTTAAGCTTAAAATATTTGATGTTAATATTGTATTTATATAATAAAACATACATTGCCATTCAAAAGTTTGAGGTTGTTAATATTTTTTATGTTTTTGAAAAAAAAAAAGTTTCTCATGCTCATCAAGGTTGCAGTGTTCAGTTGCTTCATATTTTTGTGGAAACCATTATACCTTTTTTTTCGGGATTCAGAATAGAAAGTTCAAAAGAACAGCATTTATTTTAAATAGAAATCCTAAAGATTATGCATGTCTTTACTGTTGATTTTGATCAATTTAATGTGTCCTTGCTGTATAAGATTGTTATTTTCTTTAAAAGAATTTAATGACCCCAAAGTAGATATTAGTAGAAGTAAGAATTGCACTATAATATGCTTTTAAAGTGTTCCCCATTTTTCAGATAACATTTTTTGGAAATACCTTCAGACACACCGTTCAGATGACTGTAATGAGGTATATGAATGAGAGGAATTATTTTATTTTGTGGACTCGTCATTTTGTGACTGCTCCTCCCCTTCAGGTCCTCTACCACCTCCACCCACTGGAGGAGGAGGCAGAGGAATGTCTCCCCCCGTGCCTCCTCCTAATCGTCTCGGAGGATCAGGCAGACCCCCTCTACCCCCAGACCCTCCCAGAGTGCCCAGCTTCCCTCCACCACCCCCTGACACCAGCAATGGCTACCAGTGCCCTCCACCATCTGCCACAGGTATGACTGCCACAGGAACCTTATACATGCTGATGAGAGAGAGGCAACCTATAGGTCAACAATGCAAAAGGCAGTGAGTTTAAAGCTGAAGAGTGGCATTTCTGCATCACTACCATCAATAAACAGAGTTGCAAATAAAGTAGGTTTGAATTAGAGAAAGTATTTTAAAAGAAAATGAAAACATACTATTGGGCAGTTTAAGCTTGAAGGAATAATTCACCCAAAACTGACAATTCTGTCATCATTTAGCCACCCTCATATTGTTCCAAACTTGTCATCATTTAGCCACCCTCATATTGTTCCAAACTTGTCATCATTTAGCCACCCTCATATTGTTCCAAACTTGTCATTTAGCCACCCTCATATTGTTCCAAACTTGTCATTTAGCCACCCTCATATTGTTCCAAACTTGTATGACTTTCTTTTTTCTGTGAAATGTAAAAAAAGGTGATATTTTGAAAAATGTTGGTAATCAAACAGTTTTGGTTCCCATTGAAATGAATTGTATGGACAAAAAATACAATGGAATTCAATGGGCACTGAAACATTTTGATTACAACATTCTTCAGAACATCTTCTTCTGTATTGCGCAGAAGAAAGGAAGTCAGGATTGCAATGATGTGAGGTTGAGTAAATGATGACAGAATTTTCATTTTGTGTGAACAATCCCTTTAATGTCTATGGACAGACACAGCATGATGTCGATATAAATATTGACTCAACATGGTAATGAAACAGCTATTGAAAAACTGTGTGCTAATATAATTGTTATTGACTGACTCTGTTTGGCTGCACATATTCTATTGTATTCTTTTCCCTTAGATGAGTGGGGGATGAGGTTTTCCTTCCATCCTCTGTCTGAATTACCTCCACCAGAGCCATACGTCTCCTTCTCCAAGTCTTACCCCAGCAAAGCTGGCAGCAAAGGTGAGCACTGCAGCATTTTGAGCAGAATTGTAATAAGAATTGTTTAAAAGTTATTATTCTGTGTGTGTTGTGCTGTCCACATTCAATGCACTTTTTCTGCTTTTACATAAGACATGCATTTTTATGCAGTATTTTAGTGTTTTAATGTCGTAATAATCCATTTGATCTATTCATATGTATCTGTATTTGTTTTCCAGGAATGAGAGACAGAGGAGCGCCACCCTTGCCACCACTTCCCAGATGAAATGCTTTGACAGTATATAGCGTGAGCTGGATTTTCATCTGCTGAATGAGACTCAGGAACTCATTTGTGAAAATATGAATGTTTTTAGCTTTTCAGTTACATTTTTTAAATTACTTTTTCATGCATTTTAAGCCTTCGGGGTAATTTTATATCATGGTACAAATGTATGTCCAGATATGGTGATTAAAGTGCATTCTGTCATCATTTGAGGAAGTTTGTTTTAATCATTTATAGCATCATGTTATTCTACACATTTCCCTAATGTGGAAATGTCCTGCGAAAAACAAACCACTGTAATTCACCACACTGCCATCCCTTCAACCACACGTCTGTGTGTGAACTGGACAGTACTACTTTCTCAGTCTACTGTAGTAAAGATGCAATCTGATTGGCTGAAAGTGCACAAGTACTTCAAGCTCTGAAACATTTTCACAAACTCACAAAACAATATATTAAAGGAGGGCTTACATTTTTACCATTTGCATGTATGAATATGATATTTACCCAGCAAGAAAACAAAGCTGACAAATTAGAAATTAAATCACACTTAAAAAAGAGAATATCTTGCAAAACGAAATGAGGGAATTGTCACCATGTTTACTGATAACCAGTTATGAATATCAAACCAGAATTTAGAAGTAACCTCACAGTAAAAGAACAGGTGATCTCATCTGATGAGAATAGGTTTCAGGAAAAGAAGAACAAAAGCCACACAGGTCCACCTCAAAAGAGATATTATATATTTTTCAGTGGGTATAGCATTGCATACTTTATCATAGCCTTTAATTGTAATTCTAACTCCATATTTATTAAAATCATTATGAGATAAGAAATACACATTTGCATCTTTTAAATCATGAATAAAAGTAACGCCTTTACTATACCAATCACTTTTAAACGAAGACTTCCTGTTAATAACTACAGCCCTATTGTTCAAAAGAGTGGAGTTGTGAGGTGAAAAGTTATGGATAAATATAATTTCCCAAAAAAGCAGTACTTGTTTATAAAAAATTAATAACCTTCTAAGGAATTTTAAATTAGATAAAGATTACATCTTAACACAAATCAAGGCCACCAATGTTTTTGAAAATATGATTAGGAATATAGTACCATATTGAGTGAGGCTTTGCTAAGCACTCTTTAAGCCATTTTATTCTGAATGTACCAAGAGATTCAAAGTCAATGGCTTTCAAACAGTTCGACCAATAATCCTAAATAAACATTTTCAGATCAGTACGTTGTGAATCCTTCACTTAGAGACATGCTGCCCTCTGTCGGTCATTACGAGAACTGGTCTTGGTCGTATTTTGTAAGCTGTCAAAAGAATTAATACGATGAATTGTTCAGTTTTTCAGAATGAATACGTTTTAATGTTGTAATGTTAATATTATTCCCTATATAATCGAGAGATTTCGTAACTTTTTAATAAAAGAGTTGGAGCTCTCAAGTCTGTTTTGTACGGAGCCCTTTAAAGGACATGGTAGTGGGAAAAATTTGGGGTGAGGGAAAAAAATTCGGGGTGGGAGGAAAAAATATTTTTCAATTTTTAAATCACCGTTTTCATTCATTAGCCTAACGTTACCTCAAGCGTTTTATGGGGGAGAAAAAGATTACGTGCATGTGTTGCATTCATATTCTGGGCTATTCTGCTTTATTAATAGTAATATTATTAATAAGGTTATTAATATTAGCCTAATAATTTTATCAGCTTTTATTATTAACGAATTTGGCCCTCCAATGTCACTGTTTTAAAACATTAAGCCACATTAAGTGTTTTAGAATGTCCCAAAACCGTGCCTTGAAGCACTGACGCATTTCTTTATGTTCAAGTTCAATAAAACTCGAACCGCTCCATTGTGAACATACGGAGCTGTATGATACGGAGCCCTTTAAGGGACATGGTGGTGGGAAAAATTCGGGGTGGGAAGAAAAAATATTTTTCAAATGTTTTGCGTTCCCTCGAGAAACTTTGCATTCCCTTGCAAAACTTTTTCCTCCCACCCCGAATTTTTTTAATTCACCCCGAATTGTTCCCACCACCATGTCGTTGTATGAACCACTGCAAGCTGTAAAGTAAACAGGAAGAGTTTGTCCGAACTCAACTGGTTTTACGAGAGAACGCAAATATCTTTGCGCAAGAACGCAAAGTTTCTCGACAGAACTCAAAACATTTGAAAAATATTTTTTCTTCCCACCCCGAATTTTTCCCACCACCATGTCCTCCGTAGGGCTCCGTAGTTTTGGGTTTATGCAAGCACCACGTGAAAGGTCCCTGCGCATGCGCAGTCTGGGCTTCTTTCTATTGGCAAGCTGAAGCTCGTGTGTGATGATTACTTCACTGCAACGGTGTGTGCGTGTTACTGCGATAACAGACACATGCTTCCTGCACTGAGAGCAGAGGCGGAAGAGCTGTCATCATGGAGCTGAGTTCACTGCTCAAAGTCATCTGATTGAGACAACATGAGTGAAAATGTGTTTGTGTGTTTCTCACACACTAGATCGGATTTACAGGAATCAGCTGATCCGGTGAGTCTGTCAACATCTCACTACTGTACATACAGAAAATACACCTAAAGTAGGTGCTGATCAGATCATTTGACCATGCGGAATTATAGCTGACTAACTACAAGAAAGTGACACACGTGGATATTTAGTACGATGGCAGGTCAGGACCCATAATATTAGTGATAACTTGGAGTAAATAGTTACGTAAATATGGTAATCATTCAGTACTATGGTCCTACTGAATGATTACCATATTCACTGTATCATGCTACAGTGCTTTTTAAGTGTATAGGGTCTGACTAAAACATTTTCCCATATGTCTACATAATATTATTGCATATATCATGATACCCTTTTAACCATTTAAGTCTGGGATACTGAATGCAATAGTCAGCATATATGTAACGTTGTGTATGTGTATAATTTGTATGTATGCATCAGGGGCGTTTCCTCCGAGGAGGCAAGGGAGGCAGTGCCTCCTCAAAAAATTGGATGAGAAAATAATCGATATTACAAATATAAATCGCAAATATTACTAAATATGGCACTAAAAGTATAAAAGTCACTCGTTTTTTATAAAGTAACGCTGTCAAACAGCGACACCCGCAGGTAAAAATACAGCGGAGGCTTGCCTCCCTTCGGTCTAATAGCATCTGTCTGCAAAGCAGAGACCCTAAAGCGTGCGGTGACTTTTCTGGAAGCTCGTTGAAATTAATGGGGGAAAGTCACATGAGAGGAGGCAATGCCTCCATCGCGCTATAATTGGATATGATCGGTTATGATTGGATGTGATTGGTTCCTGCGATAAATCCCGCCTCTTGTATTCGTGCGAGCTCTCGGCATGAATGAAGGAAATGATGGCGTTATTGACTAATTATAAAGTAAGTAAACAACTCTCCTGCTTGGATATCACTGCTTTGTGTCACGTCAAAATAAAACTTGAAATGGTCTGAAAACGTGATGACTGCGTCAGTTTTCAGTGAGCATTCAGTGTGATGAAATGAAAGATATATCTTCGTGTCTGTGGCAGTGTTTACATTGCTTTTATGACGATGATGACCCGAAAATAAGTTGACTATTAAAAAGAAAAGCTGAACATCAGTTCACAAATAAAATAATATTGGTAACATTTTACAATAAGGTGTAATTTAATATAACATGAACAAACAATTAACATTTATTACAGTATTTAGCCTATTAATCTTTGTTTACATTAGTTAATACAAATACAGTTCATTGTTAGTTCACAGTGCATAAAATAATGTTAACAAACACAACTTTTGATTTTAATAATGCATTAGTAAATGCTGAAATTCATATTAACTAAGATTAATAAATGCTGTAGAATAGGCTATTGTTTATTCTTAGTTCATGTTAACTAAAGTAGTTAACTAATGTTAACTAATGAAACCTTATTGTTTCCAGAATATTGTTCAAATTGTTACTGCTTTTAGTTATTATTTTGGAATAAATATAAAAATGCATAAAACACTGTGAAATGTATAATTAGTATTAAACAATTAAATAAAATAAAAAATAATATTAATAAAATAAAAAACATAATTATATTTGTTCTCTTTTTTATGTAATATTTATTTACCCAGGAAAATGTGACAACATTAAGTGTACCACACACACACACACGCGTATATAAAACTGCCTCCTCATTTTCAAACACCACCGCAGGCCACTGGTATGCATGTCAAGTCACCTTTATTTATATAGCGCTTTTAACAATACAGATTGTGTCAAAGCACTTAACAGTATCAAGTTGGAGGATAGAGTGTCAGTAATGTATAATAATAAGATTAAACACTCAATTTTCAGTTAAGGGCATTTCATTATTGAATTCGGAGATGTCATTGTCTAGCTCAGTATAGTTTAAATAGTGTCTGTGAAATCAAATTGACGATAATCGCTAGAAATTAAGTGTCCCCAACTGAGCAAGCCAGAGGCGACAGCGGCAAGGAACCAAAACTCCCTCTGTGACAGAATGGAGAAAAAAAAACCTTGGGAGAAACCAGGCTCAGTCGGGGGGCCAGTTCTCCTCTGGCCAGGATATTATTGTTTACTTATTGTTTTAATTAAAATTTTAAATGTATAAATGTATTCTATTTCTATTTTTATATTGTTGCAATTTCCAACAATAATAGTATTATGTAGTTAGGTATTTTATTATTATATTTTTAGTTATTTGTTTTATTTTTAGTTTTATTGTATTTTAATCGAGGTCTTCACTGGGGATATGTCTCTGGGGCTCATCGCTGATGATCAGGGCCGCAGACATCATCTCCCGGCGCCGATCCACCATCTGATCCGGACACGGACTGAGAAACAGAATAAGAAAGAAACAAATATTAGCGTAGATGCCAATCTTCTTACGATGTAACGAGTACATCGTGTGTTATGGGGAGTGTTCCCTGTTCCGGTTGATCTAATTAATGCAGCCTAACAATCCTTTAACGGATTTGAATAATAGAAGTGTAGTAGTGTGTTATGTGTACGCCAGGTTAAAGAGATGGGTCTTTAATCTAGATTTAAACTGACAGAGTGTGTCTGCCTCCCGAACAGTGTTTGGTAGATTGTTCCAGAGTTTGGGAGCTAAATAGGAAAAGGATCTTCCGCCCGCAGTCGATTTTGATATTCTAGGTATTATCAAATGGCCAGAGTTTTGAGAACGCAGCGGACGTGAAGGAATATAGTGTGATAGGAGCTCGCTCAAGTACTGAGGAGCTAAGCCATTCAGGGCTTTATAAGTCATTAACAAGATTTTAAAATCTATACGATGTTTGATAGGGAGCCAGTGAAGTGTTGACAGAACCGGGCTAATATGGTCATACTTCCTTGTTCTAGTAAGAACTCTAGCTGCTGCATTTTGGACCAACTGTAGTTTGTTGATCAAGTGTGCAGAACAACCACCCAGTAAAGCATTACAATAGTCTAACCTTGAGGTCATAAACACATGAATTAGCATTTCTGCATTTGACGTTGAGAGCATAGGTCGCAATTAAGATATGTTTTTGAGATGGAAGAACGCAGTTTTACAGATGCTAGAAACATGGCTTTCAAAAGAAAGATTGCTATCAAACAGCACACCTAGGTTCCTGACTGATGAAGAAGAAGAATTTACAGAGCAGCCGTCAAGTGTTAGGTAGTGTTCTAAGTTATTACATGTGGGGTTTTTAGGTCCGATAATTAACACCTCTGTTTTTTCAGAATTTAGCAGTAAGAAATTACTAGTCATCCAGTTTTTTATATCGACTATGCATTCCGTTAGTTTCTCAATTTGGTGTGTTTCATCGGGCCGTGAAGAAATATAGAGCTGAGTATCATCAGCATAACAGTGAAAGCTAACACCGTGTTTCCTGATAATATCTCCCAAGGGTAACATGTAAAGCGTGAAAGTAATGGCCCTAGTACTGAGCCTTGAGGTACTCCATACTGCACTTGTGATCGATATGATACCTCTTCATTCACTGCTACGAAATGCATGTATGTATGTGTGTATATAATTTTTGGTTTGACTATATATTTAAATGGAACAGGTAATTGAACCTTTATACAGAATAAAATATAAAACTATAAAACATGTAAAACTATAAACTAAAAAGAAAATCTAAAAGAGTTTGCATATGTGTTTTGTTTTGTATTATTTTTGTATTACATCAGGCTTTTATGGCTCATATATGTGTGATATAGTGACAATATGGAGCTCATCTTCATGGAGGAAAAACACCTCAGTTTAATTCAGAGGTGTCGTGTGCAATTTGGTGCTGTAGCTGATATTCATATGGCCAAAAAATATGAAATTCTGATAGTTTGTAATTGAGATTTTTATAATAATATAGCAGACTACTTAAATAAAATGCATATAAATCAGTTGTCACTCTATATCTCCTAATAATATGTCTTAGTAAGATGATATTTAAATGCTTAGTTTTATGATAAAACTCTGTAGTTTTTATCGTGGGGAGCAAAACATAAAATGCAATGCAATACAATGATGATTAAGAGACAAACTAATAAACGTTTCTCAAAAGCATGTGTCTTCGGTGTCAATGTATCATCTTTTTTCTTTAAAAAAAATGATGAATGGATATGTACGTAAACTTAAATTGCTTCAGTCCAGTAAATATTTATCTTGAAATATTAATAATATAAAAGTTATTATTATGTTTACTTTATAAAAATCATTAGGCACATCAACCTGAAGGGAGACGTTTTGATAATTATACTAAAAGGCCTTTGGATTTGTAAAAAAAAAACTATCAATGAGGCAACAGATGGCATGTAGAATATTTTGTACAGCAGGCTATTTAGCCAAATTTTGATCTTGATGATAATTTAGAGGCCTTCGATCCTTCACATCTATCAAATATGATATAGTAGGCTTCATAAGGTTAAAGGTTTGACTAGACAGTGCCATTATACCAGGATTTGACTATCTACACATATTCATATAGTCACTGTGCTACAAAATGTTTGGTTGGAAACACATTTACATATTCACTAGATAGGTATGACTGTTATATTTTGTATTCTAACAAAAATCAACACAAAACTGTCATTTGGATAAACTAATTAAAAAAAAATTTTTTTCTTTGCTTTCAGAGTGTTTTGGTGCTTTACAGTTGTTTACCCGTTTGCCCGGTTATGAGGGGCCTGTAGTCAGCCAGAAGATGGGTGATCTCTCGGTTAATAGCTCCATCTTCAGCAGCAGGAATGGATCTGACCCCCCCTCCGTCCCACCCAGCATGTCAATCGACAAGCTCCTTCCAGCCCTGCTCGAGTGTTTTGGGATCATTCTCTGCGGATACGTCGCAGGCCGTGCAAACATCATCCCAGCGACACAAGCTAAAGGACTGGGCAGCTTTGTGTCCAAGTTTGCGCTTCCAGCTCTGCTTTTCAAAAACATGGTGCTGCTGGACTTTGGCGATGTAATCTGGCCTTTTTTCTTTAGTATTTTGGTGGCTAAAGTGACGGTGTTCTTCTTTGTGTTTGTCCTCACACTTTTGGTGGCAGACAGAGAGAGCCGTTTCTCCAAAGCTGGCCTCTTCTCCATATTTGCCACACAGAGTAATGACTTTGCTCTGGGGTTCCCTATAGGTAAGTAAGAAAAGGAGAAGCCATAAGTAAAAAAAAAAAAATACTACTGCATGTCATAGACCAGTTACCATATGGAAACAGGTAACGTATTAGGGGTAACAGAACAAATCCAAAAATAAAACTAAACTTGATTTGATTCTGTGATATTTCAGACTGTCTACATATATGTTCTTTCGCTTTCATTTGCCCAAAGTTATCTTCAAGCATTATGAGTTCGTAGGTAACACAATCCATATGCTGTACAGCCTGTTAGTTTAGTTTGAGGTTCATTTTTCTTGAATGCATTTCCAGGGCTTGCCTACTTAGTACTGGTATGATTCACATAATACCTCACCTCAGTCGGCACGTGCTTCAACAGTAAAATGTGGTTAATAAAATGTCAGTTGTTGTTTCAACATTGAAACAACATTAAGTGCTAAATGGTTGTAAAAAGGTTAACAAAATACTTCTAAATCAGTGTTGAAACAACATTTTGATATCAACATTGATTTGCAAAATGGAAAAATAAATCAACAGCGATTCAACCATGATCCATGATATTGATGCCCCCATGAATGAATGTAGATATGTTGATATACTGTATGTTTTTTCAAGCTATAAATACAGAGAATAAGCCTTAAGGCTGCTTCAGATCAAGAATGATGTCTTTGTTTAATCAACTTTTGATTTTTAATTTATCTCAACAAAACACGCTAAAAAAGTTGATAACTAAAACTATAATTTTTACAATGTATATTAGCACCACACCAACACACAATAACGGCCTATTTATTATGCCACGGTTCTGTTATCTGCTGCTTTGCTCAAGCTTTTTAAAGTCAAGTGGATTCTGATTGGCTGTCAATGTTTTTAGTGTTCATCCACAGAAAAACAAAATTCTTATACTGTTCTTATAGAATTAGAATGATTAATACAATTTTATAGATATAGTTATCATACTTGCTGTGAATGGGCCTTTAAACTTAAAAAATATAGTATTGGATGATAGTGTAAGCTAAATGGTGTTCCATTAACCTTTAACCCAGATATTGTGCAAACAAAAAGCCAAATGGAACTGAAACATGCAGTACTTTGCTTCTCGTTTCCACCACATGCTGCTGTTCCGAATCCATATTATCTTCTATCTTCCACACAAGAATCTTCATAGAAGAATGTCCAAGCTGCTCTTTTTGATATAATAAAAGTGGAGCATTTGTGCATTTTCAGCCATGGCTCTTAAAACACAAACCAATGCTGTTTGGTGCTTTCATAAATTTATGGTTTATAAAAAAAAAGAACACCTTGGACATTGTGCTAAACCTCTCTTTTTGTGAAGAAAAAGTCATAAGGGTTTGGAACCAAATTAGTTTGAGTAAATAATGGCAACATGTTAAGTTTTGTTTTATCTGATATCAATTGTCTCTGCCTCCTCCACAGTTGAAGCTCTGTACCGCAACACTCATCCTGAGTATCTTCAGTACATCTACCTGGTTGCTCCCGTCTCCCTCATGGTCCTAAACCCACTAGGCTTTGCGTTCTGTGAGGTGCAGAGGTGGAGGACTGGAGAACCTCACCAGCAGAGTAAGCTGAAAGTGCTGGGTTTGGTGCTCCTTCAGGTGGTCAAGAACCCCATTGTCTTTATGGTGGTGATCGGGATCATTTCTCACTTCCTGCTGGGCCAGAAGATCCCGGCTTTCATGGAGGAGTTTGTAGATGGTCTGGCAAACTCATTTGGAGGAGCAGCGCTGTTTTATCTGGGTCTAACCATGGTGGGTCAGCTGAAAAAGCTTACCCGCTCCACTGTGGTAGCACTTATTCTTCTCATCACAGCAAAACTGTAAGTCTACCATGCAAATTGTTAGTAGTAAAAGTTGGACTATTCTTTCATCATTTGTCATTCCAAAATTCATTTTCTTTCATCTGTCAAACACAGAATAAGAAGTTTAGCTGAATGTCCATGCTGCTCTTTTCCATTCAAACTGTTAAAGGGACAGTTCACCCAAAAACAAAAATCATTTACTTGCCCTCATATTGCTCCAAACCTGGATGAATTTCTTTCTTCTGTTAAACACAAAAGAAGATATTTTGAAAAATGCTGGTAGCCGTTGACTTCCACAGTATTTTTTTCCAAGAAGAAAATTCATATAAGTTTGGAATAACTTATAAGTTTGGGTAAATGATGTCAAAATGTAAATTTTTAGGTGAACTATCCATTTAATCTTCTAAATGGACCAAAAGAGCACCATAACAATAGTCCATATGGCTTGTGTGCAGTCTAAGGCTGGTCAATTATGGCAAAAATCATAATCACGATTATTTTGGTCAATATTGTAATCACAATTATTTAACACCGTTTTGAGTGGACCACATGACCAACACTTTATATGAGTGATTTATTTAAAGGTAGCAATATATATCAAATATATATTTTCTGTAAATAAGGTTACTATGGCGTCCGTTTACATTTTATATACCAGCGAAATTTCACAATTCTCAACACCACAGCAGAAAACTAGGGTAACTCGTATAAGTAAAATCCTCAAAAAATGATTGAAAATAATTATACAGTCAGTAATACAATAAAAACTAAAAAGGAAAGGACAAATACAACAGAAAAAAAGATAAAAATGAAACAAACAGTGATTTTAAGTTTTTTTGCAAGTCTAAAGTGTTCAGCTAACAGCCTACTAAAGAAATTTAGTAATCGAATGTAAAATAAAACCGCATAGTCTTCACTTTAGGAATTAAACTTGCTTTGTTTCTTATTAAAGCTACAAAAGTCCTTCAGTCAGGAGCAGTGATTGTTTTTCAGTAGCGTATCAGAATTACATTTATCTTCACCCATATTATTTGGAGTGATCTTTGCATGTTGTACTAAGGTGAGAAACTAATTTATTGTTCTTGCCCTCGTGTTGTTTGAATCTGTAAATATGCTGGTAGCAGCTTCCAGTGTAACTTGGCAACAGTAAAACAGTGTGTTGATCCAATGGGAATGTTTCTCAGAGCGTAAACAGAATTAATCCATCTGCTTTAAATAAACAAACTTAGTTAGAGGACAGAAACACTGTCTATGGCAACTGATCTGTTTGACCTGCTCATGTTTGTCCTATATATTTAATTAACTCCCAAACTCTTTTTCTGTTCTTCTTACTTCTATTGATGAGTAAGATTAAACATAATGTTGTTGACAGTGCTAAAAATGGTTCCTGTAATCTGAAGTTCTTGGTTTCCTTATGGTTTCATTGAATAATGCAAAACTCACTCTGTTCATCTGTGGCCTCTATAGGCTGGTGATGCCTCTGATCTGTAGAGGGATGGTTGAGGTTTTGGACTATGGAAGCAGAAGCTCGATGAACCACACCAGTCTGTCAAACTACGCTTTCCTGTATGGAGTCTTTCCCACTGCCCCTAGTGTGGCCATATATGCATCGCATTACAACATGGAGCTGGAAGTGGTATGTGCATTGTGTAGATGTGTTTTGCACCTTTATTTATTTATTTATAAAAATCAATAAATTGATCAAAATTGACCGTAAAGTCTTTGAGCGCTAAATCAGCATATTACAATGATTTGTGAAGGATCATGTGACCCTAAAAATTGGAGTAATAATGCTGAAAATTCAGCTTTGCATAACAGGAATAAATTACATTTTAAAATATATTAATATATAAAACAGTTATTTTAAATTGTAATAATTTTTCAAAAATATTACTGTATTCTTGGTGAACATAAAATAATTATTTCTAAAACATTAAAAAAATATATAGACCTCAAACTTTTAATGTCATTCAATCCACATCCAGCTGAATTTGAATTTTCCCGGTTAGGTTGTATGTGTCTGCATATTAGAAATTATATTCTACATTTGCATCATTTTTTACCTGACACCACTCCCATGGCACTCTTAATTTAATTTGAACCTTATTTAATTAGTTACATTTCGATTGACTCGTGTAGTTTATCAAAGTACCGCCACAGTATTTTTGTGATGAACATTTGTCCCGCTCAGGTGACCTCAGGGATGGTGATCGGCACGTTTCTGTCTGCTCCCATCATGTATGTGTCTGCCTGGCTGTTGACCATTCCCTGGATGGACTCGGATCCACTAGCGTCAGCGCTGCAGCACGTCAGCTTCAACATCAGCATTATCAGCCTCTTTGCATTGGTGAGTGTTGAGGGTTTTCATTTCTCTTTCTTACAATCTTCTAATTTTGTCTGGTTTTGCTTCCTCTTAAAGACATGAACGGTTACAGTGTGTTGATTTTGCTGTCGTCCTCATGCTGGTGGTGAGAGCACATGTTTGTGTTGCTTCTGCTCTCATGCAGGTGATTATTATGAGATGAAGGTAAATCCGTGTTATTACCAGTATTGCCAGAGATGCCATGGAAACCAGGAATTAAATGGATTTTAGTGGACATGTTGTGGGAAAACTGAAATTAAGTAAAATAATGTTTTTTGCTGTGTTATTTGGGTAATTGAGAAAAATATTTGATGATATGGTATACGTATTTTTGTCTGGGTCTATAAATGTATTCAAAATACAATTTAATTTATTAAAACATAAACCCCTGGTTTCACAGACAAGGCTTAAGCCTAGTCCCAGACTAAAATGTAAGTCTGAGCTGTTTCAAATGAAAGGAACTTGCACCGACTGATCTTAAAATATATCAATGCCTTTGTTTTGTCTCAAGATGCACACAGTAATGTTTTTTCTAAGGCACGTTTATAAAAATTACTTAAATGTCCTAATTGAACTATGGCCTAATCCTGGCTTAGTCTAAGCCCCGTCTATGAAACCAGGCCTAAATGTATTAAAACTCTAGTAATATATTAGAACATTTCTGACTTAAAATTAATTAAAAATTGTTGGAGAGTGGTACAGGGTGGTACAGTACAACTGTCCTGGTATCATAATGAATATCAAAAACAAATATTCTTAAAAATAAAAGCGAAATATAAATTATTTTTAAAAATCTTAAAATTGTCAATCTTTTTACCATTTTAAGTTAGTTCAAGCAGTAAAATGTCATGTGACACAATTAATTAAATTAATAATTTAAATACTTAATTATATTTGTAAATATATTGGAAAAATGTATACTTTTATACAATTACTTAAAAGCTTTTTTAAATGGGTAATAAATAATAATAATGAATAAAATGTGTGCACTCACATGTATTGTTTAAAAAATAAAAAATATATAAAATAATAAAAAATAATAATAAAGTAATAGTATTAATTACTTTACTAAGTAATAAAAAAAAAGTTTTATTACTTGGTTATACCACATTAGTTGGTTAAATTTGAACTTTTGTTGAAAAAGGCATAAATGCTTTTCAAAACCACATGAGACAAAAGTGAATACGAAGAGTACATTTTTTTACTCTTTTTTTTTTTTTTTTTTTTTTATATATTTTTTTTTGCCTTTTTGCCATCTTAAATGCCCTTATTTGTCATTTCAGATAAGATAAATCCATATCAGGATTATTTAGGGAAAAGTCTGATAAATCAAATCTGAAATAGTTCATTCAGCTATATGACAAAACGCTGATAAAATCAGCTCGTTAAAAATCAACAGTGGTCGGCGCCGATAGCCTCGTGGTTAGTGTGCCGACATACACTGCGGATCGAGTTCGATTCCCGTCTCGAGGTCCTTTGCCAATCCCACTCCCCTCTCTTCATCCAACACTTTCCTGTCAGCTCTCCACTATCCTGTCTCATTAAAGGCATAAAAAGCCCTTAAAATATAACTTTAAAAAAAAAAGCGACAGTGGATTTTTCTTTGGTTTTTACATCAAGTGTTTTCTTTGGTTTTGAACAAACATGTGCACAAAACAAGCACACATTGAATAAACAAACCAGAATGCCAGTAAAAGTGTTTACATGCAAAGTGAAATTGGGTTAAAGGGCAACAATGTGCACAGATCAGAAAAGAACTGCTGGTGTTTGTATGATCATACTCTACATGTTATTAAAGGTGCCATAGAATGCATTGATACAATATTTTAAATTGTTCTCTGATATCTACATAGAAGGTATGTGGCTTAGGTAAGGGCAAAAATTCTCCAGAAACTGTTTTACATGTGCATTTACAACCCTAGGAGTTCTCCCTAGAATGAAATGGTCTGTTATTGGCTTATTTGGAAGGGTCATGAATAATAATGTTGAGCTCTGCTCTGATTGGCTGTTTGACAGTGCGGCTCTGCTCTGATTGGCTGTTTCACAGTGCGACTCATTTCAGTAGCTCACAGGAAGGAAACACAGGGAGGAAAATATATATTTCAATACTTTCTCTCGCAGTTATATTGTCGGGTAATTATACTGTATATAAATTGCGGGCATATTAATAGCCGCTATTAATATGCGGGCCACTGAAACTGCTTTCAAATGCACGATTGCTTTTTAGTTTCACTTTCACTTTCGAGATTTGCGATCGCACGTACTGTTTATACTATGGAGCGGCAGTACTTACCACACATTTTACAAGATCAGACGCTTGTCAGTGGTGCTCAGGATCTGTAAGTCATTCGCCGCCATCCTAAAGCTGCATTCACACCAGCATCGACTTTTGTCGCTGCATGTCGCCAGGAGCTGGCGATGAGGTCGCTAGTAGGCATTCTCACTACTGGTTGCCTTGAAGGCAAATTAGGTTTCTTGCCTCTACATACAAACATTTTGGAGGCAAAATACTAAATATAATATAAATATGAATTAAGTCCGTACATACAAACAAAAATGAATGAGAAACAGAGCCTATTTTTTTCCCATTTAGTATGTTTATCTACCGCTGAGAGGAGAACGATCACGTGAGCTCAACCGTCTTCTTTCCTATTGGCTGTCGCTCCCGAAAGTCGCTCTTCATTTGCATAAAGTTGAAGGATTCTGAACTCTGTCGCGTTGCTGGACACGCCCCATCCAGTCGCCAACGGTCGCTGTCGCTCGTGTCGCCGGAAATCGCCAGCTCTCCATTGAAATGAATGGGATCGTGTCGCTTTGTCGCTGAGTGTCGCTTGTAGTGTGAACGGGGCTTTAGTCATCTCTCCTTACTCTGTTTATGTGGTAAGTGAAATCTTATGTACTGCAATGTAACAGGCTACCGCTAGCAAGGAGCTAACCATGTCCCTTTAGTGGCTCGCGTTATTTTATTTGAACGCGTTATTTGCTTTCCGTGCCTTTCTGAATACAGACACCAACCCATCCCTGCACTTCACATCCCCTGCACAGCCTGGAACATAACATTTATTTCCATGATCTGCCATTTTCGCTGTTGTCCTCGCTTGTTTCTTCACAATACCTGCAGAACTTCTGATGATTCGGCTGGCGGCTAGCCTAGAACATGGGCGGGTATATACAAATGTTGCGGGCGTAACTATTAATGATCCCGACTGTTACGTCACAGTCGGTGTTATGTTCTGATTCACCTATTTTTCAGTGGTCTTTTTTTATTCACAAGATTTACATAAGAAAAAGGAAACAATGGTGTTTGAGGCTCACGGTACGTCATTTCCATGTACAGAACTCTTATTATTCAACTACGCCAAGGTAAATACAGTTTTCTATTCTATGGCACCTTTAAGCATAATCATTGTAAGATGCATGTAAACACTCATTTTCATCTTAAGTTGTAATGATCAATGAAATTCAAACACTTCATCGCAGGTTCAAGCTGGTCATGTGTTTGCGTGTCTAGTGTAGATGTTGGTTGCAATGTTTCCAATCTCAGATTGTGTCATGCTGTTGTCAGATGCAGCTGAGTTGACACTTCCTTCCTCTTTGCGTTCAGCTTGAGAGAACAAAAAAAATAAAAAAGAAACTGAAGTTTGGTTCAAGCTTATACAATTAGGTCCATATATATTTGGACACAGGCACAATTTTTATTATTTTAGCGGTTGACAAACATATTCAAGTTAGTTATATAATGAATATGGGCTTAAAGTGCACACTCTGAGTTTTAATTTGAGGGTATTCTCAAGGGACCATAAGTAATTGGACAGTTGACTCAAACACTGTGTCTACACGCGCTGCGCTGCAACAGCTAAAGTCTGTCTACACTGGATGCGACAAAGTGACCGTTGAAAATCATTTGAAATTTGTGTCAATACGTCATAAATGGAACGCAGCAGCAGTTTTCTGTCAGGGATTGTTCGCGCCGCATCCAGTGTAGACCGCAGAATAGGTTCTATTGTATTTTGTTGCGCCGCTCGCGTCCGGTGTAGACACGGTGAAAAGCTGTTTCATGGATAGATGTGGGTTATTCCTTCGTTATTTCTATATCAATTAAGCAGGTGAAAGGACTGGAGTTGATTCTAAGTGTGCCATTTGCATTTGGAAGCTGTTGCTGTGAACCCACATCATGCGGTCAAAGGATCAACAGACAATTGTTAGGCTTCAAAAACAAAACAAATCCATCAGAGTGATAGCAGGAACATTAGTGGCCAAATCAGCAGTTTGGTACATTCTGAGAAAAAAAGAATGCACTGGTGAGCTCAGCAACATAAAAAGGCCTGGACGTCCATGGAGGACAACAGTTTTGGATGATCGGAGAATCCTCTCCATGGTATAGAAAAATCCTTTCACAACATCCAGCCAAGAGAAGAACACTCTCCAGGAGGTAGGCGTCTCACTATCAAAGTCTACAATCAAGAGAAGGCTTTACCAGAGCAAATACAGAGGATTCACCACAAGGTGCAAACAAAGCCAGATTAGACTTTGCCAAAAAACATCTAAAAAGCCACTTCTGGAAAAGCATTCTTTGGATGGCTGAAATTAAGATCAACCTGTACCAGAATGACAGCAAGAAAAAAGAATGGAGAAGGCTTGGAACAGCTCATGATCCAAAGCATACAACATCATCTGTGAAACATGGTGGCTCAGTGTGATGCCATGAGCATGCATGGCTTCCAGTGGTACTGGGTTACTGGTGTTTATTGATGACGTGACAGAAGACAGAACCAGCCGGATGAATTCTGAAGTGTATAGGGATATACTCTCTGCCCAGATTCAGTCAAATGCAGCAAAGTTGATTGGGCAGCGCTTCATAGAACAAATGGACGATGACCCAAAACATACTGCAAAAGCAACCCAGGAGTTTTTGAAGGTAAAAAAGTGGAATATTCGGCAATGGCCAAGTCAATCTCCTGATCTCAACCTGATTGAGCATGCATTTCACTCACTGAAGACAAAACTAAAGGCAGAAAGACCCACAAACAAACAACAACTGAATTCAGCTGCAGTAAAAGCCTGGCAAAGCATCACAAAGGAGGAAACCCAGTCTCTGGTGAAGTCCATGAGTTCCAGACTCAAGGCAGTCATTGCCTGCAAAGGATTCTCAACAAAATATTAAAAATGAAAATTTTATGATTATAATTATTTGTCCGATTACATTTGAGCCCCTGAAAATGGGGGGACTGTGTATAAAAATGGTTGTAATTCCTAAGCATTTTATGTTTTATTTTTGTTCAACCTTTTGAATTAAAGCTTACAGACTGCACTTCAGTTTCATCTTGATTGTTTCATTTTAATTCTATTCTGGTGGCATACAGAGCCAAAATTATGAAAATTGTGTCAGTGTCCAAATATATATGGACCTGACTGTATATAACAATTTTCAAGCATAGACTCTATGAACCAGTTAATCTGGTTTTGAGAGGTTACTGTAGGTTTATGTTTACATTGCCTTGGAGGGGATGGAAACGTTGTGCTAAATGTATTCAAACTCTGGTCTGCACTTCTCTGAAATGCTCTGTTCATGTTTATGTTCTTCCTGTCCCTGCAGGTGTGGAGTATTGCAGTCATGCTACTGAGCAGAAAGTTTCACAGAATTCCTCACATTTTCACCATTAATCTCTTTGTGGCGCAGGTGAGCTTAAAATTAGTAGTTCCTCGGTTTTAGACACACTGTACTTTTCCATTAATATCACAAATATGTTTCTGAACCTTTCAGTTAACATTAAAGTGCAGTCAAAATGCAACCTGATGATTTTTCCACTGCACATTCTGTATAAACTAATACTGCTCTGTGTTTGTAGCTATTAGCCTGTGTTGGGATGATAGCGTGGAACTTCATGGCAGAGCAGGATAACTTCTTGGGTCAGGTGTTGACCTTTACTCTACTGTACGGCTCTCTCTACAGCACCTATATTTGGCCTGGTGAGTTATTAGAGTTTGTCTTTGAAAAATCACTGAACATCACCTCTTCCAAAACATCTAGTTCAACACCATTAAACACTACCTGGTTCACACAACAGCATGAAAAACAGTAAAAAAACCAAAAACAAACTTGGGACACTTTTTACAAATTAAAAAATTATCTATCAAAAACAACAACTAAAAAAAACATTAAACATAAAAAAAACTGTGGACATGAAAAATGGAAAGTGGGCTTGTTTATAGTAGTTTAATCAGGTGTGGGTTTGCGATGCAACTACTGTAGATCTGCTGACAAAAAATAAACTAATGTAAGCAACTAAACATTTCTTATGTTAGTATGTGGGTTAATCCAAAGTTCTGTCATGAAACTCTAGATGCCGCAGGCCGATTCTAACTCAATCGGATTTAATTACCTCATTATTCACATGGCACAGCGGACTGGTTTCTTTCGCATCAGCAGCCAATGGGCTTGCTGCTTAACATTCAAATACTTAGCCAGTGCTTGCTGTAGCAGTTGCAGTGTGCTTCAGAAACCCTCCACCTTCCCCAGCTCCACCTGTATTGATCATGAGGTAATGTTATGTATGTTACATATGGGGGTTATTTCATATACAGTGGGGAAAAAAAAAAATTTGATCCCCTGCTGATTTTGTGCGTTTGCCCACTGACAAAGAAATTATCTGTCTATAATTTTAATGGTAGGTTTGGAGCATGTATTTTGTACATGCTCACAGCAGCATGTCTGTGGATGTATTGGCAGTAGCAAGAATCGGTACATGCTCTGCCGCAGCAGGAGCGTAGCAGATCTATTCCACCAAGACCAAACACATTAACATTGCCCTGTATATTACCTAGCTAAACTCTCCAAGTGTTGTCATGACAGAACTATGACAAAAACAGACTCTCATTCGATTTTCTTCCAAAGTAACAGGCTTGTGTTTGAATAATGTTATTTATTGTGTTGTGAAGGTCTGATCGCTCTGTCTCTGCTGCTCATGAGGAGACACGAGGAGGTGAACTTCAGGCCAGGGCTCACTGTGATCACTGGCTGGGGGTGAGTGGCACATTCAACACAGTTACATAATGACCAACTGCGTTACTGTACATGATGAACATGGCAGAATCAATTGATGCTCAATAATATGTTGCATACATACTGCAGTATAAACTGACTATGAGGTCTGAGACAAATAAAAATTAGTTTTACCATAATGTCAAATGACATTACCCATAATCTAGTCAGAGAAGTTGTTGTTGTGTTGTAATTGAAAGCAGCCCTATAAAATGAATATACATATTTTCTAATCAATGATTTAATTACACAGGCTTTTACCATTGTCCTTCTGATTTTATTTCACAGTATCTTTGTAATATTGTGATTTTGCCTTGGATCTAAATGATTTGGTTCTTATAACCTTTAATTGAAGAAATTCTGAAGATACTTCTGGAACCAAGGCTGCTAAAAAAGCAGGCAGTCATTGTTGTGCTCTATTAGACAACTGAAATAAGTATTTCTAAGCCAAAAACACTGAAGTCTGCTGTTGTTTCTCTCTGTCTCTTGCAGTGTCCCTGTTCTGGCTGTCAGTGTCCTCCTCCTGACAGGGGAAAGATTGCCGAACACTATTGACTCTGCGTTCTTTTATGGAAAGACACAGGTACAAAACTGATGAAAGAAAGCCTTTCACACTGTGCACTCTTATTTTGCAAGTCTGATCTGTCTGTTCAAATAATACGGTCAGAGTTGGTTGATTAGTAATGGTGTAAAGGTAGCATGATAACAGGATACTTTCTTCTTGAGTTCAAATGTGCAGAATGGAAAGAAGTTTTGCCTCTGATCATGAAGTCACAAAATCACATAAACAATGCATAAGATACTACTGTCCATGTCTCTGAATACACAATCTGTCTTCATGAACAAAATGAAATCCATTCCACATTTATAGTCAGACTAAAACAGTCTAATGTTTATTAGATTTCAAACCACATATGAATATGACTTGAACTGGTTGCGAAAATGCAAGAAAAAAACAAACAAAACAGATTTTATTACATTTTGTAGGTGTTCGGACAACAAAAACTGGGCTATCAATGTGAACTAGGCACAAATATGACAACAACACTAGAACTATGTGTAGTTTTATCTAATTCAGCCTATCATATTTCATAATTATTAACTGTAAGATGTTTTTTTTACTTGTTTGAATCTAGTGTTCCCCTGATGTAGATCAAGTTGATGTTGTTGTGTAGTCATGCCAGCAGGAAGTGTGTTACTTACAACAGACTTTGAAATAGTCCTCTTATATCACATGCATTTGCATGTTTGAGAGCAAAATGGTTTTGTGATGTTTAGTGTTTCAGTTTTAAGGTCATCTAGTGTTCTCCTAAAAGTTGAAACAATTATAGGAAAATGGACCTGTATTCATCCTGAATGGATAAACCATGTGTTTACTGTCAGTAATCATATAATGAGTGTATTTGTACTGAAATATTGTTGTAATGTTTTGGTGGTTGTTTGTGTGTTGTAGGTGACGTGCACATCTGTGGTGTTATTTGTGAGTATTGTGCTGTGTGGCGTCTCGCTCGCACTACTCAGCAGACGAACTCAAGACTATCACATCCTTGAACGTGGACCACTGTCTGACAGCGAGGCGGACGTGAACCTTCCCGACGACACACACACAGAGCAGCCCGGTGCTATAGGCAGCATCAACACAGGTGTGACACTCACTACTCCTCCTTTGTAAAACTATGGGTCCAGAGAATCATGGGAATCTTAAGAAAGAAGTGAAGAAATTTCCGAAGATAGATCCCACATGAAAAAATACTATAGTGTTTTTGAACCATACCATAGTAAAGTGTATTATACTGTATGTATTATAGTATTTACAACACTGTTAATGAATGCTACAGCATACTGTACTATTAACTATAGTGAACTGATAAACTGTAATAAATACTGTAGTATACTTTAGTTTTTACTATAGTAAACTCTAGTGTATTGTAGTTTAATATACCCTATAGTTTTGGGAATAAAGTTAGAAAATAAGAGGATAATCGTAGTTAAGAATTTTGTGAATCTGACCCTTGAATACATAATAGCATACTGTTTATCCCATACTGTACAGTATATATATATTTTATACTGCCCACTTATTATATAAAAAAGCATTATGGTTCTATATGGTCACTATATGTAGTACTGTATTTTATAGTGAAATGATGTTTCAAACAGTATGTTATATGATCTCATTATGTCACATTTCTCATTTGACTGATGTTTGTGTGTGTTTGTCAGACTGTCAGATGTGCGAGTGTGAGTGTGGCCGTCTGCAGTCCGTGCCTGACATGACAAGCACCAAAGAGGAAGCATCCATCCAAACAGGTTCTCTTTCTTTCAGTTCCTGTTCACTCACTCTAGATAGATAAGAGATGGCTTCATTGTCCTCCTTAGAGGCAGTACTGTATCTAGAGCTCAACAGAACATACAGCAGATGTATGGATAAGTAAGTTTTCCTAATGGACCTGCATTGAATGAAAATAAATTGAAACTGGCCAATCCAGTGAATAGTTCTTCCTCGTAATTGCTCATATCAACATTTTAAACATCTGGTAAGCTGATTATAAAGATTACTTTCAAATAATCTAAGTAAATCTAGAAGATTGATCCAGCCCACTTTATGAAATTAATATTTAGTTCACGTCTGAAATATCATCTGCAACACACAGCATCAGTTATGCAAATGAAGAATGAAAAGCGTTTTTGATATTATTGATATCTGTTCCTCATATGCGAGCCACTTTTTTGATGCTTTTAAGACCTTTTGAGCATGGCAGAAAAAGTCAACTGTACTTTATAATATGAATGATATTATATGTATGGAAAAGTTGCTTGAAAATTGTGTAAACTGAGTTTTAAATGAAATTGGGTGCCTGTTATGATAGAATTTTCATTATGACATGAACTTTCTTTAATGACTTCTGCTTCAATAAAACATCACTGAAAATCAATGGAATACATTTTGAAAGGAACAAATGTACATTAAAATATGCATAATATCGAATCCTGTTTTTAGGTCCGTGTAGCCAGCAGTGTACATCCACAAGCTGTCTGCTGGCCGAAGAGGAACAGAAAGTGGCAGATAGACAGAACACTGATATACAGTTGACGAGACATGTGCTTGTGTGTCTGTTACTGACCGTCAGTCTGCTCGCTGTGAGTACAGTCATTTAGCATGCACATGTCATTTAGACTTTGACATTATACCCGTTACAAAAAGTACCATGGTATTACTTGAAAAATGTATGAGGGTCAATATTGTGATGAATCTTTGTTTTTGTCCAGATCTATTAATTTATTCAAATATGAATAAAAAATTACAGTGCATAGAGACAATGACTTGAATGTACCTCTTTTATGATGAACATGATATTTTTGTGTCACATAAAAAGTGATATAAGTGTGACCAAAAAAGGTTTTTGTTTGCTTTATATATGATACCACATTAGCTCATTTCAATATGCATGCCACTCTTATCTATGGGTGGGGTTTCACTGTTATTCAGAGTCTAGTCATTCTTCTGTGAATTAATTGTGTGTGTGTGTGTGTTTTGTAGAATCTCTTCAGCTGTCTGTGGTGGCTCTTTAATAAAGATCCAGGGCAGCTGTATCTGGAGCTGCAGTTCTTCTGTGTTGTGGCCAACTTTGGGCAGGTGTGTGCCTGTCACATGTGTTGTGCTGAAGTCTAACTCTTAACTTTTACTGAAACATGTCTCTTATTGTCTTTTTCCACTGCAGGGTCTCATTTCATTTGCCTTTTTTGGCCTTGACAAGCATTTGATTATTTCTCCGTTCAAAAAGAGGTAACTAAACAAAACTCTTTAAGCTTTATCAAAAGGATCATATGATGATGAGTCAAATTTTCCGTAATCTTTTGAGAAATTATGAAAGCATACTGTTATTTTCTGAAATTACAACTTCCTCTCCAGTCCTAGAAGAGCATTTATTGAGATTAAGCTGAAAAATGGCTTGTCATACTTCTTCCACAACTTAGAGCAAATTAATTCATGTGAATGCATTATCAACACGTGACAATCCACGTTTACACATTAATGATGAAAAATACATGCAATTCTTCTTCTAACTTGCTTTGATACCAACATTTTTTCTTGTTCAGTGGATATTCCACGACTAGTTTATGGGCCAAAATGTACACCTCCTAATATTTGAAATTCTTGCACTGATCTGCTGCACTCCATTATGCAGCACTCTGTTTGTTGTTAGGATGACAAAAAGTTACTTTTTTTTTAGGCTGTTTTGCCTCACGGGTCCAACAGTGCTCGTCAAAATGATTGAGATGGCCAATCAAGTCAAAGTAGGTTTTAAGACTGCTAATAGCACATTATAAATGCATTGCATATCCTCTTTTTACCTACTTGCTGCCAAGTCATGGTTCGGTAATACAGGGAAAGCTGTATATAGAATACAGTGGGTAAAATAAGTATTGAACACACCACCATTTTTCTCAGTAAATATATTTTTAAAGGTGCTGTTGACTTGAAATTTTCACCAGATGTCAGTAACAACCCAAGTAATCCATACGTATAAAGAAAACAAAACAAATAAGTTCTGAAATTAAGTTATGTGTAATAAAATGGAATAAGACGGAAAAAGTATTGAACTACTGAAATTTATTTAATACTTTGTACAAAAGCCTTTGTTGGTAATGACAGCTTCATGAAGTCTCCTGTATGGAGAAACTAGTCGCATGCATTGCTCATGTGTGATTTTGGCCCATTCTTCCACACAGTCTTCAAATCTTGAAGGTTCTGTGGTCCTCTTCTATGAACTCTGATCTTTAGTTCTTATTTTCTATTGGATTCAAGTCAGGTGATTGGCTGGGCCTTTCTAGCAGCTTTAATTTTTTTTTCTGAAACCAATTGAGAGTTTCCTTGGCTGTGTTTGGAATCATTGTCTTGCTGAAACGGCCACCCTTGTTTCATCTTCATCATCCTGGTACTGTAGGTGTTGGGACTGAACCAGTTAATATTAATTAACTGACAAGTGGCAGGATTGCTTTCTAATTACTGATAATTTCAGCTGGTGTTTTGGCTTTCCATGCCTTTTTGCACCTCCCTTTCTTCATGTGTTCAATACTTTTTCCCTGTGTCATTCCTTTTTATTACACATAACTTAATTTCTGAACTTATTTGTTTTGTTTTCTTTGTATGTATGGATTACTTGGGTTGTTACCGACATCTGGTGAAAATCAACAGCACCTTTAGGAATATATTTACTGAGAAAAATGGTGACGTGTTCAATACTTATTTTACCCACTGTATATCCTTTAACGGTAGAAAAGAACTAATGATAATAGTAAAATGTGTGTTGTTTCTGGCTGTGTGTAGCACCTGCTGCTCTGCAGACAGTTCCCAACATCACAGTGGCTGGAGTGAAGAACAAGATCCCCTGACCTCTTAATAGTTTGAGTGGCACATTTCAGTTAAGATTGCTTTGTGATCCTGTTACAGTGTAATGCAGCTTTGCAAAAAAGGCTGTTGTTGAAGGATGGAGCATTTAAAAACAACTTTAAAGCTGACAGAAATCTCACAGCTTTTACAGTGCAGTGAAATGCTGTCTCTGATTGTACATGCAAATATGGCATTTTCATGAGTCTTAACGGCACAGCTGCCTGTTTAATTTTAAGGGTCAGAGAGAGGGTAGAAAATTGGAATAAAAAACTTTATTGGCATTTATATAAGTGGTGGGGAAAATTAATAAATAATTGAATGTCCATAATCCACATTTTTGTAGCATTTGTAGTCAAATTACTGGTTTAATGTCATTGTAATGTTAGTTTCTTCCAAAAACAGTTTTGAAAAAAAAAAAAATCAAATGTTTTTGTGGCTTTTCTTCAATAAATGGTCTGGATAGAGGAAGGAGCTTTTATTTATAAAGTATATAGTTTTAAATACTTTTTAAGTTCACCCAAAAATGAAAAATTGCTGAAAATGTGCTCATCCTCAGGCCATCCAAGATGTAGATGAGTTTGTTTCTTCATCAGTTTTGGAGAAATGCAGCATTGCATCACTTGCTCAGCAATGGATCCTCTGCAGTGAATGGGTGCCGTCAGAATGAGAGTCCAAACAGCTGATAAAAACATCACAATAATCCACAAGTAATCCACACCATTCCAGTCCATCAATTAATATCTTGTGAAGTGAAAAGCTGTGTATTTGTAAAAAAACAAATCCATCAAGACGTTTTTAACTTCAAACCATTGCTTATGGCTAAATATAGAAGTCTTCTATACATAATATTGCTTTCTCCAGTCAAAAAGTTGTCTCATCTGAATCAGGAGAGAAATATGCACAGATCAAACACTGTTTATGAGCAAACGGTATTATAGCCACAGCCATATCACCCTGCAGCCCAAGACTGGTTGCCCACTGAAGCTAAGCAGGGTTGAGCCTGGTCAGTACCTGGATGGGAGACCTCCTGGGAAAACTAGGTTGCTGTTGGAAGAGGTGTTAGTGAGGCCAGCAGGGGGTGCTCACCCTGTAGTCTGTGTGGGTCCTAACGCCCCAGTATAGCGACGGGGACACTATACTGTAAAAAAGCACTGTCTTTCGGATGAGACGTTAAACCGAGGTCCTGACTCTCTGTGGTCATTAAAAATCCCATGACACTCATCGTAAAGAGAAGGGGTGTAACCCCGGTGTCCTGGCCAAATTCCCTCCACTGGCCCTTGTCAATCATGGCCTCCTAATAATCCCCATCAACTTGATTGGCTCTGTCTCTCTCTCTCCTCTCCACCTGTATCTGGTGTGTGGTGAGCGCACTGGCGCCGTTGTGCTGTGGCTGCCGTCGCATCATCCAAGTGGATGCTGCACTCTGGTGGTGGTTGAGAAGAGACCCCCACATGATTGTAAAGCGCTTTGGGTGTATGGCAATACACAATAAAAGCGCTATATAAATGCATCATTCATTCATTCATTCAAAAAGAGTCCAAAACAGTTCTAAACAAATATGTGGGTAAATTTTGATGAGGGAAAACGGGGGATGGGCTTTTTCACTGGAAGAAGCGGTATTATGGATTATGGACTGGTATTTTGGCCAGAAGCAGCAGTTTGAAGTTAAAAAAACTTTGATTAATTTATCATAAACACACAGCTTTTCACTTCACAAGATGTTAACTGATGGACTGGAGCGGTGTGGATTATTGTGATGTTTTTATCAGCTGTTTGGACTCTCATTCTGACGGCACCCATTCACTGCAGAGGATCCATTGGTGAGCAAGTGATGTAATGCAACATTTCTACACATCTGATCAGATGAAGAAACAAACTCATCTACATCTTGGATGGCCTGAGGGTGAGCATGCTTTCTTTTTCAGGGGAACTATTCCTTTAATGTGAATTTTTAAAAGTATAACACATGCAGTATACATAATAATAAACATAAACTGATTAGATGTTCTTCTGTTTGTTGGTAAAGGTTAGCGAGCCTGTGGCAGGGTTGGGGTCAGGAGGTCACAGGGTCTGCAGTGTCTGAGGAGATCAGACTGACCTGTACTCAGTTCCTCACATATCATAAGGAGCAGTGTGTCAGAGACATCGTTCACAAGAAAAGGTGAGAGAACCTCCACTGCTCTGTTTTTTGCACTGAATTAACCATTCATTTGCATGCATTTTTGAAATGATGGACTAATTTTGCATGTTACATCATGTTTGCATGTTCATTAAAACATATTTTATGTTTGGATTTATTTTTTCAAACCTCTTCCTTTGCTTTCTAATCATTTCCTGTCTATCTGCCACTTGCTACTCTTGCCTGCCTGCCTGTCTCTCTCTGTCTGGGTTGGGTTGGGTTGGGTGTAGTCGGTGACACATGCTCTGCTGTGCAGGTGTGGACAGAGAAGCACCACAGAGACGTTTCTGGGCAGTGATATGGTGCGCTGGCTGCAGAGCGTGGGATTGGCCAGCGACCCGGGGGAGGCTCTGGCGTACGGCTCGCGTCTGCAGGAGGGAGGAGTCATTCAACACATCACTCTTGAGCACGGCTTCCAGGATGAAGCTCTGCACTACCGCTTCACATAGAGGGGCCAATCGCTTCTAAGGCTGGCAGACGCACATTTTAGCCGATAACAGCGCACATTTCAGTGAATTTTTTTTATTTTTACCGATACTAATAGCAATAACCAGATTTGAAAGTAGTTGGTTATAATAAGGTCTTGAACACTTTAGCTACCTCACACATACAGGATGGCAAAGGGGTGACTGGAAATCCTGCTCATCTGCTTTTATTTCTCTTGGTGGTTTTTTATTTTTTTATTTTATTATTTTCACAATTATTATTATTATTATTATTCAACTGCCTGACATATTCATTTCGCCATTTTATTTATCCATAACAGATAGAATTGAGTTGAATGTAAAGTCTACGGTTTACAGCTGATTCTGCACCACACTGACTGTTGCAGTTTTGTAATGAGATTTTTATTTATTTTTATTTTGTGGAAAGTTAGTGAGTTATTTTTGTTTAAGTCCTGCCAATTTACAGTTTCCACAATAAAACATTTCTCCAGATGAATGCTTCTGGATTGTTTAACTTTACAAAGCACTTCAATGAAAGTGTTTGTTGACTGCATGGGATATCTGTGCTTCACAGAAACAATATATTTAGTATTTTTTTTAGATGCAATTTTATAAAAATACATTTGTATAATTCAGAGGTGAATATTGTTTAATACCCAGGCCAAAAAATCCTATAAAATTGAGCTTATCCTTTAAATGAATGTACTATATCTAATTTCAATAATGGTAGCCCTTGATTTTACAGTCCTGTTCTGTATGTACATATTATGTACTTATTGTAGTAGTACATTATAGTGTAATAACTGGGAGAATAAAGATTTACTAACCCTGAACTTATATGTAGCTTATACTACCCAGTAATTTATTTGGTAAGTACACTGTAAGTGCATACAGTATACTGTAAAATAAAGTACAACCCATTTAATAAACAAAATTATAATGTGATTATTGCGTCTTTTTATTTCAGAGGGAAAATGCATACAGAGATCAGGACATACATAATTTCTCAGAATAAAATAAATGAAAACACATACATACTCTCCTCCATAGTAACATTAATATGTATGTATATACAGAGTATGTATGCCCTCAATCTTGAAACCAAATTTCTCAAAAGTTACATACACATATTTTCTTCCTCATAACAATACCTATATACAAAAGAACATGGGGAGCTATTGCTTACAACAAATACCAAAAGATACCTTAAAAGATCTGTTACAATTCAAGAAAAATCTGGGCGTACCGGTTTAATATAATCTATCCATTTATTCCAAATTAGAAAAAAATCTTCTGAGTTCTTAATGAAAAAGATAGTTTTTCCATCGCA
Source organism: Schizothorax lantsangensis (assembly GCA_027422415.1). Lineage (NCBI taxonomy): Eukaryota > Metazoa > Chordata > Actinopteri > Cypriniformes > Cyprinidae > Schizothorax > Schizothorax lantsangensis. The sequence continues at coordinate 11,741,050 of CM049848.1, forward strand.
TAAATAATGTGTATTGTATCAATCCATTCTTCAACTGTGGGTGACTCTGGCTTTAGCCATTTTTTAGTAATTACTTTTTTACTAGCCGCCAGAAGAATTAACAACAATTTCTTATCCTTATTGGTCCACCCATCTAAATTTATCTTACCCAAATATAGAGAGTCACAATTAAATACAATCTCTACTTCAAAAACAGCTTCCACATTCCTTTTAATCTCTTGCCAGTATGGGGTTAGTTTCTGACACCCCCCCAAAAATATGGTAGTGGTTAGCTTCCTTTTCCTCACATAATCTCCAGCAGATATACCCTTCCCTTGGTGTTTTTTCTGTGATGGTGTAATAAAGAACCTAATAACATTCTTCCAACACAATTCTCTCCACATGGCTGAGCTTGTAGATTTCCATTGTGTTTTACAAATTTTCTCCCAATCCTCATCTGAGATATTAAAATTCCCTTCCATTTTCCATTTGTCTCTGACATAAAATGTGTTTTCGGGTACAGTTTGGAGAAATCCATTATATAATTTTGAGATAATCTTATTACACGATTGAGCCTTACATACTGATAAGAACACTTTTATTATCTCTGTCTCAGCGATTTTAAATATTTCTGGTTTGATATTATATTCAATATAGTGCCTTACTTGAAGATATCTATAGAAATCACTTTGATTAAGCCCATATTTTCCCTTTAGCGACTCAAAGCTTTGGATTTTGCCCTCGTTGAAAAATGTGTAATAATTTGAAATTCCTGTCTTAGCCCAGATTCGAAATCAGTCATCTATTCTGTTTGGGACAAAATCAGTATCAAAGGCACACCATCTTAATATTTTTGATGCTGAAAGAACACTGATGTTATTTATCAGCTGTGACAACAATATTGAGTTGGTCACTGAAACCAGAATTCCATGAAACAATAAAGACTTGCTCATTGTGTTTGTGGTGTGGACTTTATTGAGTGTTGATCCTTTTCTAAATAGATCTACTTTAATAGTTAGTAGGTCCTGGAAACCTAATGTTCACACAGTCAAACATTTCTCAAAGTGAATCCTTCAGGGATTAATTAGTTAGCTTTAAGTGTTTGTTGAGTGCATAGGATATCTGTGCATCATAGACATTCTCTAATTAAATGACTGGAATTGGCACTGGATTTCATGACACATGGACATAAGGCATGAAAGAATTTAAACTTCCCATTTGAGATCTTTGACAAACTATAAAATGGTAAAAACACACCATTAGTTTAACTTTAGTAACATTTCAATTGCAAGTCGCTTTGGATAAAAGCGTCTGCCAAATGACTAAATGTAAATGTAAATTTCAGTAATGAGAACAATGAGACTAAACCATTAACAAGTTCAACTATATTACTGCCTTCTGTACAATAATTTCAAATGATATCTAAACATACAGTAAGTGTCTAAATGATTGTGCAAATGACCTCTCCAACTAGCTCTTGGCAACAGTATAAGGGTGTTTATTCAACTTTGGGAACTTTTATGTCTGAGGGGTTGAGCGGTTTTTAAATATGAATCTGTATGAAGGTCATTAAAACTGTCTTGGATTTTGTTAACCATGCCTTCATTTATATTTGTTAATTTTAAGATGTTTATATATAGATTTTAGTTTTACACTTGTCTTAGATAAAAAAAAGATTTATTATTAAGATTTATTTTGTAACACTTTACAATTTGTTAACATAGGTTAACTACATTTGCTAACTTGAACTATCAAAGAAAAATACCTGTAAAGCACTAAAATGATCAATTTTAGTTTGTTTAAATTTACAACTTGAGCTGAACTAACAATGAACTGTTGTATTTTTATTACCTAATGTTAACAAAGATGAATAAATGCTGTAACAAATGTATAGCTCATTGTTAGTTAATGTTAATTAATGCATTAACTAATGGGACCTTATTGTAAAGTGTTACCAGACTGAATAAACATAAACAATGAAAATCTGTTATAAAACCATGAGTAATTACATGGTAAACTATGATTATATCAGAAAAAAGGGACTTATGTTATACAAATATAGTTTAGTATCAGTATAAAATACAATTAGCATCAGTGAAGAGCTAGAAATGAGATTTTTGAGACATATGATGTGTCAGAATATTCTGTTCACATCACTTGTGAGCTGAATATTTGTATTATATTCCACTCCAGTCAATCTGCAAGTTAGTGAAACTAGTGACAACGTGATTAAGGGTCCACAGGTCCAAAAGTGCCCATTGTTGAAGAAACACCCATCAATCCAATTAATCCTACTCATGTTTTTTAATTATAAACTAAGTCTCAGGCGTTGCTATAAATATTAAACTCCTCATCTACAGTGTCTGTGAAGAGATGAACCAGCAGCGTTGCATCTTCAATCCCCTTAGTTACATATTCCTCCATCTCTGCCATCTTCTGCTTCTCCAGAGCTCTCATTTTCTCTACGATCTTCTGTCCTCTCTCCTGAACAAACAATAATTATAATAATATAAATTAGACTATAAATGTTTATCATTATTTGACATAAATTAAAAAAATTCCTGCATTTTTTCTTGCACAAAACTAAATTTGTAATTCAGCTTTTTACGATAACTTCTCTCCAAAACAGTTTTGGCTACTGCACCTTTAAGATTTCCATGCTAATGACCTTTGTTATGATTGGCTAACCTCTCTGCATGTGAACTTAGTAGCAGAGCTTATTTAATAAATACTGCCAGTATTAAAACACTTTGTGCTTTGTAATATTTCGTGGCTCACCCCGGTGCTGTCGATGATGGCGGCGGCCACCTCGTGTTTCAGAAACAGAGGGTGTTTGCGGTTGGGTTTGCTCTGGAAACGAGGTTTCTTCTTCACAGGATCCTCCTCTCCAAAACACGGAGAACACGTATGCTTCAGCTGCTTTATGTCCACTACAAAAATAAACGGCTTGAAGACAGACCTGTGGACAAAAGAACAAGACATACGCAGGTTTACAGTTACAGTTTACATTTGCATGAATTTGACAAAGGATTAATTCATCAATAATTTGATTTGCATAATTCAATTTTGAATTTATTTAGAATTCAATGTTGTATTGTCCACCAGGCAAAAATAGCAAATCAATTTAAATTTAAAGCAGTAATAATATTGTTTGCCACTAGGATTAGTCATAATATATTAACCCTAACAGGAAATAATTGACAATTTATCTTAAATATCATGTTTAATCTTTAGTAATACTATGATTTAATGTAACCGTTTACAATAAGGTTCCATTTTTCACATTTGTTAACAATGTAAAATATTTTACTGCATTTATTAATCTTATTTAATGTTAATTTTAACATTTATAAATACATTACTAAAATATGAACCTGAGCTAACATGAACTAACAATGTATTTAGTTGTATTTTTATTAACTAATGTTAACAAAGATGAATAAATAATTGTTTATGTTAATTAATGCATTAAGGAACGTTAACTAATGGGAACCATTTATTTATTCGATCAAAAATACAGAAACAACAGTAATATTGTGAAATCTTATTGCAATTTCTAATATTGGTTTCCTATTTTAATATACTTTAAAATATTATTTATTTCTGTGAGGGTAAAGTTGAATTTTCAGCATCATTACTCCAGTCTTCAGTGTCACATGATCCTTCAGAAATCATTCTAATATTCTGATGTATTATGAGTGTTGAAACTGTTGTGCTGCTTCATATTGTTTTTTGGATGTTTTTTACATGTGATACTTTTTTCTTTGATTCTTTGATGAATACAAAGTTAAAAAGAGCAGCATTTGTTCAAAATAGAAATCTTTTCTAACAATATAAGTCTTTACTATGACTTTTTATTCATTTAAAACATCCCTCCTGAATAAAATTATTAATTTCTTTAAAAAAAAGAAAGAAAGAAAAAATTAACTGACCCCAAACTTTTGAATAGAATTGAATTGTAACACAAAATTTCTTTTTTAAATAAATGCTGTTATTTTTAAATTTTCATTAATCAGAGAATCCTAAAAAAAATATCACAGGTCCCAAAGAAATATGAAGCAGTTCGGTCAGAAACGGTTTCCAACATTGATTATAAATCAGCATATTAGAATGATTTCTGAAGGATCATGTGACACTGAAGACTGGAGTAATGATGCTGAAAATACAGCTTTGATCACAGAATAAATTATATTTTAAAGTATATTAAAATAGAAAACTGTTATTTTAAATTGCAATAATATTTCACAAAATATAGTTTTTTCTGTATTTTTGATCAAATAGATACAGCCTTGATGAGCAGAAGAAACTTCTTTAAAAAACATTACAAATCTTACTGATCCTAAACTTTTGAGCGGCAGTGTACATACACTATATACAAGTATGATTTTTTTTAAGATTTATTTTTGCCTTTATTACGATAAGACAGTGTAGAGGAGACAGGAAGCGAAGTGGGAGAGGGAGAGAGAGAGAGAGAGAGAGAGAGAGAGAGAGAGAGAGAGAGAGGGGGATCGGGAAAGGTCCTCAAGCCAGGATTCGAACTCGGTGACGTCCATAGCGCAACAGCATCATCTGTTGGCGCACTGCCCACTACACTAAATATACACTATTTTTAATTATCTTAGGAAATATTTGTCAATTTATCTTGTCTAATCTGCAGTTATGTGACATGCCTATAAAGCACGAAACACTGCTGCAGGTCTGCAGGTACTACAGCTGTTTCTTGTGAATATCAGTGACTCTGGTGTACTGTACCGGTCAGGGTCTGGAGTAGCAGTGAAGAAGTGGACGCCGGGTAAATTTTGGTCTTTTGGGACTACAGACACCATGCTTCCTGTAGTCATGAACATTCCCTCCATGTTGATTCCGCTTTCCTTATTTCTCAAAATCTCCATCATTGTCTCTGCTGTGATGTGGCCTGTAAGACATTATAATGACAGAACAACTTGTCTAACAAGTTTAGAATTCTATAAAACTGTCCATAAATAATCTATACAAAATAAATAATCTACTTTACAATCATAAATAGCAATTTACAGTGAGGTACTGTACTAGTCAAAAGTTTGACAAATCTATTTGTTCTTTATTATTATTTTCTACATTAAAATAAAAGTCATTAAAACTATGAAATATCACAAATGGATTTATGGAACTTTGCTAATTCAAAATTATAAATTCTCTTAAAGGGGTGGTTGACTGTTTTTTTTCCTAGGCTGGATTGTGTTTACGGGTTGCAGTCTAACATGAATGAATGAATGAATGAATGAGGGGGGGGGTTCTCTCCTCAACCACCACCAGTGTGCAGCATCCACTTGGATGATGTGACGGCAGCCACAGCACAACGGCGCCAGTGCGCTCACCACACACCAGCTACAGGTGGAGAGGAGAGAGAGATAGAGCCAATCAAGTGGATGGGGATTATTAGGAGGCCATGATTGACAAGGGCCAGTAGAGGGAATTTGGCCAGGACACCGGGGTTACACCCCTACTCTTTACGATGAGTGTCATGGGATTTTTAATGACCACAGAGAGTCAAGACCTCGGTTTAACGTCTCATCCGAAAGACGGTGCTCTTTTTTGACAGTATAGTGTCCCCGTCACTATACTGGGGCGTTAGGACCCACACAGACCACAGGGTGAGCACCCCCTGCTGGCCTCACTAACACCTCTTCCAACAGCAACCTAGTTTTCCCAGGAGGTCTCCCATCCAGGTACTGACCAGGCTCAGCCCTGCTTAGCTTCAGTGGGCAACCGGTCTTGGGCTGCAGGGTGATATGGCTGTGGCATTAACATGTGTTAATGCTTCGTTTTTTTTTAAAAAAAAACATTATTTTTCACATAATTTACCTTCATTCTACACCGCTCTGTCCCTTCTCCTTTGAATGCTCCGATTACTTCCTGTTTTTATGAAGCCCCTCCCTCAGAAATACGCGATGGGCTCAGATCAGTTAGCTGGTCCAGTGTGTTGTGATTGGCTAAACCGTCAGTGCACGTCTAAATGTCACGCCCCTCACTTCAGAATGCGCTCCGGTTGTATTGTAAACAATGGCATCGTCAATATTGCTTATGAATTTGAGCCCGATTGAGACGCAGAGAATATTAGTGAAGAGGATCACGCAGAACCTGTGCAAGCACACGGCTCTTAATGGTATGTTTCTTTGTTTGTTGTTGTCTCATACTTTTAGATACGCTGTTATTTGTAAATGCTACTGCTTTTGTTAGCTTATACTATACGGTTTTATTCTGATTAAAGCTTTAATACAGCAGAATACATGATTGCGTTGTAGCATTTTTGTAAGGTAATTGTTTACTTTGCAACAATAAGAAGTGTTTGCCAGCAAGTATCGCTCGCTACCACGGCAACCGCGTGCCACATTTAACGCTTCTCGTAGCTATGTGAAAAATATCTGTCTGTCTATAGTGTATTATTGGAACAGTTCATTGATGAAGCTGGTGATCTGAATGAGAGAGAGAGAGAGAGAGAGAGAGAGAGAGAGATGCAGAGCAGGGGACGCGAGGAACAGGATTAAGGACCGCAGCTTTAGAACATTGATTTTGAAACTTGTGAATCCATTAGAATCGGCATAAGACAGAATCACCATTCATAAATGAACAGATTTTTTCATGCATCCCTAGTTTTCTCTTCCTCTTCTCTAAAGCAGCACAACATGGCCTCGCCCCTTTGTTGCATGTTCCCGGGGTCGGGTTTATCCGGGTTTGTGACGTCACAAACCCGGGAAAATTTTTGTAGGCATTAAACTGACAGAATTTTAAAAGACAATATCTCCGTTTGCATTGAACTCAGCGTCAGCGTCGTAACTGTGCAGATATTGTTTATGCTCAAACAGCAACATTACACACTAACTAAAGTTAAAAAAGTGAAATCGCAATCAACCACCCCTTTAATTTTCAGCTTCTTTGTCCAGATTATTAAACCAAATAAATCCAATTAATCATAAACTATTTTAATTCTAAATGAAGCCAATCAAAAGTCAAAATTACACTAAAAAAAACACCCTAATAAATCAAAATTTTAAAACATTAAAGTAATTGTCTAGACTGAAGGAATTCCCATGTTTACTGAGACCAAAACATTCATTAATAACAAACAAACATTAAATTATAATTCGTTTTGTAAAAAAAAAAAAAAAAAAAAAAAAAAAAGGCATTATTATTATCTTTGCATGAATTTGCTGATCACTTTCTACCGCCAAACTGACAGCCACCTTTGCTCTTCTGCAGAAGTTTGCGGCCCTCACAGTAGCGGCCCTCTGCGGCCTCGATCCGGGCTGTATTGGAGTAGGAGTAAACCTTAGCAAAGTTGAACTCAGCCTTTCCGTTCCACCAGCTCTGCTTCTCTGCATACGTCCTCAACTCCTGGTGCTCCCTATCGATCTTAGTAGTGATGGAGTACTCATTGGAGATGTTCCGATAGCCGGCTTTAAGAGAGAGAAACAGCAGCAGACCTTTTAAATGCTTTGATTTATTTCAGTTTAAAGCTGTAATGTTGCATGACTCAGGATTTACCCTCCACTCTCTCTGCTGCCCAGTATTTCCCAGCAGTCTCCAGCACCCAGGCCTCTGTGCGGTCTGATATGAGGAAGCTGTTATGGTAGTTGAATCCACACTCATCCTCCATACAGTTCCCTCCCTGGCCGTGTTTCTCCAGCAGATCTGTTATCACGTCTACAGCCTGCTGAGCAGTGTCGGCCCTCTCCAGAGCCAGCCTACATACAGACAAACAACATCCCACACTTTGTTTAAAATTACATTTAAAAGCATATTTTACCCAAAAATTCTCATTGACTTTCATTGTTTTATTTTTTTTTCCATACAATGAAAGTAAATGGGAACCACAACTGTTTGGTTACCAACATTCTTCAAAATATCTTCTTCTACATTTCACACAAGAAAGTAAGTCATACAAGTTTGGAAAAACATGAGTAAATGATGGTGGATTATTTTATTTTCGGGTGGACTATCCCTTCAATACCTTTTTAAAGACCTGCACAAATAAAATGAATACTGTATGTCCATGCAGAACAAGTCCATACAATCTTGGATTCTTTTACTTCATTAAAAATATTGCGCCCATATTCTACTGCAAAACAGATGAAGTGCAATCTTAAAATAAATACATTTTAAGTTTTTTTATGTACTAACATATAAATACACACACATTAGAGGCTGATTGTTATTAGATTTTACTGATGCGATAATAATGTGTTTAGAGAAAGTAAATTAACATATTATTGTGATGATACTAATTTATGTTGAATTAATTGCCAGATGCAATTTACAGTGTAACAAAATACCAATAATACACACAAAAAAAATTAAAAAGAATTATACGCATAATTTGATACTTATACATATACATATGTTATATGTACATAATTATACATAAGCCCGAAGTGCTCTGGACCTCTTATGTTAAAGTTTTTCCTCATTTGCTATAGTATATTTCTCAGATCACAATTGAAATTCTTAAAACTGCAAAATTGCATTTATGATGTATACAAGTGACTAAATGATACTGATGTTGAAGAAGCAGTTTTGAGAATTTCAATTGTGATCTGACAAACGTATCAAAGCAACAGAGAAAATCTATAAATCACAGCCTTTTGGAATTTAATAATGACATTAGGCTGTATGACGATTCCTGTTTTTCCGTCCCCAAACTTAAGACCTCCTGAAATGATAATTAAGGCATTTCGTATATTCCATTTATGATATTTAACTTTATGACTATTAACTTTTTATGCTCTTAAGTTTAATCAAACTTAATATAGACTTTTAGGATGTGTAAAAAAAAAAACTGAAAAAGAGACATAACATCCAGTTTGTGCCATAAAAACAAACACTTTTTTCAAAATTACCAGGCAACATATTTTGAATTATACTAGTTGAATGTTATCAGTTAATGCTGAATATAAAATACTTAATGGAAAAACTGTTTCTTGGATTACCTGACGAGATCCATGCCCAGTAGAGCCTCTTCACCGTCCACACTCTCTTTCCCCCACACCGCCTCGTTCCCGATGCACACCTGATGCTCGTTTGCCCCCATCTCTGCCCCCCACAGCCAGGCGGGACGACTCAGAACCACTGCATATGTCTGAGCCACCTGCTCTATCTCTATATATGTACACTGATCACATGACAAAGAGAATAATTGAATAGTCCATCTCAGACAGGGTGCTTTTATGTTTAATAATCAGCCCAGTCAAGTGTACACTACACTCATTTGAAGCCTGTGGAAGAAAATACAGCTGTATCAGAAGTTCTCGAGATACCTCAACTTTTTCTTCTGGTTCATGGTGTTTGGCAGGGAAGTAGACCACCTCTTGAACTTCATCGCAGGGTCTGTCCGAGTTCTTCCCGAAGACTATCCGCTGACCCTCTGTAGATGGAGGCAAGGCTACAAACGTGTCGCAGGAGGTTGGGTACATCCTGAAATAAAATGATGTAAACAGTTGGGGACTAACTAGTTACATGTAGCAGAATTATGTAATTTAATTACAAAATAACTGTAATCTGTTACAGTTACTGAGAAAAAAAGTGTAATTAAATTACAGTTACTTATGAAAATGTTACAGATTACAAAGGGAGCATTTTACATCTGAATATTTCACACTTATACAGATTTAATTGATTTATTTTCCAAATTGCATTGACTGATCTAAAATATGAGACAGTAATGTGTCAGGAGTTTAGGACACATGCTTATTCTATAACTGATTGATTTCCTATTTGGGTTTAAGTGCTTTATTTTTAAGATTAACTGTTTTTTCTAAAGCATTGTTAGATGCAAGTGTTTCCTGTCATAGCTATGCAAAGATTTGATTTCAAAAACAGTATCATAGCTATTAAACTATTTCTTGTTATGATTTTAATCTGTATTTAATCTCAGAAATATCTCAAAGTAAAAATATGTGCTAAAGTCTGATTTTGTGGTGGTTGTGATCTAAAATTAAATTAATATAATCTTAATTCAAGTGATGAAGGAGTTTGAAAGTCTGACATAGGGTAACTTGTAATCTGTGACCTATTACATTTTCAAAATAACCTTCCCAACACTGGTAAACAGTAACATTCAAGTGGAAAATATTTCTAATTTTTGCCCAATAACATCCAGTGTTCATGTGCTGAAAAACTATTATATGATTAATGACACCAAGATCTCTATTTATGCAGAGATGACATGGCAATCATTGATTCATAACAAAACACTGACCTTGAAATAATAGGAAAATAGAATATTTTTTTCTACACAAAATATCCCACATCAACAGCGTGCATGAACTCTTAAAACAGACCTTTGCATGAAGCATTCTTTAGCACTAATATAGTAACGTTAGCTTTTAAGCTGATCCAAATATTAGCAGTAATTGTTACATTCGTCTACAATATGGCTTAAATAATTTGATTTACCTTGTCCAACTCAGCGTATATACAAATACCAGGTACGAAGAGAATCGCTGCTCTGTTCGATGAGATTAAACATGTGTTTACTTTCCTTTTCCTTTCTCCATAAACAAAACTGCCCGCAGACTTTGACACAAATACGCATGCACGGCTATCTGATTCATAACTAATCAAACAATCCGCCCAAGCTGTCTGACACATGAGTCTAGTCGATCCACGTGTGTGTTTAATCAGCGGATAAAGTGGGCGGGGCAACGGCGCATTAGTCACATGGTTGTGCAGTAGCATTTCTGATTGGCATTTGATTTCGCTGTCGCAAACACCAAACACTGCAAAGTATTGAAAATAAATAAATAAATCATCATAATATAAAAAGTATAATATAAATAACAAACATTACAAGAGTGCAAATAAAATTATATAAAATAATAAAATAATGAAAATCAATAAAAAGAAAATTAACCGCTTGTATAATAATGTATTCAGATGATTTGACAGTAGTTTGTTTATTTAAGAAATAGTATGATGTATTACTACATGCGCTGTACGTTTTGAAATTAAAATAAAAATATTAAAACACGTTTTTAAATTATTATTATTATTATTAGGATTTACAAATACAGCTAGGATTTATGTATGTATGTATAAATAAATAAATATTAGCTCATTTTACAGCTTTCCCATTTTTTTTATCTAATAATGTTTTTAGGTATTGTTGAACTTATTTCTCCCAAATTTACATCTATGCATAGCAGTTATCTGGCTTAGTCAGACAGCAATATAATAGTATTCTGTAGGTACAGTATGACTCTTGTTTTGATTTCATTTCTTTTTATTGCAGATTTTAGAACAAAGAACATACGAGGGCAATAACATTTAAATTAAAACAAAACAAATACTATAAAGAAAATAAATAGGAAAAGCAATAAGAAAATCACATTTTCGATTTCATTTCAGTATAAACTATGGCAAACCCCGGATGTGCTTTTTTGCGTCGCTGTCATCATTGCGTCATAGAGAGGCGCCGCTGATGGTGTTTTGATGTTGTTCGGCGGAAACGGTTTTAATAACAGTTTTTAATAACAATTTGATAGTTACGCTGGTGGTCAACCATGGGGAAATCTTTTGCTAATTTCATGTGCAAGAAAGATTTTCATCCTGCATCAAAATCCAACATAAAGAAGGTAAACGGGAGGTTTTAGCTAGCAAGCTAACGTTACTGTTGCTATAGTGTAAACATTAGTTCAGATCTTTACTTATTTTTCTAAATGTATACGCAAATATATTTAGTCACAAACACATCATATGGTTGTTCAGTTTGATCAGCTAATCTTATAGAAAGCAGAGTGTGATGTCAGATGAAGACGGTCATGTAACGTATTTGTGTGTTGAGAGAGAAAGTGTAACGTTAAACTCCTAAACTCTGATTCTCAGGTATGGATCGCAGAGCAAAAATTAACCTTCGAGAAGAAGAAGCAGGAGGAACTGATGCAGGCTTACGTGAAGGAGCAGGACACATACGACAACAGGTTAGAGGAGAGGACACAGGCCTGGATCCAGCAGTCACGTGTGCTGAATTAAATATGCTTTTGAAAACTGCAAGAGTCAGGGTTTTCCCTGATTTTATGGAAATAAGCAGCTCTTTACCTGTAACTTTGTCTCTTGTATGTATTATATTCCAGACTGCTGATGGGAGATGAGCGTGTGAAGAATGGCCTTAATTTCATGTATGAAGCACCTCCAGGAGCGTCTAAAGGTTATACTCTTGCTTTTCACCACATTATTCATGAATTCTTCATGTTGTTGTGGACCAAAACAAATCAGTAGAATAAATCATTAAGTCATTAATGTAACTGATGATAACTGATCATTCACACCCAAATCATGACTAAACATTTAACGATAAAAGTTTGTTGATCAAATTCAAAGTGTTAGAAAATCAAGAAACTAAAAAAAAGTTATTTGAAAGTGAATGTATTCACCTGTCTTTTTTTCTTTTATCTATATCATCACCTTCCTCCAGAGGAGACTAAAGAGGTAATGTTCATTTACATTACGTTATAGTTTGTTGTTGATTATTAGTGACTGTGCTCTGTCAAACTTTTAAAATATGAATATTAAACTTGTCAAGCGTGTTTAACCCCATAAAGCCTACTTTATTGTATTTGATACACAATTTTTTTAAGGCATCTTAATCATCAACATGATCAAACACTTACTGAAAAACGTAAGATTTGGTCTAAATGTGTAAATTGTAAAATGTTTTTTTTTTTTTATTATTTTTTTTTTAGGCTTTACAGAGTTAAGAAGGCATTTAGTGGATTTTTTTCTTATAGCTACAGCTCATTATGTCACCTAAAATGACCTTGCACTTTTTTCCTCCTCAGGAAGGAGAATCTGAGTACAAGTTTGAGTGGCAGAAAGTAGCTCCTCGTGAAAAGTAAGTTCACTAGTCGTCACTTCTCAGATTTGCACATTCATGCATTTCTTACGGTTATTTTCTATCTTCTCAGGTATGCAAAGGATGACATGAATATTCGAGATCAGCCTTTTGGCATTCAGGTGATGTTTCATTCTGTGCTCTACACCTTCATATATGCAGATTAACAATGTTTACTTATCCACAAATGTCTAAATGCAGTGAATGTGGGCATTGTGCTTGTTTTCTTGTTCTTTCATTGTTTTAGGTGCGGAATGTGCGCTGCATTAAGTGTCATAAATGGGGTCACGTGAACACGGATCGTGAGTGTCCCCTCTTTGGCCTGTCAGGGATCAACGCCAGCTCTATGGCCAGTGATGAAGCAGGTAAACTGCTCTTTCCTTATACAATATATGATATATAGGCCTGGTTTCACAGACAGGGCTTAGACTAAGCCAGGATTAGTCATAGTTGAATTAGGACATTTAAGTAACTTTTATAAAGTGCCTTAGAAAAAAACATTACTGGTGTCCCTCTTGAGACAAAACAAAGGCATTGATATATTTTAAGATCAATCAGTGCAAGTTTCTTTCAGTTGAAACAGCTCAGACTTACATTTTAGTCTGGGATTAGGCTTAAGCCTTGTCTGTGAAACCGGGGGATAGTGTCCAACGCAGGTTTGCTGTTCTTATATTAGAGCTGATATACACTTTCAGACCTGTAGATGGCGGTAGTGTCTAATAATACACCTAGCAATTCTACAATACCAGGACAAAACATTCGCATTCATATCAAGTTCTGAATTCAGGTGTTTTTGAGCCAATGCCATGTGACTAATGGCATCATATGAAACAGATGTCAGGACAACACTGTTTGGACATTAGAACCCACACAGTCCCTAACCTTCAGTAGTGACTATCCTGAGCTGAGGCAGGCAGGCAAAAATATACGTGCATTTCATGATTTTAAGATTTTAGATGATCTACTATAATCTAATAAATTATTTGTTTATATGATGCTGGTTAAGTATTCTTATTTTGATGTAGGCTAACCTGACAAACATTTACCTCTTGTAATACATGAAGCATATGGTAGCATTGTGTCTGAAAATCTTCATCTTGATGAGATGATTCATTTCTTTTGAAGGATAAAAATATGATAGAATATTTCATACACAAACTACTATCATTACCCAAACATGTCAACTCAAATCCAGACAGGGTTATTATAGTTTTACTCAAACTAAAACCATAAAAAACTGAAGGAAAAAAACAAGCAAACAAAAAACACAAGGCAACATTTCTAATTTTCATTTAGTTTACCTTGAAGTACTAAAATAACTAAAACTAAATGAGCTAAAACAAATAAATAACTATTAATAAAATGAAATAGACTATTTAAAAAACGAATAAACATGACAAAAACATGCAACAAAATTAAAACTTTAATTACAATTAAAGTGAAACAAAGTGATTTAAAAAAATAATAATAACAAGAACTATAATAGTATGTCAGTGATTCTAAAATAACACCGATTCCAGAATAAAATCAAAATTGCGTTGATGCTTCACCCAAATTTTTAAAAGAAATAAGAATCTTTCATCATTTACATCCTCTTTCTTTCTTCTGCAAAGCAAAAGATACGTTTTTTTAAAGAACATATGGAACCAAACAACCCTGACTTGGACAGAATTTGACAAATAAATCACTGATATTTCTCAAAATAGTTTTAGAACAACGTAAAGTGGGGAAAATAAGCACAACATGTTCATTTTTGTCTGAAGTATCCCTTTAACTTCGAGTTGGTAGAGGTAGTGTGGTGTACTTTGATACTTTCTCTCAGTTTGTGTTGTTGTGTTTCTATTATTCAAATAAATCAATGTGGCGGCAGTGTCTCCTGAGAGAGTCAGTACAGTAATATGTATGTTGCAGCAGAGCGGAGATAGACACTACTCTTGTGTTGGTGGGACAACGTTATTATTTGTTGTTTTGATTGGTTGAAACCTCTGCTTCTGCAGAATGATACTGTGTACGCCTTACCCAGCTGGGAGACGAGGGAGTTGATTTGATGTGTCTTTGTGTTAACAAAGCCGCTAGTGTACATCTCTCAGAGGGGGGGCATGATCACACATTATTTGTTCTGAAAGAGTGATTTGTCCTAACAGGTCCGTCAATGCACCCCTCCGAGTTAATGGCAGAGATGCGAAACAGTGGGTTTGCGCTGAAGAAATGTGTCCTTGGGAGGGACAACACCATGAGTGATCCAGCACAGGTAATCTCCAGGTCCCTGCCCAAATATGACCCATGATATCCATGTCTGGAGCTCAGCGTGTGATTGCAGGAAAACGTCCAATTATTGAACGGATGGCTCACGAGCGATTCCCGTCGGTTGAAGGGTTAGACTAGAACTGATGAGACCAACAACTACAATTGCAAGAGAGACGAGACATGCTGGATTTCACACTGTGCTTCTACACAAAAGTGCTTTTCTGATTGGCCTCTTGTATATGTATGGTCAGCGAGTGGACCTAGTGATTGTGTGTTTGTGCTTCAGGAGCTTGTGGCCAGTGAGGAAGAGGACGACCCTGAGGTGGAGTTCCTGAAGTCTCTGACTACCAAACAAAAGCAGAAACTGCTTAGGTATGAGTAATTATTTATTACACGTACACAACCAGCTGTCTTCATAATAATCCAATTGATCGTCTAATAAATAAAATGGTCACACTTTAGTTTGGGGACGATTTCTCACTTTTAACTATTAACTACGATTTTGCCTCAATAAACTTCTAATTTGCTGCTTATTAGTAGTTAGTAAGGTAGTTGTAAAGTTTAGGTGTGGGGTGGATTAAGGGATCTAGAATATGGTGGTGCAGAATAAAACATTAATATGTGCGTTATAAGTACTAATAAAGAGCCAATATGCTAGTAATATGCATGCTAATAAGCAACTAGTTTATAGTGAGAATTGGACCTTAAAATAAAGTGTTACCAATAAGATGAAATAGGAAAAAAAATGAAATGAAAAATAAAGTTAGTAATATTATTAGTTAAACCTTTTATTATTATTATTATTGTTTATTTTTATTTTTTTATTATTTTTTGGAGATTGAAAAGTAGAATATCTGTATTTTCTTTTATTCTTTATAAACTAATTTCAGTGCAAGCAAGTAGCTGTTTAACATAAATATGCATTAGCCTTCCATTTGTGTTGCAATAATTTGTAACACACACGCACAAAAAAAGTAAAAAGGCCCAAAATGCACATTGGTCATATATACACTAGAGGTCGACCGATAGTGGATTTTACTGATACCGATAGCTAGGTTGGACCACACTGGCCGATACCGATTAATCAACCGATAGTTTTTAAAATAGATACTGAATGAAAACTAAATAGAGCTTTACTATTTAAAAAAAAAACAGTAACAGTACTGAATTATACTTTATAAATGAATAAAAATTTAGTATTAATATTTATTACTATATTGATTATTAAAGTTATTTCATAGTTTACAAATGTTAAAAGAAGAAACTTTAAAATTTAAAAATGAAGCCTATTAGTAAATGTTGAAATGAAATGAACACACTCTAACAAGGAACAATACTTCTACAGCTTTCGTTAATGTTACAAATGGACTCTTATTAAGTATTACCATTTCATTTCAACAGTCATGCTTAAAGATGGCCATCTTGAAATACCTACAAAAGGCCATATTAAAATTACATGCACAGGTTATTGATATTGTATGTGCACTCTTTATTTGCTGCTATTTTAGAACACTGCATGATTATCTAATTAAAATATAAACAAATATGCAAGTGAGTGACACACTGTGCAAAAGCACAGCGCTGCGTCTTGGAGAAGTCACTGGTATCACACACACACACACACACACACACCAGACACGTCACGTTCAATTTAAGCAGCGGTCTAAAACTGTTTATTTAATCACCAAACGGACATAAGTTTGCTTCAAGAATGAATTATGTGTCATAAATGAGTTTGAAGTTCGGTGTTTAAATAACAGAGCAAACGGAAAGAGAAAGCGCGATCTGTATTACAGCTCTCTATATGAAGCATACAGACTGTATTAGAGCCACGGAAAGACAAACGTTTTGCTGAAAAATGCACAATACATAATTTATAGCCTAGGGCGAAGTCATTATGTACATTAACAATGATTTGGGACAAATAGGCTATAATGTTATTTAATGGGAAACTATGTGAATGGCGCTCTGTTCCGCGGCAGGATTTTCTGTCGGCTGCATTTAAATGCGCGTTTGAAGTTTCCCGCTCTGTGCAGCGCGCAGTGTCACATGCCAAAACAAACAACATGTGCTGTCAGTGATTTCCGCCTCTAGAGGCCGCTCTCATACTGTATAATGATAGCAGACCATTCTCAACCACTCCAGCAACAGACGCAACACGAAAAAAAAAAAAAAAAAGAAAACTATCGGCATGGATTTTTGCCGATAACCGATTGTTCTGCAAATCAACTATCGGTGCCGATTAATCGGCAAAACCGATGAATCGGTCGACCTCTAATATACACATTATATACTACCGTTTAAATGTTTGGAGTTTGAAAGAAAGATTTATAAAAATGTTTTTGAAAGATGTCTGTTATGCTCACCAAGGCTGTACTTATTTGTTCACAAATACAGTAAATACAGTAATGTTGTGAAATTGTATTACCTTTAATTAATCTTATTTTAATTTCCAATACCCATTTTTTTTATATATATTTTAAAATGTAATTTATTCCTGTGGTGCAGAGCTGAGTTTTCAGCATCATTACTCCAGTCTTCAGTGTCACATGATCCTTCAGAAATCATTCTAATATGCTGATTTGATGCTCAAGAAACATTTCTAATTATTATCAATGTTGAAAACAGATGTGCTGCTTAATATATTTGTGGAAACCATGATACATTTTTTTATTTCAGGAATCTTTGATGAATATTAAGTTCAAAAGAACAGCATTTATATGAAATAGAATTTTTTTGCAACATTATAAATGCCTTTACTGTCACATTTGGACAATTTTATGCATCCTTGCTGAATAAAAGTGTTAATTTGTTTTTAAAAAAAACTTACTGATCCAAAACTTTTAAACGCTGGGAAAAAATGGAAAATGTCCACAATATACTATAACAATGACCAATCAGTCTGCAGTCTGTTTAATCTCACCCCCTTCTTCTTTTCAGAAAACTTGACCGTCTTGAAAAGAAAAAGGAGAAGAAGAAAAAGAGTAAAAAGGAGAAAAAGAAGAGCAAAAAGAAGCAGAAAAAGAAACAAGCCAAGAGCGAGAGTTCATCCAGCAGCTCATCAGACAGCAGTGACAGCAGCAGCGACTCTGAGGATGAGAAACCCTCCGGAAAGAAAGCCAAGAAGAAGAGCAAGAGAAGGAGGAACTCAACCAGTGACAGCAGCTCTGAGAGAGAGCCGGAGAAAGAACGCACCCACAGTCTGGACTCCAAACACGCACATTCAAAACACAATGAGCACAGAGTTCAGAGGTCACCAGACAACAAGCACAGCAGAGAGAGATGGAGGGACGACAAAGAGAGGGGTAAAGATAGACAGAGTAGGGAGAGGAGGAGAGAACAAAGCAGGAGCCCTCAGCGACGGAGAGATGAGAAAGAGAGAGGTAAAGGAGAGATACAGGAGCACGAGCAGGGAGAGAGGGAGAGAGAGAAGAGACAGGAGCGGAGAACGTGACAAGGGCAAGAGGGAAAGAAGCAGAAGTCGGGAAAGAGAAAGAAACTCTGATAGAAATGTCAGGAGGAGGAGTGTCAGTGGGGAACGAGGGAGGGGCAGTGAAAAACACAGCAGAAGTGATAGAAGAGATGCAGAGAAGAAGACAGAACACAGCAGAGGGAAATAGCTGGACACCGTCTTATCTCTGATTAAAGGATTCATTCAAATCAAACGTCGTACATCATTTTCTCACCCTCATGTTGTTCCACTGTGAGGGTTTTTTTTTCTTTTTTTTTTAAATATATACTCTGGTCTCTTTAATACTTTTAATTTTTTTTTATAAAACTTAATATAGACTGTGGCTGTCAAGCTCCAAAATGACAAAGCAGAGTCTTTGTGGTTCTTGTCTTGTATTACTCGTCTTCTGGAGTCATACAATACCTTTTATGTGACAAACAAACCAAAATTCATGTCATTATTCATGTAAATTCCCCTCTTTCTTTAAAACATCTCTTGGTCACCTGAGAACCGTTGACATTTGATAATAATTGGTACTGAGAGCAGGAAAGGGGAAGATTTTCAGTGAATATTAACTTTAAAAGTGTTCTGTTTGTCAAATAAAGTTATATTCAGAAGACTCGGAGTAAAGAACAGTGTTTTTTTTTTCCTTCATCATTTTGGAGCTTCATAGATGTCACAACTGCTGTGTGGGAATATTAGCTGTTTAAATGTATATATATATATTAAATTTCCTTTCTTAAGTGCAAAAGGGTTTGGACCGACTTGAGGGATGATAAATGATGAGAGAATCAGACATTTTTCTGTAAATGATTTGTTTTGTGCGGCTTTTCCATTTGTTCCTCATTTGCAGACATCTGTGAGAGTTTCTCCAGAAGAGGGCGCTCTGAGGATGTACAAACAACCTGTTATAGAGCGATTCAAATGATGTTTGACTCGGTCATTTTTTTCAATATTTGCTGTAGTCCTGGTTGCCTTTTCTTTTAGCGTTTAGCCCATCCAAAATGTAACGTTTGTTTGACTGAGTCTTTTTACAAGAGGGTATATTCTATACATAATAACTTCAATGATTTATTTTGCAGCCTGTTCAAGATCATTTAACTATGATTTGTTTTAGCTTCTTCCTCACCTTAAATGTTTATACATTTAAAAATATGTAAAATAAATGTATAATGAATGTGAGACAAAACTTCAGTTACTCTTCAACCTCAACCACATTCAACATTTTTCATCTCAAAGACGACTGAAATTATTTCTACACTAATTTTGGAGTTTTATTTTGGTAGCTGTTTGGTAGTTTGTTAGGAATTGTATCTTGATTTAAATTCAGGGGGACTTTATTAGGCTATTTGTTGTTTTAGCTGCAATGAATTTTGTTTGTAAGTTTCCAGTGTAAGCAACGGAACTGTGTAACTGAATATATTAATATAAATCAATACAATATCCACTGATTCAACTCCTCATGTTGAAGTGTCGCGTTCAAAATTCAAAAATAGGTACATGTGAAAAGCGGCAACAAAAATATTCACAGCACGAAATGTTATTCATTCAGAGCTCATGGTTTATACGCATAAATAATTAACATTTTTAATGCCTGAAATACGAGCACATAACCAGATTAACAAACGCGCGGGAAATAACAACTCTCAGTATTTATCAACATTCAAATAAACCCAACCCAAGGGTGGCGCTGAAGTACTATGTAAAAGTCGATTTAATTGCAATTCAATTTGTTTTTAATATTACAGGAACAAATACTGACTACTTTTTTGTATGTCACAGAAAAACATAAATAACCCACTGAAAGGCTGAATGTGACAGTATAACATCATCTACCATTCGCTGAAGTGAATTGGTTGATTTATTATTAATAATGATGAGCATTTAATTTGTAAACACGATCTGCGCTTGATGGACATTTTCTGACTAAAGGAGAGATGAAAGAGCAGCGCCGCTCCGGCTGCGCGGGAAACTCACACTACCGTCACGGCTGAGTTTCCCGCGCCGCGGCCGGAGCGGCGCTCCTCTTTGATCTCTCTTTTATTACCGCGCGCAAACAAAGCTGACTTCTGCCTCGCGCTCAGTCAGAGGGCATTCCAGAAAAACGCGAACAAAAGGCCGTGAGTGACAGCGCCACTGTCCGCCACCCCAGGCGCATCATTCCCCTCCAAAAGACTGAAAAGCATTTAGATCTTGTCCATGTAAAAGCTCCCGTTTGTAAATCTTAATAGAACCATATAATTGTAAAGCGTGCTCGTGAATGCCTTCATGCCCAAATAGCGCTCATTTCCGTAACACAAATTTTGAATTGTGTGCCATAAAATCGTTGCATCCTACATTAACTTTTAAAAGACCGAGAACTGTGTTCTGTACACCTGCTAGCCTATTTGGAGAAAACACTTGCCTAAATTGGTGTAAAACGGAAATTGCATTTTGTTGTAGGCTTATTTAAAATATTGGATATTTGACCAGTAGGCTAAGATTTATTAACCTTAAATATTTTTTTATTCGTTATTTGCAAAATGTCATCAGTTTTTCACGAGGTCATTAAATGATAATGGACCGTTTTCTATATTTGTGTATTTTTTTCCTGAATAGGCTGCCGCCTGTACGGCACCGGCCACCAGCACACAAAAGGAAATGAAAATAATTTGAGTCTATTGCCTTCTGGTCAATTTAGCTTGTAGCACAGAAAGCGTGTGGAGCAGACGCGCAGCCCTAACGAGTTCCCAGGCAGGGCTCGAGCTGTAATTATTCCGCCGGGTTTTCTGTGGGATCGGACGCTGCACTGGATAAACACAAAGAAGTCAGAGAGCATCCTTGAACCTTTTCAGTACAGGGCCACTGATATTCAAATAACAGCCAGAGACCGTTTGACTGCGAGAGCGTTTTAAATTCAACATTTGCATAGGGCCTCTCCCCATTTCCCCTTTCAAAAGTGGCATCCAGAAAAGGCAAGAAAGAAAGAGAGGGGGGAAAACTGTTCCCATAACACCAAATCAAGTGTAGCGTTTTATAAAAGCTAAACGATGCTTTATGCCTTCAGCCCTCTCTTGGATGGACATTTTCCGTTTGACATGCAAATTTAAGCAGTTAATTTGAGCAATTCAAATAAATATTCAGAGGCCCTTTGTCACTGAATCCCCTCGGAAAATGTGCGATAAAGAGCTCCTGAACAAATGATGTCTCGGAGAGTAATTAGATATTTGATAAGACACGAATCCCTAATCGCCAATACAAGACACATGGGGCTGCGATGTGCTCCAAGTCATAATTAATACTATTTAACAAGATTTTCATTTGGACAAAAATGCCTTTCCGGGGCATTAACTATTGATTTATCCCACTGGGGAAAACGAGTCTACATCAGCGCAACATTATCGATGTTTAGTCAGCAGAGTTTCATTTTTCTAGAATGTAAATAAATGTGCGTAATAATTACGCGCGGGCTTTAAACGATTCCAGCTGAGACTAGCAAAGCCTCGGTTGAACCGGATGAAAACATGTGCACCAGACAACCCAATCTTTCGATTTTAAATCCCTTTAATTACAAAATGAAAGCCTTATAAGCGTGACTTTGTACAATTAAACATTTATATATTTTTAGCAAGGTAAATGAAAGGTTAAATGAATTTTAAATAGCTGTGTAACATACATACTGACATCCACAAAGTGCGTCGAAAGGAAAAGAAAATTCCCTGAATTTCAGGATCCACCACAAAACAATCATAAGTAACATTTACAGGGAAAAATAACATGTTATTTTTGTGGATATATGTACACAATTAGCTCAACCGGCAGCCGTGGTTATTTAGTTCCCGCAGTGATTCTGCAGCAAATGTCCACTGTTAAAAACACTGAGCCTCGACGAGACTTCATCGTCCTGAAAGCTGAGGAAAAGCGTTCGTCTGTGCGCTGCAGAAAAAGCCAGTGTTGCACTGAAAGTGCTCTTTCCAATGCAATGTCAGAGTTTGTCGCGTACTCCAGACCCGTTTCCTTTTCTCGATTCACCTAAAAGAGGAAAATGCCTTTGAGGTCAAGCTCAGGACTCGTGGTGCGGAGACTGATCTTTGACCGTGACCCGTGGGTTTACACCCTCTAAAATCAGTTCGGGCGACTCGGACCTGGGCGTCTCCAGGTTGCTGGTGTCGGTGTCACTGTCGCTGCCCTTTTTGCCTCCGCCTCCAGCGGTGTGCGTTTTGATGTGTTTGCTCAGGTGGTCGCTCCTCATGAAGCGCTTGTTGCACACCGGGCAAGCAAACCGCTTCTCGCCGGTGTGAGTGCGCAGGTGCCTCTGGAGCTCGTCTGACCTGGTGAATCGTTTGCCGCAAAAAAGCCAGTTGCACACAAAGGGCCTCTCGCCAGTGTGCCACCTCAGGTGCGCTTTGAGGTGAGACGTTTTCCCGTAGACTTTACCGCAGCCTGGGATGTGACAGCTATGGAGTCCTTTCCTCCGCAGGCTGGCCCCCGCGGGCCCCAGCCGCTCCGCCTCATGGCAGTTTGGGCAGTCGCATGTGGCGCGTCCGGAGTATCTCCTGGAGGATCTGGAAGAGGTCCCTATGCCCGAGCTGGCGCCGGAGATCATAGCGGTTGTGGCCGACGCGTCAGTGTAAGTGGGGATCACAGTTTTGAATCCCTCCTGCGTCAACAGGTGCTGGCTGGTGGACAGGAGATGGGACGCAGTGGGGCTGATGCCGGTGGAGCTGAACGCGGAGTGCGTAAGGCTGGAGAAGTCTGGGTTGTAGCTGCTGAGCTGCGAGTGGATGGCTTGGGGGGTTCCGGAGTGCAGTGAACTTTGCAAACTGCCGGCTGGGTTTTGCACCTCGAGCCACGAGCCTGGATTCGTGTGCACGTCCCACCACGTTGACGCGCCGTTGGCCACCTCGCCAGAGATGGTGGAGTGAAAGCCGGACTTGTACCACGATTCGTACGGGTGCGCCATGCCGACCCGCGGATATAGGGTCTCTGCAGACGAGTGCATTTTGGAAATGAAGGCGGACTGTCCTGACTCCTGCGAGGAAACGCTCGCCGTGTTGGAGAACAAGCTGCTGTACTCGGCGGAGAACGCGGAGGAGGTCGGCGAGGTCGAGGCCAGGCAGAACGCGCTGTTTGCTGAGCCGGTGTTGGTCGTTAGTCCCGAGGTGCTGCGGCTTGTGGCGACGGCGAATCCGGGCAGGCTGGAGCCCAGGTTGCAGCTCGACGACGATCTCTTCCAGGGATGAAATCCGCCTTTGGAAAACGCGCTGGAGTCGGGGAGAGTCGTGAGGGGACTGGTGTTGCCAATTTTGTTGCAGGTTGCAGCCAGCATCGCTAAAGGGGTAGTTCCAAACCGCGGCTCTTCCTGTTTGGATGAGAAGTTTATGCTTTTTACTAGACTGTAAAACATAGTTGGGGTGTTTTGAAAATCAAACAATCCAACAAGTCTAAACCAAACGCCCGAATCAAACCAAAACACTGAGTCAAGCGCGAAAATTAGTTGCTTCACTTGTGATTTTTTTTTTCAAAATAGTTGTACGTCATGTCTTAAAAAAAGTCCTTAAAGAATTCCACGTTTACATTACGGTAGTATTATCATTTTTAATATGCTAACTAAAGGAATATTAATACACTATTATAAATTCAGTCCTTTATTTTTTATTATTATGCTATTCTTTTCCAGAAAGTATAGTTTCGCTGAACGTGGTTTTCAAGTTTCCAATGTTTTATTATAGCTTCTTCAGATCAGCGCTTTGGTTTAAGCCTTCATTTAAAGCACCAGTACTGTATAAAAAACCCACTAGAGAGTTAAAACCTCTGTGAAAATGGAAAGTTCTCTTGTGGCATCATTCTTTTTAAGAACGTAAATAAAAGCCATTGAAAAGTTTGAATGCAAGCAAGCAAGCAACACCGAAATGTCAATACTACCGGAGGAATTAATGCAACTAAAAGAACGAAAATACGTCGAATTAAAATAAAGAAGTGCGTACTTACCCCAAGTATAGACGTGGCCATATCCAGGGCCTTTCCTAGACAGCTAGTTGAAGAGAACAATGACTCAGTGTTCCAGTGTGACTGAGGGACAGTGCGCTGAAGCTTAACTCTCTCTACTCAAGTTGTATAGTGAGCGCGTGCTTTGAAGTACAGCTGGCTGCAATACTCAGCCAATCTGAGCGCGCGACGAGCCGCGTCCGACCAATAAGCGACGCGACCATGACAGAAATACTAAAGCTGCACGTCAATCAATGACTGGGGTACTGATCCCACTGTCAAGCAATAAGCCATCAGCTATTTTTCATCGTTTTTTTAAATATATATATGGCCATCAAGGCGCAGAATCTCCACACACTATAGTGCTCAGCTCATATTGGTATTTAATAGGCATCCTCCGATGGTAAGCGGCTCATCTTGATTTTATGCATGATATCCATATCTGTTTTGTGTGTCGATGTGCAAACGGATATGCTTAAAATTAAAGGTTCACACGCGTAACCGTTTGCAGCTGTGATCGCGATGTTATTTTAATTATGTGGCTATTTTGTAGGTAGTTATATTGTGATTTGATGTAGGGATTAAAACCATAACGATATTTCTGTTTAGGCTCGTTAGCGTTGTTATAAGGTGACATTACGCAGCCATGTTTTGAGAGGATACAAAATCATAAGTATCATGCAACGTCAGTGTCGTTTTCTTTTTCTTTTTTTATTATTATTATTTTTTTAAAGAATGTTTTAGTCATGCTTTGAAAATTCCAAATATTAAAAACATGTCGAACTTTCAAATTAGAACCAGTCGGTGAAATGCAAGAATGCATCTTGGAGGAAGAGGACGCAGGGGCTCCACTGATCCCACAACAGGTGTGTTAGACTTTTGTTGAGTGTTTCGTGTGTGAGAGAGAAAAAGAGGGAGGGATGTTGGGGGGCGCAGGTTAGGGTTTGGGGTGTTAATGCGCGCGCGCGCGCTCACCCTCGCGCTTCCTTTAAATGCCTTTAGAACAACACGCGAGCACATGACTCAAAAACCGTAGAAAATCGTTAAAAAATATTTATTCTTCTTATAATTTAGGCCTATATGAATTCTTAACGCAAAGTTTGAGCGCTAAATTATGTAGAATTAAATAAAAATAATATATATATATATAAAATAAATAAATACAAACCTTTTGGATATATATAAATAGCAGATAAAATAATTAATTATGCCATTTTCTTTACTTTTTTTTCTCAGTAATTCTTTTTTTATATATAAATATCAATGCATTATAGCAGTGTCTTGCGCTGCTTGTTAAAACATTTAAGGCTAATGACATAATGTAACAATAGCCTGCTTTGGAGTGAATCGCCTCCTTTTAAAAGTTAAAGCAATTTTCTTGAGAATGGCCCTGCCGAAACGCTGTGCATTACTGTATTCAAAATGACCAAATAATGCTCCATTATAGCGGTTGAACGCTGCCAGTCAGGCTGGATGCAATTTACTCCAAAGCGCTTTGCTTTAAATTCCCTCCTATGGAGAGAGCTAGGGAATATAAAACAATTTATTCAAATCCAAGTGGTGGAGTCTCGAAAATCGCTTGATTTCCGCAATCACTGCAAATTGACGGAGGAACAATTAACACTATTAAACGTCTGTTCAGCATAAACAAATTGGCCTGAGGCTCGGAGAGGTTTAGGTTACATATTTAGATATGTATGCGCATGTACTGCATGTCTATTCACACTGCTGCTGATGCTGCTGCCAATGAAATAAAACTGGGGCATCTGATGTGCATTTCTTACCAGTCAGGCGAAATGTGTCCAAAATGAGACGCTGATGAAAACAGGCCATTAAACAGACTACTCGCAATTATTATATGAATTAATATATCCACTTTGAGTGGTTTCTTTTCATTTGTGGATTGATTACCCCTGTCAGCTTTTATGTGTCAAATAGGCTAAATGTAGCTATTTAAAACTACATTTTATAATACAGACAGAAAGAAAATAAACATTAAACGCCACATTTAAATTATATATAAAATGTTTATTTTTTATTTTTTTAGAAGAAAAAGAAACAGGTCTTTCGTTTAAAAGTAAGCAAGTTAAATGTCAATGAATATGATCATTTTAACCGGACCTTACGCTCTGCGTATTTAAATTAAAACTCGAATTGTATTAAAAAGCACAGTCCGGCTGGTGGCTTGCGAGCACTTTTCTGTGGTAATTAGTAGCCTATTACAAGTCATTAGATTGATCAATGTACCTTAAACAATGCGAGTGATTTATTCGGTAAGAACAAAACGCTGTGCATCTATTGTCTTGAGCCTGAGTGACGATATACATCCATCACAGCGTTAAACAACACAAGATGAATGATTAATCCGGACCTATTCATTAAAAGGGTCTGGCCCGCTCCAGAAGCCCTGTATTCGTACAGAAGCAGGGAGAGAGGGCTTTTCAGAGGAGAATTTTTGTCGGTTGCCGCTGGGATTAATTTGTCCCACCCTTAAGAGGAAAAGCGCATTTGTGGATAATTAACTAATCTGGCTCATTTTAAAATCCCTCTCTACTACAGGTCCTTCACTTGATCACCACAAACAGCCTGGTTTCCTCCCTCTAACAATTCAGAGAGAGTCACAACAAATATTAACTCATATCTCAGTTGCTTTTTTGCAAATAGTGTCACTTCTCGAGGCACCTCGCAGGTTGGTTTTGTGATTAAATGTCTCTATTTGGAAAAACTCTTCTGGGGCCAACAGAAAAAAAATCCTGTGTTTGTGCAGTTTATGATTTTGACAATAAAACAAACGCTTGTTATGTCCGTTGACAGGTTCAAGCATGTTCAATGAGCTCACCGTGATTCGAGGCTCTAACCAAACACTGAGGACTAAGTCTTATTTTTTAATAAACCCGTATGAAAGGACGCGGGGTTTGTGGAAGTCTTTACGCGGGTGGCGCAAAACAAAGCGCAGTGAAGAGAAACGCCTTTGTGCTTCCAAGCAGAACATTTTTTCCTCAATTATTTCAGTTGTTAGATTTAGACAAACGAAGACACAGATTAAATCATGGGTGGGTTTTTCGATTTGCAGATTCATTCATATAATACATTCGCTAATTTATTCACACAACACATCTCTGTTGGATATGTGGCCATTGTTTTTAGGCAGATGTGAAAGCGCACAGGTCACCGGTATAACAAGCGTTCGCCGTGACATTCGCTTCCAAGTAAACCTGCAATTCCTCTGGACGTCGGATTTTACTGCATGACAGCTATTAATATAGCTGTTGACACTACGCAATTAAACCAATCCAAAAAAAAAAACAGTCGCGTATTAAACCAACACTTGTCAAATTGGTCATTGTTTATAAACTGTAGTTTCAGATGAAGTCCAGTGTCAGGTGCATTTTAGGGGCCCACAGTTTTAGTCACATCTCTCTCTCTCTCTCTCTCTCTCTCTCTCTCTCTCTCTCTCTCTCTCTCTCATCATCCAGCATTGTTTCATCTTAAAAACAGGAGGAACAGTTCACTAGGGTTACAGCCTTATGTGGCCATTTCAGTATCCAAACATGATGATCTTATCCGTGCACATTATGATTTCATAATTTGCTCACAGACAAAGAGCCTGTGGAGGATCGCTCTGACAAGCAGCGCGCAGGTCATGGCGAAGGATGTCGTGTTTGTTTTAAGTGGCCAGTGAATGTTATCTGCTATTCTCCGTCTGTCACAATAGAGCAACAGTGACACTGCGCACATTAATGCACGACTATTTCTTGGAAATTTGCATATGTGTGCCATATGATTTTTTTCCCCCTCTCTCTCTAGGTTTTTGGTAATGTTAATGCCGTCTTGGGATATTTAATTGCGGGATACTATCTTGCTATTTTTTCCACGTTATTGTATTTATGTATTTGCTATTTTTTTTATTAGCTTTACCAAAACATAACAAGAAAGGAAAAAAATTCCCAGCAATGCATTCAGCACGTTAGGTCGCGTTTCTGAGTCGAAACGTGTCTGTCATTGCAGTCGCAATCAAGAGAGGCTACTGGTTCTGTCAGGATCCAGCTCAGATAAACACACGCGCCAACAGGTGACTAGTGAAAATCCCTCGGTTCACGGCGCTGCCGCGGCTCAAACTCTACACGACGAGGCTGTCGCCTGTAATTTCTGGCGCAGAGGGATGGGTTGTGCGGAGAAGTGCTGAGGTCCACCACTGCTCATCTCTGTAGTGACCGTGTGACTGACGGCTCTGCTCAATTGAGTTTGGACTCGTCTGAGATGTCGTGCGACGCGAGCGGTTTGCTATGAACTTGATACAAATAGAAAGATGTAATTAAACTGCTTACATAGGCCTTACAAAAAGAGAGCACTGTCACGATACTGTGGTGTTACGATTTAAATATCATGGTGTATGAGGTTGCTAAGGTGCTGTTGCTACATCACTGCGCCATGTATTGCCATAAAGATGTGGCTACGTTGGCAAAGGCAATTCTGTCTTTTAATTTTCTTTAAGGACCTTTTAAAGTACTGTTTCAGTAGTATATGAAAATCCATGGCATTTCCATGTGATACCATCAATGATTTTCAGCATTCAGCATCATTACTTCAGTGGCATGAGGCTATATATATATATATATATATATATTCAAACCAAAATTTGTTCAGACACCTTCAACATTTCTCACATTATCACAGTTTATTCGCTATAGTTTTGAAAATGGTAATAAAATATGACAAGAACTTAGAGTTAAACAGATATTTTATCAATTTCACTGCTAGTCCACTGTATGAAGAACTTTTGGGTATAATTCACTTACATAAATGAACTATAGTGTTCTGCACTCAAAAATAAATAAATATTATGTCTGGTGTCTGAATAATTTCTGGTTTGACTGTATGTATATATATATATATATATATATATATACTGACTGTATATTATGATATCATGGCTCTCACATATAATTTCTTGGCCTTCATCTTAAGCAAGTCCAAGCAGATTTGACGGCCCTTGCAGTGTTTTATTTAGCTGTTTACAGAGAGGTTTCTTCACTACTTTAGAGGTCACTCTTAAAGTGCCCTTGAATTATATTCTGCTGTCAGATTGGATGCGTTATTCTGGGCAGTGAAAGACCTCGAGCCCTATGTCATCAATCTAAAGCAATTTCAGCCCTATTGGTTTTTGCGTTTCGACCAAGCAGTCATTCACATTCCCAGCAGCAGGTGAGGTGGAGACAGCTGGTCTCGCGGTCACCCTTCCCCGAGTGAAGGACTCTTCAGCTGCCGCAGAAATCGCTCATCCTGCTCAACATGGGGTCGTGGTCTCACACCACCACTCCACCCGCGCAAACAATTTACCCCTGAATCCCAAATCCAACAGATCTATTATGGGATTAAAGGCCTTGCTATCAGGCTTTGTGCTGGAATAATAGCAGAGCGTCAGTTCGGATTCATATGTTATTTTCCTTTGTCTTTTGGAAATGAGACAATGTTCTTTAGTGTCTATACAGTTCTGATCCAGTCATGGACGTCATGTCAGTGTGTGCGCTGTGTCTCTATTTTCAGGAAGTCAGCTCGACACAACAGCGCACCGCATCTCAAGGCTTCCTCTTCCGCATCACTGAGCCAGATAAAAACACTGAATCCAGGCACCACCAACGCTGCCATTTGCCCAACACACACACACACACACACACACACACACACACACACACACACACACACACACACACACACACACACACACACACACACACACACACACACACACACACACACACACACACACACACACACCTGCCAGGTATGGGGTTTGTCTGTCTCACACTGTGCATCTGTCTGTCTGTATTTGTTGAAAGCTTTCGTTCTGCACCAGACACAGTCAATTAAGGTGCAAGAATGAAAGGAAAAGATTAAGAAATAAATATATCAGGCCATATACATTTTGGAGTCCTGTCAATGCTATAAAAATGATTAATCAAACAATTATATTCTGCCATTGCTAACTTCATTTTTTTTTGTACCAGCACCCACTGGGCCACTTTCCTATAGATGTTTATTTTATTATATTTACAGTGGCTCCAAAATGCATTTAGACTATCCATATCATTAACTACAAACATGTTTCACTAACATTTGACAAACAGAAAATGTCTAAATACACTTTAACAGAAAACCTTTTTTATAAACCTTTATTATGTTTTCAATTAATTAATAATTTATTTATTTATTTGCTTGATATGTGTGCATTTAAGTGAGGAATTTATTTAAAATAAATGCTGCTTGGTTTTATATTTTGTATTTAATTCAATGGCACTCAAACATTTTAACTGGGCAGTACAACTTTTATTTTATTTATTTATTTTGATCTGATCTTATTTTATTTTTGATTTAATTTAATTTAAATTTAGGGTTGTCAAATCATGATTAATTGCATTCACAAAAGAAGTTTGTATTTACATAATATATGTATTTGTACTGTGTATATGTATTTATAAGCACACACACATATATATATATATATATATATATATAATATATAAATATATTACATATTTTTCCTAAATATATTCACACATATATTATCTAAACACAAACTTTTATTGTGAATATCGCGATTAATCGTTTTGACAGCCCTAAAATGTAATTTAATATTCAGTAGTCTCCCCAGTGAACTTCTGAATATATTTTCTGGGCTCAGAAGTGGGTGATATTGTTGATCAGAATTCTTGTCTGGGTTTTCTCTGATGGTTTCTGTCAGGTTGTGTAGGATGTATATAATGTATGTTTTTCTGTCAAGGAGGTGTGTGCAGTATGTAAAGGCTTCCTGTCACGCAATAGTTTTATGTTCGGCGTTGAGTCATGACTGAGAGCGTCTGTCTGGCCGGGTCGGGCTGGGACCGCACCTGTTCCTTCTCACACACGTTTACCTCAGTAACCGTGAGCAATGCAATGACTCCCTATAGTTTTATGGCTACCTCGTCATGGAGGTTACTCATCGCAGCAGTGTGCAGAGTCTTCAGAAATATATCCACAAAAGTGCACCCACATGTTGGCATGTTGCTTAACACGAAATCACAAGGGCCGACATGATTCAGAGTATGTAGTTTTAGTTTTTGCACGATAACAGAGTCATATTAAACTGTCTGCAGCTATTCATAAAGTTGTTAAATTCAAGCTGCTACTCATTTGTACTTTAGTTGCCTTCACAAGCTGCTAACTAAAAGTGATTGAAGGTAAAAGTAAAGGAGCTATCAAATAACATATTTGATTATTGGTCAGATCAGAAAACAGCTTTTCTACCCTCACAAAAAGTTTGGGGCTGGTAAGATCTTTTAAATGTTTTTAATTAAGTCTTTATTGCAAGACGTTTATGCAAAAATACAGTAAAAACAGCAATATAGTGAAATATTATTACAATTTAAAATAACTATTTTCCGTTGGAATATATTTCAAAATGTAATTTATTCCTGTAATGCAAAGCTGAATTTTTAGCATCATTACTCCAGTCTTCAGTGTCACATGGTCCTTCATAAATCATTCTAATATGATTATTTGCTGCTAAAGAAACATTATTATTATTATCAGTGCTGAAAGCGGTTGTGTTGCTCAAGATTTTTTGTTGAAACCTTAATAGAAAACAAAAACATTTATTTGAAATCTATTTTTTTTTAACAATATAAAAGTCTTTACTGTCACTTTTGATCAATTCAGTGTGTCCTTGATTAATAAAAGTATTAATTTATTTCAATCAATCAATCAATCAATCAATCAATCAATCAAATAAAATCTTACTGACGCCAAACGTTTGAAAGGTAGTGTATGTTTAGTTACTGCTCTCTATCATCCATTCAACTCCAAACCAAAACCAGATCCAGACTGACTGCTGAAAAAAATAAATAAGTTAAAGTTAAAAATAAAAATAAGAGGACTGGATGATATCAACTGCACAGCAAAATGTTTAAGAAACCGTTGAAGTATGTCCTATTGAAAAAGGTTCATCATGATTTGCTATAGCGATTGCTAGTCAGAGGAAGGTGGTAATAAGAGGTACATCTGCTTGTGCAAGAGATGATGACCCATCAATGTTTTTGGTCTTTTGACTGTACATTTCTGTACAAATCTTCTAAAAGTTCCTTTTGTCAGATTTTAGGAGTGCACTAACATACAAATGGTCTCTAAGTAAACAGACATGGGCTAAAAACCACTAAACTCCAATTTGAGTTTAATAGGCTTTTGAATGCAAGTCAGAGTCGGCCACTAACAACAGCATAATAAATACAGCATTCCCAGAAGAAACGGTGGATTAAAACCATCTCTCTGAAAAAAAAAAATCAATATCCTTGAAAGGCAACCCTCAATGTTTAAATGCTGCAAATGAAAACCGTGTTGTTTAACTGCCAATAATGAAATCCAAGACGAGAATTGAGCACGGCCTGACATTGTTATGCTCCTAACTGCATTTCTTTATCTTCATTAAGAGGCTGACATTCACAACAGCTTAAAGACAAACTGTTTGTCTCTGCCTTATTATGGCAACTAACTACAAACTGTCATTTGGCATCGGCGGAGCGGTCCACACTCAATGCTTATCACATGTCATCTCTGCGTGGCAGCACAGAAATTACGCTCCTCTCATGTTTCTTTTGTGCTCTCGACATCGTCTTTGTCTTACACAATTAAGGTGTTACACGGTAGAATAATTTAAATTGCCGGCACTAAAATGGAGACGGAGGCTCTTTTTAAAAATAGCTGAATTTGTTTACTGATTGTATGCAGCTATTGACTTTCCCATTACTGGAGAAGAGCTCTGATTAGTGGATGTGCTGTTTGCCGCGGGAGCAAGAGGCGGAGGGGATATTGTTACAATACCGAGCACTTATTCTCATTGTTTAGTGGATCTCTTTGCTTGACATTACCGCTGGACAGGGGAATAAAGGTGTCACGGCAGCTCCGAGGCCATTTTCTGACAGATGCTCAACGGCCCTTGTGAGGCGAGACAGGCTGCGTCGGTCTTACCTTTGGAAACTCTCTGAAAGGCTCTTGGAGATTTTCATATTTTACACGGTGTCATGCGTCTCATGTTCGCCTCAGACTGCAGGTGAAAACTATTATTCTGGAGCTGTGTGTAATGCGGATGTCTGTCAGGAAGTGATTGTTTTCTTTGAGTATATCCACATGCAGATGTGCAGTCCTGAGGATAAAAGACAGTCTATATGTAGAAATGAGTTCATATGTGAAGCATTTCTTGAGGTTAACCTACTTTTCTTTTGACACTGGGGTCCCTGACAAAAAAAAAACCAAATAACAATATATTTCCATTGTCTGAAAGGAAAACAGTCTTCATTTGAATAGTGTAATAGCAGTATCATCTTGTACAAGTGCACTTGGAGGTTTGCAGTATGGAAGAAAACTTCTTTCTCAATGAGTTGCGTATGTGAGCCACTGCAGTCTAAAAAATACTGGGTTGTTTCAACCTAACTTTGGGTCAAATATAGACTAACCCAGCTGTTGGGTTACATTTTTACATTAAATTTTTAACCCAAAAGTTGGTTTAGTCCATATTTGACCCAAAGTTGGGTTGAAACAACCCAGCATTTGTTTTAGAGTGTATCATGAAGTTGTCTTTCCACGGCTGAGTTAAGCCAGGCCTGTGGTGACTCTAAATTCTCTGTAAAATCCCCCAATTAGTGTTGGGGAAGCTACTTTACAACTGTAGCTTGTCAAACAGTTGTTAGCTACAAGCTGTTTATTCAAAGTTCAGGCTGTTTGTTTAAGGTACACTCTAAAAAATGCTGGGTTAAATACAACCCTGCGTTGGGTAAAGTATGGACAAACACAGAGATTGGGTTGTTTTGGCCCAGCATTTGGGTTACTACCCAGAAGGTTGGGTTAAACATTTAACACAACCGCTGGGACAAAAGAACCGAACTGCTGGGTTTGTCCATATTTTTACACTTTAGTTTAGGGACCAGTTCTCACTATTAACAAGTTGCATGCAAATTATATTACTAGCATATTGGCTGTTTCTTAGTTTGTATAAAGCACATATTAATGCCATATTTTAGATCACTTAAACAACAACCTTAACAACTACCTCACTAACTATTAATAAGCAGCAAAGTAGGAGTTTATTGAGACAAAAGTCATAGTTAATAGTTTGGTCCCCAAACTAAAGTGTAACCATTATTTTGTATTGTTATTGTAGTAAATATTATAATTTGTATATGTAGCATTAAAAGAAAACACACATTGCATGTGTTATTTTAACAAACTGTCTGAATGAGCTGATTTACCAAAATGAATCAGCTTTATATGAGAGGGTGGACATTTTGGCAAAGAGATTTGATTACCACCGAGCTGCGTATGCCAACAATATCACCCAAAATGTAGCATCTTGTCATGCTAAATTGCTAATCAAAGACTTTTTACTGGAAAAGAGACCAGGGGTCTGACCATTTCTGCTGGCATTAGTATCTATCATGCAGCCACTGTATAATTTGGCAAAGTCTAACCATGTTACTGGCACTGCATTTGATACATCGGAGTGGTGGTTATAATTCAGTCCCATGAATCTACCATAAGTGTTTCCTCTGGTGATATATTTATGCCGCCTCTGTCCTGTTAAATAGACTGCATTCGCTTTTTTATGATATTCAAGTAGCTTTCAGGTGCAGCTTCAGGCCAAATTACTAAACCACATTTTTCACCACTGTACTTTACCACATTTCCAGCACTGCAGATCAGTCTTACAATGCTCATATTATATAGATTGTAATTGGAATATAATTTGGTTTATCAGTTCTTTTGATATGTTTCTCCACTCATTTGTTGTGTAATGGCAGGGTTTGTCAGTAAGTAACAACTTCACAAACCACAAATCCCTTTTGGAGCTTCCATTAAGGCAATATGCTGAATCAAATATCTGTGTAGCTGTTGGATGGTGGATGAAGACTTTAATTTAGGTGAACAGAATGCAGTAGAATGTGTGCATATGTATGGCTTCCAGTATTTTTGTGTAATACAGGACACATATGGCTGATGTACTGTGACCAGCGGGAGGGGAACTGTACATTAATATTGGTTTTGTTTGCTGGCCACCATGTGTAATTCAGTGAAGCAGGTTTTTATGTGATTTATAACTCCCGTCACTTGGACGATCCACAAAATTTTGCACAGTGCCATGTGCTAAGGCATGCGTTTTAGGATTGCTTATACTCAGTATTTGGAGTTTGTTCAAATTGTGCAACTTGGTGTGAAGTGAGCAACTTCTTTTCTAAGTGATAGGAGTTACAGTTTTTTCCTGGTGGTTGATAAAAAATAGACTTATACTGAAGAAGGGACTCATGTCTATACACTAGAGACTTGCACCACTCACACATGGCCTTTAAAATATGTAAAGCATCCAGTCTATATGGTTTGTCTTTACTTGTGTTGCATATTAAAAAGATGAAATGCTCCCAGAGTTCATTGCGATATTGCTGTATTTTATGGCTCCTTGTATGTTTAACCATATCCAGCTCCTTTTTTATCTTTGTCATAAACAAAGCCTGTGAATAGAACTGGAAAACCAGCCCATAAAACAGACACTTTTCTTTTATGAATTTATGGCTCACTGTTTTCACTCACCATTGTTTTCCTTGAACAGATTCCACTGAGTATAAATGGTTCCTCCACCACTTAACCATTAACAATCTCTGTCTTTGTTTTGTAATTATAGAAATGTTTTATCCAGTGTCAGCAGGGACATGTTTCAACATCCAGGGCTCTTCTTTTTATCTCCTGATTATATGGTAGTGGGAACACGCTTTTTCTTGCATCGAGATGAACGTTTGCCAAATGCGCTGAGTGTTCAACATAAAACTGTGCTGTGGCACAAATATCTGCCAGAATATGTGTGAACGTGCTGCTTTTCATGGTTTCATATGAAAGGTTATGCAGACATTCCGACCTTACGGCAAACCGGAAAAGTAATTTCAATTGATTATAGGATTAGTGTAGAAAACTGTGCAGGTTATGAGCATGATTGTCAGAGGTCATGTTTGGGTTTAGTTCTGTGTTACTAGGTCATGTATTGATGATTACCCTCGTTCTGTGAAAAATCTCGCAAGATTCACATGCAACATTGAACTGGGGTTGGAAAGTTTAGTCGACATTATCAACAACATTGACAATAAAAAAAAATTGAAAAATGTTTTTGTTGTTGTACAGTCGTTTGATCTCATATGACCTTATATAAGGTCTACAATTGCTGACCAGTTAGCTTCAGCCCTTCCAACATCAATAGAAGAAGACACACTCATGAGACGTGAAAATGAAGCCGAACCAGTGGAGTCTGATAAAGATTTACAAAATTACAAAAAAATAAAACAAAAATGCTGTCATGCAAAGGCTAATGTAAAAGTTATTTTGCATTCTTCTGTTAGGGGTAAAAATAAGTTCGATAAACGCTTTGCTGTTAGCGAACATCTCAGCATTTTTTTACATGAGCTCAACAACACTCAATGACATGACACACAAGCAACAAACATGACAGCAGTGAGAAAACAGCAGTTAAGAAAGCATCTGATCATAGTGATGTGGATATGTTTGCACAAGATCTGCAATCGCCACTCCAGGAAAGTCTAGTCACGTCTATTTATATCGCGCTTTATACAATAGACTGCTTTAAATCAAGCAGATTTTCAGTTTTAAACAGTGTCAGTGTTGCTTTCAGAGTTACAACTTGATTTCCTGCTATGAAGCAGCTTTTATGTATATGAATATGCATAGAATATGTATAACTCAATATTTTAATGAATTGCAAAATCTGAATAATCAACCAAAGCCTACTGATTCATTGATAAAATAATCAACAATTAGTCGATTAATGCTTTTAATAAGTCTTAGATTATTAGTATCAAAATAATTGTTTGTTGCAGCCCTACATTTAACACTAGGTTCAAACTGGAAATCAAACTGTTCATCCCAACACATTTGCATGTTATTTCAGTGCAAAAATCTTACTCACTAACCACCCCAATCCAGTTTAACCAGACACTAGTTTAACCCTGAGCTCGTCTACCACTTGCATCATGCATATTGAATAAATTAATTGTCATCTTTTTATGTGCAAACACACCTCCTTTCTGTGTAAAGATTGTGTCTTATTCAGAAAAGATCTATTTGCCAGGTGCAACTGATGATTTGATATTTTTATATTATTGTGATATTTTTAAGGCTGGTTTGTGAACATTTTCGTTTGATCCATGGTATCAGTAATTTATGGAATGATGATCAAATAATGCAAGCGATTCTGGTCTTTGGATCTCTGTAGTGGGACGATGCTGAGTCCTAGTAAAGTATGCCAGATTATAGCGATCTGCTGTATCCTCCACAACTAAGCATTCAGAAACAGCCTGTAAATAATTGCACTGTGCATGTTACATTATAATTTTTTTTGGCCATTTCCCTAATTTGCAGAATTCTTTTAGTGAACCAGGCACTAAGACAAATAATGCATAATGCAAAATAAGACATGTTCAAATAAAAAAAATCTTAGTGCATTTCCCCATTGTGATTATTTGGAGTCCCACAGCGACTCTACCCCTAACCTTGGTAGCAATAAATGTGAATCTGATGAGAGATTTAGCAGAGTGGAGTTTATTAGACCATTGAAAACCAACCATGCCACTGTGTATCATGTAAAATTTAAGCATCTGGACAAATCTGAACACTTTTTAGATCATTTTTTGGACATAAGAGGGTGTCAGTCATTCGTTGTGTCTCGCTATGATAGTCATGGTTGTTTCATGGGTTTAACCGCTGCTGGCTGTATGGCTGTAACTAAACAGAGAGAGTGTTTTATCAGCGAGTGATTGGAGCCAGGCAGCGGTTGGACTGGAATTGCAGGCTCTTGCAGAGACTTTTGAAGTACGAGGAAATGTTGCTCAACCTTATACCCTGCAGTATGTGCCGAGATATTTTCTGGTACTCTAATGATTTCAAAAAGGCTGTGTAAACAGTGGATTTATTTTCACTCTGAGCCTCCAAAAACTATTAGAGAGGAGTTTGGGGATCTGAGCGCTGAAAACTGAAGCCTCGATGTGCCTCATGTTCGGAAAGAGCTTCACGGTAGCTAACCGATGGTGTACTTCAGCCGGGAGAATTGTGGTTTGTCTGTGAGTGTAGTATCTCATTTGCCTTAGTCTGGTACACATTATGAGTCTCTTTCCGTGCCGCTCTGTTATTCTTGCTCAAGTCACGTCTGTGGCCCAAAGCTCCCCAGAGCTGTGCATTTTCACATGGGCTGATCGCCGTTGTTGTGCTTGGCTTCTCTAAACGCACACCTTCTATAATCACTAATGACACCGGCACCTGCACATGACTACGTATCAAATGCAGCTCTGTGAAATTACGCAGACTACTGAAAACGACTGTTATGTTACAGAGACTTACACTCCTGTAGAATTGCAGAAATCCCATTTTGTTTACACAGAGTTGGTATCAAGCCAAACAATGAAGAAGAAAGCCAATGTGGTAGATTCAAACGACTTGGAATATAGTTACACCCTGAAATGAGTTTTGTGGTACTTTACTTCAAAATCTTACATTTCAGCATCTGGCACCTCTGGAGCTGCTGGAAGCTGACCATATTTCATATTTCATCAAAATATCTCTGGGAGATGCTCTGTGATGTGGTACGTGTGACATATGTCCTTAGCAAGATAACATTCTGTCCACATGCAACAATATCCAGCGGCCGTCTCTTTATTGTGGGAAGACAATCTTGTAATTTTTATCTCCCAGGGGCAGTTTGAAAAGAAGGTTAACAAGTGCACGGAGGTGATGTAACGCATGTTGTCACGCTGTAATCCAGGCTTTCACTTTTATAATACTGAGTGCTCATCTTAACCCTGAGATTTAAACTTAATTCATTCTGCACCGTTTGTGAACACAATACCTACACTCATTGGAAAACGCAACTATTTATCAATTTGCCAAATTAGTGGTGAATTCACATGAATTTGTATGAAAATGTATGATTTTTTGAAAAACAAAAAAACAAAAAACAAACTAAGGGCCAGATTTACTAACAGCATGCACTAGTGCACACCCTCTTTTGGCATTAAAAAAAATATATATTGTCAGGATCTACTAAAGACACACAGTGAAACATAAGCGATGAAAAGGTGTGGACAGTCATTTTTGATGCTGATTATGCATTTGTAGGAGTTTTACTTTCAAAAGCAACATTTATCCGTCTGTAAGTGAAAATGAAAATTATTTTAAGGTGATTTACTAAGTTTTGCGGTAGTCAGTTTACTGGTATTTGTGCCATTATTTACTATCCGAAAAAGCATGGCTTTGTTCAAAATCACACACTCTCTTGAGTTGGTACTTTTTTGAATAAGTAATTACTTTGCGACCTCAAAAAGAGTATGTTCTGTATTGCATGAATGTATGTAGTATGAATATAATCTGGACGTATATTCGCCATGTTGTCATTGTCATGTGAGCAGCGTCAGTTGTGTCGCCTCACTGCCATTCATAAATCCTCTCCCATGGCCTCATGGGATAGTAAAGTTTCCATCGTATGCACATTTCAGAATCACGCCGGAAGTACTACTCTTTTATGAGTACTATAAATTCGGACATACTTCTTTTTTCCACATACTGTTTTATATAGTAGGGAAGTATGCTATTTCGGATGCAGCCCATGTCTTAACCCAATTTGTGCATGTGTTGTTTGCGCCTGATTATCATTGGCTCTGCTTATTTGCGACCCTACGCTAATTTGCACTGTTCTTAGTAGATTGCGTTGATCATTATGTAAATACTGTGTTATTTAATTTGCACATTTTTGTAAGTAGATCAGCTGCAGAACTTTCCATTCCCATCTTCACTTTTATGGAATTGCACCCTGTTTAGTAAATCTGGCCCTTAACATAAAGGTCCACCCTTAAACCTATAACCCTCGGCGGGGTGTAACATATGAAAACACACCATCAATTGAGTTCTTATGAATTCATACCAATTCGCCACCAATTTACAAAACGTAAAAATATTTACAAAGTATTTGTGAAATTTATTAGCAACTTCTGAGTGGATACTACGCCAATTTCTTTTTCAGTGTAGACCACCCTGACAACTGTCCACAACATCATGGCAGGAATTTTGCACCGACGAATGATACAAAAAGCAAGTTGTTCATTTTAAAGGTTTTCGAGAGGAACAGCTTGGCCTGTTCTCAGCTCTAATTTTTCCCACAGCATACCGACAAGCATCGAGAGCATTTGTACCGTTTTTCCGCCTAAGTGCACACAAGTGCTTGAGGCACTAGACAGACACATACACCAGGTCTCACATTGATGTCACAGCACAGTGATTTATCAAGGAGAAATCCTCCCGATGTACAGTACACACTACAACATTTACACACTCTGTCACCACGATGAATTATGTGATTGCAGTCAATGAGAAAATCTACTGTATTTTGAGCGCCATTTACAGACAGGCGCGGCGAGAGTGAGAGGAGGGGGTTTCAATCCGCCGGCGCGTGTTTGCGGCCCGTGTTGAAAGACTGTCAGCGTTTAAAACGAGCATTTTGATTAGGCTCCGATTGAGGAGTCTCTCTCTGCCTTGCCTCGTCCTGGGTGATTAGACTAAAACGGTCGCTCGTCTTGACTGGAGATCGCAGCAGTTCCACATAACACGCTCCGTGATTGAAGGTCGAAATATTTTGAATTCTAATGGAGGCTGGCTGGATGAATTGCCTGAAATAGACTGTAGAATTTGCGAACAGCCTCAACCTCCCTACCTCCTCCCCCCCAAACCGCCCCGTGTCCGCTGTGAAAAGAACGGTTGGGAATGGCTGTGCTTGATGATCATAGAATTACTGGATGGTGATTCTAAACCCCTCAAAGAGGAGTTGCTATGGAGATCTCGTTCCAAACTGTGAAATGATTCCCCTCAGAAAGCCTGGAGAGCAGAGGGCTGAACACATCATTGTTCAGGTGGTGGTTGGTTAGGAAATTGCCGGTGGCTGAGCAATCACAGCGGCGGCTATAGTTAAGGATCTAAAACGGTTTGCTCTCGGAATGGTGTGGGACAACACGGATGTGCATATGATGGTTCCTTTCAATCAAGCCGCTCTCAGACGCACCGGGGCAGGGAAATGACAGACAGAGAGCTCCAGTGAAAGACGAATGAAAACCATTATTGTCTCTCAAAGCTAATGAAATCTGGGACTGTCCTGATATATCTATTCTTTGACTGCATGAATCTCAGAGCTGGTTTGAAAGGTTATCTTCCCTGTCAAGTGAAACCTCTCAATGTCTCATCTAGCGGCGCTCTTGGCCTCTATAATATTATGTTAATGAAGTATTTGGGAAAAGATTTGCGCCATCTCTGCGAGAGAGAGCAAACATTTTGGCCCGCAACAAATGAGATATTTTCAAGTTGCATGCGGTATCTGAAACATTAGCAGTTTGTGCCCTCGTATTTGCAAGATGAGGACTCGTCTTGTTTACACTCCGTAAACATGGCAAGTCCATTATATTTGTGTATGTAACCGGATTATTTTGCTGTTGTGTAGACAGAGGAGAATGGCTTCTTCTACTGACAGACTCATAAAGCAGCTTTTACGGTCTTGAATGCCAGGGCAATTGCAGCAGCACATTCGTGTAGAACATCTTAACAGCGAGCCAAGGAATGCAAGTGATCTAGATGTGCTCTTCCCTTTTCACGTGTGAGAACACGCACAGGAAGCGGACTGCCGCTGAGTACTGTAATTTGAGTGAATGATGTCGATCACATGATTTTGCAGCCGTCAACAACAAAGGAGACAGTTGTGGCATCCGAATCTGTCCTGAGTGCGTCATATGTTTTTCTGCTTAATAATTGACTTACGTCGCACTGAGTATCTGTGATATTGCAAATCCTCAGTAACCAAAATATCATGCTGTGCAGCTTTTACCACAAAAAACATGTATATAGATACATCACATTGATGTAATATGAACAGTAAATCACAGGTTTTAGACCATACAGTACATATTTGGTGCATCTTGTACAAACTATTTATGCAGCACAGACGAAAGTTGAATATCCGTTGGGGCAAAACTACCAAAATTATACATATGTATTACAAATGACCATAAATTGCATGTATACTTATGTATACATGACATTAAATACGCAATATGTAAATGACTATAGAAAAGACCTATGCTTCAATACTTCCTAAAAAAGTATGCACCCAGTTGTTGAATATATGTAACTACAATAATTTGCACAATATGCATTGAATTTACCATAAAGTACAGTTTATATGTAAATAAAACAAAGATGTATCACATAAATATAGATCATATATAAACAGTTGTTTCTATATCTAAATCTAGACCATTTTTGTTCCTTAGTTCTTTACTGCAAAACATAAAATTAGATATTTTTTAAATTTTCAAGTTTGCTTTTTTAAAATTTTAAATTAAGTTTTTACCACAGTTGTTCTGTGAAAAAAGCTTAAATCTCTTCATAGGCAGTTAAACAATCTCAAATGTGATTTCTTTGTGTGCATGTGTATATGAACACTTGTATTTGCTGGCGTTGTGGCCCTACAGATCTCTTTTCTCAGCGAGACTTTGGCTGTTCTGTTAAAGATGAAGGCTTTGGTTGGGTCAGACAGCCCAGGCACACCTGCTAATGGCCCCTCCAAACATACAGTAACTAAAGAACAGCAGTAAAATGGTAATTGCCAGATAGACTTGACTTCTGAGGCCGCTCTCCCTCTTTCCCTCCTCCAGAGCTCTTTTTTTTTTTACGGTTCTTCTTGCGGCTGGCTGTGGCGCCGTGCCCTCATAAGTACAGTCTTCTCAGAGAACTTTACCCAACCTGTTGTTAAAGGACTAATTGTGGAGATTTCCCCTTGGCTTGTCCTCTGCTATCTGTGTTTATTCAAACATCAAACAGACGCTTTCACTCACTGGGAAATATAAATATTGGAAAAATGCGAGAGAGCTCAAGATGCAGAACTAGACTAACTCCTAAACTAAAATACCTATAATTTTCCCCACTGCTTTTAAATTAATTAAATACATTCAGCATTAGTTTTGTCTATACTTTCTATAATTTTAAAATAAATACATTGTAATTGTAAAAAATCCATTAAAATGTTTGATCTTGTAAAATAATATTTGCTTATTTGTAAAATGAAATTCAGCAGATACTGTGTTCTTTGTGAAT
Organism: Schizothorax lantsangensis; assembly: GCA_027422415.1. Taxonomy (NCBI): domain Eukaryota; kingdom Metazoa; phylum Chordata; class Actinopteri; order Cypriniformes; family Cyprinidae; genus Schizothorax; species Schizothorax lantsangensis. The sequence goes on from CM049848.1 coordinate 11,784,765, forward strand.
ATTGTGAATAATACATTTTGAAGGAATCCCTGTGTGAAATGATAAACAAAATATCGAAAGAGAGATTCCCTTGAGAAATTAAATATAAAAAATACAATGGTGCTTAAATGAGCAGATATATTTTAATATATTTCTGGCCATCCAGGAACGACTCGTGTCATTTTTTTCTTAAAGTTCAAGCATTAACGCAGAGAACAATAGCACATTTTCTTCCCAATCACTGCAGAACTGGGAGCCGGCAAATTGAAGCAGCAAAACAATAATTCCCTTGATTAGCCCCTTTCTGTGTGGGGTAAGTGAACTGTTTATACTGTGGAGTACCTCAGAGAGAGCAGAGCAACCAAAACAGCCTCATTAGCCGTGCAGTAATTGGATAACTTCATTTCAGCAGGACAACCAGAACACGTCATGACAGCTTTCTGCAAAGTGCAAGACTTTACCTTGCATATGACACAGGGCAAAGTAGCCTTCATAAAATCTTTTATTAATAAAATTAAGACACATTGTTAGATTAAATACAATGCGTAATAGATAATTTATTTATCTCGTATATTTCAATTTGTTCATAGGTGAAATGTACTTCAGATCTGTTAAACATTCTTTTTTTACTTAATACAATAAACAAATAATCTGTTATCAAAATTATTTCCAAGTTATTAAGATGATTATGCTTTTTTTTGATAACCCATAGAATCTTGGAATATTAAAAAGTGAAGCCTTTTTTGTTTTGCATATGGATTCATGCAACTGATACAAATTAAAGCTTTTGTTTTGTTTGATAACATATAGAATCTTACAACTGTTTGAAAAATAACAAAAGTTCCATGTTTCCATTATTAAAACAAAAGCTTCACTTATATGCAATGATTGTATAGGTTATCAACAAAACAAAACAAATCTTCACTTTGTAACAGTTCCAAGATTCAATACACCAAGAAAAACAAAACAAAATGTTCCTTTTCAAACAGTTTTATGATTCTATCAAACAAAACAAAATGAAAGCTTAAATTTGTAGCAGTTCTGTGATTCCATATGCAAAACAAAATCTTCACTTTCTAATATTCCATGACTCTATAGATTGTCAACAAAACAAAACAAAAACTTCACTTTCTAATATTCCATTATTCTATAGATTATCAACAAAACAAAACAGAAAACAAAATAAAACAAAAACTTCACTTTATAATATTCCATGATTCTATTGATTATCAAAAAAGCTTCACTTTGTAACAGTTCCATGATTTTATATGCAAAGCTAAACAAATGATCCAGTTTCAGTTTTATGACTCGATAAACAAATTAAACTAAATGATAGCTTACATTTGAAACAGGTCCTTAATTCCATATGCAAAACAAAACTAAGCTTCACTTTCTAACATTCTATCATGCTTCTAGATATTAACAAAACAAAACAAAGTAAAGCAAAGCAAAACAAAGCAAAACAAAGCAAAGCAAAGCAAAGCAAAAAAACAAAACAAAACAAAACAAAACAAAACAAAACAAAACAAAACAAAACTAAAGCTTCACTTTCTAACATTCTATCATGCTTCTAGATATTAACAAAACAAAACAAAACAAAGCAAAGCAAAGCAAAGCAAAACAAAACAAAGCAAAGCAAAGCAAAGCAAAACAAAACAAAACAAAGCAAAGCAAAGCAAAGCAAAGCAAAGCAAAGCAAAACAAAACAAAACAAAACAAAGTATAGCAAAACAAAACAAAACAAAACAAAGCAAAGCAAAGCAAAGCAAAACAAAACAAAACAAAACACACTTTCTAACATTCTATCATGCTTCTAGATATTAACAAAACAAAACAAAGTAAAGCAAAAGCAAAACAAAAAACAAAACTAAAGCTTCACTTTGTAACAGTTCCACGATTCTATTGTGCAAAACAAAATATTTTGTTTGATAACAGAGAATCATAAAACCGTTTTAAAAAATAATATTTTATTTTATTTTGAATCATGAAGTCAAGGAACTGGTAGAAAGTGAAGCTTTTTTAAATTTTCATTTGGGACGGATAGAATGTAAAGCTTTTGTTTTATTTTATTTTCATATGGAATTGGTAGAAAGTAAAGAGATTTTATGAGCAGGTTGTGCTAGAATTTCTGTGAATTTGAGGGAATTGGGTAATAATTATCTAAGCAAAATCAGTTTTGTGTCATTGTTTAGGTAAGCGAATCATCAATATTTTCTAGCTCAAACTTGTTTGGCATCGTTAGATAAGATAGGTATGAATAATTGTCATGACATATTGCATGCGGGGCCTGTGCTGTCATCGGCCGGCTCCAGAGAGGTGTCAGTTAAATGCCTTCAGGCCTATTGCAAAAAACGCACATGCCGATCGTAGCCACTCATGTCCCCTGCTCGACAATTGGGCTCCAGACATCTATGATTTATGAACGACAAAGTGTGCTTGCTTAATAAATATAGACTGTCTTCAGCTTGCAAGCACTAATACTTTACCTCATTTTTGGTATGCAAATGCATTGTTTGGACTGTAAAAGCTTAGCATGTGTATGCATGTATACAGTGTGTGTGTGTTTGTGTGGTTGTGTAATGATGAGTCTACTGTTTAGGGTTTCACACAGCATGCAGGCTTTCCATGGAATTACTAAAAACTTCATGGCAGGTCATGTGACCCCTTCTGAGTGCCGTGAGTGGTCAGACTTGTGACTCGTTACCTCTGAGAAGACCTGTAAGGCGGGCGGTGATTGGTTCTTGTTCCGCACCAATCACAATTTTGCTTTTTGTCTGTGTGCGGCTAGCAGCCCTATCTTATAATGATGGTTGTACTGAATCAGACCTTAAGTGTCTCAGAGATTCATTATCTAATCACTGCCAGGACGACCCTCCACAATACACCCTGATTATGATCAGAGGACCCTACACTCGCTACACTGCCTTCAATTTCACACCAACATACATGCAGCAAACACGCAGCGCCCCCGTTTGCCCTGTGTGCACATAGACCACCGCGGTATGAAGAGGGACAACAGCTACAGTGTTTGTTTTTTTCTCACCATGACTGTGTGAATATGAGTGTTTATCTGAATTAATCTTGATTTACAGTGATCCTCATAAAACATCTTATAAAAAAAAAAAAGTGTTTTTTTTAAAGTTTTTTTTAAAGAGGTGGTAATTAAAGTTTTGACGAAAGTTTGATGAAAGTCATCAACATTAGGTATGATGATTCAAGTTATATGAACATGAATGTATAGGCTACATAATTTGTTTGCCTTTGAGGGTCACATCACCTGACAGCTGTCCCCACACTTTTAAAAAGGCTGCTACGCGCCTGCTAGTGCCTAATATATTGCATAATAATTATTAATGATAATTACTGCTTATTATTTCTTAATTTGCAATGATCTTGCAATACGTGCCTTTGTAAAAAAGAAGTAGACTAGCAAAAAAGAGTTTTAACACAGACATTATTAATTTCAAAATAATTTACTTAAATTTGAACTTAATGTAATGTTTTCTGACACTTGTGTATTAATTGGTTTCATTGTATTATAGTTTAAATTGATATTAAATGCAATTAGCTGAATTTTTGAGTGCTTTTTGATCTACTTAAGTAGAAAGTACTTTCATAATTACTGCTAAAAAGTATTTAAGATGAGCTAAAATATACTTTGTTGTCAAGTCTATACTTTTCATATATTGCAATATATTTGCAATTACACATTTGTAATGAAGTTGTAATTTAGGACTTTTAAAATATATAAATATTAAATGTGATGTTGAATAACAAACTACTGAAAAATTATAATCAAGTAGTTTACATGTGATTTAGTGTTAGTCAAAACATCAAAATAAGTGTACTGCTTTAAAATATGAAAAAAAGATTATTAAGAAATAATGATTTAAAAATGTACTTAAGTAAAACTTTGAATTTTACATTATTACAAAATGCACATTTTAATTGTGCTTAAGTGTGTTAAGAAACAGTAATGAAATTGTACTCACTTTAAGTACACTTAAGTGGCCTTTTATTTCATTATTTTATTAATTTTTATTTCTTTATTTCAATATTATATTATCTACAAGTACAGTTCTTTTAAAGATTACACTATAAGTGTACATTAAATGCAGTTAAGCACACCCCTTTAGTGAAAAATAAATATACTAAAATGCATTTGAAATATATTTATTTCCTGTTAAGTATACTACAAATATAGTTACATATTTATGTATTTAATAAAAATACCCTGCAATTGTACTTTTAGTATAGCCTACTAAACTGGTATTCTTGAAGTTTGCTAAATTAGAACAACTAATTTTGTGCTTAATGCACTTTAACTGTGGGGAAGTAGTGCTGAACTAAAGATATACTTAAGTATATTTGATTGTGCTAAAGTGGAACTATTGCAAATACTTCAGATACACTTTAAATATCTTGTATTTAAAGACTGATATTATTCAAAGAAATACAATCCTCATCAACAGTGATTTTAAAACACATTTTAGGCTTAATATTAAGAAATGTTCATTGTGCACAAGTAGTACTCCAAATTATAATTTTTATATTAGTAAGTCTCGAGAGACATGTCAGTAAATATGTTACGTTTAGATGAACTATACTTGAAATATACTATGAAATATACTAAATATACTATGAAACTGAAATAAGTGTATTTTAAATACATGACTTTTTGACTAGGGACTCTTTTTTAAGGGAGGGTTTGTGAATGTTTTGACAGTGTTTGTGTGTGTGTATATCAGCTCTTGCACAGACAGCACTATACTATATCTGACACTGTAGAAATTGTACGCTTGTAAGTGTTTTGTTTGCAGGTATGTGTTTCAAGGAAGTGAAGGATGTAATCTATAAGTCTGAAGGGTGAGAGGGTTTATTGGAAAGATCATCCACACACACACACACACACACACACACACACACACACACACACACACACACACACACACACACACACACACACACACACACACACACACACACACACACACACACACACACACACACACACAGAGAGTGCACCGCTCTAGATGTGTGTCACAGTGCAACTACAACCAGTCAATGCCCCAGCATGCACCACCCTCCCAGCATGCCTCAAATCACTGCTCTCTCATACCGTTCCAATCTGAAAAATATGTGTATTCTTTCTTCTGTTTTTTTTTTTTTTTTATCTCGTTCCCCTCTCATCCCTCGTCCCTCTCCCCCTCCTCTCGCTGGCCCATTTCTCTTATTTTTCTGTGGAAATTGAGAATGTTGGCAGGTCAGGGGGTTTGTGCTGCAGAAATCATTAGCAGAGAGATACTAACACAGCAGCTGAACCCAGGTCAGCGCTCAACGCTAATGAAAGTCTCTCCAGCAGCAGCTTTTCATCTGGAGTAAAACTCAAATCAGAGCTGCTTACATTCACAGACTGAACACTGAGGGTGACCCACAATCCCAAAGCAGGACATTAATCCAGCAAATGTTTAGAATGCATATCTATCCATCCATCTATCTATCTATCTATCTATCTATCTATCTATCTATCTATCTATCTATCTATCTATCTATCTATCTATCTATCTGTCTGTCTGTCTGTCTGTCTGTCTGTCTATCGTTCTGACTATTGTTCTATCGTTGTAACGTTCTATTCTAACGTTCTATCATATTATCATTCATTCTATCATTCTTTATTTCTAGATCTTTATTTGTCTATCTATCTATCTATCTATCTATCTATCTATCTATCTATCTATCTATCTATCTATCTATCTATCTATCTATCTATCATCTATCTATCTATCTATCTATCTATCTATCTATCTATCTATCTGTCAATCTATATGTCTATCTATCTATCTATCTATCTATCTATCTATCATCTGTCTGTCTGTCTGTCTGTCTGTCTGTCTGTCTGTCTATCTATCTTTTTATCGTTGTAACATTCTAACGTTCTATCATTTTATTGTTCATTCTATCTATCTATCTATCTATCTATCTATCTATCTATCTATCTATCTATCTATCTATCTATCTATCTATCTATCTATCTATCTATCTATCTATCTATCTATCTATCTATCATCTATCTCTGTCTGTCTGTCTATCTATCGTTCTAACGTTCTAACGTTCATTCTATCATTCTTCATTTCTAGATCTTTATCTGTCTATCTGTCTATCTATCTATCTATCTATCTATCTATCTATCTATCTATCTATCTATCTATCTATCTATCTATCTATCTATCTATCTATCTATCTATCTATCTGTCTATCTATCTATCTATCTATCTATCTATCTGTCTGTCTGTCTGTCTGTCTGTCTGTCTGTCTACACTCTACAAAATCTATTTTTTTAACCCAAATGCTGGGTTGAGCCTTTTTTTGGGGTTATTTTTTCAGTGTTTAGGTAGTTTTGTGTTACCCAACCCCTGGGTCAAACGTAACAACCCAAAGTTTGGGTAGTTTTTTAGAGTTACCCAGCTCTTGGGTCAGATGTAACAACCCAATGTTTGGGTAGTTATTTAGAGTTACCCAGCTCTTGGGTCAGATGTAACAACCCAATATTTGGGTAGTTTTTTAATGTTACTCAGATCCTGGGTCAGACGTAACCCAGCGGTTGGGTTATTTATCGCAGGGACTTTGCGTTGTCTTCTGGAGAGAGCAGTTCTAAGCGCCATCGAATTGAAGCATTTCTTCGGTAAATACAGGTTTGTGTACATTTTATTTTATTGATAAAATCGTTCCTGTGCTGTATATCGTTCAATTTTATGCAGAGCAACATACAGGCGCATGGTGTGAATCACTAAACGAATGTCGCTCGCGTCGGTCTAATTGCGTGATGAAGAGTCTGATGCTTTGCATAAAATAAACGATTATATTTATAAAGATACAGAATACAAATACTTTGGATGTTAAAATTTGTCCTCAGAGCTGTTTACTGTTTACTGTACCTGTGGGCAGGTTATGAAGGCAATCGCAGTACATTTCGGCTATGAGTGAAACGCAAGGTGGCGGTCTTATCCGTGAGCAGTTCCCACCGAACACGACTCTAGCTCGGGCGCGAGAGCCAGCGCCGTTACGGTGGAAACAGAATTACAGAGAGTGGTCGATTTACTCGTGAATTACTTCTGTTTAATGTTTAATGTTTAATTTTTACTTCTAATGTTTGTTAAACGAGATTAAATAGGCAATATGTATAGCTTATATAAAAACGAGATAAACAATGCTGTAAATGAGAAATAAAGGAAAATAAAGGAAGTTATCATGTAAACCAGTGGTTGTGGAGTATTTTACAAAAGTTTAGAGGATTTAAGTTAATCTGTAAACATTATTTCATGCATAAAGTAAAAAAAAGCTAGTATTATAATAAAAATTAATCAACCCATTAGCTGGGTTAAATCAACCCTTTATGATGGGTTAAATAAACAACCCAATTTGTTGGGTAAAATTAACCCCAAATGTGTTCTGTCCTATATTTACCCAGCCCTTGGTTTAAAAACAACCCAAATTGGGTTGTTTTTAACCCAGTGTTTTTTAGAGTGTATCATTCTGTCTCGTTCTATCGTTCTATCGTTGTAACATTCTAATGTTCTAACATTCTATCATTTTATCTATCTATCTATCTATCTATCTATCTATCTATCTATCTATCTATCTATCTATCTATCTATCTATCTATCTATCTCTATCTATCTATCTATCTATCTATCTATCTATCTATCTATCTATCTATCTATCTATCATCAAATAAGGCTGGGTTTTTCAGATCAAACACATGTGTGAGGCTGCAGGAGAGAATGAAAACATTTGCTGGGTAATGAGTCTTTTAAACACTGGGATAAAGCGGCCCGCCTCTGTTCTGTCGTGTGCCAGCCGTGTTGAGGCCAGCGTCTGCCGTGACCCCGGTTTGTAGGGGTTTTGTCGAGTGTATGTGTGTGTGTGTGTGTGTGTGGTGGGGGGGCAGGGGCTGGTAATCCTGCTTTTCAACCGGCCTGTTCCAGCCTGGGCACACACAGCCTCTGACCACTCATTATCCTAACAAGAAGGGCCATTTCACCTGCGACTGGAGGCCTTGTACGCTCCTTGTTAGTGTAATCCCCCTCTCTCTCTCTCTCTCTCTCTCTCACACACACACACACACACACACGCACGCACACACTCTGCCAGACCCGCTGCCATTCAGAACAAGCAGGTGGCCACTGACGCACATAATTGCTGACAATTTGAGGCAATGAATAAAAATGATCTACATTACTTCTTGCCGAATGTTGTGTGCACTTGGTGCCAAGTGAAATCTATGGAAGAGCCTCTTTAGATAGCGCAGAAAAAGGCCCTATCAAAAGCACTGCAGAGGAAAGGAGGAGGAGCGGTAATTAATTTCTTAAAGAGTGAAAGAGAGATTTGACACATTCAGAAGACTGCCGTCTCTGGGGGTGTCAGAGAGCAACCAAGAACAACATCTTTCATACGGTTTCCTCCAGATTGGGCCATATAGCTCATATACAATCTGCTTTTTCTGTTTTCCACTTAACTTTAGTTTGCTTCAACTGTACTGGTTTGACATAAATATGTATAATGTACACATGAGAAAGAAAAAAATGGCAAATTACACCTATTTATTATCTAAGCAGTTTGTCATAGAGAACAATTCAATCAAAAGCAGACCAAGCTAAAGTAGCCTGTTTCTTAGATGTTACTCCTAAGAAAAAGACCTTAGTATCTCACATATAACTTGTACAATTTTAGCAATGTCTCAAACTATGCTTTTAATTTGATGACATAATATAATTTCATTATAAACTTCCTTCAATTGAAAAAAAAATATCAATACAATTTCCCATCAATTTCTTCTGAGACCGAAACGATCTGAGCTTTAATCTGGTTGCTTGAAGAACTTCAACATTCATGAATCTTTCCATTCCACAAAAGAATCATTATACTGGATATAATGTATAATGTATAATTTTTTAAATCTGAAGAACTTTAGATTGAAATGTTTAATAACACTAAGAAAATCAAGGTTCTTTTTAGAACTTTTCAATGCCATTGTTTGTAATCATTTTATAGCTCTATTATTGTATATCAGCAACTGGCTCATTTTTATATCTGCTAAGAAATTGTGAGGGGAAAAAGTTACTTAAATGAAACACAAGTATGAAAAATCTTCTCTTTAGAGATTGTTTTACCCTTCATTCACAGAACATGATATAATATTTATATTCATCAGTTCAATGCATGTTTTAGCAGCAGTTAAGTCTATTTGAGATGATGGAGAAGTGTGATTTGAGGTTGGAGGATATTATCTCCAGTGAGCCGTGATCAGATGCAGTAATGACTGAATTGAGTGTGATAATACGGCATTCACCAGGCCTAATTTCGGTACCTCCAATTACAGAACAATACATAACCTCTGCATTCACAGTCAAATTACTGGAGATCAGAGTGGGTCACGGCAGCCTGTCTGAGACAGAGAGGAAGAAAGCAAACAAAAAAACCCTGGATCTCCTTCATGACTAGTCAAACGCCGATCCAACAGGGTTTGCATGTGATCAGTGCATGCATGTAAGCATGTTTGACCCCGGCAGACCCGTTAGTCTTTATTAACACCTGCCTAACGGAGCGCTACCATTCAGTGACGGGCCCAACCTGGCACAAACTCAACCTGTGACATCGGCAGTTAGCAGCCTCCATTTCACACATGATTAATCTGAGCGAGAGAGAGAGAGAGAGAGAGAGAGAGAGAGAGAGAGGGGAGGAAAGGGTGGCCCGTGTTCGGTCCGCATGGCTAAAAGGTCTTTTGAATTCCTGCGGAGAGAGCCGCGGGCAGAGTGAATGTAACCGGTTGGGGGTCACTGAGTCTTTGTGTAATTGAGGCAGTGGCAGCCTCTCTATCCTCTCCTCCTTTCAAATGGAGCGAGGGATTGTGAAGTGTGGGGAAGAGTGCTTGGAGGAGGGGTCTTTTTTTGAATGTTTTTATGAAGGGGAGGTTAAGTTGACAAGAACAGAGTGAATGTGTTCTGCTTATTTCTGCGGCACGGCGTCATAACACTCTCTACATCTTTATTGAAGCAATAAACCATGAGAGGATGTGTGTTACAGCGATTTTACTTCACGTGGTGTGCTTAGACATGGCGCAATGACTAAAACTCACTTAATCATTGTACAATCACATGGTAAAAACATAACTTGATCATTGCTTTTATTAAATGGTGACAAGAGCAATATAGCAAAATATACAAACATATTATTAATAAACAGTGTTTCGTATTGTCAAGATGCTGTTATAGGTTTTATGAATATTTTGAATTAGTTTTTATTTTTATAGTTTTTATTTTCTATTTTTATTCAATTCTCACTATTAATTCTCACTATTAACTAGTTGCTTATTAGGATGCACTAGCATGTTGGCTGTTTACTAGTACTTATAAAGCACATATTAATGCTTTATTCTGCATGATCATATTTTAGATTCTTAATCCTACCCCATTCATATCAACTACTAACTATTAATAAGCAAAAAAAAATGGAGTTTATTGAGGTAAATGTTGTAGTTAATAGTTAGTTAATAGTGAGAATTGGAGAAGTGTGTCCATTTAGTTTTAGTTATATTAATACATCAAGTTAAACTAAATGAAAATAATAAAATGTCTTGTTAACTAGCTGAAATAATATTTATGGTTTTGGTTTTAGTTAAGTATTCAATAACCTTGTTAATAAGTACAATTTTGTTCAGTATACTGTATATAATTCAAGAAATTAATTTTAGGTGAGATCAGGATGGTTGGAATATTTTAATTATTTATTTTATATATGAAGAGTTAATTTGCTAAAACAGATATTGTAACTCAAAAATCATGTTTTTTCATTGTGCATTCCAATTAATCTCAATCAAACTGCAGTTGGGTTATTTTGATTAGGTTAAAAAATAACTACAAAATACAGCAAACTAACACAATAAAACACAATAAAAACATGATAACATAATAAAAAAACATTATTAAAAAAAGGAGTTATCTGTTTTTGCAAATAAACTCTTCATATATATTTAAAATTTTCTTTTACTTTTCTTTTCTTTTATTTTTTTTTTACAAATTGTGTCTGAATGTATTGTGGTAATGAAATTCATTTATTCAAAATAATTATGAGAGCACCACCCCATCTTCATTTCAATTTGAAACAATTTAATTTAAAATGACAATTGGAAAGAAATATAGAAATATATAAAACAACTGAAGGCTATTATTAATTAAAATACATAGGAACAGAAAGTATTTTTTTGTTACTCACTCTCACAATTGTGTCAAATTCCATCTTACATACTATTCCATTTTGTTCATATTTATCTAGTCCTGTTATTTACAACCATCCCTGTCTGGTCAGTCATGATATTTCTAGATTTTCATGTGGATGAAAATCTTGCATGGATGTTTAATATCAAATCAAACAATCTTCTGAGCCAGATGATACCACTTCTATCATTTAACACCCATTAACTTGATCACAAATCAAATTATATATTTAAAATTTTACTTTTTTGAGCTGCAAGTCCTTTATAACAAATCATAAGCAATAGCTCAATGATTCTGCCAAGTATAATGGTTCATTAGTCTCAACTTTAGACCGTTTGCACTTGTCAAGCAAAACAACATGTTTTGTTTTGACATATAATTTATCTGAACACATTTCTATATTAGCGATTTTAGAACGGCATAATCCAATTACAATTTTTTTGATTTTTTTGATTTTTTTTTATAATACAAATTTTATGACAAACTCTGTCATTCTGCACTTCAACTAATCCTTTTAGCCTTAAGGTTTTACCCTACTTTTACTACATTTACCCCACTGCATAACCACTGAAGCCTCAGCAATGTAGTTTGTCACACTAATCCTTTAGTGCAACATTGTAGTCTGATAAGTACACATTTAACAAGAATAACAAGCGTTTGTGTTGTTTGCACAGGCTGTGTTTCTGCGGTCAAGCATCTGCTTTTCATTTTAAAGAAGTGTGTGTGTGTTTGTGTGTGTTTGTGTGTGTGTGTGTGTGTGTGTGTGTGTGTGTGTGTGTGTGTGTGTGTGTGTGTGTGTGTGTGTGTGTGAGAGAGCGAGAGAGTGTGTGTGTGTGCATGCCATCTCTGTCATACCTGTGCCGTGCGCACTGCAAGGGAGCCACATTGTTCAGTGCAACATCAGGATGTCGTGCATTTAGGAAATAATTACCCAGCATCCTGCTGTTTTGAAACTCTTTTTCATCTTCTCTAATGGCTTCTTCTTCATTGGTCTCTAATCCCAAACAGGACGTAACGTGCAGAAGGAAGACGCGGCCGCTGCTGTCCCCACTGGAGCAGAGAGGACGTGAGCCTTTGATGTTCCACTCAAAATTATTAATTCCCCGCGTCAGGTTCTGTGTTTCATCTACATTTAAAGTCCAAATCTTGAGTTTGAGCAAAGCTTCTGCTATGCAAATCAGTGCCTAATGTGCATGCTGGGTTTGCTGGGGATGTTTAATGTTTTTTTTTGGGGGGGGGGGGGGGGGGGAAATTAATGACATCTGCGTCAGTTGATATTGATCTAAAATCTAGATAGACGCTCCCCACTGTGCGTCAGATGAGCTTCATGTCTTAGCGTGGCCTTCACATCACTAGGACAAAAGTTTGAGCACATGAAACTAAATCAAATGTTTGATCTTAAAATGAAGATCTATTAAAAGTTTATCAATAATAAATGTGTAGTTCAATGACAATTCTTTTATCATTTACTCATCCTCACATTGTTCATACCCCCATCACTGTCTTTCCTGTGTGGAACCCAAACTGAAATGTTCACGCTGTTCCTTCCATAAAACATGAAGTTAGCCCTTACATGCCATTTTTTAACTAACAATATTCCCTTTTGAAGCTCTCAAATCTCATCACTGACATTAAACCTGGGCAGAAGCGTCATGAATCTCCAGGTTTGAATATGAATGAGATTTGAGCTACAGAGGAGACTTTCAGCAAAGAACAACTTAAAAATAATTTTCATTATTAAAAATAAAGGTTTACACATAAAGAAACAAATAGTGCTTCTATAAAATATGTATGTCATCATGCAAAACTTTGTAGTAGTATAGTTTAAAATAATATAATTAAGTGTAAACTGAATGTAATGTTGATTAACAACATGTACCTTTTATAGGATTAGGGTTAGGTTTATTTTAGGGTTAGTTATTTAATTATGCAAAATTTACTGTTATTACTATAGTAAGTGCAATATGTATAACTAATAAAAGGTAATATAGTTTAAATTTATTAAACGCATTTAAGAGTGTATTCTTGACCCACCGATGTTGGACTTAAGTACATCTTCAAATGTAATTTCATAATCACTTTTATTGTCTTTGAAAAATGGATAAGCATTTATGGTAAACTAAAATATACTTTAATATCATTTCTATTGAAACATATATGTCATGTATTTAAATATATTTATAAAGATGAAGCTGCATTTCGTATTTACTTTTAATATGTTAAATGTTAAATATGTTAAGAACTTTAACACGCGCGCACACACACACACACACACACACACACACACACACACACACACACACACAAAAAGAATATTAAAACATAGTTATTTAAATGTACTTTAAAGTAACGTTTAATTTGACATTATTACAAATTGCACTTTTTAAAGTTGTCTTAAGAAACATTCATGAAAGTGTCTCTCTTTAAATACACTTAAGTTGCCTTTTATTTCATTAATATTGAATTCTCCATGTAAGGTGTTTTTTTAAGTACGTTTTCTTTTTAAATATAGGCCTACTATAAGATTTGAAGTAAACTACAAGTGCACATTCAATACAAATATGTACACTCCTTTTTCACAAGTGCACTCACATGAAACAGAGACTCCAGTCATATCAGTAAACTAATAAAAGCTGATTTATTTTCATTGAAGAAGCACACCAGACAAACTTTATCAGTAACCCCTCGTGAACAGATAATTCCACTCAAAGAAATTAATACTGAATAAATTAATCATATCTGATTATGTCACATTTCTACAATTGCAGCAGTAATTCAACCAGACTGGTGGTGGTTGAAGAGAGACCCCCTCATATGATTGTAAAAGTGCTTTGGGTGTACAACAATACACAATAAAGCACTATATACAGTAAATGCCTCATTCATTCATTCAAAATATAAAAATAAAAATACTGTGCGACGTTCACTTTCAGTCTGTTCCTCACACAACGCTGTTGTATGACTTTATAAGAGACTGAATAAAGAAACCAGTCTGATTTAACTACATTTAAATTACTTTTAATACTATTATTTTTTTTTAGTTTCGACAGCTATAGTGATCACTAAATCCTTTCAATGTATGGTAAAGAGCAGCCAGGACATTTTGCTAAATGTGTACTTTTGTGATTAGCAGAAAAAAAAATAGCTCACTCACTTATGTCGTGTTTGGTGCATTTTATTTGTATTAACTTAATGCTGCATCATAAAGTCATTCTGCCTTTCACTTTCTATCAGAACTATCTGCTAACATTAATACTCTTCAACAGCGTCTCACTGCGAGGCTGCGGCCAGCAGCTTAACTGCACGTTAGCTGGATGCTCACCTAATTAAACTAAAAGCAACACTGTTCCCAGAACAGACTGACTGAGCGTGTTTATTGAGCCGCAGGAAGTGACCTCAGTGGCTGAAGTGCACCGTGTTTTACTGCAGACAGACTGATGATGACTGATGATGTTCAGGGTCTCCTCCCTGGAGTGGCACCAAACAAACCCCGCCCCATCCAGACTAAACCCCGCCCCCAACAATCTCATCACAGCTGTGTGCTCACATGGTTTTCATTTCCCATTAAAATGTCTCATTTCCATACAATATCAAAGACCAAAAGAGACTCAAAAACTTGAAAAGACTCAAAAAACTCTGAAGGACTGGAAGCCAGCACAGTAATTCAGATCATATGGAAAACACCAATGAATCACTGCGAATGATCTCGTTTGAGCATGATCATGTTTTTCTTCAGTCTTTGGTTTTGTCTGGATTCTGATGCCCTTCTGTAGAGATGTTTAAAGGGTTGGGAAAATATTTTGAACATGTTGTGTTAATTTCATTTGCTTGATTTCAGCCCAGTATTTGAGTTATGACTGACAAAATATATTAGCTAAACATTTTGTTGTTTAAATTTCTGATTTTTGTGGGTGAGACATTGGTCTTTAAGTGATTTTACTGCCAAGTACATTGTGAATGGCTGCACTCATTTATTTTACATTAGACAACTGTAGAACAATTATTTTCTCGCTTACAGTAACCAGAGGTTTCTGACCACATAAAATACAGCTTACAAAATTTGAAAGGTGACATGTAAGAGTCACAGTATTTAAATGGAGAGCCACTTTATTTACTGTGTGGTTACACAGTTACTCTTACTGTTATTTGTTTGGTGAAACACATACTGTCATAATTGGAAACACATGAGAGAGACGTTCCAAGAAAATCATGTCAGGATATTTCAGAAAAGTCATACTTAACCAACATTACCCATAATGCATTACTGAAAACAGTAGATGGCAAACATGTTGGATCATTGGATCATGTTTTGAATGACATATTTGTATTGCACTTTCTGTGCACAGAATAACCACATAACCATCAAAATTGACCAAAATATGCAGTATGTAACTAGAGCTTTACTCTTTATTTGATTAAACTGCCAAAAGTTAACACATTTTATACAAACTCAGAATAAAATGATGATATCTGGATGTCACTTGAAACAAAAACAACAACAAACAAACATGTAACAACAGTGTAGGAAACAACTTGAAAAAAATTGGTGTACATTTTATTTTAAGGTTTACTTGTTACAATGTAATTATACATTAAATACTGAGTAATATTAATGTACTTACTATATGATTAGGGTTTATCTTTGGGTTACGTGCATGTAATAATGCATAATTTATTGTTATTATAATAGTAAGTACATGTAATGTGTAACAAGGGCACATAAAATAGTGTTACCAAAAAATATAAACATTTACACAGCCACCATTACCCATAATGCATCATTCAAACCTGAATGGGAAAGCATATCTGCCTCCGATTGGCTCATCTGTGTCCAATAAGTGGCAATAAACCTGACTTCCTTTAAAGATGACCTAATGCAGAATGACATTCTTCTTTTTACTGTGTCCGTTAATTTAAATGAAGCTGTTTACCCACACCATATATCCACAGGGCCTCGTGAAACCCTGCCCCCCTCACAAGAGCTCCAGAGAATGGACTGATCTACAGACCAAGACTGACGGTCTGAAATCGAAGGCATGTGCCTCACTCAGTGATTAAACAGGCAGCACTTTCTGTGTGAAGGCTCGTTGTAAGGAAACAAGGCACCATATTGCACTGTTAAATGATCTAGAACAAGTTCAGATGAGGTAACAAAGGACATATTTACTGGCTACAATGTTTAGTAGCAGTACAAATAGGTTGGAAAAAGTTTCTGGCATATTTTTTTTTCAAATTACTGCTGAACCACATGCACAGGATTGTGGGATGTCGTAGGCGGTGAAGGATCTATGAGGCCAACCAGATGAAGGCAAGTTAGATAGGATGTTATGCAAACTGTGGACTCGGACGTGGCTTGTTACCTTCCTACTAGCATTCTTCAGTTTTTAGGCATCATCTGAGTGTGTCTAAAGACCAGGGTCGTAACCACCATGGACACTGAGGGGGACAAGTCCTTCCCCCCAATAATTATAAATGACAAATTTCACAAAATGTTACATTTGTAGGCTGGCTTGTCTCAGTGGTCTAACCATGCTAACCATGAATGAAGACTGGCTTTACTATTCACAGAAACTTTAAAAAAGCCCTTCCCCCATGGATGGATGCAATCATGGATGCAACCATGCTTTACAGTCCATCTCCAAATCCTTAAAGTGACCAATCAAAGTAACAAATAATTGTTGTTGTTTTTTTAAATGGAATAATGCAGTGTTTATAAAAAAAAAAGTAATAGCTTGTCTTAGTATTATGACTTTCTCCATGTGCATCATTTG
This sequence comes from Schizothorax lantsangensis, assembly GCA_027422415.1. NCBI lineage: Eukaryota > Metazoa > Chordata > Actinopteri > Cypriniformes > Cyprinidae > Schizothorax > Schizothorax lantsangensis. The sequence continues at coordinate 11,801,788 of CM049848.1, forward strand.
TCAAGTCACCTTTATTTATATAGCGCTTTTAAAAATACAGATTGTGTCAAAGCAGGCTTTATAGTATTAAATACGAAAAATAGTGTGTAATAATGCAAAAGGACAATAGTAAACACTCAATTTTCAGTTAAAGGCGGTTCATCATTGAATTCAGTGATGTCGTCGTCCAGCTCAGTTCAGTTTAAATAGTATCTGTGCAATCAAATTTACGAATCGATATCGCTCGAAATTAAGTGTCCCCAACTGAGCAAGCCAGAGGTGACAGCGGCAAGGAACCAAAACTCCATCGGTGACAGAATGGAGAAAAAAACCTTGGGAGAAACCAGGCTCAGTCAGGGGGCCAGTTCTCTTCTGGCCAGACGAACCAGCAGGTTGTTCCATGCTGCAGCAAATTTAAATTGTGCAGAGGACTCATCTGGTTCCTGTGGTCTTGTCCCGATGGCCGTTGAGGTCTCATAGCTAACATGGTCTCCACTGACATTCAAGGCTGTAGAGGTTGTCTCTAGGTGCTGATCCACCATCTGGACTGATGGTGTTTATAATCTACTTTTTTACTATCTATTTTATCGATGTCCTTGCTACCTTTCTGGGTCTGGGAACATTTCAGTTACATTGCTGTCTATGGAGGGTCAGAAACCTCTTGAATTTCTTAAAAAATATCTCAATTTGTGTTTCGAAAATGAAGGAAGGTCTTACGGGTCGACCCTTAGGGGAACAACGTGAGGGTGAGTAATTAATGACAGAATTTTCATTTTTTTAACAATCAAGATTCACAATAAACAAAACAAACCACAACAGAAAAATACCAATGATATTTAATATAATCCTGGCTTAGAAATTATTAATAGTAGTCATCAGTTGCAGTTAGTGGATCGAGACCCTTGCTAGTGCTCAAACTCGTGTTCACAATATAGAGAACTTTAGTGATGACATGTTTTTATAGGCCAAAACCAAGAAACAAGTATTTTAACACTTCCCATTCCATCATCCCGAAGTCAGTGGGTTTTATTTTATTCTATAACATACATCAGTAATGCCCCTTTTAAAGCTTTTACTTGTCTTGAAAAAGTTGTTTGATAACAAGTGGCTAAATGGGACTACAGAGGTTGTTGAACATATTTAACGTTGTCACACCGAACAGGAAAACTCAGTAGTCCACTTTTACCACCTCATTGTGTTCTAACTCAATCTTTCAGGGAAAATGTTTTTTCAAATAAAGACTGATAGAGCTGTTGAAGCTTATAATGGTGATGTTGAAGTCATGCAACTACTTTTGTTTATAGCCGTTGACTTATTTATTTATTTATTTACTTCTGGCTTGAAGTATTGCTATTTAGGCTTGAAAATTAATAAACGTGAAGATTATTGTTTAGGAAACCAGGGTGACGTGAATTTCCAGACTGGCCTACAAAAACACATAATCACTGCAGCGGTGTATATTCTACTGATTCACCACATATAGGAAACTAGGGAGACAGAATGAGATGCAGCACATATGCTGTACAAGGAGTGCTTGTTTTCTTCTCTGGTGTGTCAGCAGTATCCTGTCCCTAGTAAATTATATTGTCATATTTGTTTTTCAGTCTGACAGCACTGTTGAGAGCTAAAGGAAATGATTTACTTATGACTGTTCAAACGCTCCTCGCAGAAGAGCGCAGTTCTGTCTCCGTCAGACGGAGCAACAAATAAATCATGTGACTCATGACTTCTGGAGCATCCGTCACAGACAGGAAGACGTCTTCATGTGGCATGTCTGTATCTCTGTATGTGTTTCTCACTGTGTACTAAGTGCAATAACTCTCCCTGAGTACTTATGGTGGAAAGGTGAAGTCTCAGAGCCGAAGAAGCTCCGGGCGTTTCTTGCTCTTGAACAATGTGGAGATCAAAGAGCTCATCTCTGACAGCTGATGACTGGCTTCCCATGGCCGGTTCACCAAAGGAGGCTCACACCTGCAACAGGTGATTACAGGTAGATATGCCTGCCTCTAATTGGACAATAAACACCACTCTCCGCCTGCTAATGGCTGCAGTCTGCCTCTCAGACGCCACGCTGCCATTTGGCCGTCGCCAGAAGTCTCCCCCACATGGCCACCATGATGACACGCTGCAGGAGCATTCAAAGCAAACTGCCGGATAACTTGCAATCTCAGCCTTTAAGACTCTAAAATATGCTGGGTAAAATATGGACAAACCCAGCAATTGGGCTGGGTCGAAATAACCCAATCCCCGGGTTTGTCCATATTTTACCCAGCGCTGGGATGTATTTAAACCAGCATTTTTTAGAGTTTAGAGAGATAGAGAGAATGAATGAAGTCACGATCATTCATTGTTTTCCTCTCTCTTTTGTGTGTCCCTGATGTTTTTAAAGCTTGAATGCGTCCTGAAGCAGTTGGATTAGTTTTGTTAATAGCCTTCCAGCTATGCTGTTCTTTTCACATGTTTGTAAGTGTAGTGAACATTCTTGAAGTAGCACACACCACAATATTCCTGTGATGCTCATGCTGGTTCTTGACGTTATGCCTTTGCTCTGAAATGTCTATGATTATGTTTGGAATAGAATAGTACCCAGTGTTACTTTGGAAATGTAGAAGGTTACAGATTACAAGTTACCCTGTTCAAAATGTAATAAGTAACCTATTAATTACTTTATTGAAGTAATGTAATTGATTAATTTTTGATTATGTTTCTAAAATTTTAACAAAAGTTTTCTACTGTTAATCATTTTGAAACATTTAAAGCAGGCAGGGTTAACCTTACAGTATAGTGCTCAACACTGATTACTGTCAGACTTTCAAAATCTTCATCACTTGAATTAAGATTTAATTTTAAAGCACAGCCACCACAAAATAAGACTTTAGCAGCTATTTTTACTTTGAGATCATTCTGATTTTTGATTTTTAAATTACCAGCACTGTAATGCATTTTTATCACTTGCCATGGTGGCAACTCTCAGACAGGTTGTAGCCTAAAGCTTTCTACAGCAATGTGGATTGATGCAATTGGCAGACGTTGCGCGCTGCAAATTCAAACAAGAGAACCAATCAAAAGCATCAGAATAGCATCACTTTACTAAACAGCCTTTAAATGACAGGAGGTAGTGTGGAAATCAAAAACAGGCAAAGCAACAAATTAATGTTATTCAACATATCCTAGCTTTTTGCAGAAAATATTAACATGTAACCCCCTTTGTAATCGTTAACATTTTAACTGTATAATTACATAATTAATTGTTAATTACACATTTTTCTCAGTAACTAATGGATTACAGCTACATTTATTTTGTAATTAAATTACATAATGCCGTTACATATAACTAGTTACTCCCCAACTCTAATAGTACCATATTATTCATATTATTGTTGTAGTATGTAGTAGGCATACTGTATTTCCAAGAAAAATTGTTGCAAAATTGGGTCAAAATTGCATTGTGGAGAGAACTTATTGATTTATAAGTTACATTTTTTTTATTAGGCCTGCATTCAGAAATAACATAAAATACAGAAACATTCACAAGCATTATAAACACCATAAATTTGTATTATCTTCACTCCAAAACAAATCCTTTAAGGGTACGTTTGCAAAACAATGATACACTAAAAATGGAAAAAAATTATATTTTCATTTTTTCATGTACAGGCAACAGCATTGTCAAAAACATCTCTGTTCACACAGATCTAACGAAAATGATGAAAAACTCTGTATTTTACATGCCAGGCCAATCACCTTGGAAAGAAACACTATGCGAACATGTAATACGCATGTGTGCATTTTTTGTAGTTTACACAGGGACAATAATGGTATCGTTCTAAAAAACTTGCACTTTGAAACCCATTTGCATAAAAATTGCGTTTTCAGGTTGTTGTGTAAATGAACGGCCAAAACACATTACATTTTTAAGTAACACTTTAGGGAACACTTATTCACGACTTTTCCCTCAATAAATCCCTAATTTTCTGCTTATTAATAGTTAGTAAGGTAGTTGTTAAGTTTAGGTATTGGGTAGGATTAGGGATGTAGAATAAGGTCATGTAGAATAAGGCATTAATATGTGCTTAATTAGTACTAATACATGGCTAATATTCTAGTAATATGCATGCTAATAAGCAACTAGTTAAGAGACCTTAAAATAAAGTGTTACCAATGTTGATTTTTGTTGTTGTTGTTGTTGTTGTTGTTGTTGTTGAAAACGCTGTCATGTAAACACCCCCTAAATTTATTGTTGTTCAGAACAGACCAGGAATGTAAAGTATAAAGCAAAGATAAATTATATTATAATGTTATGCATTATAAACAACATTAATTATAAAAAGCAAGCCTAAACAAATTTATTTAAAGCGGAACTGAATCTACCGACTTGTTAGGAATGAACTGTACAAAACATCTCGGGCTCACGTAGTGCTCTCATTCGGCACAAATCCAAGTGCTTGACGTTAACTGCCACTTTAAGTCGCAGCACATTTCAGATGATAAAAACATGACTTATATTCAAAAAATACTTTGCACAATATGCAAATTTTCAGTAGGCATAGAATATTACATTTTGCCCAAATGTGAAGTACACAAAAGAGCAAATGAACTGGAGTAATCTCCTCCCTTCACTCACTTACTGGTCACAATGACAAAGTGTTCATCCTATAAACTTTTTCACATTATAAACACAGTATAGGCAAAACAGTAAACACTCTTCATGCACACTAGCAATACCATCCCAATCATAACCTATACTTTCTGATGTAGAAATAGGTTTTGCTCAGAGCAATTCATAACTATTTTGCATTTTGGTGACTTTTTTTTTTAGTACGTTTTCCAATCTGCTTATAAAAATCATAAAAAAATGTAGATTTACATTGCACAAATAACTATGAAATGACCTAGTTTCTGATGAGATTAGGTTGGTTTTGCTCCTCTATACTGATCCTCATGACAGAACAGTAATAAATGTGATGGCACAGCACAGACTGCTTCAGCTCTTCAGTCTCTGCAGTGGAGCAGGATGAGGGTGGACGGTTTGTTGATGAGCAGGAGGAGTTTCAGGACTGTTATTATTGTCACGTCACAGTGAGAGGCTCAGGGTGAAATCTGAGGTTTGTTAGCTAAACAGTAGCATGTACCCTGCAGAGTTGGAAGCAGTGATATCAGCCGATTTATCAGCCAAAATTGTGTCAGTTCCAAAACATATGTACAAAACATTTCTGTATTAATCATTTCTAAACCCAATTTTAATGTTTTTGCATGAGAATTGTTGTATAAACAGAAATTAATTCTGCTTGTGTTTAATAAATGAGGCCTATCATCCTTTTACAGATACATTTGAGTGATTTTTCAATAAATATTTTGTGAAATAAGTTTCAGTTTATTTTTTTACAAGTATGTGTATGTCTCATTTGGTATCATTTATTTATTTTATTAATTTTAGCATGATATCTGCCACCATATTCTCTTGATTGCTTGATATCAAGGTCAGAATCAGCAGATGATAAACACTCTCATTTGCCAATACATACAGGACTATAATACATCATATTTCATTCCAGAGATTTCTCAAAGAGATTTATTTCTATCGCTTTTATGTAAAGCTCATTATAATGAAAGAGTAATCCCATAGAAAACACACACACACACACATATATATATATATATATATTTCTAATTATTTGCCATCACAGGAATAAATTACATTTTAAAAAATTCAAGTAGAGTTTTAAATTGTAATAACGTTTCACAATATTACTAATTTTACTGTATTTGTAATCAAATAAATGCAACTTTGGAGAGCATAAGAGACTTCTTTCAGAAACATTAAATAATTTTACTGACTCAAACATTTAAACGGTTGTGTATATTATACAGCAATTTGGATATTTATTTTCTTTTGTTTTCATATTTATTTATTTATTTATGATTGTACCTTGATATATATATACCTTTATTTAACCAGGAAAAAGACTCCCTGAGATTAAAATCTCTTTTCCAGGAGTGTCCTGGCCAAGATAGGCAGCCGAGTTTGCATATACAAATAAACAACAAAGTTACAACAAACATTACAAACCAACATATAACCAGTTAAAACAATTACACACCGTTAAGTTGCTCTCTAGATTACATAGTAAGGACTTAAAATAATTATAAGACACCAAGTTTTGTAACTTCATCTCCTTTTGGAGAAGGTTCCAATCTGAGGTGGCAGCATATATAAAAGAGGTTTTACCAAGCTCAGTTCTGACAAAGCTCACACAGAGATTATAATTTGATTGAGAACGTAATGAATAATTTCCAAACAAAGTTCTTTGTATAAAACAACATAGATAATTTGGCAAATGACCCAAAATTGCCTTATATATCAACAAGTGCCAGTGCATTTTTCTCCGAATTCTCAAAGGAGGCCAAGCAACTCTTTCATATAATTCACAGTGATGCGTTGTAAATTTACAGTCAGTTATAAATCTCAGAGCACCGTGGTACAAAGCATCCAAGGAAGAAAGAAGATAAGAGGGGGCATGCTGATAAACCACATCCCCATAATCGAGAATCGGTAGAATTGTAGCAGACACTATTTTTTTCCTCATCTTAAATGGGAAACATGATTTATTTCTGAAATAAAACCCTAACTTCTTCTTTAATTTTTTACTCAGATACTTAATGTGTGAACTAAAACGTAATTTGTTATCGATGATAATACCCAGATATTTGTACTCTGACACTGAGGTAACTTGGCTCCCCTGAGAAGTCTGAAGAACAATAGAATTCTCTAAAGAAGTTCTAGAATTTGAAAATAGCATACATTTCGTTTTTTCAACATTTAAAACCAACTTTAAAGCACGAAACCTGTTTTGGATAATATCAAAAACAGACTGCAATGCAGTCACTGATTGTTGCTTAGAGGGAGCTGAACAGTATACAATAGTATCATCTGCGTAGAAATGGAACCTTGCTTTATCAATATTAAAATCAAGGCAATTTATATATATACTGAATAATAATGGTCCCAGCACAGATCCTTGTGGAACTCCCTTGACAACCTCCAAAAGATCTGACTGAACACCTTCCACCTGGACACATTGGGTTCTACCCTTTAAGTAAGCAGTGAACCATAAAATAACATGTTCTGATAGTCCTACCCATGTAAGCCTATCTAATAATATGTTGTGATCCACAGTATCGAAGGCCTTTGATAAGTCAATAAAAAGACATGCACAATGTTGTTTATTATTTAAGGACTCCACGATGTCATTTGATGACATCCAAAAAGAGTTTTAGCTACAAAAATTAGCTTTTTGGCATAATCTAATATAGTCAGGTCGATTCATTAATAATAAGTTTATATTTTTGAATTAACTAACAAACCATTTAATATAGATGTTACTAAATGATGTACATTTTCAGGTTACCTGACTAAACGTGTTCAGAGCATTTCAGTGCTATACACAGCACTTTATAAATGTTGTTTGTGTGTGTGTGAGAATGTGTCCATGTGCATGTTTGAAGTCTGAGGCTGGATGCTCGTTTGGATGTGAATGTAATTACGGAAGGAAGATCAAAGACGGCCAGGACGAGTGATGTTTCGGGGGAGACTTTAACCACACAGCTCTCTCTTTCTTCCGCTCTTCTGTTCTTCCCTCCAGCCCTGCTGCTGCGAGCACATCTCCGCTCGTAAAAAATGATGAGGGCCGTATTTGTCATCTTTATGACTGAGACGTATTCTGTGATGAAGACTTTATGAGAGATGCTGTCTCTCTCTGGTACCACGGTAAAGTGACGGTATCAGATGGAAATACCGTGGTACTGAATCACTGCTGTATTCTTATACCATATTATATATAGCAATAATATATGGTTCTGCCATGCTACTTGTTCAAAAACAAAGTATTACCAGAATATAAGTCAAATGTGTGAGCACAATCTCTTTATTATTGCTTTTTTTCCACATTTTAGGTTTTAATGCTAGTGAGAAACATGTTGAAACCAAAAAATGTGACACACATCAAAATGCTTTCAGCTCTGCTCAACAAACTTCACAAGGTGCACCATAGAATGCTTGTAAACAGTATCAAAGGAACAATTTTAATTCCAATTTCTTACAGAAATTCATACATAGTCCTATTTGTGTTAGTGTTCTTAATCCAGTCTGTTGTGTGTCAATATTTGGCTTTTAAGTGAACAATAAATCATTGTAATACCTTTTTGTATTAGTATTAATGGTTGATCTCTCTGTCCTATAGAAAGCTTCAAACTCAATTGATTACACAGTGGCATAAAGTAGTAGTTAATCAATTAAAAAGCATTTCTGGAGCTTTATTTATGAGATTTAACCTTTATAAGCAGCTGACATCTTTTCTTTGGGTTATTTCATTTGCAGCAGACGTCTGGCCGGGGTTTTACTGTGTAAATGTGAGCACCTCCAGCGCGGGCAGCTGCTTTCTAATGTACTCAAGAGGTAAATTGGTGTCTCTTGAGTAGGTGTGTTGACCTTTAAGAGACAGGGAAAGGACATTCAGTCGAACTGAATGCCACAGCACTAATGTCTCGCAGCAACTATCTTAGCAGGATGCTTCACATAAAATACTCGTGCATTAATATGTGTGACGGGGGGTTGAACTTAACTATAGTTTGGGGACTAAATTGTCCCCAGTCATTCTCAGGTGATAAAAGAAGAAGAAGAAGCAGAAGATTAATAAAATACAATACACATTACCGTTTTTTAAAGATGCCCAGCAATAATGCATTTTGATCAAATGTGATAGTAAAGAATTTCACATTGTTACAAAATATTTCTATTTTGAATAAAGGCAGTTCTTTTGAACTTTCGATTCGTCAAAGAATACTGAAAAAATATTGTTGCACGCTTTCCACAAAAATATGACATTGATCATAATCAGAAATGTTTCAAATCAGCATATTGGAATGATTTCTGAAGAAACATGTGACCCTGAAGCCTGGAGTAATGATACTGAAAATGCAGCTTTGATCACAAGAATAAATTACATTTGACAAAATATTCAAATGTTAACAGTTATTTTAAATTGTAATAATACTTCACAATATTACTGTTTTTACTGTAATTTTTGATTACATAAATGCAGCCTTGGTGAGCATAAGGGACATCTTTTGCTTTTGAAAAGTAGTGTATTTATTCTATAATCATTACAAGCATGTCTCACATTACATTACAGTTATATAAGAATTATGTTCTTTTTTAAATAAAAGTGGTTCATAAAAAAACTAATAATTAGTGTGTCTAAAAATAGTAAATATATGACTTTTAGAATTAGCTAAATAAATAATAGTATTATCATTCACAAGAATCCATGATTGGAATATACGCTCAATAGAAATAAAATATTTTTTAAAAATATTAAAAATAGAAATAAAAGTCACTGTGGTTTCTCTATAAAAAAAGTAAAACATTTGGTTGTTGTCAAATCAAAATTGTGAGCATTTATAAGGATATAAGTCTTAAAAAAAAAAATTCTATTGATGTTTTCATTCATTCATTCATTCTGCCCTGGGACTAAACATGAAAATGAGCCTCTTTGGCTAAATCTGGTAAATTTTACATTGATTTTTATGCATTGTCCCTGATTAAATAAATAAATAATAATGAATATTCATTTATTATGGTAGAATTAGTCTTCAGGTTAAATATGATTTAAATATAATTATTTTATTGAAATGGCATGTCATCGATACAGATTTTTGTCTGTAGAATAAAGCAAAATTCTATCCAGATGATTGAATATGAGCTTGATCCACATCTGTCATAAGTCTCTGAAGTGTTTAGTGGCAAAGGACATGTTGAAAACACAGAGAACACAAAACTCCTGTCATCCGCAGCTACTAGTCTGAAAGCCCCGGCCAACCAGAGGAGACTTTATAGAGTGCAAAACCACTGGCTCCATGCAAGGATTGAGGAACTGCTGTTTCCTGTGGCGTCAGCCGCTTTCAGCTTATGAGAAAGATGCTGGGAAGATGTCTGAGGCTTCACACACTGTGACACCCCGTGGGTCTGTCTCCTCTGGGAAACGGCGCTATCCTGAAGGAAAAAAGGCCTCTCGTTCCCATGAGGAGCGGCGGGTCCCTGCTGAACGCTGGGCTTGTGGCTGGAGATCAAGTAATGAGACGACTGACACGGAGTTTAAACAGAAGCAGATGGCATTAATAAAGTGCTGTGGGAGTGTGTGTGTATGTGTTCACAGCTGTCCTTCCATCTACAGTCATCTTAAAGACTCTCAGGTGTGTGTGTGTGTGTGTGTGTGTGTGTGTGTTTAGGGCAATTGTTATAAAGAAACAGTGACACATTACATGAAACCTGTATGTATAACACATTATAAAGGTGTTATTAATGCATTATAACGGAATTCAAAATACTGTATAATATACACTACTGTTCAAAATTTTGGGATTGCAAATAAATAAATATATAAATATTTAAGTTTAAAAAACTTAAAGCTACCTGAAAAACTATGTGCAAGTGCACCGAGGGCAAAGGCTGCTTTAAACGCACAGGATGGTCACACCAAATGTTGATTTAGTTTAGTTAATAGAAGTTAATTGATAAAGAAAATCTATTTATGACATTATTTTTGACAGCATCCTTATTTTATAGCACTTTTACACAAGTGCCTAAAACTTTTAACAGTAGGCTACTGTAGCTTTGCAGGTAGGTGTCTTGAAGCATCTTTGAGACGTTGCCACAGTTCTTCTGGATTTAGTCTGTCTCAGTTTGTTCTGTTTCTTCATGTCATTCCAGACAGACTGGATGATGATCAGATCAGATCTCTGTGTGGAGCACTGGCTGTTGTCAGACAAAAATCTCACTGGATTATTACAATTAATGGCAAAATGAATGTTTGGAAATGTAAACTGATATTTCCTACTGACACACTACAGCAAAAGATAGAAATAACTGACTTAAAATCAATTTTTAGCCGGTGAAAATACTAGTGTCCAATATTTTGTTATAACTGAGTTTTAATCTTGTGTTATAATGCATTATAGGTATATCTACATATTCTAATCTATAATAACTATAGTCACAATTGATAATGTAACATACGATATACAGACAGATGACATTCAAAAGTACTGTGTAACAATGTTTTGCACTGTATGAGGTGTATATTACTGTGTTATTAATATGTTATAACACATTAAGATTGTCTTTAATAGATAACAAGCTTTATGGAAAGCCATACCAAGGTATCTAGACACAAAGGTGTGTGTGTGTGCGTGTGTGTGTGCGTGTGTGTGTGTGCATCAAGATGTTTGTACCTGTGTTATCAGCTGCGATGTTCATTGTTGTGTGTTTGTGTGTGTTGTTGAGGTAAATACTCTGCCAGTATGATTGATTTCAGCATTGATGAGCACAGCATTCACCTGCTCACAGGCAGCAGATACTGATCACAGCTTTCAGAGTCTCAAATCCACCCCCATTACTGCAGGATTCACAAAACAAAATTGGACAGAATCAATCTCAGCTCACAGGGAGATTCTGTTGCAGTTGTTCACCTTGCAAAGACTTTGCGTTTATCCACATGCAAAACTGTGTAATGCCAGAAACACACTCTATACAAGTACAAAAATACTTACTCTTACTCAAATTACTCTTGACAATAACAAACTTCAGTATTACAATATAGTTTCTGGCAAATATTAAACCAAATGTGTTATTTTTTAAAAGAAATGCACTTTATCATACATTTAAAAAGAACACATCACAGAAATTACGTATAGTTTAAAAAAATATACTTACTGTAAGTGCAAACTGAATGTAATGTTTTAAAACGCTTACACGTTCTTTACAATTAAATGAAAATATTTTATAGTTTTTGCAATTATCTGAACTTTTGAGTGCTTGTTTGACACATTAAGTAGGACTTGAGTACATCTTTATATCTCGTTTCATAAACACCTCTACTGAGTTTGCAAAATAGCTATACGGCTGAATTTACTGACAAGCATTTATGGTAAACTAAAATATACTTTAAAACTTGTTTGTTGTGTATTTAAACATATTTGTAATAACATACTTGTAATGATGAAGTTGTAACTTAGTATGTTACCTTTATAGTAAATACACATAGTTGTTCTTTACTATGTTAGTCAACACATCAAAATAAGTGTGCTCCTTTTATCTTATTAAAGTTACATTATCTTTTTTTAAATATATTTTTAATATCTGAAGTACACTACAAGTGCACATTCACTAAGCTCTTTTTCACAAATGTCAGCTAGCTGTGCATATGTTGCCTAACAATCTTGAACTGGCTTGCTCAGCAAGATTATCTTCAAACTACTGCTCCACCATAACAGTGGTTGACCTGAAGAGAAAACTGATTGTTGAAAAGATAGTTTTACTATAGTGGCCATTTTTGTCTACACTGAAAATGCAGACTTGGAATTGCGCTATAAATTGTGTTCTGACACATTTCAGAATTCAACACTAAGAGCACTTACAGTTTGACTGAGCGCTTGATGGATAGCAATGTGAATGATTCGTGAGAGTGTGTGAAGACTTGGGTCAGTGTGAAAACAACTGAGAAAGCAGCACACTGGAATTATGAGCTTGCATGTCTAAATTCTAATTTTTCAATGGATGCCTTCAACAAAGTCACAAATTCCCGAAGTTTTGCTGGCATGATGGAGCGTCACACCATTGGGGTTTTCATTGCTTTGCAATGCACCTTCTCTCTTGAATGGGTTCACGGCGTTCTCTGATACAAACGCTAGTGCAGTGATTCTCAACCGGTGAGTCACGACTCAAAAATAGGTTGCAGGTCTCTTCTGACAGACTCATGAACAGCAGGGAAAAACAATTCTAAATCTAAATGCAAGCATGGACAGAAACCTTACACAAAACAACACAAAGTAAAAGACAATATGATCCAACACAGTCTCATGACAATTTTTTTAATTTTTTCTCGAAATTGTTATAAATTTGTACAATGTCATTCTTTTTTTGCACATTGTACAGATTTGTACAAAATGTGTAAAATGTTTAAGTTAAAAAATAGTATATATTTTTTAAAATAAATCATAATATAATATTAACGTACAACTTTAAGTACAATTTCATGACTTAAGTACACGTTTAAAAGTGCACTTTAAAATAACGTCAAACTAAGTTTTAAATGATTATGCTTTAAAAATATTTTGTCATGCTTTAAAGTACACTTATTTTGATGTGTTGACTAACACACTAAAGCACATGTTAAGTACTTGATTATAATTTGAACTGTAGTGCATTCTTCAATATTACATTTATAGTATATTTTATATGTACTCATAAGTACTTAAGTGTTTATACTAAATAAATAAGTACTTATAAATATATTTGTAATTACACATTTGTAATAATGAAGTTGTAATTTAACAATTATTACAAATGTGTAATTACAAATATATTTAAATACATGACACGTTTCAATAGAAATGACTAAAATTGGCACGTACATTTGGCAGTATAACCATATTTCAAAAACTATAGGAAAATTACATTTAAAAATGTCCTTTATTAATTATTACTTATTTAAAAAAATCCTACTTAAGTGATTCTAGAAAAAAAAAAGTTACATTACATTTCATGTAAAATATTACATTCCGTTTGCACTTCAGTTCTTTTAAAGTATATTATTTGTATGATAAGTGTATACTTCTTTTTCACATGGATTTGGCTGCTATGGAAACACTGAAATTCAATGGATATTTAAACATCAAAATTGTTCATCTTCCCAGTGAGCTAATGTCATGTTGCTAATTTTGCATATTGTTTGAAATATGCAGTTTTTGCAAATATCAATACATCCCAATATTTGATTTTAAGGTCAATTTGTATATATGTACGAAATTGTGATATTTGTGTCACCATTTGATGCTTAAAGTAAAAACGAGGCTGCTTTAATGTTTAGGCATCCTCCATCAGATCTTCATCCTGACTCTCTCTCTCTCTCTACACATCTTCTTCCCGCTCCCTCTCTCGCTCTATCGTCAGATAGACTAGCTCTGTCTCTGAGCTCCGTCTCACCTCTGCTGTCTTGGCTCTGGATGGGGCGATTTTTTCCCAAACTACAGGTGTTTTCATTAGGGCTAATGATAGCATGCGACGCCCAGCGCCGTTGTGATCGCTGTTGTTTATTAGTTCTGTGATAAGCATTATAACAAAATGCACATGTCACAGCGAGCGTCCCACGGCCTGCCGGCACTAATGAGATAAATAAATGAATTTAGTACAGCCACAAATGGCTCCTGAGAGCTAGTTACCAGAGCCGGAGAGAAGAGAGAGATGAGGTGAGCGCTCTCGCGAGGGCCAGGCGACGGCTGATGTACATATGTCCTTGATTACCGCCGGTTCCCCTGCTTTTATTCTAATAAGTGACATTCTTTGTACTCCTGTGGACAGCTAGACAGTCTGACAGTGGATGGGAATAAATATTGCATGTGGCTCACATTAAGCTGTCAGCTGCGGGCCAAGAGAGAGACAGAGAAATTCACGTGACGTTCAGAGCAGCTACACTTTCTCGGTTCTTGTCACAATTGTCACATCTTGATGATCTCTCCCCTCCGTATCCCCCCCATCTGTCTCTCTCTCTCTCTCCTTCACCCTCCACCCCATCCCCTCTCTCTCTCTCTCTCAGTGACATCATGGCTTATCTCAGTACAGTATTTAGTGCAGCTTCTTGAAGGGTTTGTTCGATTTTATTCCTATTTACCAATCAGTTTTGTTGCAAACTGTGAGTAGCTCTCTGATGATGATGATGATGCATCACATGCTTGAGGCTGAATATTACCTGGTATATTTTAATGCCTCTGATTTCAAATTCACACCGCTGGCGTCTTTCTTATGGCACTGTTCACTTGTAGTGTAGATAGAAATCTTGTTCATAAAGGAATCTGCTTTTGTCTTTGCAGTTTTTTTTAGCTAATGGCTTTATCTTGTTGTATTGTGTTAGTTTAGCAAAAGCATCTTCTGAAGTCTGCTGAAGTTATACGTAGATATTCATACATGTGTAATAATTACAGTTGCAGTGCAGATGCACTCTCTAGTGTTCACGGATCGGCTTTGACATTGCAATATGGCAGATGGCTTATGTATAGCGGCCCAAAGAAACAGCTGATAATAGGGCATCTAGCCATACATATCTATGGTTGGAGGTGTGTTTTGCCTTATCATATGCCACTTTTTACATACACAAAAGGACACTGATGGAAACCCAAAAAAAGAACTCATTTAGTATCCTGTGTGATGCGTGACCAACACAGCTCTGTGCCTCTGTGTTCATCACTGAACTACAGCGACAATGATCACCTCTGAGAGAGAGAGAGAGAGAGAGAGAGGCAGTGAAAGAGAAGGACATTCAGAGTGAAGGAGCACATCTGCAGTTCCTCTCATGTGTGTGTGTGTGTGTGTGTGTGTGTGTGTGTGTGTATGTGTGTCTGTGGGGTGCAGTCAGCGTCTGTGCTTGTGTCCTTCCAGTTGTTCACTGCTGTGAGGATGAAAAACATCCTGCTGTGATCTCCATCCCACTCTCACTCCTCCATCAGCTCATCCCTCTTTCCTTCATCTCTCCACCACACACACACACACACACATGTTGGGTTTCCATGCTTTATGGGGCCATTCCATAGACATAATGTTTTTTTATACTGTACAAATTTTATTTTCTATCCCCTTACTCTAACCCTATCCATAATCCTGCCACTCATATAAAACCTTCAGCATTTTAACATTTTCAAAACACATGATTTATAAGCTTGCTTCCTTGTGGAGACCTAAAAAAATGTCCCTACAAAGTCAAAATGTATGCCTACTGGTATTACTGTACTTGTGGGGACATTACTATACTATGTTTGGTCCCCATAACACACACACACACACACACACACACACACATCTGACATAGTGAATAACTGAAAAAGAGATATTTAAACAGGGAAAGGTGGTACTGAAGTTTTGTTGACCAGTTAATGAATTACACTTATTTTGGTAACACTTTATTTTGATGGTCATTTTTGAACATTCTGTTGACAATAAGTAACATTGCACCAACATATCAACAAACTCTCATTAGAGTATTAGTAGACTGTCTGCTTAATATCTGCTAACACTTTTAATTGTGATGGTCTCCCAGACATTCTACTGTCTATAAGTAACTTTGCAAGTGTCAACTTATTCATTAATGGTCATTAACAGGGCAGTCGTGGCCTAATGGATAGCGAGTCGGACTTGTAAGCGGAAGGTTGTGGGTTCGAATCTCAGGTCCAGCAGGGATTGTTGGTGGGGGGAGTATCCTCCTTCAATACCACGACTGAGGTGTCCTTGAGCAAGGCACCGAACCCCCAACTGCTCCCCGGGCGCTGTAACATGGCTGCCCACTGCTCCGGGTGTGTGTTCACTTAGGATGGGTTAAATGCAGAGAATACATTTCACTACTGGTTATATACTCTCTATATAACTGTGTATGTGACAAATAAAAAAAAAAAAAAAAAATTATCTTATTCAAATCCTAACCCTACCAGTCTAATAACACTCTAATGCGAGTTAGTAGATATGTAGGTGCAGTGTTACATATTGTCAACAGGATGTTCAAAAGGGACCTTCAAAATAAAGTTTTACCCTTATTTTACATACACTTAACAGGGGAAATACATTATACATCATTTTTTCGATGTGCTGGGTACTTCATTGCTTTCAGTTGTTTGCCTTATGCATCAGATCAAGGCACATATGCGTCAGAATCAGAATGCATGTAATTATTTGCATATGTAAAAGTATCCATTTTATAAAAAAATATATAAGTCTAAAAAAATTAAAGTGTATAAATATTCATACTTTCATAGATATTGGATCAACATACCCCACAACTTACCCTAAACCTACCCACTTCTCAATGACAAACACTTAACAGGCAAAATCACAGGTATGTGTATGATTATTTATTTACAGGTATTGTCCCACTTTATATTATATTAGGTGGTCTTACTATGTTCTTACATTTAATCATTTTGGTACAAGGAACTTATTGTGTACATAGATGTTTTCACATTGCACATATTTTAAAAAATACCTGCATGTAATTATATCTGTAATTAATTTCTGTAATTACATTTATTTGCATACCACCAAACCTGTCCCTAACCTTACCCGTATCCCACCTCATTAGCAGCCGAAGTGTTTTGCAATACAATATTAACACAATAAGTACACTGTACTTATTTTTGTTATGTAAGTACATAGTAGTTAAGGCCACCTAATATAAAGTGGGACCCAGGTATTTATTAATACTCCAATATTTAATTTAATTATGGCGATGATTCCATGTGTTTGAAGCCAAAGGCTTCTCATTGAAAGCAATGGAGCACCCTGCACATCAAAAAATAAGATCCTAAAGGGGTACCTCAGCATTAAAAAAATGGCGCCGGAGGATCCTGACCAAGCCTCAATATGTGACGAGTTGGAAGTGAGAATGTGTTGGACTGTAAGTAAATTACACAGGAGAGATGAGCAGAAACTGTTATATCACACACACACCTTTAGGTATTAGTTGTGCAAAGACAAATATTATGTACCACCCAAATACCAAGAGAGACTTCCTGACTCACTCTGCCAGTGCAGCCAAAGTGCTAAACCTCTTTATCTGTCCGCCTTAATGACTCTCTTTCTCTTCTCCAGCACTAAAAGCCTGATGTACAGTTTAAACCACCTCACACTCCCAAGGAAAAGTCCTTTCCTTTCCTTTCCTTTCCTTTTCTTATGAGACATTTAAGGAGATCAAAGCGTAAGCCCAAGGCCATCTCTGGCATATGAAAACACTACACACACATAATTAACATACACCCCGTTTAGATCGTAAATGTGTATCTTTCATCCTGTATTTCTCCATTAATGCCGTGTCTGTCTGTTTGGTGACGGCAGTGACCACACAGCAGAGCTGAACTCATCTGATTTGACAAAGGCTCGACTCTGACACTTGACCTATACACTCATCTGTACAGAGAACATACTTCCCAAATGAAATATTAAACGTACATCGCACGTGAATGTAGGTCATGGTTAATTGATTTATTCCATCGACATGTTTATGGTTTCTGTTAATGTCAAACAATTTTACTAAAAGCACATGCAAGCCGTGCAGCTGAACACTAACCAGCGTGTGATGAAAACCTTCATCGGCGGAACGGCCCGTTAGAGCTCGTCAGCTCTGAGTGATTAGCTGAAATAATGTCTCTGTCAGCCTTAATCACATTAAAACGTGGTTAACATTTAATTTTTCTCTCTTCATATGCAAAAATTTCCACTAGATTTGCAGTGAAGGCCATTGAAATTCCATTATAAAAAGAATAAAAATTTCAGGCATCATTTATTCAGAGAGAAAGAGTGGAAGTGGATGAAGAAAGTGCTGAATCTTTCTATTAGCACAGGGCTGAGAAATGATCTTCAGCTGTACGGGATGTGAGGGCTGAGACCGGACGCCCCAGACACACATTCACCCAAACACTGACCCCCATCATCTGTGACCCCGCTGACTGTGATTTACACGCGTTTGCTTTCGATTGGATAGACTGTATAGTAAGATACATAGGGTTAAAATGATGATTTTGCTTTCAGTTACATGAATCTGTCATGGAAGTGCAGGGACACCAAAAAGTATTTGGAAAAAGCTAACTATGACAACAATGTCCTGGTGATTTTTAGTGGATATTTGAAGTCAGATTCCCTCACACCATAAAACAGTGCATATATTTCAGGTATTACAGGATGGCATATTGGTGCCTGTATATTTTACTTATAACCATTTATTTAATTTAGTTATACAATGCTCATCGACCTGAAGTACCAAAATCTGCTTTGTACCTTCTAATGTACTGATAACCAAGGTGGTAAAACAGAAAACCACGCATAAGTTCATTATAAGTTGCCTGTCTATAAAAATTACATACGGTTCACAGGGACAAACAAACAAAGACAAAACACCATCAGGGTAACACACATGACACTAGTAATGCAATAAACTTTCACTAAATAACAGAATATGTAACAAAAAACACCCAAATTTATGTACAATTTAAATAAAATATAATCATATGTGATTATACATATAGGAGACGTCTGGGTTTGACCTTTACAGTTTTTTCAGTATGGTAATTTATTGTTTTTACTTCCAAAAAACATGAATTTGACAATGTTTTACTGTAAAATTACATATGTGTTGTTAAACCATTTACAATTTTTCATCATATATGCTAACTTGCCGATAAACAAATTTACAGCTTTTTAATGTATCATTTTATAGTACTTGTCTTTCTTAAATAAATGTGTTATTTTCAGTTAAAGAGTGTGCTATTTTAAAAATTATTCACACTTCAATATTTGATATTTTTCTTTTCTAAGTGGCATTCATGCATTGTTGCATATTGTTTAATATGCAGTATTGCGTATTAAACAACATTATTGTTCAAATTGTTTAATAAAAAAAGGAAGAATTAAATATCCTTACTAAAACTTCCCGTTTTTCACAATGCTTCCCATTCACCAACATTTTGTCCATGTTTTCTGTTTCCTGTCTCGTGCTGTCATTTCCGTAAAGTCTTGTGTCTTATTTGCGTCAATTTTACACCCCTTCAACAGAAATGAACTGACAAGATATGACTTATTCAAGAGCAATTATTCTATGCCGTAACAACACTCCTTTTTCAAAATAACAAATCTGTAAAATGACTAAAACGAAATTTGTTTGATGTTTCGTCATCATTTGTCAAGCTGTTTGTTCTGGGGCAAATAATTGGAGAGACTCGTGCTATCCCAGTGTCATAAAGTTGCTCAAATTGGTGGTGAAAGTGGTGCTGACAGCGTATCAGATTCTTTAATTGACAGTGGTGTGTGTGTGCCGTCACGGCGAGAGCATGTGTGCTTTGCTCTTCTCTTTCTGTGTGTGTGTGCGTCTGGGCCCGTGTCACTTAGTGCCAGGACCTCGAGACCTCCACGCTCATTTAGCGCTAACATTATGAAAATCATCCCTCAGCCCTAAAGCGAGAGATCTTTGTTACGACTCGTGGCTCTGTCAAGCCTTCACCAATTACACTCGCAGGTACAATGGTCTATTGAGTGGAGCGCAGCCCTTGACTGGCGCGGCGACAGTGATTTGTGAATCGTTACCGTGTCGCCGGAGGAGAGCTCTGTACCTGAGGAATGCAAATAATGTGCCGCCAAACCAAACTACAGCTACTATTACCGCAGATTGGATTTTTCTTCCTTTCTTCGCCTCTCACGAGTGTGAAGTTTTCAACTAAATGTAAATTTCTCTCCATCAGAAGTGGCCACTAGCTCCGAATGATGGCTTTGACTCTCAGCTCAGGCTGAAGTGCCTCTGGTGGAAGTGCGGTATATAAAAAACAGCAGATTTGGGCCTACTGTAGCATTACTTTAGAATGACAACATGTGCTGATTGCATGTTCTCAGAAAGATGTGCGGTCCACCTGGAGGAGACTTCTTTATACGGCAAATGCAACCGAGCTGAATTTTAACATCTTATTTAATCAATCTGCCACATTCAATCTGACACACACTCGATACACAGATGGAAATCACTCTGGTTCAGTGGCGTGAGCGGATGATGGTCTACTAAGAGGAGCCTAGTTGATGGGAATAGTTGAGATAAAAATGAAAATTGTGTCATCATTTTCTCACCCTCATGTCTTTTTAAATCGCTCTGTGGAATAGAAAATAAGTAGTTTAGTAAAATGTTCACGCTGCTCTTTTCCATAAAATAAAAACATACAGTACAGACAAGAAAAAAACTCAAATATCATTAAATTAGCTCATACAATTCATATGCTAAATTCCAAGCCTTATATGCAACTCATTACTCACTGATTTTGTATGCCAAACTGCCAAATATCATTGTTTCTCATTCCTTGTATCTAGTCGAGACACATCGCTTTTGATTATCAATATGTATAAATCAGATTTGAGGAGATCATCGATTAATAAGGACTTTTTTTATGAGACCGTGCAGAGATTATGAGTGAATAACAACTGAAATGTTGGTCTGTTCCTCACATAAATCTTATATATACCTTAAAGATTTGGGATACAGTACATGAGTGTCCAAATGACTAATGTACTGTATCTTAAATCTTCTCACCGCTAAATTTTCTTCTTATTTCGGTAACTTTTATGGTGATGTGTCTTTAGGAAATTG
This sequence comes from Schizothorax lantsangensis, assembly GCA_027422415.1. Lineage (NCBI taxonomy): Eukaryota > Metazoa > Chordata > Actinopteri > Cypriniformes > Cyprinidae > Schizothorax > Schizothorax lantsangensis. Next base: position 11,822,982 of record CM049848.1, read on the forward strand.
ATAACTCCTGTGCACTATATGCTTTTATGGAAAAGAGCAGCATGAACATTCTTCCAAATATTTCTTTTCAGGTTTTTATGGCTCATACGATATAGAAGAATATGGAGCTCATATTTCAACATCTCTTTTTTCACCCCAGAGACTCAAACTGAGCGAAAAATATTTAGTTTGGTGCAGTTGCTTAGGATCATGATCAAAGCTTTTATTGTTGGGGGGCGAAACATAATGTAATACGATATACAATGATGATTGAGAGATTAACAAATAAACATTCCTCAAAAGCCTGATGTATCATATTTGATACATTTTAACAGGATTTTAAAAATGCTTTAGTCCATTAAGTGTTCATATTAAAATATTAGTAACAGCAAACATTATTCTTATGTTTACTTCATAAAAATCAGTAATGATTTCACAACAAAAGACACATGAACCACAACCTAAAGTTTGAATGTTTTAGAATGATACTAACAGGCCTTTTTCTTGCTTAAAAAGATCAACCAGATGACAAGAAAGCATGTGTGTACAACAGGGTTTGGTCATGTTGATAATCTAGAGGCCTTACAAGTTTGTGTATCAGATATGAGGCTTTATGGGGTTAAAGTAAACTATTCCTTTAACTGGTTCATCTAGGAAGCAGTTTAGTGTTGCATTGAAAATAATGTCAGAATCGGTCAGAAACCAGGTTTGGCTCTTTGAGAGAAGTCCAAAACTTTTTCCGAAAACATGGATGTAATCTTATAATTTTCCCTCAAACACACACACACACACACACACACAATGTTCTGACCATTTTCAAAAGGTGCGCCCGATTTATCCCGTTGTGTCAGGTGTCCCACTGCGTGTTAAAAGCAGAGAAATCCATTTAAAAGGGTTGTTGAGTATGTGATTGACAAAGAAGGTCTTGACTGAATGTTCTTCAAGCACTTTCTCTGAGAATGACTGGTTTTCAGTTTATGTGTATGTGGCCCAAACATTCATCCTAACCGTCCTATAACAATTTAGTGCAGTTTCCTAAAGGAAACTCTATTGAACTTTTTGTGCAACAGACATAAACAATGGCTCCAGTTATTTGGCTTGGAGATCAATGCAATATGTGCGATCTGATATTTTGCACAGGCAGAAACTGTCACATTTCAGAAGAATCTAGTATATAAACACTATTTGTCTTCCAGAGGAAGTAATAGAGTTCAGGTAACTCAATGAAAGTGTGAGATATGGTGCGGTGCGACCTTGGAAAACCGCCGTTCCGAAACAGCATGGTAAACAGGCGTGACTGTGATCATGAATATACAAACGCCTGTGAATAATAAACACCCCTATATCTGTCAGTAACTCCATCTGCAGACCGTAGCGGAGATGACCACGCAGAAGCGCAGACCTGCAGACCGGGTCACGGCACCACCGGACGAAGCGTGGAGCAGCTCGGGAGGACGGCAGCAGACATGAGGAGCGAGGAGCAGCCATCCCCGAGGTTAATTAGCATTCTCTTTCCCTTCACTTTATTATCAGCTGTGTCCTCCACACACCCGTTTAATTGCGTGAGCTGATCGAATAATAAATGGCAGAGTAATTACCATTCTAAAGGAGAGATCCCTCTCTCTCTCTCTCTCTCTCTCTCTCTCTCCACCGCACAACTCAGTCAAAAGAGATTTTTATTCTAAATTAAGTTTTTAACTGTCATCTGTCATCTTAGGTATAATTATAACTTAGACATTTCGGGTTCATTGTTCTCTCACTGTGAAATTCTCGACGGAGAAAAGACATTGTGACAGCAGATTTTTAGGCGCATGGAAAATGATGTTTAGGAGGAATTCTCAATGCCTCTAAATGAGAAAGCAAATATGCTAATTAATCAAACTCTCTCACAGGCCAATAACGCAGTTGAAATCCTGCTCTTATTTTAATATATTTAATCAGTCTCTGGATGAGGTAATGCGGGCTGTCTTTGCTGGAGGACTCCATTGTGTGAGTGCTTTTCTTTTCAACTATAAGCACTTCTGGCTCTGTGGACATTTAGAAAATAAATCAAAACCCAGTTTTCACATTTTCACTAATTTATCATTTGTTATTTCAACCACATCTAAAATCACCCTTTATTTTGGGGTGGAAATAACATTTTAATCTTTGGAATTTTGGAAATCTTGCTGAGGCTATTCAAAGATATAATTTTTAAAATTAAATAAATACAATTAAATAATATTTTCAAAATCTCATTAATATTGACAATAGTTTAAATAAATGGTCACACTTTATTTTAAGGTACAATTCTTGCCATTAGCAAACCATTGTTTTTAGTCACACCAGGGATATTATTGTTAACCAAAATATTAAAACATTTTGTTAATTAAAATAAAGTTGAAATAAAATAAAATATAAATACGAACATTGGAGAAATGTTACATTGGCAAATAACTGTTGAAGCACCTAAATTAATAACTGTAAATAAATCAAAAAATATAACTGAAATAAAAATAAAATTTCCCTAAACAGTAATATCTTTATTAAAAAAAGCACATAACAAAAACAATTAAACTGGTTTATTTAGATGTTACCATTTTTTAAGTGGAAAATAGTATGTCACATGTCAATAAATCAGTGGTTTAACTTTTTATTTAGAATAGATTCTCATAGTTTTCAAATTTTAATGACAAATTTGTTATATTATTATTTTTATGATGGATTGTCATAGTTTAAGACCGAAAGTTTGGTTCCAGGGCAAAAACAATAAAATGAAGACGGGATGGAAGAAAGTTTAGCCAGTTCCATATAGCCAGTTTTACGCTTTCTGAAATGATCAATGTCCACTTAAATGGACAAGTGGCCTCTCTACCCATAATGCTCCAATGTGCTTGGTTTAACCAGGTGTGTCTGTACGAGATGCATCCAGGTGAGTCATATTCTCCTCTACCTGCTTCTGCTGTTCCGAGCCGCAGGCACCTGTCCAGATATCAGCGGCATCCACCCCGGTCAAGCCACCGTCCCACACCACGGAGAACTTCAATTACAGCGGGATTCTCGGAGCAGAGAGCGAGGGGCTCGCATTGATTTAGGTGGGCAACAATTGATTTTGTCCATTACGTGGTGAGAATGTTTCCATCCTGCGCAGATCAGGCTGCCCTCCTCCTGTGGGTGGAGATAAGAGGCCGCTGCATTGTGGCTGCCTAATCTGTGTGACGGCGCTTGTCTGTGCTGAAATTGATGTGGCTTTTCAAGCGGCTGCGTGTGGGTCTGCGTGGGGGGGTCTGTTCCTCTGCACCCCCACCTCAGATCCACTCGGAGCGCTGAGTGCCGCTCACATCAGCAAACATGAGGGGATTTGCATTGATACAGATATTTGCCTTGCATTTGTTCCACAGGATGTTTCTAAAGAGAATAAAGGCGTTTGTAATGATGTCCTCGACTTGTTGAATTCTTGAGCCTTTTATTGTCCTTACAGTGGGATGCGGGTCAGAAGAGGGTCAGAAGTATTAATACAAAGGATTTAAACCATGTTAATCTAGAGAGTTTTGTAAGGAATTTTTATTGAGCTTTTTAACCAGAATGCATTCAAATGCTGCCACACAAATGCACAAACAACAACAAAACCCTTAAAAGTCAACATGAAATTTAAATTTAGCTTTCTAAAATAAATTATGTTGCTGCTTTAGTGAACAATTTATTTTTGTCTTTCCTTTTCTGTTAATGTCACTTACTGTATGTGGGCTTTGGATAATCTTTAGGAAGACAAATCATTTTTTAGACATTATTTTGTAACATCACTTTTAGGATTGACTCACAATCATTTCCCAATGGAAAAAAATCCTGCTCTAAATTTAAATATAATTTGTAGAAAAACAGTTGGGTCCTAAGGTCAGAGACCACTAATAAAAAAAATAAAAATAATAATAAAAAAAAAAAAATATATATATATATATATATATATACAGTATCAGGACAATTTAAGTGAACAGATTTTTTTTTTATTATTATTAACCCTATAAAGCCTACTGTATCATGTTTAATACTTAAATTTCTAAGGCCTCTAATTTATCAACATGATCAAAACTTTTGCTGAAAATCTTATAGTACATGATTTACAGGCCTTCTGCTTTCTGATAGTTTATGCTTTTTTTAGCAAATAAAAACCTTTTAGTATCATTGCAAACAATGTCCACCTTCTATGTTGATGTTAAATATGATAAAACAGGCTTTTGAGGAACATTTATTTGTTCATCGCTCAATTATCATTGCATTCATTTTTAAATATAATTTAAACATAAGACACATTACTGGTAGATATAGAGTGGAAACATGCATTTTATTGTAAGTAGTCTGCTATACTGTTATAAGGATATCATTGATTTACATTACAAGCTATCAGAATGTCATCTTAATTTTTTGAAAATATAAATATCAGCAAGTGCATCAAATTACATATTTTTTGCTCAGTTTGGGCCTTTTCCACCCTTGACCATGAGCTAAAAAAGCCAAAAAATATGTATTCCAAAAAAAAAAAAACATCTTTTTGTCTATTTTGTCTATAGGTTCCATAAACTGTCTGGGGAAAAATATATATTTTTTGTTTACTAGTATTTCATATGCCAAGCTTTAAAGAGTTAATAATTGTGTAATGAATTCATTATACTTTTAATTTTTCAAACTCCTAAATCATTCTGTTTATTTCAAGGTTCAAATTAGATTTTGAATCCCAGAATTTTAATGCGGTCTTAGACTTTTGGAATCCTCTGTGCATCACATTTCCTAAGTAAAATGGTCTGTGAATGGCATTTCATGTTCACGTTAAAGCTGAACAACAGCAACAAGAAAGTCAGCTCATTAGGCAAAGCCGGGCACATAACTGATTACCGGCAGCCTTGCTTCTGAGCGAAAGGCACTTAGTCAGGTAAGCACCAGTGAGTAGCTATATTAACCCAATACATCTTGCACTGTAAAAACTGCAGTCTGTAACGCTGCCCTGCTAAGCCCTGTAACATGCTTTATTAGGCACCCTTGAGGTGAATGTTATCTATCAGCCTGCTCTGCATCAAGACCCCCCACCCTTTCCCAGAATGCCCCACACAGAGAACATCGCACGTTCATCTGTTCCTCTCTAACCAGACAAACCCTGATGCTGATTAATGGTAGCTAAACTTACAGGCACTCTGTCAGAGATGTTACACAGGGAAGGTAATATATGGGAGCCATTAAATACACATCATTTTCCTGGCATGAAATATGTTGACCCCGATCTTATTACACACATAATTAAAAGTGCTCAACAGTTCTGCGGCCGTGCGCGGTAGAGCAGGGTTGCTCACCGACAGCCGCAAGTCAAATTGATGCTTCACCATAACGTCATTTGTTTTATTCATCTGTCAGAGCTTCTTTCCCTCGGCTGTGCATATAAATTGTTTTTTATTAGAGAGTCTGATTCACAAAACTTGATTTCATTGAGACAGATGTATCTTGTAATTGCTGCTTTTGTAACAAAGGGACCATTTCTTCAGTTGTTTACATGTGGGTATTTCATAAAGTGTATCAATATGTTGAGATTTTGTAAACAAAAACTTTGTACAGACACATGCTGTGCTGTTCACTACCGTCAGAACATCTGCGTAACAGTCAAAAGCTCTTAAAATACAGACTGATGCCATAGGAGAACTTTTTAATTTCCACAACCAACTTTTTATTCCCTCGTCCTTTAGAAAACCTGCTATGCCCTTAAAGATCCCTGAAACCAATTTACATATGTGAAGAGCCTATAAAGTATGATTAAGAACCTTTTAACCTAAGAAAAAAACAATATAGCAACTCAAGAACCAAATACGAACAACAATGGTTCTGGATAATGTAAATGTGCTACAAATAACTATTTAATGAAAGAACCTTTTTATTTGGATTTCTATGCAGATTTTGTCTATACGCTCTGGCTGGCTGGATGTATGTAAAACAAACCTCTTTATTTTGATATTCTGAAAGTCAGTGGGGTCCATTGTTGTGTCATTTTATGTTCCACAGAAGAAAAAGTTTGGAACAACATGAGAGGGGGTGAATATTGACAAAATGTTCATTTTCAGGTGATCTATCTCTTTTATTAAGCATACAGAATTCTTGCATATAATTTATAAAACCACTGATGGTGGTCCGACTAGTCCAGACGATGCAGAACACACCTCAAAAACTCAGTGAAGGTCAGACATTTATTTGGTGTCAGCCTTAAATTTCATGCTCAGACTGCAGCGCCAGTCGTTAATGAGCCTCTTGTGGCAAGGAGAGTGAAGTTCACCAGCACAAGCGCTATGGTTTCTGGGCCCTCCAAACAGCATACTGACTCAGGTGCCCCTCAGTAGAATCATGTTACGGGGTCCCCCTCTCTGATCAAGGCCCTTGGAATCATCCTGTTACAGTGCCCCTGCACTCACCCCTCAGTTCTGACACAAACACATAGCATATGCATACAGTTGACTTGAATGCATAGCCTTTCAAAGTATACTTCATTTGATAGTGTGCGAGAAGACACTCGGATGTCTGAGTAAAGCCCAAGAATGATAACTATAAGATAACTATAAAGATAACAACATTAGCGTCCACGCCAGCGGACGATATTGTCTGTTTATTCTAAGAGCATACTCATCTGCCACCTTAAATTCTCGAGCTCGTTATAGCAGGATGGATTCTGATTGGGTGTCATTTGAGCATTTTGTTCATCAGCTGGGAAAAAAACATAATTCTGAAAGTGATTCCAACAATATCGTTTCTCTGTGCTTTTATCGTTATAGCTGTGGTGTAGACTCTGCTATTCTTAAATATCGTCCTTGGTATGAACGGGTCTTAACTCTATCACACAAACACTCCTTAATGTGGCTATCTATTGTTGTTGTCACCTCCAACAGTTTGCTGTTGTTTCATCTCACAGTTTTTTTTCAGCTGTGGAATAATGGTCCAAGTCATTGATGCCACCTTGTGGACCAACTGATTAGTGGCAAAACCTCAAGGTGCACATGCGACCTGAGCGCACATTGCATGCATGTTTAGACATATCTGACTATGTGCGTACTATGCTGATGATTACATTTGCGTTAAACGCAATGTGCCATAGTATATCTATAAAAACGGAAGTATACTTTGGTCTTCTCACTCATTCACATCCGGGTCACGGCACCACTCCAACCAATTCTGCTCGGCTCACTCCAAGTGGGGCTAACTGATGGTGGTCAGCATTCGAGGTTTTGAGGTGGCCACACTAACAAAGATGCTAAAGTCCACAGCCTCTAGCACAGGAGTGTTCAATCCTGCTCCTGAAAGGTCACTTTTCCTGCTGAGTTCAGCTCAGAGGTGTCCAGTCCCAGTCCTGGAGGGCCCTGCAGAGTTTAGATTCATCTTGTCCAAATATACCTGAATTAGAATGTCGTGAAAACTTCATTTTTTCTTGGACAAAAAGTGAAACTTCTATATTTTAGTTATTGTAAAGTAAAACACAAAAGTTTTTTTGTTTTAATTTTGATGATTAGAGCTTGAGTAAAAATCTTTAAAATATTAGTTTTACAGGTTTCAATTAATGTCCATACAGTTTTCCGGGTATCTCTTGTTCTTTGAAACCACAATTGGGGTTGGATCAGAAGATAAACTGCCCTCCACAAAGGGGTCACAGAGGGTACAAAGGTGTGGCTGTTTACAGAGTGCTGCAAAGCATATTTAATGCAAAGTTGACAGAGAATTTGAGGAAAAGGTGCACAAGCAACAGGGATACCGCAAGCTGTCTGTCAAGCAAAGCTGCAAACACTTGAGAGCTTCACAAGGAGTAATCTCCAAGCCCACGCTCAACGTCTTCAAAAAGGGCACAAGCCACATCTGAACCAGAGACAACGTAACCAGCTAAAAAAGAACTCAGTGGTCTAGTCCTCTTTTCAGTGAAAGTAAATTTTGCTTATTTGGAAACAAGGTCCCAGAGTGAGGAAGAGTGGAGAGGCAATTGTTGCTTGACAGAAGTTTCAAGTGTGTTGGGCTGCCAGCAGGTTTGGTCCACTGTGTTTTCTGACCACAGTGAATCTACCAGGAAATTTTAGAGCTGCTTCCTTCTGCTGAGCTTTATGACATTTCATTTTCCAGCAGGACTACACCTGCCCACACTCCAAAGGTCCAGCTGGTTCAAGCAGGTGTTAGTTGGAGACCCCATAGTGTGGAGGAAGATGAGAGACACCAGACCCAACAATAAACTGAAGGTCTATCAAAGCTGGGCTTCCAACCACCTCAGTGCCACAAACTGATCACCTCCATGCCCACCGAATTGAGGCGTAATTAAAGCAAAAGAGCAGGATTAGCCCTCGAAATTAGGCACACTTTACCCCATCAACTTCGTAGAAATCTTGGTGTAATCTTTGCGTCAGTTGCAAAGACTGCTCGAGTGTACACAACATCAGCCTCAGGAGGATTCTTGTCCAGGCCCTTGTCGTTTCTAGTGAGTGCTCTTCTGGGTTTACCACAATCAAACCTCTACAAATGCAGAATGCGGCTGGTCTTCATCCCAAAAGAACCCATTATCTCTTCATCTCACCAGCTGTGGCAGCTACATAAACATCACAGAACGACCACAGGCTCAGCACCCTACTTCCATTTTCTTCATCCCCTCCAGAAGTCTGAATTAAACGCCTTGTGGTAACCACAGAGAGGCTATCTCACTCTCATAACAGTGGAATAATCCCCAATGGAATGCTGATCCCTGTCATTTCAAGCAACAACTGAAGACTTTTTTCGGCACTTATACTTCATCCTAAACTTGAAAAAAAAAAAAAAAAAAAAAACCTTTCCCTTTATCTTTCTCTCCTTCCCTTGGGTACTTATTTGAACAATGGCTTGGTGTTACAACTTCCTCTGTCTGAGTCCTGGCTTTAGACTCCCCAATTGTAAGTCCATAAAAGCGTCTGCCAGTAAATGTAAATATACAGTAAATTAACATACTTTCCAGAAGGCCAACAATTCACTAAAAATGTTTTTTTTATTGCTTATGAAGTATTCTAATTTGTTGAGATAGTGAATTGGTGGGTTTTTGTTAAATGTGAGCAACATTAAAAGAACCAAAGATAAAAAGTCTGTGTGCAAATTTATTTAATACACGAGTTTCTTTGAGTTGAATTACTAAATAAATGCTTTCCACGACATAATAACCCTGTATACTGCCTGGACATTTCTAGACCTTGATTATCTGGTTTAATTGGGGTTGGATCAAACTAGGTCTACAACCTTGCAGAGGAGCTGTTGGATTTAATCTCCAAGCCCAAACAAACACATCTTAACCAGAAAGTAACTTACAGACAAGTTAAGGGTTGGAAGAAGTCTGCAGGACAGTATTGGGTTACTCAATTGGCCCTCGTGGAAAAATGTAACTAGTTGCTATTGCAAGAGGATTAGTGGGGTTTACCAGCAAGGCTTATATACCAGTTACTTTTTTGAAAATTAAAAATATCTCACTCTCATAACAGAAAGGAATGCATGGCCAACTACAGAGCCACAGAGCAGCAGAATTACTTTTGTATTACTTTTTGTCATCTGGGCTGGTCTTTCTTATTTGTTTTTCTCCAACAACAAAAAAAGTTATATTTTTGGCAACTGTAAAGACCCTTTCATACCAAAAGTGACTCAGGCTGAAATAGAAAGTTTATCCTTGCCCAATGTCTGCGCTGTTTCTCTCCAGAAGTTATGACACATAAAAATGTATTTGTACTCATTAAAATGCAAAAATTTAACTAAATGCATCACTTAGTTACTTTTTTGGAAAGTAATGCATTACATTACATTGCTTTTTGGCATCTGGCCTGGGCTTGCTTATTTGTTTTTCCATAACAACTATAAAGGCCCTTTCACACCAAAGGTGAAATGAATAAGCCTCAGGCTGAAGGAAGTGCCCCTGCACCTCAATCCCAATTCCTCTCAACACGGGGACAGGAGAGGTGTCAGTAAATAAATGGGAAAACAAAGAAACTTGCTTTACTGTTTTGAAAAAGTAACTCAGATATTTCACTGAAAATTTAAAAGTAATGTGTTACTTTACTAGTTACTTCAAAAAAAGTAATCCGATTACTTATCTCACGTTAGGCCTACTTGTAATGTGTTACCCCCAACACTGTTCAGGTGTGTTCGAGGGTTGGAGCTGGGGTTCCTCAGGGATCGGTTCTTGGACCCCTCCTCTTCTCCACATACACTACATCACTGGGACCCATCATACAGGCACATGGCTTCTCCTACCATTGCTACGCCGATGACACACAGCTCTATCTCTCTTTTCAACCAGATGATCCAACGGTAGCTGCACGGATCTCAGGCTGCCTGGCAGACATCTCGGCATGGATGAAAGAACATCACCTACAGCTCAACCGGGCAAAGACTGAGCCTCTTGTCGTCCCTGCCACTCCGACTCTACAGCATGACTTCTCGATTCAGTTAGGCACATCAATAATTACCCCATCAACTTCGGTCAGAAATCTTGGTGTAATCTTTGATGACCAGCTGACCTTCAAAGAGCACATTGCAAAGACTGCTCGATCTTGCAGGTTTGCGCTACACAACTTCAGAAAAATCAGGCCCTTTCTGACAGAGCATGCTGCACAATTTCTTGTCCAGGCCCTTGTCGTTTCTAGGCTGGACTACTGCAATGCTCTTCTGGCTGGACTTCCATCAAACACAATCAAACCTCTACAAATGATTCAGAATGCAGCGGCACGACTGGTCTTCAACGAGCCCAAAAGAACCCATGTTACACCTCTCTTCATCTCATTGCACTGGCTACCAGTGGCAGCTCGCATCAAGTTCAAGACACTGATGCTTGCATACAGAACGACCACAGGATCAGCACCCTCCTACTTCCACTCACTATTACGAATCTACATCCCCTCCAGAAGTCTGAGATCTGCTAGTGAGCGACGCCTTGTGGTACCATCACAGAGAGGCTCAAAATTTAGAAATCACTCTCCAGAACATTCTTTTTTTATTTGCGTTCACCATTCCTGGATGGTGGAATAATCTTCCCACCCCTATCCGGAATGTTGGATCCCTGTCAATCTTCAAGCAACAACTAAAAACTCATCTCTTTCGGCACTACTTGACTTCATCCTACACTTAAAAGAAACAAAAAAAAAAATGTAATCTTTCCCTTTATCTTTCTTTCCTTCCCTTGCTAGCTTGTACCTATTTGAACAATGACTGAGACTTGGTGTTACGAGCACTTCCTCTGTCTGATTGCCTCTTCAAGATGAATCGCTTTATGTATTCCCCAATTGTAAGTCACTTTGGATAAAAGCGTCTGCCAAATGACTAAATGTAAATGTGGAGCGAACTCTGCAGGACTGTGGCTCTCCAGGACCAAAGTTGGTCAATGTAAGGACCAAACCAGTCCTGTAAACCTGATCATAAAGTCATAAAGTTTTATCATAAATGTGTACCTTTAGCCTCTCTGCCTCTCAATCAATTAATCAATAAAAAGTGTTTAATACTGAACGCTGGTCCATGTTGATAGCAGAACTGAAGCTTTGTGTTTACGAGGGAAGAGTTTCCAAGAAATCACCTGCCAGACCCTCGCTTTCACATGTCCCTTATACCCATAAATCCTCACTACGCCCACAGAGCAGCTAACGCACACATCTAAGTCTCCCTTATTCTGTCTCTAGCCCCGTTCTCTCTTCCACGAGCCGAGCTCTCCGCAGGTATGCAGGAGTAATCCGTGTGGACACGGAGGCGGGCTTTATTACATCTGATGTGATGAAACTGGGTCGTTAAAAAGAGGCCGGCGGAGGGAAGGATGTCAGGGCCCAGATGAGCACGGCCTCTAGTGATCAGACAGCTCAGACGTCTACACACATCTTCACTTTTACACAGGGGGAGAAATTACTGCCCTCAGCTGACAAAACGTCCAAATCCAGTCTGAAATCCACTATACATAGACTCATATCCACATCTCTGACTGGATCCTCAAAGCCGTCTCTCACAGAACAGACCCCGTGACTGATTTCCTCTCGCTTTCTTTTTATCAGGAGAATATGTGCTTCATCCCCTCATCTCGTGCGCTGCACTGACACTGATACCAACAGGCAAGTTAAATAAAGTGTGAAATTCCTAACATAAGGACTGTTACACGGATGAAGGGAGCATGGATAAGGGTTGCATATCTTTTTTGTGACTGCTGATGTGTTGTGACCTTTTAACAGAACCGCTGTGTTTTCACACAGACAGATTGGCCACATGTAAGTGAATTTTATGGTGGATTTGTAATGACAAAAGCATCGACTTAAAGCATGTTGACACTGTGTTAAAAGAGTTCAAACCCGGTCTTAAAATTGGACTCATGCAGCTTATGGGTGTTAAAGCTTGACTTCAGCTGTAAACCTGCTCAATCTGTCACTCCTTATGTGTATAATTTACATGGTGCAAGTGGTTCTTGTTCTTTTATGCATAGTACCGATTTAAAGCTGCAGTGTGTAGTCAGGCATCAAACAGGATTGCAATAATCTACTAGCTTTTCTGAAGAAATGCGAATGGTCCTTGCTTATGCAAACCCACCACCACAATACTAAGGTGTTTTGAGTGGCTTTTTTTGTGGCTTTTTTTAGCCTTGCTAGGGCAGTTGCCAAGACATCGCAATGCAGTTTCAAACTGTTTTGTGTGGTTGCTCGCTTTCCCAATTCAATTTTTTTTTTAATTCTGCCATCATTTGCTCACCCTCATGTTATTCCAAAAGTATGCAACCAAAGTCCATGTAAACAAAAGTTTGACACTTCAAAAAGTTCATAGAGAACCATATGAATGAATTCCTCTTCGCCTTCTGAATGATCGTTATATGACAGATAAACAGATTTCATTTAGACTATTGTTTACATATAAACATTAATAAATGAACATACACACAGCACATCAAATATGGTAGAGGCTTGGATTACTTTTACAATGTCTTTATGAATTTTGTGAAGCTTCAAAGTTTTGATTATGTGGAATTTCAACAGAAGAACCTCTCAGGTTCCACTAATAACTGTGTTTCAAAGATGAACAAAAGGTTTATGGATTTGAAATGAAATGAGGGAAAATAAATTATGAGAGAATTTGGTAACACTTTAATTTAGGGACCAATTCTCAGTATTAACTAGTTTCTTATTAGCATGTATTACTAGCATTGGCTGTTTATTAGTACTTAAAGCACATTAGTGCCTTATTCTGCATGACCATAATCTTTCTCCATACCTAAAGTTAACAACTACCTTACTACCAATTTATAATCAGTAATTAAGAGTTTACTGAGGGAATAACTAACTAATAGTGAGTTAATAGTGAGAATTGGACCTTAAAATAAAGTGTGACTGAGAATTTCCACAGTGATAGGAGGAAGCACTGCAGCTTTAAGCCATAAAGTGAAGCAGTCGATCTCAGAGTCAGATGTGTGTGTGTCTTTGATTGGTATAGTGAGACATTTGTTTTAACTGGCTGAGGTAATGCCATTGTGACACATCTCAGTGTTTGCAGGAAATGCCCAAGGCTGGGAAAAGCATTCCTGAGCCCATCACGTCACAGACAGCACAGGGGCTGGAGGGTGTCTGGGAAGATTGCTGGGTGCGGAGGTGCTCTGCAGGGATTTCAGGGATATTGCATCAGGGGACGGAGGAAGTGGAGATGTTTTGGTCAAGAGACAGACTTTTTAGACATAACCACTTGCAACCTAATATGCACTCCTAAAATATAAAGACGGGCGTATCATATGATTTAAACATTTACCATTCCATAATGTGTACAGTTCCACATCCTATTTTTTTTTAAATACTTTTTATACTGCAGAGTATTCAGGAAGTAATAAACTAGTATTCCACTCCAAACACCCTGAAACTAATAAACAACCCATAATGTAACTTATTTCATCTCCAAAAAGCCACATAAGGATCCACTGACATCTACAGACCACAGATGAAAACAGAAGGTTTCCCGCTTGTGGAAATTCTCCCTAATACCTGTGGATTTGCATTCTTACACACAACATTGTTATGAGTGAGTGGTTGATTAATGCCGTCCCTGAGGGAACGTGAGCCCTGCAGGTATGTAGCTTACTGCACAACACCTGTTTAAACTAATGAGCTCTCAAGAAGAGAACAGAAGCAGGGTGTGAGAACGAACCCTGACACAAAGATCTCAGCTCTCTGCGGTAATACCTCAGATCACACCTGAGATAAGCACACAGCTTACGTTTACAGTGGCCGTTAAAAGTATTTAAGTCACAGGTAACACTTTACAATAAGGTGTCATTTATTGACATTAGTTAATGTATTAACTAACATGAACAAACAATGAACAATGTATTTATTACACTATTTATTACTCTTTGTTAATGTTAGTTAATGAAAATACAGTTGTTCATTGTTTATTCATGTTAGTTCACAGTGCATTGTTAACAAACATAACTTGTGATTTTAATAATGCATTAGTAAATGCTGAAATTAACATTAACTAAGTTTAATAAATGCTGTAGAAGTATTGTTTATTCTTAGTTCATGGTAACTTATGTTGTTAACTAATGTTAACTAATGAACCTTATTGTAGTGTTACCAAGTCACACATAAAATATCTGAATGCCATTGCTTTGGATATCAAAGTCTATGCACTCAAATGCTGCATGAGCTTTTCTCAGAACTAATTTCACTTGTGTTACGTCTTTCAAATACATTCTATTTAGTCTAATATTTTGTATCTATTGCAATGACAACCAGACGTTTGAAGTGTAACGTAAGTTTCCAAATACATTATGACCACTGTATAATTAAAATTCTTATTATGAGTGTAGGCTATGCATGTTATAAACAGAAACATGTGAAGGCATAAATAATAGTCATTCTGTTTTAATTCTTTATAACCATATAATTATGATGAACCAATTATGCAAGGAGTCATTTCATAAAACGATCTAATCACATCATTAAATAAACAACTGAATAAATTGTTCAAGCTAGGAATAATCCAATAAATGTTGTCATGTCTTAAATATTACACTATTTTATGATATACCTGGTTAGTAATATTGGAAAGTCATAACACAAACTGCTTTGCATTTAAATCAGTTTAAAGTGTGCAAAAATGCAGTGAATGTGTACACTGAGAGATGTTAAGTGATATTTTATCAGGATGGCTCAGATTAATCAGTAGCCTGGAGGAGATTGAGTTAAAGCGTTTTAGGCAGTAATCCCTGTGTGTATGTGTGTGTAATTGAGACAGCCCTTTAACCCTTATTAGCAGTAGCCCAAGGGATCTGACACATGCGGTTTGTTGTCCTCATTGTAATCTCTAAATATACTCTAGTTGTCTCCATTCATCCTGTATATCCCTCCTAAATCCAGGATGTTGTGTGTTAAATAAACCGTAATTTAACTTTTATATAGAAAATATTTTGATGATGTTTTTTTTTTTTTTTTGGTGATTTTAACAGTTTGAGTACTGACAGAAATTCACTTACAATGGAAGTCTAGGGGGCCACTAGCTAACTAAAGTATGTGAAAAGATGTGTATTTATGAAAAACATACAGTATTTCTAATTGTTCTCTGAATGTTAGAAACATAATTTTTAACTGCAAACTTTAATTGCGAATTGCAAGTTAATTGCGATTAGAGTAAACATTTCATTTGATAATTTTTGCAAACATTATGAGAACAATTTAAATGTTCTCTGAATGTTCTGAAACCAGTAGTAAGTAGTATCATTTAGATACATGAACTAAAACGTTTCGGAAAGATTCTCCTTAAATGATGAATAAATCTGATTTGGATACATATATTTTGAAAAATTATTTATACTCTATTCTTCTCTCTGCCTCACACACAGACATATTTAGATACTGCAGCAAATTACATACAATACTGCACATCCTCTCTATACATATTCTGTATTAAATATATATGTATAAAATATAAAAGTCCTTAACTTGTTGTTGTTCTTTTGTTGCACTGTGAGACAAGGAACAAAGGATAAACATTTCACTACATTACATCATTCACATGTATGTAATATTTGATAAATAAAGAATCTTGAACCTAAATAATATTTTGAGAATATTATTTAAGACCAGATTTGAACAATGTTTGATTAATGTTACTGAAAATAACTGAGAGAACCTTGCAAGAACGCCTTGCCATAGACTTTCACTATAAGCATGTAACATGCAACATAAGCATGTCAACTCACTTTTGTTTGTTGAAATATACTGATGAAAATAATATGACAACAAATTATATTTTTTGTATGTACAGTGATCCATAGCATGGCAAGGTGCTGTAAGGATATGGTGTCACATGCTTATCTAAACTTAGATGTACTGTATATAGACTTCTATCGATTTTATATAAAGCTAACTTCAGAGAAGACCAAACCCAATGTAAGAAAAATCTTATTTGCTATATTTATGAATCCGCTGAGAACCCCAAAGGGGGGTTTTGTCAGATTCAGCTATCTAAAGTGTAGCCGAGTAAACACGTGCATTCATGCAGGGAAGTTCAGAGACTGTCAGAGATGCTAAACCACCGAGGGCCCCTCGGTGCGTCTCTTTATCCCCCACTCCAGTTTGACGCTCGCAGGCTGTTTATATGTATGCATACGTGTGTGCTTGTGTCTGCATGTGTGCGTCCCTGACTTCTCCCAAGGCAGAAAGCCTTGCTTTTTCATTTCAGCAGTGGGAATAGGGCATTTGAATAGGCCAGTGTACGGCTATATCACATTATTAGTAATCATATCTGCTTAAGCCAAGCCTGCTGCTCCAGATGGCTGCTTTCAAGTGCAAATGAAGCAGTGAGACGAGGCCGCCTTTAATACGTACTCACGATTCACAAATAGCCATTGATTTTTTCTGTGTCCCCCTCCATCCAGCCAGTCTGCCGGTATTGAGCTCGGATTAAATGGTCTCCTGGGTTTTTAAAAGGAACATTGATTCTTCTAATTAATTGTGCGCCGTTCAGAAGCAGAATGCATAAACTCGTTCGTATTTGCACTTCAAGTCAATTATTTTGAGTTTGGCCGGACAGGGAACAAACAGGCCCGACATATACGAGGAGCTGATGGGAGTCATTTTGTTTCCTCGGGAAGTGTGAATACTCAAATGAAAGAGAGTTATTTCCATTTTAGCTGTACGTCTGAATGGGAATTGACAGAGGAAGAGGTACAGTCGCCCACTGGGATTTCAGACGCCGTATGAATAACACATGGACGTTTTTATGAGCGCGCTTGTTTTAATGTATTGACAAATGCCTACTTTTCATACCTCATCATTATCTTAAATGAAATACTTTAACGCTGCTCTCAGAAGCACGCCATGGACCCTTTTCACAAGACTGTAATGACGCGTTTAACGGTCATCAGCATCGTAAATCCTCTTAAGTTTTTAATATTTTGATTTTTTAAAAATGTACAATTATAACACTTTGTATTATATCACCTTTGCATCAAATTACAAAAAAACCTAGTTAACGCTAAAGTCCTGTTCACACAACAAGCGACACGCAATGACAAAGCAACACAATCCCATTCATTTCAATGAAGATCTGGCGCTTTCCGGTGTTGTGCCCATTTTCGACCCCCTGCCAAATTATTACCCCTCTCTTTTAAATCACTATATGATTGCCTAATCCTAACCCCACCCCTAACCCTAAACCTACCAATACTAGGGGGGTAATAATCTGGCAGGGGTCAGAATTGGGCACAACATTGGCGTCATGAGCGACAGCGACCGGATGGTGCGTGACCAGCGACGCAACAAAATTCAGAATCCTTCAACTTTATGCAAATGAACAGTGACTTTCGGGAGCAACAGCCAATAGGAAAGAAGACGGTACCAATTAGAGTATAGTTCTTTGACGGTACAGAGCCGTAGAGAGAGATGGTAGAGTGCCGGTAGACGGTAGAGAGAGAGATGGTAGACGGGAGGCTAGAAGGGATACGTATGGCGCTACTGGGCATGCACACATCATACAGCGTAATTTCTGTCACACTGTACAACAATAATTACTATTTTTTCATTATTGTAAGGGGTAGGTTTAGGGTTGGGGTTTCTCATTCATTTTTGTTTGTATGTACAGATTTAATTTATATTTATATTATATTTAAGGCCCGTTCACACCAAGGACAATAACTATAACGATAACGATAAAGATATAGTTATAAAAATCGTTCTTAATATTAAAAATAGCAGAGTCCTCCACAGCTATAATAATAAAGTCACAGAGAAACGGAATCTTTGGAATCACTTTCAAAAGGTTTTTTTTTTTTCAGCTTGATGAACAATACAAACATTGACACCCAATCAGAATCCATCCTGCTAGTAATAGCTCTAGAATTTAAAGCGGCAGATGAGCGTGTACTTATATGTTACCTCGTTTATAAGTCCTCACTAGGACAAGCAGATATGCTCACTGGGTCAGGATCGAGTCAGTACAGTACGGTTCGGGATCCAGCTTCCAGAAGAGATCAGATGTGCCATTAGCCACATGATCCAGATTGCGTTTCCTGTGCTACTGCCAACAGTACCCTTTACTTGATAGGCGTGGATGTATTTGCCACGGAAGATTAAACTGGTGCCTTATGGTACGCTAATATTGTTATCTTTATAGTTATCGTTGTATGCTTAAACTGGTGGGTACGCTAATATTGTTATCTTTATAGTTATCGTTCTTGGTGTGAACTGAGCTTTAATCTTTTGCCTCCAAAATGTTTGCATTTAGCACCAAGAAACCCTGGGGACATGCTGCGACAAGTCGCTAGTAGTGTGAACACACAGCTTAATGCAGCGTCTATATGAGAGGGACGGTAAATTTGACATCGTTCTCTCTTGACTGCCGTAATCAGCCTCTCTCAATTTTTTTCCTGTTTTTGAAAATCACACTATCGTGGAGTTTTTCTTTTGCTATTTGAGAATTGCAAATGACAATGCAAAAAAATATATTTGTGGTACTCTCCCATCCCTGCTCTTGAAGTTAACCAAACTATGACGACTTCCCCTGCTGAGAAACCCGGAAATGTGAAAAAGGTCCATTGTTTGACGGATTCAAACCAGGGTGCGTAGTGGGAATTAGCTTTTGATGGCGAGCTGCAGAGGGGCCAGTGGTGTTATCTGTGTCCGTTCTTCTCGTGAGCCCTGTACACCTCTGCGCCGGAGCGAAAGGTCCTCTCAGCGCTGACAGCTTTGCTATTTAAGACGGGGATGGTCCGTTCCTCCAGATTGTAAGAGTGCTCGAAGAAGCGTATTACTCTCCTGATACTTCATTAATCTCCATCAAACGCGGCGACACTGCCACGGCTGACAGCGGGGACAAAGCAGGGTGCTGCTCTCCTCCCAGCTCAGATAATACGTGTTTTACAGTAGCCCAGATGTCCGCACTCAATAAAACATTTGAGGGAATCAGGCGAGGTGTGTTTGGGGATGTCTGTATTGACTGGCTGCTGTGTGGAGACAGCGATACGGGGGCTGCTCGTCTCTGATTACAGAATTAAAAGAGTGGGCTGACAGAGCGACTGGCAGGCCGAGGGACGGGGATAATTGTATCTGTGGAGGGATTTGGATTTGACCAAAGTGTGCCATCCTGATTATCTCATGCAGGAAGAGCTGCACGACTGAAATGAGACTTGGATTAACCTTTATTTCCTTTTACTGTTTGTTTTTCTTGAGTGAGGAAAAAGGAATACCCACCGTTGAGATGCTGTTATTGTGAATACAACGAATGTTCTGCTTTATAGGAAAACAGTGAGAGCTGATCCAATGAAATCATTATTTAGTAACGTTATCTGGGTTACTCATTTTAGGTAGCCTAATGTAATCTAACTACTTTTTAGATTACTTTCTTGTTATGTTTTTAACCATCTTTTTACAAACGTACCATTAAACATACCATGTTTACATAAAAATAGCAAAGAGAAAGAAAATATATTCCTTTTTTTATATCAACATCATAAAATGCATTAAACATTACATTAAACCAGGGTTTCCTAAAGTGGGCTTAATGTAGGCTAAGAACTGCTGTGGGTTTGGGAGTTGATAAAAAGCTAATAATTCATTAAATCATAAAAATGTAAAATAAAAATAATTTAAACACTAAATCCAGAGAACTATAAACGTGTGAATGTGAATATATAACATGCAAATTTAAAAAAAAATATATATATATTTCACTACATTACATCACATGTTTGTGATACCTGACAAATAAAGAAACTTGAACGTAAATAATAGTTTGAGAATATAATTAAAGACCAGATTTGAACAATGTTTGATTAATGTTACTGGAAGAATATTTATCCATAACTTTGAGAGCACCTTGCCAGAATGCCTTGTCATAGACTTTCAGTATAATGTAACAAAAGCATGTCAACTCACTTTTACTTGCTGAAATATACTGATGAAAATTACAAGTAAAAAAATAAAAATATATATATTTTTTTATGTACGGTGATCCATACAGTAGCATGTCAAGGTGCTGTCTACAGATAGATGCGGTGCCATACGCTTACCTAAACGTATATAGACTTCTGTCATATAACTGTAAAACATGAATGTTTTTTGAAATATTAACTTCCTCAAAGATATTTCAAGTAAATATTTAATTTTATGGGGTTTGGCTGACAAAAACATTACTGAAGGTCACTGATATGATCAAGACAGTGTTTCACAGCTATACATCACCAGTGTTTTGTAACTTAATTAATTGTTTTATACATAGTGTCATTGCTTGAGAGGTGCTATTTTCCCTCGAATTCAGAAGCATGGTTTGCAAATTTATTTACACGACTGTATGAATATAGTCAAAGCTAAAGGATAAATGCTAGATAAAATCTATGGATCTATCAAACTTGTTAGTTCTTTGGAATTCCATTTGTATTCTACTTTTTGTCACTGTACAGAAATTTGGATGATGACTTTCACTTAACTGAATCCATTCTCCAAGGGTCAGATGCTGGAGCCTATCTCAGCTTCCTGGGCTATAGACTGGAAAACACCCAGGATGGATGGCCAGTCCATCACAGGTCTCACACACAGACATAAACACATTCACATTTTTACAGTTTAGTGTCTGTAATTTACAACCAGAAACCGGAGCACCAGGAGGAAATTCCATTCAGAAAGACCTCCAGCCAGGACTCAAACTGGGGCCCTGAAATTTCCTTTTTATTGTTTGTGCTTATAAACATTAAAACATTAATGTTAACTTTTAGTTGATTTATTGAAAAAAAGAAAGTACTGCAGATAATGTGAGCAGCCTCTGATATTCCTGTCCTTCCTTCGATTTAAGTTTTTATGGATTTCTTCACTTTTTATGTAAGATCATATGTTCAGTGAGTAAACGTGCATCTGAACAAGCCACAGGATTTGAGGTTTCATCATTCATGTCTGTAACAAACTGTGTAGGACATGTAGAAATTCAAACTACTAACCCAAAGTAAGTACTTTGGAATATATCAATATTTTATTAAGTTATGTTTTAGCATTTAACTGTAATGTGTTTAATTTACACTGCATGGCGCAGGACGTTGAGCCACTTGACCACATTTCTTTGTTATAAGGTATAGTTCAAATTCCATACGTTATAGACACTGTCTTATAATTTCAACTGATAAAAACAATCATGAAATATAAATTTACCTCTGTATAATTTTGAATTGCCCAGAGAAAACGTAAGCATTCGCCGGCACATCTTACCCCATGCACTCTCCCCTACAGTATACATGTGTGTAATGGAATGGTAATGACTCGACGGTGTGATCACATTCTCTGCAGGAACCTGGAAAAAAAAACACACACAATCGGCCCTGAGCTCAGAGCACTCTCTTCCACACACGCTCTACAGAGAGACTGCATAAATTGTCATCTTTCTCATATTTACGAGACAAAGTCTGAGCTGCTGATGTAGTGTAGTATAGTATTCCTGGCTGAAATTGCACTCTCAGATATGGGAAAACAAAACCGTTTCTGTATTACTGTGTCTGTACTTCAGGGCGAGATTGAATAGAAGATGTGTATGATAAAAAAAAGAGAGAGGGATGAGAGAATATTTTAAATTGTAGTACTTTACATGTTTTGATTGTAGGTCATAGAGAGGGATATTTTGGCTCGCTCCACGGGAACACTGGGAAACCATGCATACTGATTTCTGTGCCTGATTTTCATCCCGTGAAAACATACACACATATTCCTTTGTGATTTCAGCAATTTATTGTATAATCCCTATTTTCTTTTCTTCGTGAAAGAGGATTTTAGGTATATGATTGATGGGTCCGGACTGCCTTTTATTTTTTAATCTTTGTTCAGGTCTTGTCGCTGCAGTGCCTAAAGTTCTGTGCCATCACACTTTAGAGTTAGCTCTTGAGAAAATGGGTCAGCTGAGCAGGAACATTTTCCTTCTTTTGGATCGGTCTCTTTGCAGCATTTTTTCAGCGGCCACTGAGGTTTCTCCCATTAAGAAGTTCACTGGGAGATAAGTAGATGTTGGGTTTCTTGTCTCACTCCCAGGGCTGAGTTCTGCTTGCGCTAGCCAAAGCTGAAACCCATTATTGAGGCCTGTTTGTCAGACCGAAATGAGCTAGGACGACAAGTTGTTTTCTGTGGCTTGGCTACAATGTTTTGTTTTGCATACAGTGACACTAACATTTCTGGAACAATAATAAAGTTATTTAGAACAGCGCATATGTAGTTCATAAGACAGAACATCATAAACTGCTCTCGCATGTCATTGCGGAAAGATGTCTGGAATGTAAGGGCAACAAGCAGAACTCAATTGACTTTGGTGGATAAAATACACATCAGAGAGACTCCAGTTGTGTTCTCCACTCTGGGCTGCTTTCATTTGATTTAATTGTAACAGATTTGTGAAATGAAGAGGAAGGATTAGAAGATATCAAAGAGCGATTAGTGGCTGGTTTTTTTGGTGTCTGCGCTACAAATGTTGTCATAGTCATCCATCAGCTGGTGCCACTCTGCCCGGAGGCAGAAACCACAATGGCACCACACCAAGCAAGACAGACAGAATAAAGGACTGCACCAATGAAAGGCCAATTTCTGCTGCTATAAATCATACCAGTGTAACGCTAACCCCAAAATATTTAGAAAAATACAAACAATCTCCAACTTTAAATATTGTGGGTCGGAGAGAAATAAACACATAAATAAGCATGACAATTCTAAGTGCAAACAATGCAATACATTTTAAAATGCAAAACCTAAGAACAATGCCAATCTGGACAAGACATTTAATTAAAGGTGCATTTTTACTTTCATTTGACCGAACAGCATGAGAGAGGGGAATAGCAACAGGAAAAGGACTCAAAGGCGGGTTGCAGTTGTGCAGTATGTTGAAGTGCAAGCCTACAAGGCTTTGGCCCTGACTCATGAATAGCACTTTAAAAAAGGATCTCCAATCCTGTCAGTAGCCAAAAAAAAAAAAAAAACACGTTTTGTTTTAAATGGAGTGGATTGGCTCATGGGGGCTGACATATTGAGATCACATGACCAGACCAATACATGACTAGTCCAGTAATTCTTCTATTATATATCGCTGAAGTATTTTTTTTAGGCCAGCCCAGATGTTAGCATCAGCCTGGTTCCTTCCACAAAACCCAACAGGATTTTTCCATTTGCTTTTGAATTATTGCAGAAATAAGCTTTGTGACCAAGAAAAGTTTATGATTCTGTTTTTGTTCATCATGATAATCAACTTTTGAATCTACACTACAGTCACATGACATCAATGTCACCACTATAAAGTTTCCGACAGCCTTTTCAGCCTTGATTAAAAAACATTTTCCCTGAAAGGCTGAGTTAGAACAAGAATATAGAACATAGAAGAGCACAATTATGAACACAATGAGGTTGTAAAAGTGGACTAGTAGGTAGATGAGTTTACCCATTCAGTGTGATGACGTTTAATGTCCCTGACCACCTCTGTAGTCCCATTTAGCCACTTGTTGACAACCCTTTTCCATCGGATAAACACTTCCGAATCTCACTGGTAATAGTAGGTCAGTGGTTCCATGCTGCCACTCCAACACTGCACATTTTGTATGTCTCCTTAATCAAACACACCTGACTCAACTCATTAGCTTATAAGTAGAGACCCTAAGACCCGAAATGGATGTGTCCAACACATGCAAAAAGTGCTGTGCTTGAATGTGGTTGGGAACTACTTTTGGCAAGATTCTGAAGTGTGCATCTGATGTACACATTTACTCTCCTTTAAGGCCACAGGAGAGGGTTTGTGAATGGTAGTAAAGCGATGCAACGGACACTGTTAAGTCACATGACAATAATGATAGCATGACGGATCTAGTACATCCAATTTACATTAATACTACACATATTTATACTATATAGAACATAGATTTTTAGTAGTCGTGAAATAGTTACTAAAACATTCAAAATAACTAACTCAGAATGCAATTTCAAATGCAGCTAAAATATTTTTTTACGATAATACTGAATGGAATTTTGTGAAAAGTTATGTAAAACATTAGATGTAATTACAAATATCACCAAAATGTGTTCAACCTAACTGTTTTTGGTTCATTTTTGAATCAATATGAAATCAAAATTGTTCCTCTTTATACATGTTCCTAGTCTTATCATTGGTGCAAATTATTCCAAATATTAGGCCTAGATTTCAAGTCACATGCATTAATAAAACACTTTTCCTTTCTGAATGAATTCCCAAAGCCATCTTATTCTTCAACTCCTCCCATTCAAACCACGTAGACTCATATAGAGAGACCACAATCCAAATCTTAGAGGACAAAATTCCACCACCCTACATTGTTATATTACTGTTATAAAATTGGCTGTGAATGGTGTTGATTTCATGCTTGAGTCATGCAAAAGCAGTTTTCACTTACCACGTTTCAACTTTATACATTTCTACATCATACCCTGCATACATCCACATTCAACTCATCAGTTATATGATGATGAATCAAATCAGCATGTATGCTTCACTTTATCCAAAGGAAACCAGCAGCTCAGTTCACTGATGTATTGTACAGAAGTTAGAGCATAATGAATGCAGGGTAATTCACATGAATGCTTCCTCCTCCATCATAACTACATCTATGGGAGCTTTTTTTCCTGCACGCACAAACGTTTAGAGGAAAGACTTGAAAAGAGCAACATTTTCCCCTAATGGACACATTTTTCTTTAAACATGAGCCTAAGCTGCTAGAGCAGTAAACCCCTCTCCCCTGAGCCTCTGTCTCCACCTCAGTGGTGTCCGAATGGAGGTCCCTTCTCTCATGTGTCATTGAGACACATTTGATATTCTGGCCGCAGTCTTTCCTGTGGTGCCATTTTGAAGCTTCCCCATTGAGGTTCCATTTACCCAGGCCACTGGGAGCCTCCAGCCGGGTGGACTCTCTCCACGCGGTCCCTTCCACTGTAGATCAGCCCCAGCAAGCCGCTCCGCCAATATGTTAATACGACGCTTTCAGAAACAACTCATATTCACGCGGTAAGCAGGCCCAGCTATTTTCACCCCAGTAGACGAAGCACACGTCTCACCTCTGCGCTTTACAAAACACCGGAAAATGACTGATTTTTTCTCTCCGAGCTAAACATGCAGATTTCTGAAAGGTCATAAATAACAGGATTTATAGTTCTCTGCTTTGAAGTTTTGAAATGCATTAATGCATGTACAACAGAAACATTCAAATTCAAGTTTAGTTAACATATTTTGGTGCAATTTCTTCCGTCACTTGGTAGAAGCTGTGTGGTTTGACATGTCCTCATCCTCAAAAACTGAACTAAACCACACTCTTAAAAATAAAACTTCTGAAAAGGTTTTTTTCACAGCGATGCCTGGCTTAGAAGAACCATTTCTGGTTCCCCAAAGAACTTTATACATTCTTAAAAATAAAAGTTATTTATTGGCATTGATGGTTCCATGAAGAACCTCAAAAAAGAAAATCCATGGAAACTTTCCATTGCACAAAATGGTTCAACGAAAATGGTTCTTTAGATTATTAAAATGTTATTTATACTAAGAAAAAAAAACAGTTATTTTAAGAACTGTTCACTGAAAGTTTTTTTGGGGAACCAAAAATGGTTCTTCAATGGCATCACTGCTAAAACCTTTAATGAAAAAAAGGTTCTGTAGCTTTTAAAATGTATAAAAATGTTGCTTTTAAGAACCATTCTTTTAAGGAAGCTCCTTTGGGGAGCCAAAAAATGGTTCTCCTATGGTATCAGTTTTGGAACTTTTTTTTAACCTTTATTTTCATGAATGTATGTATTTTGAAGATAATCAAAAGAAGATTTTTCCACTATAAAGAAGCTTTTGTGGAATCAAAAGGTTCCATTGATTTTTAAAGGTGACATGTCATGAAAATCTGACTTTTTCCATGTTTAAGTGCTATAATCGGGTCCCAGTGCATCTACCAGCCCAGAAAACGTGAAAAAGAACAACCCAGTAAAAATGTATTTTCGGTAAGCCTTTTTCTGCAAGCTTGTGAAAAATGAGCCACTCATATTTCTCTCCCCCTGTGAGGTAGAGAGGGGATCTTATAATATTACCGCCCCTTGATCTGCACGTTTCCACCCACGGCACAAGCGACAGTGGTGTACCAGTTCTAATGTCATGGGGAAAGTTCGAGCAAAGCATGCTATGTTCTGTCTTTGGCTACACTGATGAGAACAGAACACTGTTTAGAGTCCCAGCCTCAGAGGAGAGAGCAGTGGATTTATTGATTTATTTACTGTATATTACGCTGCTGCCACAGATCTAATATAAACATGTGATTTATTTCCCAGCTGTTTACCTTCACAGACATAACCGACTGTTTTTGTCTGTTAACTCATGTGTGTTTTTAACATAAACTTGTGTGCATTTGACAGCTTAAGCGCAATAAGATATGAAAGAGAACTTAGTTTAATACTCATATGCCGTGTGACAGCCGCTTTCTGTGCACATGCTTCGGATGTGTGCACTCAGAAGACTGTATATCAGAAGTTTTAACTAATATGGTTTAAAACGCATGATTTCAGGCACAGCCCTGTTCTGGAAAAGGGGACAGGGAGCAGCAACTCATTTGCATTTAAAGATACATGCACGAAAATAGCGTGTTTTTGCTTACACTCAAAATAGGCATTTTCAAAATGAAAATATGTTCACAGACACATTCTGGGGACACCTGAGACTTATATTACATATTGTAAAAAGGGGCATAATGGGTCTCCATTAGTGGAACCAGAGATGCTAATAAAGAAACATGATTAAGAGTGATAAGAGTGTATGCAAGGTCAAATAAAGTATGAGTCAAGAGTACAGTGTTTGGTCACCTGATTTGCCATGAAGTGAAACTAAACCAGCTCCCACAGATCCCGTCATTCCTGTGCCGTCTGGGACCAAATCAATCAATAACTCCGATACAACTCTGTGTTCTGTGTTCCAGCTCGTCTTGTTCGACGATCAAGACTGCGTTCCTGGTTTGCAAGCCAATTTGTTAACTTTCCTGAAATCACATCCTCTCGCACATCAGACGAAATCTCAAAGCAATTAACTTATTGTGTAGTACTTCAATCTAAAGACATGAGATAAGATACCCACGCCATTGTACAACAGCTGCGTTTTGCCTTTCCATTTGAGTGTGGGTGTCTTTGTGCGTTAGATTGTGGATAAGCCAGCGCAAGGTAAGCTAGGAGAGCGAGAGCCACAGATGTAGGCCTTTCTAAAGGCTCTGTCTGCCAGCCTGTGTTTACCTGACACTCAGATTGACAGCGGAGTGATTGGAAATATCCCCCACTCACTGGTGCGAGCCCCTGAGTGCAAGGAAAGTGCTTTTGTAGTCTGGCTGTAATGGCCCAAGTTTGAATTGAAGGTTGAAGGAAAACGCTGCTCTCTGGTCACTCTCAGGGAGGAGCTGACACAGTGGAAACGATGCAGCGAACTGAGTCTTAGATCAGGAACGCAGCTGAGAGTGCAGAATGTCTCTGGGCTGTTATCTCAATGCAATCGTGCTAATCTTTTAGCGTTTATAAAAGCAACACTGCTGCCGCGAACAAACTCCAGAGACTCTTTTCTCCTTCTAGACGTGTAGGACGATACAAAGTGTTTTTTTTTTCTATATGATCTTGGTGAGATCAACTTCCACCCAGTTTTTTCCTGCTCATGCTCTCTGGTGAATAACAAAACAATCTGCCGAATTTGCCCCCCAGACAGTCTAATTTCCTAAGTTAATTTCCTCATTCTGTGCTGTTGAACTCCCTTGACGCACTATGAATCAGGGAGGCATAGGTACATCGGTTGTCTATCTTAGGGAAAATTAGAAATGGTATTATAATTTTTTTTTTGTGAGATGGTGATGCTAACAAAAATAGTAGAACACAAACTTTCATGTTCTCTTCATTCCAATTCCTATCGTTAAGAACGAGCAATATTAGCGTGATAAATCTAATTTCACTGGTCAACGCAATCATGCTGTCACCTGTTAAGAAAAGTTCATACTTCATGGATTCAGTTCAGAGTTAAAAAAAAATCATGGAGATGAGTTTGTTTCTTCATCAGATTTGGAGAAATTTAGCATTACATCACTTGCTCAGCAATGGATCCTCTGCAGTGAATGGGTGCCGTCAGAATGAGAGTCCAAACAACTGATAAAAACATCACAATAATCCACAAGTAATCCACACCACTCCAGTACATCAGTTAATGTCTTGTGAAGTGAAAAGCTGTGTGTTTGTAGGAAACAAATCCATCATTCATCAAGGTAAACTTTAAACTGTTGCTTAAATTAATTATATACTCATAACAATGCTTTTGCTAGTGAAAATTTTGTCTCTGCTGAATTAGGAGAAAAATATGCAGATTAAGTATTGTTTATTAGAAAATCAGTCCAAAACAGTTCTAAACAAATATGTTGGTTTATTTTTATGCGAGAGGACAACTGGGGATGGACTTTTTCCACTGCAGGAAGTGTTATTATGGATTATACTGTTATTTAAATGCATTAATGCTAGATGTTTGTTACAAAAATGCAGCTTTTTACTTCACAAGACATTAATTGATGGACTGGAGCGGTGTGGATTACTTGTGGATTATTGTGATGTTTTTATCAGCTGTTTGGACTCCCATTCTGATGGCACCCATTCACTGCAGATGATCCATTGCTGAGCAAGTGATTTAATGCTATTTCTCCAAATTTGTTCATATGAACAAAAAACTCATCTACTTCTTGGATGGCCTGAGGGCAAGTATATTTTCAGTAAATTTTAATTTTTAGGTGAACTATTCCTTTAATGTGAGGGGTTAAGTTAGGGTTGGGGATAGCTAGTATTTGTTTAAGTATTATATAGGCAATGAATACCATCTTTGACATGAGCAGTGAAATCTTTAGAATCGGGTTTGCAATTAACTGCTAGTATATTCCCATTCATATTTACATTTTTGCACACTAGGGATACTATGAACATAAAATTGTCCAGCCATGACTTCCTGTTCCACAGGATTCTAAATATGAGGAACACAAAGGCCAAATTCCTTTATCATCCATCAAAATGAGGAAAACAAAAGAATATAGTTCTGATGTTCAGAACAAGTTTGTTGAGCTTTAAATAGAAAGTGGCAGTAAGAAAATATCTAAAGCATTAATAATTCCCATTTCCACCATCAGGACAATAATCAAGAATTTTCAATCAACAGAAAATGTTACAAATCTGCCTGGAAAAGGACGTGTGTCTATATCATCCTAATGCACGGCGAGGAGGAGAGTCTAGCAAAAGACTCTCCAAGGATCACAGCTGAAGAACTGCAGAAAATAGTTGAGTCTAAAAAATATATCAAACAAAACCTACATCACATGTTGTTTGAGAACAAAATCAAGAAAAGAAAACACTCTCATCCAAAAACAAACTCTTTTGCCAGACTACTGAACTTCAAACGGGACTGGCTTCTATGGTCAGATGAAACTAAAACAGCTTTTTGGCAGTAAACACTCAAGATGAGTTTGGTGCACACAGTGATAAAAAAGTACCCCACGCATACATTGTAAATATACTGCTGCATCTTTTTATGTTGTGGGCCTATTTTTCTGCCGCAGGTCCTGGACATCTTGTTCAGATGCATAGCTTCATGGATTCTATCAAATAGCAACAAAATAAAATCTATACGTGACTGCCCCTGCTAGAAATCTTATAATGAGCAGTGGTTGGATCCTCCATCAGGACTACAATCCAAAGAAGAAATAAAATAAAAAATTTAAAAATTTAAATCAACAGAACAAAACAAAGCTTCTGCCATGGCCAGGGGCGGACTGGGACAAAATTTCAGGCCAGGAAATCTTACACTCGTCCAGGCCATCCCATACACCCACAACAAATTCTGAAACATGGACAACCCTATTAGCCTATTTGTATGACCATCACATAAAAAGGTCCAAGTCTTTAGTCGGGGCCGTGGAAAATAATTAAAGGTTCTCTTTTGAACTGCACCTTCGCTTCCCGTTTCCTTTTCTTCATTTTCTCCAATATCTCTGTCACTCCCTTTTTTCTTGTACCTGTCACTTCTTCACCAATCCTGCATTTCACTGCTGATTGTACTCTGTATGATTGTGTATGTGACAAATAAACCTACCTTGACCAGCAGATCTACTGTTATTAACAGAACTGTGTTCACCTTGTTGCAAAACAACCACCTCATTGCAATTTGTTTGCACATAATGTTGTTATTTCTCTTAAAATGACTTAAATACCCAAGATTTAACAAACCTATAATTCATACAAATATATTAAAACAAATTTTCTAAAGTGCCTAAATGCCAAAATTAGTACATTGAAAATTCTAATACTGAACACACTATTGTATTTTTGGGCTGACTGATATTTTTGTGTTGCTGTTTGCTCTAGCTCCCTCCCTTTCTGTACAATAAATCCATGTGAATATCTGCCTGCTAAATTTATTAATGTAACTTTCCAATCGATAATGATGTCCTTTAGCACAGTATTCTGACTGATGATAATAATGGGGTGCTACTGACAGCCTAACAGGTGCTAGCAGTTTAATACTTAACTAGGTTAATAAAGACAAAACTACAGTAGCGTATTACAGATTAAACTGACCTGCATCTGAAGCCCTGAACAGGTTATAAATTTCGTTACATTTCACTGCTTCTTCTGGCCGTTTCCTCTCCTTCCTCGAGTCCCGCGCATCGACTCTGTTCAAAACCGTTTGACGGAGGCAAGGAACAGACGTGAAGCACGGCGCTGCCAGTCAAGACTAACCGATTTATGATTTATTATCGATTTGTTAGGGAATGCCACAATCTGAAATGATCACTTTGGCACATTGGGAAGGCAAAAAAAATTAAATAAATAATAATGAAAAAAAGAAAAAAAAAACAGGGCAGCGGGCCAAATCAGCCTCCAGGCCACCGGGAAACGTCCCGGTGCTCCCAATGGCCAGTCCGCGCCTGGCCATGGCTGTCCCAGTTCCCTGACCCAAACCCTAGAAAATGAGTGGGGTGAACTAAAGATGAGAGTGCATGAACATGGACTTCAGAATTTGAAAGCTCTGGGGAAATTCTGTATAGAAATATGGTCTCTGATCTCTTGTCAGATGTTCTCTAAACTCATCAGGCATTATAGGAGAGTATCATAGCTGTTTTCTTGGCAAATGGAGGTTTCAAAATAGTATTGAATAAAAGAGTGTCAATAATTGTGGCCAACGTGTATTTGAAATAGCTTTTTCAATTGGTTTAAGTGGAAGGGTGTTTTTTGTGATTTCTTTGAATAAAAGATCAAAATGATTAACCATGCAGACACAGGCTTCTTTGTTCATATTTACCAAGGGTGTCAGTAATTCTGGCCATATATATATATATATATACAGTCATGGCCAAAAATATCGGCACCCTTGGTAAATATGATAAAAGAAGGCTGCGAAAATAAAATGCATTGTTAATCCTTTTGATCTTTTATTTAAGAAATTCACAAAAATCTAAACTTTCATTGGATAATAAGAATTTAAAATGGGGGGAAATATCATTATAAAATAAATGTTTTTCTCAAATACACGTTGGACACAATTATTGGCACGCCTAGAAATTCTTATGAGTAAAATATCTCTGAAGTATATTCCCATTCACAATTTTGAGCACTCCAGGGTGATTATGAACATGAAATTATCCAGCCATTGCTTCCTGTTTCACAGAAATATAAATAGGAGGGAAAACAAAGCCCAAATTCCCTTAATCACCCATCACAATGAGAAAAACCAAAGAATACATTTCTGATGTGCAGCAAAAGATAATTGAGCTTCACAAATTAGTGAAGTGGCTTTAAGAAAAGAGCTAGAGCAGTGAAAATTCCCATTTCCACCATCAGGGCAATAATTAAGAATTTCCAATCAACATAACATGTTACGAAACTGCCTGGAAGAGGACATGTGTCTATATCGTCCTAATGCACGGTGAGGAGGAGAGTTTGAGTGGCTAAAGACTCTTCAAGGACCACAGCTGGAGAATTGCAGAAAATAGTTAAGTCTCGGGTCAGAAATCCTTTAAAAAAAATGGTCAAACAGCACCTACATCACCACATGTTGTTCGGGAGGGTTTCAAGAAAAATTCTCCTAGCTCATCCAAAAACAAACTCCAGCATATTCAGTTATCAGACATGACTGGAACTTCAAATGGAACTGGCTTCTATGGTCAGATGAAACTAAAAAATGAGCATTTTAGCAGCAAACACTCAAGATGGGTTTGGTGAACACAGGGATAAAAAGTACCCCATGTGTACAATGAAATATACTGCTGTATTTTTTATGTTGTGGGCCTATATTTCTGCTGGAGGTCCTGGACATCTTGTTTAGATACATGGCATCATGGATTCTATCAAATACCAACAGATAAAAAAATCAATAAGCGACTGACTCTGTTAGAAATATTATAATGGGCCATGTTTGGATCTTCCAACCATACAATAATCCAAACACAAACCTCAACAACAACACAAAAATGGGTCACTGAGCACAAAACCAAGCTTCTGCTATGGACATTCCAGTCCTCTGACCTGAACCCTGTAGAAAATGAGTGAGGTGAACTGAAGAGAAGAAGTACCGTCATGGAGCTGTGAATCTGAAGGATCTGGAGAGATTCTGGATGAAGGAATGGTCTCTGATCTCTTGTCAGGTGTTCTCTAACCTCATCAGGCATTATAGGACACAATTTAGAGCTGTTAAACTGGCAAATGGAGGTTTCAAAAAATATTTTTTAAATAAAAGATCAAAAGGATTAAGTATCACTGCTCACCATTAGTGGAGTTTATGTTTGTGAAGTGTCGACCGTTCTATCTGCCGCGGGAGTTCACAGCCATTGTTATTGGATAGAATAGTTTACATTCCACCGTGTGCAAACACTAAGGACGCGCTTCGTGAACTGTATAGCGCCATCAGTGAACAACAAACAAATAACCCCGACGGCTTTTTCATCATAGCCGGTGACTTCAATCACGCAAATTTAAAGACAGTTTTGCCAAAGTTCTACCAACATGTAAATTTTGCAACAAGGGGAAACAATACACTGGACTTTGTTTACACAAGAGAAAAGAACGCTTACAAAGCTGTACCCCGCCCCCACCTCGGGTACTCAGACCACATCTCTGTTATGCTAATCCCAGCATATAGACCACTTCTGAAACTCGCCAAACCGGTTCAAACACTCATCACAATTTGGCCAGAGAATGCTACCTCAACACTACAGGACTGATTTCAGTGCACAGACTGGAACATGTTTAAAGAGGCGGCCACCTACAACAACCACACAGACCTGCAGGAGTACACTGAAACTGTGACTGCTTACATCAAAAAGTGCATTGATGATGTGACAGTCACCAAGACCATCACCACACGTGCAAACCAAAAGCCGTGGATGACAGCAGAGGTTTGTGGGCTGCTAAAGACCAGAGATGAAGAATTCAGATCAGGAGATAAAGCAGCCCTCAAAACAGCAAGAGCCAATCTGTCCTGTGGCATCAAAAATGCAAAACGGTCATATGCTCAAAAAATTAACAATTACTTCACGGACAGCAGAGACACACGGAGCCTGTGGCAAGCCATTCAGACCATCACTGACTACAAGCCCCCGCCACAGGCCTGTGATGATGATCCATCCCTCCCCGATACACTCAACCACTTTTATTCACGGTTTGAAATGCAGAATGACACACCTGCACAAAAACTGCCCACACCTTCCAATGACCAGGCGCTCTGTCTGTCTGCAGCCGACGTAAGGAAGACCCTATCCAGGATTAACCCACGAAAGGCTGCAGGTCCTGACAACATACCTGGCCATGTACTGAAAGACTGTGCTGCACAGCTGACGGATGTCCTAGCAGATATCTTCAACACCTCGCTGAGCCAGGCAGTCGTCCCCACATGTCTCAAATCCACAACGATCATACCGGTACCAAAGAAATCACCTGTGTCCTGTCTAAACGACTACCATCCCATAGCACTGACTCCAATCATAGTGAAGTGTTTTGAGAGGTTAGTCATGCAAAAAATCAAAACCGGCCTCCCCAACACACTCGATCCGCTCCAGTTTGCATACCGTCCAAACCGCTCTACGGATGATGCAATTTCCACCACCCTCCACCTGGCTCTCACCCACCTAGAAAACAAAGACTCCTATGTTAGAATGCTGTTCACTGACTTCAGCTCGGCATTCAACACAATAATCCCACAACAGCTCATAAATAAACTAAACCTGCTGGGCCTTAACAATTCCCTCTGTAATTGGATCCTGGACTTTTTAACCGGAAGACCTCAGTCAGTCCGTGTCGGCCACAACACCTCGAGCACTACCACACTGAGCACAGGTGCCCCACAAGGCTGTGTGCTCAGCCCGCTGCTCTTCACGCTGCTGACCCACGACTGCACTGCCAAGTTCAGCTCCAACCACATTATCAAGTTCGCTGATGACACAACAGTGGTAGATCTCATCAGCAACAACGATGAAACACACTACAGAGAGGAAGTGGCACAGCTGGCTGAATGGTGTGGCGCTAACAATCTGTCCCTCAATGTGGAGAAGACAAAGGAGGTTGTGGTGGACTTCAGGAGGAGGAACTCCAGTGACCACCCCCCACTGACCATTGACAGCTCGACTGTGGAGAGAGTCAGCAGCACTAAATTCCTGGGGGTGCACATCACGGAGGATCTCACCTGGACCACCAACACCATGTCACTCTCCAAGAAGGCACAACAGCGCCTACACTTTCTCCGCCGGCTGAAAAGTTCAAGTCTCCCACCACCCATCCTCACCACATTCTACAGGGGCACCATTGAGAGTGTGCTGACTAGCTGCATCACTGTCTGGTACGGGAACTGCAGTGCTGCTGACCGTAAGACCCTCCAGCGGACAGTGAACACAGCTGCAAAGATCATCGGTGCCCCTCTCCCATCCATCCTGGACATTTTCCTTGCAAGATGCTCAAAAAAGATTCAGCATGTTCGGCTGCCGTCCGGCGCTCCGCTAAATCAACAGCATCGTGACTCTTGGAGGACCCCACCCACCCCTCCCACAGTCTCTTCCAGCTCCTACCATCAGTCCAATCCTTGAAGACGGTACAGGAGCATCAGAGCCCGCTCCGCCAGCCGTCTGACTGCTCAACAGCTTTTTGGTGTGTGTTTCCCAAGAAATGGTGTGACCAGGCTGTGAGCTCGCCTCAGCCCTGAACTCAAATCACCCCGCCCCCCCTCTGAAACCCCATGCAAACTCCTACCTTCTTAAACATGGACCCCCCCCCCCCCCCCCCCAAACACCCCCCCCCCCCCCTTTTTTTTTTTTACCGTGCAATTCAAAGTGTGCTACACACAGGTGAGTGGGCCTGTACAAACCACCTGTAGTAACACACTCTCCTCTATGCACACTAGACACTTTTCACACACTGCTGTGTGTACATAATCCCACAAAAGACTCAGCAATATATGTACGTTTACATGCCCATGCACTACTACAAATCATCTTGTACTGTTCCCCAGCCAGCTGCTTGACTCACAATGTTTCTCTCTGCACATGTACAGTATTATGTGAAGCATTCGTATAGTTTGTATAGTTTGTATTTTTTATCTTTAGTTGTATAGGGTAAACATTTGTATATAGTATACTTAAGTCAAAATCTGTCAGTAGGTTAGTTGTGTATATGTTTATAGTGTTGTATGTCTGTATTTATGTAGCACCGTGGTCCTGTGAGGCACGACATCTCGTTCCACTGTATGTCCCCACATGTAGCGGAATGACAATAAAGCTCAACTTGACTTGACTTGAGAATGCAGATTATTTTTCACAGCCTTCTTTGATCATATTTACCAAGGGTGCTGATATTTTTGGTCATGACTGTATATATATACACACACACACGTACATACTGAATTGTAATATATATATATATATATATATATATATAATATAAACTTATTACAGAAGTTGTTTGTCAAGCTTTTTCTGAAAATTAACTCCTGAAATTAACTCCAAACGAACTTTGTTTTGGCCTGATTTTGT
Organism: Schizothorax lantsangensis; assembly: GCA_027422415.1. Classification (NCBI taxonomy): domain Eukaryota; kingdom Metazoa; phylum Chordata; class Actinopteri; order Cypriniformes; family Cyprinidae; genus Schizothorax; species Schizothorax lantsangensis. Next base: position 11,859,487 of record CM049848.1, read on the forward strand.
TTAAAATTATGTCACACCAGTTTGTTCTTTTGTTTTGCTTGAACTTTTACAATTATCATAGGCTGTCTGCATCCACGGGGAGGGGGGGGGGGTATATACATATATTGAAATGATATACATTTCAAGAAAAGTGTGGGTGATTTACAGAATAACACGACAGCTTTACTCTTGTACAAACTTTCATCAGCTATAGGCAAGTTTAATGTCCTAGTTCATTTGAAGGTCAGTGGTTTTTAATTCATTTTATGAAGTCCAAACAAAGTCAGCTCTTTGCATATCAATGTTTGTAATAACTGCTGTGTCCACAAAATGTAGTGATGATTGTCCCTGTTGTGCTGTTTTTTGTTTTTTTGCCGATATTATCATCTTTGTTTCACTTATACATATTACACAATTGACATACTATGTTGCACTGCAAATCCCCGCAAAGCTTTCATGGTTAGAAGATTTTATTTGATTTCTACATTATTACAAAATATCTATACTTCTACGATTTATATAGCCTGTATGTTTCTATGCATGAATGCATTTTCTTTTAGCACCTTGTATTTTTTTCTCTTTACAGGGTGGGTAATGTTCTTCTTTATTATTATTATTATTTTGTGTACTGTGGAAAGATTAAAAAACAATAAACTACTAAAAATATTTTAATAACAGAAGATCATGGATCCATGTGGCTCATCCCATCTATGACACATTTTTGTAAAAGATGCTGCTGCCTTCTCCATTTAGACTGATCTTCAGAAATTACTGCATATCATTAATCACTCCTGTTACTTGAGAAACACTTGACAGAGCTCAAGTGGCCTCTTACATTAAACCATACACCTCTTAATTGTTGATTACAAAACCATGAAAAAATGATGTATCATTAGTTTCCCAGCTTGTCTGAATGAGCAGGGTGAACTAGTATTCTTGCAAAATATGCTGGATAAGAAAAAAATAAGATTAAGGCTTTCTTGTAGACTAAACAGGTAATGAGGTAAACTCATCAAAACCAGTAACAAAACAAACCCTGTAGTTCACTACACGGACGGAAACTGTACACCTTCACGGACAAAACTTGAGGGACAACGAGTCATAGGAAGCAACCCGGTCAAAATGACAGACATCCCGTCCATCCAATCAAAAGGCGAGTTCTCCAACCTAATCTCCAATGAGAGGTGAGACGAAGGGCGGGATTTCCGGTCGGTGACGCAGTTGGCGAAGTGGAAGCCCCGCCGTCAATCAAATTAGGAAAAAAACAAACTGGACTAAAGCGAGCGCAGGCACCGATTAAAATAACCATGCTCGGAGTGTAATTAAACGCAGATATCAGTCTTCTTTAAAGAACTCACGTAATGACCGGTACGTAGCATCTGAAGAGCATGGGAATGGTCGCTTTGAATCTTTGTGCAGGCTATGTTTATGCTAAGCTAGGCTAATGTTAGCAGGCGGGTGAAACTGAGAGACTTTAAGATCCGCGGAGGAAAGAAATACAGCGCTCAAATCATCCATAAAGCGACACAACGCTTCTGTTATAACCGATGAAGCCACCTATGCAGCGAGCGCGCCGAGTGACGGGCTCTAACGGCTGTTTTGTGTTGTTTTGTGTGTGTTTAAGCGCCTGAAGGGCCAGTGAAAGCGGGAGTCATGGCGGACAGCGGCAGCGCTCAGGACGGCGGCGGCGGCGCGGAGCAGGTAAACCGGATCAAATCCACTCTTCTCTTATTCTCTAATGCATGTGCTTTGGTGGAAGTTTTCACTTTGTTCTGTTAAAACACTGGTACTTCCTGTGTGGCCACCCCTTTCATGTATTAAACCCGCCCATCGTCAGGACGGACAGCCCTCGCCGCTCGCCCTGCTCGCCGCCACTTGCACCGGCCTCGGTTCGCCCGCCCCCGGAGCAGAGAACGGGGCTAACTCCAATAATAATGTTGCTGCTGGAGGGGTAAGTCAGCAACTACAGATCACACCTTTATTAGACCTTACCGTGGATCGAGTGTGAGCCCGGCCGTGTTTACTTTGAATGGGTGTATGTTTACACCCCGAACCTAAGGGTCATTATACGTGGAAGCTCAGATCTGGCTTAGTCTAAATAAATTTTGTAAATTATGCACCTGGTTCATAGTACAGCTTATTCTTAACAGGAACCATTCAAACAGACAGGAAGACACATTTTTGTTTTAGTTGCTTATTTGTTGACATAGACCTGAATGGAAAAAGTCAAAGAATGGATCATGATAGGTTTAATTTTATAGATTGAGATGTACAAACTTTTTAGGGAATCGGTTGTAATATTGTCAGTCATTCAGATGGCTGGACATAGAGCATATGCACATACATGTAAGTTTAAAAAGTTTTGGGATCAGTAAGATTTACTTTTATTCAGCAAGATGCATTTAAAATAATTAAATGAATAAATAAAAAGTGACACAGATTTTGTATGTTGTTAGAAAAAGTCAAAATAAATGTCAAAACTTTATAATCATCAAAGAATGTTGAAAAACATCACGGTTTCCACAAAAATATTAAGCAGCACAACTGTTTTCAACTTTAATAAGAAATGTTTTTAACAAGCAAATCAGCATATTAGAATGATTTCTGAAGGATCATGTGACACTGAAAACTGGAGTAATGATGCTGAAAATTCAGCTTTAACATCACATGGTTAAATTATATTACAAAGTATAATCAAATAGAAAAGTTATTTTAAATTGTAATAATATTTTACAATATTACCTTTTTACTGTACTGTTGGTCAAATTAAATTAGTGACTTGGTAAACAAAAGAAATTTCATTCAAAAACATTAAAAATTTGTAATTTATTTAAATGTAGGGGCCTATATTTCCAGTTTTTCAGCTTTTTTTAAATTCTGAAAAAATAAAATAAATATAGTAGGGCTGTAGCTAACGATTTATTGTCGACTAATCTATCGATTCTTTTTTCGATTGGTCGACTAATCTATTGATTATATTTCAATTAATCTATTTATTATTTTCTTATCAGTTGATGAATTCTTTAGTTAAACTATCAATAAATAATAACAGTAACTTCTGCTATTAATCTTTTATTTTATTCAAACGTTTTCTCATAATTAATACTTTACAAAAAAGAAATAACAACAACAAAGAAAGAAAGAAAGAAAGAAAGAAAAAGGAAAGAAAGATAATAACAAGAAAAGAGAAAAATAAATAACAATAAATAATTAATAAAAAATAAAAATGAAAGAAAGAAAATAACAATAAAAAAATAAGAAAAGAGAGAAAAAGAAAAATAATAACAATAAATGATTAATAAAAAAGAAAAAGAAAGAAAGAGAATTACAGGGCAGTGATACAATCAATAGAAATGCACATTATGTCTGCATTCAGTTACTGTTTGGGACTGACAGCAGTTGCTTACAGGTGAGAGACTTGAAATGTTTTATTTATTCAGCAGATTAAAACATCTGCTTGAATACATCTGTTATGAATGAACAGCTGAAGTCCCAACTGCATTCAGGACACTAGAGCGACAGAATCAAAAATGGCGTCATAACACCGGGAAGTTTTATCACAGTTTATCACCGTTTTTAAATAAATGAGCCCAGTCGAGGCTTGTCCTATCCATCACACAGTTAATCAACTAACAATGACTTTAAATGCTTTGTTAGCGAGTGCAGAGAGCACGTTTGGTGCACGCGTCTCAGAGCTTGCGCGGTCGCGTCCACGGCACTGACGGCAGCTCCGGTGGATCTTAAGATGAACGCGAATCATTTCTCCTTCTCTGTCTCTGTGGGTGAATTAAACCCGTCATGATTATATAGGCAACTCGATGTCCCGTGCTGTTCCGTTCATTCAGCGCAGCTTTGAATGTGGTTGTGAATCCTGACAATGTAAAGGCGTCAGTTCGGCTATATATACGCGGTTCTGACGGTCTTATAATAATAGAACGCTCTATGAAGTGAAGTGATGTTGGCATACTAGCCTTTAACTTCTGCTCTAGAGTCTTGTTTGTGTTAAAGATGGCAGAAAAACAGTCTTAAGTAGGGATAACCGCAGGCTCGCGCAATGGGCATGGCTAAAGGTGCGACGCATCGACGCACTCCATGCTAATCGACGTATTTTTATAATCGATGTAATCGATGACGTCGACGAATCGCTGCATCCCTAAAATATAGCCCTGCTGTCAGCTGCACTTAGGACTTTCTGCGGGTTTCTGCCAAAATAAAAGCTGTCTATTAATACATTCACACATAGTGTTCAGATTGGGATCTGTAATATATTCTTATGTTTTAAAATAATTCTCTTCTGCTCAGCAAGGCTGCATTTATTTGTATAGTAAAAAATACATGCCTATGTTAAAAAATTTTCAGTGTTAAGTAAATATTTTGAAATTGTTGTTTTGTAATTGATTTTGTCTTTGAAAAGCAAGACAAAACAGTAAAAATCACATTTTGGCTATTTAATTTATGCAATGGGGAAAATAAATTGGCAAAATACATGGGGGGAAAAAATGCAAAAAAAACGTGTTCGGTATTCGGCCTTCGCTCCATTGTTTCAATTTGTTTGGCTTTGGCCAAGAATTTTCATTTCGGTGCATCTAGTGGTCAACCGATATAATGCCAAGGCCGATATATCAGCCGATATTTGGCATTTTTCAAATATCGGCATCGGCCGATTATTTTGATGGAGCAACAGACTTTTATTTTGACGGCGCTGAGAACGGCAGCGCCTGAGCACAGAGTGCTCGCATTCTCCCTCCAGTTTGCTGTCGTTGTTCACAGTTCTCTCTAATACGGATAGAAGTCTGTCTAATAATCAGATAGAACTGTTAAACAAAGGAATTAATGTATACAAAAAGTATTATAACGATTGCTTTTATATTATTAGTAATAGAAAGGCAAACATTATAATACTTTCTTGTTTGCCGTCAGCATTCAGCTAATACGTACGGTGGCCCCGAAGTGCAAAACAAATCACGATTCAGAAAACAAAATAACAAATTACAAACGCAAATGCAAATATAAAAAACAAAATAACAATTAAGAAAACACAACAACAATTCCGAAAACATTATAACAAGTCAGAAAACACAACGACAAATCCAAAAACAAAACAACAATTCAGAAAACACAACGACAAATCAGACAAACCGGAAGAGGTAGGTATAGTTTGAGACAGCGCCATTGGTTTGGGAATAGATTACTCACTGCTGACTGGACGAGACATCTGTCAATCAAGGTACAGGAAGAACCGTGATCGACAAACGTTAAACTCGTGATTTCAAATTATGCTGCACTTTATGCTTTTGCCCACTGCCATATTCATGTAATTTCCACTGTGTGCTGTATGTAAAATGAGTGTTACCTTGGCTTTATCTGAAAAAATGTGATTCCCAATGCACACAAATTTCACAGAATACTGAGTGCCCTGTTGGTTACAGTGTTTACTTTCTTTTTTTAATTATATTTTTATTAAATATTTATTTATTTGTGAAAAATACTTTGTCATCTAAAGTATACAGGTGCTGGTCATATAATTAGAATATCATCAAAAAGTTGATTTATTTCACTAATTCCATTCAAAAAGTGAAACTTGTATAATGTATACATTCATTCCACACAGACTGATATATTTCAAGTGTTTATTTCTTTTAATTTTGATGATAAGTGACAACTAATGAAAACCCCAAATTCAGTATCTCAGAAAATTAGAATATTACTTAAGACCAATACAAAGAAAGGATTTTTAGAAATCTTGGCCAACTGAAAAGTATGAACATGAAAAGTATGAGCATGTACAGCACTCAATACTTAGTTGGGGCTCCTTTTGCCTGAATTACTGCAGCAATGCGGCGTGGCATGGAGTCGATCAGTCTGTGGCACTGCTCAGGTGTTATGAGAGCCCAGGTTGCTCTGATAGTGGCCTTCAGCTCTTCTGCATTGTTGGGTCTGGCATATCGCATCTTCCTCTTCACAATACCCCATAGATTTTCTATGGGGTTAAGGTCAGGCAAGTTTGCTGGCCAATTAAGAACAGGGATACCATGGTCCTTAAACCAGGTACTGGTAGCTTTGGCACTGTGTGCAGGTGCCAAGTCCTGTTGGAAAATGAAATCTGCATCTCCATAAAGTTGGTCAGCAGCAGGAAGCATGAAGTGCTCTAAAACTTCCTGGTATACGGCTGTGTTGACCTTGGACCTCAGAAAACACAGTGGACCAACACCAGCAGATGACATGGCACCCCAAACCATCACTGACTGTGGAAACTTTACACTGGACCTCAAGCAACGTGGATTATGTGCCTCTCCTCTCTTCCTCCAGACTCTGGGACCCTGATTTCCAAAGGAAATGCAAAATTTACTTTCATCAGAGAACATAACTTTGGACCACTCAGCAGCAGTCCAATCCTTTTTGTCTTTAGCCCAGGCGAGACGCTTCTGACGCTGTCTGTTGTTCAAGAGTGGCTTGACACAAGGAATGCGACAGCTGAAACCCATGTCTTGCATACGTCTGTGCGTAGTGGTTCTTGAAGCACTGACTCCAGCTGCAGTCCACTCTTTGTGAATCTCCCCCACATTTTTGAATGGGTTTTGTTTCACAATCCTCTCCAGGGTGCGGTTATCCCTATTGCTTGTACACTTTTGTACCACTTTTGTACCACATCTTTTCCTTCCCTTCGCCTCTCTATTAATGTGCTTGGTCACAGAGCTCTGTGAACAGCCAGCCTCTTTTGCAATGACCTTTTGTGTCTTGCCCTCCTTGTGCAAGGTGTCAATGGTCGTCTTTTGGACAACTGTCAAGTCAGCAGTCTTCCCCATGATTGTGTAGCCTACAGAACTAGACTGAGAGACCATTTAAAGGCCTTTGCAGGTGTTTTGAGTTAATTAGCTGATTAGAGTGTGGCACCAGGTGTCTTCAATATTGAACCTTTTCACAATATTCTAATTTTCTGAGATACTGAATTTGGGGTTTTCATTAGTTGTCACTTATAATCATCAAAATTAAAAGAAATAAACACTTGAAATATATCAGTCTGTGTGGAATGAATGTATACATTATACAAGTTTCACTTTTTGAATGGAATTAGTGAAATAAATCAACTTTTTGATGATATTCTAATTATATGACCAGCACCTGTAAGTATGTTTATTTAACATATTTATTTTTTAATCCATTTTCAAATGATTTCAAATTTCTTAAATATAAATTAAAATTAGATCGGCCATCGGCCACCCTGCTTTCCAAGATATCGGCATCGGCTGTCAAAAAACCAATATCGGTCGACCACTAGGTGCATCCCTAGTTTGTATATACGGTAAGCGATTACATTTTTTAATCTAATTGATGACATGATGTGGCGATTAATTAATCAAATTAGTTGCACCTCAAATTTGGCTGAGAAATTACTCCCAAAAGATAATTAAAAGTCATTGTTGTGTAAAGCATCAAACAGCCATTACAAAAAGCAGCTTCAGCAAGAAATATTTCGTTTGATTCAACATAATATTTTTTACATATACTCTTTTGGACCATGAGGGTGAGTAAATGATAGCAAAAATTTTATTTTTGGGTGGGTGAACTATAATCATTTTTATTTGTATTACTTGGGAAATATTAAATTATTTCTTTAATGTAATGATACTCTAAATAATAAACTAAAACTGCCAGTAGGTGGTGGTAAATGTCTTAATGATTAAGTCATCGAGTCATTTATTCATTCATTCATTTGATTCGTTCAAATGGCTGATTCTTTCAGGAGTGAAGTAAATGGTTCTTTATGAATGGTCCATTGGTTCATTAGGCTTGTTCGACTTGAAGCGGATCATCACCATCAGACCGATCGGTGTATATGACATCAGAGAGAGCAGACGCATCTGCATGCTTTTGAATTGCTCTCGCAGTATTTTGATGTCATACTGTGCCGTATGACATCAAGACATTGGTCTTGATGACACAGACATCGGTCTGTGCAGCGCCGCTTCAGATCCAAGGAGCCTAACGGTTCACACAATTTGTTCAAAACGTGGAACAAGAAATGAAATGTCGCTGTGTGTTGCTCGGAGACGAACAGTTCTGCTTTGTCTTTATATTTTCATTGGCAAAATTTAGCAAAACAGACAACACTGTCTAAAATAACACACTATTAACTTCTTATTTATTGAACTTTTGTATAAGATCAGTATCACATTTGAACTCGTGTGATATTGCACTTATTGTTTGTGTGAAATTGCTTAATTATATGATCTAAATATGAGACAAACACTCAAAGGCATTTTTGCCCCATATATGTAATTTTAGGGACATTCTAACTACGTTCTCTAGGCTCCATCAGGCTCCAACTCAGGTGAGTTGTTGCCCTGCCTCATATTTGTCATCAGTCAACTGTATGAAATGTCAGATGACCCACGAAGGTCTGGGGCGGGGCAAGTGCGTTAAATGCGTTAATTTTAACACGTTATTTTTCACCGTGATTAATTAATGTGGTAAATCTCCAGCCCTAAATCTATCTATATATCTATATATATTAGTGCTGTCAATCGATTAAAAAAATCATGATTAATCACAAATTTTAAATACTAGGATTTACCTGTAAATGTGTTGAAATTAACAAATGCATGACAAACTAGTTTAAGGAAACATAACCTTTCACACCCCCGCCAGGTATGAGATATAATCCTTATTCTTTTATCATTATTCTTTTGTTTTTATTCTGCCATTATCAGTCTTTATACTGGCAATAAAACGTTTACCAAGCCACATCGCTTCAATCTCAGTATACATTTACCCAACTATTATCAAAGTTTCTAAATAAATACAACAAAACATTTTCTTGCGACCTTACGTGAAGTATTATGACAAAATGCATTGTGAAGAAGAATTGGACCTGTTCTGGTGCATTAGAGCTAACATTAGCATCATAAGACAATTTATGAGATTAATAGTACACTTTTACCCAGAACTCACTTCAAACCACCATCGAGTGTTTGTAATAACTTCCTTTTGCGATCACATGTGGAATTTGGTTGTTTACTGTTGTTAAAATATGCTTTTTATAGCCTTTTATATCGCTGCAAAAATGAGCATTTCAGATGTAAGTTACACATTCATCTCAAGAAAATCACATAGAAACCATATCCTATCGTAATCGTGTGTTTATTATCTTATATAATCTATAGTGGCTGTTGTCATGTTTATTTCTGCTGTGTAAAGCCTTGTATGCTCTGGCTGAAACTCACGTTGTTTGTGATGTTACAAGCGCCTCTCCGTTCTGAAGTTGCCAGGTATACATTCCAAGTATGATACACATTAGCAAAAGGACCTATTTTAATTTTTATTTGTCTATATACACTTTGGGCGGCCGCGGTAGATTATAAAAGTAGCCCGAAAAACCGCAACCCACGGCTCTGTAATTTTTCCCGCGACTGTATTTTCAAAATAGCCCACGGCCACTTGTGCCACAGCTGCCACCCTGGCAACACTATTCGCTGTATCCTCATCACACACTGATAGATAACCTTCCGCGCTGCGATGACGGGAAGAAGTCTGGGTCAAACCTTATCAAACGATAAATTTGCGTTAAAAAAATATTAACGCGTAATTTTTTTTAGATTAATCACATGCGTTAACGCGTTAATGTTGACACCATAATATATATGCATACATACATATTAGGGGTGGGATGGTTCGACTTTTTCACGGTTCGGTTCGTATCACGGTTTTAGAGTCATGGTTTCGGTATGGTTCGGTAAGTTTAGGGGAAAAAACTATACTGTCAAATAAAAATAAAGAAAATAAGAATAATTTATCTAACTACAAGCAACAGCACAAGATACAAATAAAATAAACAGTGACTCAGTTTTTTTTTTTTAGGTAGGTCTATAGCATTAGTTTTTAGGTTCAGAAATTGAATAAAGTAATCAAATGTAAAACAGCATTGCATATTTGACTATAAATGAAATATTAATCTTTATTAAAGTTAAAAAAGCGATTAAATCAAGAGCAGTGAGTGATTTCTTTGTTGTTGCTTTTTGATTAATATTAAGAAAGTGCTGTCATTTTAAGAGAATGCACTGATACTGTACGATCAGCTGGCTATGTCTGCTATAGGATACTTACCAAGACGGGCATTTTGACATAATTTTTGTGTGAATTTGTCCATTCAAACACAATACTTCAGAGAGAGCTTAATATTTGCGCGCTTCTGATAAGCGCATGCACAAATCTTCTCACTGCGCGAGCGAGCTCGCATCCGCTGGCTCTTAAATGTTTAAACTGGCAAAGCTTACATGAGTTTAGTTTAAACCCCGATATCAACGTGTGCTGTTCCGGTCTCACCTGTGCGCGCGCGCTATCAGCACCCGGGTGATGACGGAATAAATGACAGCTCATAATCCAGCATACGGCACTCGCATTGAACAAGAGTGAATGGTTTGTCCACGTTTTTTTTTTTTCATCGCTGTTGTTGTAATGTACTTGGAAACCAGAATGCGCATCCATCAACAAAAGCATACATTAGCCATTTTTTTTAAGGGTTATTTATAACAAACCATATTACAGATGCGTTGTCAGATTTAAATTGAGCCGCGGTCCTAGCACGTCCCGAACCGTGTATGAAGGACCGTAAGGTTCGGGTTTTTTCCGCGAACCGTGCCACCCCTAACATTTATTTATTTATATATATATATATATATATATATATATATATATATATATATATATATATATATATATATATATATATATATATATATATATATATATATATATATATATATATATATATATATATATATATATATATATATACACATACATACAGTGCTCCTTGACCGTTTGTGAACCCTTTAGAATTTTCTATATTGCTTTCTTCATAAATATGACTCAAAACATCATCAGATTTTCATATAAGTCCTGAAAGTAGACAAAGAGAACTGAATCAAACAAGTGAGAGAAAAATATTTTCTTTGTCATTTATTTATTGAGAAAAATTATCCAGTGTTACATATCTGTGCATTGTAAAAGTATGTGAATCTTTGCTTTCAGTATCTGGTCTGACCCGCTTTTGCTGCAGTAACTGAAGGTAAAGTTTCTTGTAAATGCTGATCAGTACTGTACAATAACATGTAGGAGTTTTAGCCCATTCCCATAACCACTTAAACTCTGTGATGTTGGTGGGTTTCCTCCTAAGAACTGCTTGCTTAGGTCCTTCCACAACATTTTAATTGGATTAAGGTCTGGACTTTGACTCAGTCATTCCAAAACATTAACTTTGTTCTTCTTTAACCATTCTTTGGTAGAATGACTTGTGTGCTTGGGGTTGTTGTCTTGCTGCATTACCCACATTCTCTTGAGACTCTGTTCTTAAACAGATGTCCTGACATTTTACTTTAGAATTTGCTGGTATAATTCAGAATTCATTGTTCCAACAATGATGGCAGGCTGTCCTGGCCATGATACTGCCACCACCACGTTTCACAGATGAGATAAGATTCTTAAGCTGGAATGCAGTGTGTTCTTTTCTCTGAACATAATAGCTTCTCATTTAAACCAATAAGTTCTATTTTGGTTTCATCCATCCATTAAACCTTTCTCCAATAGTCCTCTGGCTTGTCCACATGATCTTTAGCAAGCAATTTTCTTTTTGGAGAACAGTGGCTTTCTTCTTGCAACTCTGCCATGCACACCATGGTTGCTCCGTGTTCTCCTGATGGTGGGCTCGTGAACATTAACATTAGCCAATGTGAGAAAGGCCTTTAGTTGCTTAGAAGTTACCCTGGGAACTTTTGCAACCTCGCAGACTATTACACGTTCTGCTTTGGAGTGATCTTTGTTGGTCGACCACTTCTCTGGAAGGTAACAGTGGTCTTGAATTTCCTCCATTTGTACACAATCTGTCTGACTGTGGATTTGTGGAATCCAAACTCTTTAGAGATGGTTTTGTAACCTTTTCTATCCTGATGAGCAACATCAACTCTTTTTCCGAGGTCCTCAGTAATCTCCTTTGTTCGTGACATGATTCACTTCCACAAACATGATCAGACTTTGATAGATCCCTGTTCTCTGAGTAAAACAGGTCACGTACTGACATTTGATAGTCATTGCACTGACTGAAAACACCTCTCCACAGATGGACTCTAACTTTAAATTAACTGCTAATCCAAGAGATTCACATACTTTTGCCACTTACAGATATGCAATATTGAATAATTTTCCTGAGTAAATAAATGACAGAAAATATTTTTGTCTCATTTGTTTGATTGGGTTCTCTTTTTCTACTTTCAGGACTTCTGATCTGATTATATTTTGTCATATTTATGCAGAAATATAGAAAATTCTAAAGGGTTCATAAACTTTCCAGAAGCACTATGTATGCGTTTTATTTTTTTATTTTTTTTGCTGAAAGGCAGATATTAGTGGAAAACTGGATTGTTTTGAGGGTCAGTAGTATTTCAGACCAAATTAAAATTTTCATATGCAGGATGGGTTTATCTGTAGTCCATGGGATCCATGTTTTGCATTAGTCACCATAGTAACAGCAAGAGATGAGGACTTGTTCATTGTAATTGGATCTTCCCGTGTACATGCACCGTTGTGGCATCACTTTGAATATCTTGTTCTTTTGTGAACTTGTTTCCCCCCTAGAACGCAGACCTCTCAGTGCAGTTAACAGGGTCATCTGAAAGGTGGGAGGCAGTGAAGGACGACTCTGGTGTCCTGCATCTTCCCGGCACGGGTATTGTCACGTCCAACGGACAGTATGTTCTTCCTCTCCAGAGCCTCCAGGGTCTCCAGAACCAGTCCATATTTCTCACGTCAGGGACCGACGCGTCCGCCGGCGCAGTGCCTAACATCCAATACCAAGTCATCCCTCAGGTGCAGACGGCCGAAGGGCAGCTGGGTTTCTCTGCCTCTGCCGTCGAGGGGGCCTCAATGGCGCAGGACGCCGCAGGGCAGATCCATATCCTCCCGGACGGCACCCAGACCATCAGCGTCACAGGCACAGACGTTCTCAGCAACAGTCAGAACCTCATGACCCAGTCTGGCCAAGTGCACCAGATCCCGCAGGTGTCTCTGGGAAGCTCTGCCTTCAGCACTCAGGGTCAGGTGGTCACTAACGTGCCTCTGGGTTTGCCTGGTAACATTACCTTTGTGCCCATAAACAGCATGGATCTGGACTCTCTCGGGCTCTCGGGAGCCCAGCCGATCGCCACCGGCGTCACAGCTGACGGACAGCTGATCATGACCAATCAGAGCATGGAGAACTCTGAGGGCTCGGCCAAAGCAGGGGAACACCAACAGACACTCAACTCCAGTGCAGCCGCAGACATGTTTGTGCCTACCACGTCTACAGCGTCCTCCTCATCCTCGCAGCAGCACACCAGCACGATAGACGGCACAGGCGTGTTGACGCAGTCTGCGGCGGGAGAGCAGGGAGACGGGTCGGGCTACTTCAGTCAGGGCACGGTGCAGGTGTCTGGAGGACAGCAGGTGATCCAGTTACAGCAGTTGTCCTTGCAAACCGCTGACGGTCAGGTGTCTGCTCAGGCCCAGCAGTCTCTGCAAAATATCCAGCTCATCAACCCAGGAACATTCCTCATCCAGGCCCAAACCGTCACTCCATCAGGACAGATACAGTGGCAGACCTTCCAGGTATGAGGTTATAAATCAGATTGTTTTAAATTACATTTTTAGATTTAACACTTTTTTTTAATATACTAAATTTGTAATTATTGCACTGCTGATACAGACACACTGCACTAATAAAACATCACTACCTGCACCACTGTTCATAAGTGGCCATGAAAACAGTAACAAACATATGACCAGTGACCACCATTCGATTCACAAATAGACAATGAATCATCACAAAAACTGATTAGTCTTTATCATGTTTGATGTTACTGATTTTGAAATTCAGCAAAAAGTCACAACTTGCATAAATGTAGAACACAATACTTTTGTGATTGGTTACTGTGTGATTTTTGGTGATACCTCCTTTATAGCTTTTTGCTCAAACATGGCACACAGTGACTTAAGGCCTGTCCACACCAATAACGAGAAATTAATTAGCATCCAGACCAACAGCTTTGTCATCTGCTGCTTTAAATGTGCAAGCTCTTTAAACTCGTTTGGAGTCTCATTGGCTGTCAATGTTTTGATCGTTCATCAGTAGAAAAAAATATTGTTCTTAGAGTGATTCCAACAATATAATTTCTTTGTGTTATCATTTTAGTTATAGTGTATGAACATCCTTATTCTCAAAGAATTAGAACAATTATTAATTAAAACTGAATAGTTATTGTCTTTCGTATGAAGAACTTTAACAGTGTGGATGAATTGCAGGAATGCAGACAGGCTCTTTAAAGTAACTGTTTTTAAATTAAATTAAGATGACAAGCCTGCTGTGCTTTAAAAATGTTATGGAAAATAGTTAATTATTTTTACATTACACTAATCTGTCTGTGCAGGTCCAAGGAGTTCAGAACCTCCAGAACCTTCAGCTCCAGACGTCTCCAACTCAGCAGATTACTCTCGCCCCGGTGCAAACGCTGTCTCTGGGTCAGGGCGGTACACCTGTCAGCCTGACCTCCGGACAGATGCCTAACCTGCAGTCAGTGACTGTGAACACTGTGGGCCAGGCAGGCTTTCAGTTCCAGCAGTCTGAGGACACCGACAGCACTGGAGGTACTGTTTCAGGAAGACTGATTAAAATGTCTGTAGTGACCTTTTCAATAGGGGAGAAAAAACATGTAGATAGTTGTAGGGCCCTATGAATTTTATGAAATAATAAAATTATTTTTTATTCTGGAGGGTTGTAATCGAGATCTGTGGGTTTGTGTGTATCTGACGATAGTTTTATTGAAAAAAATATATAAAAAAATCAAGGCAGCTTTATAAAGTTCATGTGGACTGTAAACACATTTATTTACCTAAATGTTGCCAAATTCTGTGAAATTCAACACTTGACTTAATTCCATTCATGTTTTCCACATCACGGAAATCATAGAGCCCTATAAAGGTGACCATCTAAAGTAAACCAGATGAAGCAGTCCAGAAGAATCATGTACGCCCGGTTTCACAAACGGGGCTTAGCTTAAGCAAGGACTAGGCCTTAGTTAAATTAAGATATTTAAGCAACTTTTACAAAAATGCCTTAGCAGAAAACATTACAGGTGTGCATCTTGACACAGAAAAGTGACACTGACATATTTTAAGATATGTCAGAGCAAGATATTTTCAGTTGAGACAGCTCAAACATGCATTTTAGTCTGGGACTAGATTAAGCCTTGTCTGTGAAACCGGGGGTTAGAGTGACATTGCAGAGGGAAGATGTGTTTAGCGGTAATGATGCAGTGCTGTTAGTGTAACGCTGATCATACTATACTCTATAGATATTCAGATTAAGGAGGAGCCTGATTCGGAGGAGTGGCCTCTGGACAGTAGCTCTACGCTGAATGCCAATGACCTCTCTCACCTTCGTGTTCGTTTAGTGGAGGAGGAGATGGAGGGATTGAACCAGGAGGGCAAACGTCTGCGCAGGGTCGCATGTACCTGCCCCAACTGCAAAGAGGGAGGCGGGAGGTGAGATCACACTGCTGAGAGCACATTTCCTTTAGCACGTTTCCTCACTTAGTTTTGAGACACAGTACAATTTCTGTGTTTATATTCATATGTAACACAGACACCCCATGGTGTGTGTTTGACTACATGTCTTCATCACTGGATGTGTGTAATATATTTCCATTGTGACTGTACATTTCTAATTATATGTTGTAGGGGATCTAACATGGGCAAGAAGAAACAGCACGTGTGCCATATAGCCGGCTGCGGGAAGGTATATGGGAAGACGTCTCACTTGAGAGCTCACCTGCGCTGGCACTCAGGAGAGAGACCTTTTGTCTGCACCTGGATGTTTTGTGGGAAGAAGTTCACGCGCAGTGATGAATTGCAGCGACACAGAAGAACACACACTGGTATTCCTTCTCTCTCACATACACACACATGTAGTGACTCCTTCTGTTCTAAAACCTAGCCAACTGCTTACATAGGCAGCTAGTGTCTAAGGCAACATCATGACCCATATAGAGTCTGATTTGGAACACTCAGTTTGACGTTAACAGGTTGCTAAGGTAACAGTGCAGCTAAAAAATAAATCAAAATTCGGTATAAATTTATAATATTGAACATTTTAATTGATGCTTTAAGTTTTCCTCCAATGTCAGCTGTAAAAAAATAAGTAAAAAAAAATTACTGAAAATGTCTGTAAATAATGTATCTTCCAGCATAGAGTGATGTCAGTATCTACATTAACAATGATTTGGGTCAAACAAAAATGATAATTTATCTGAAAAGTGTGTGTGAAAACTGGGTGCTGTCAACAAACATACACTACCTTTCAAACGTTTATAGTCGGTAAGATTTTGTAGATTTTGTTTTTGAAAGAAATTAATAATAATTAATAAATAATTTATTTAGCAAGGGTGCATTAAATTGGTCAAAAGTGACTGCAAAGTTTTTTTTGTTGCAAAAAAATCTATTTCAAAGGCTGTTCTTTTGAACTTTGTTCATCAAATAATCCTGAAATAATAAATATATTATGGTCTCCACAAATATATTAAGCAGCACAAACATTTTCAACATTGATAACAATAAAAAAATAAATGTTTCTTGAGCAGCAGATAATCATATTAAAAATGATTTCTGGAATAATGATGCTGAAAATTCCTGAAAATTTACAGGAATAAATTACATTTGATAATATATTCAAATTGACATTTTTTTTTATAACATTTCACAATATTACTGTTTTTACTATGTTTTTGATCATATTAATAAAGCATTGCTGAGCCGTTAATATATTAAAATAAGAGACATTTGACTTTTTGTTTTTTTTAAGAAAATGCATATCTTTAATTGAGCTTTTGGAGCAGTCTTTGTGCAGAGGGTTTTGTAACAGCTTTTCTCTGTTCTTTTTCTCATTTCTGTATCATTCCTCATTTGACCATTATCAGGAGAGAAGAAGTTTGTGTGTTCGGAGTGTTCGAAGCGGTTCATGCGCAGCGATCACCTGGCCAAGCACATAAAGACGCATCAGAACAAGAA
Organism: Schizothorax lantsangensis; assembly: GCA_027422415.1. Lineage (NCBI taxonomy): Eukaryota > Metazoa > Chordata > Actinopteri > Cypriniformes > Cyprinidae > Schizothorax > Schizothorax lantsangensis. Next base: position 11,876,557 of record CM049848.1, read on the forward strand.
GGGAGGGGGCGGTGCCATGGTGGCCAGCATGGGCGGAGCCGTGTCCTCAGACAGCATCATCACGACGGGCGGCACCACACTCATTCTCACCAACATCCAGCCTGGCACCATGCAGGGCCTGGCCACCGTCAACGCTACCATCAACACGGCTAGCTCACAGGACCAGCTGAGCACAGCCGAGATTCCTCTGCAGTTAGTCTCAGTGTCCGCCGGGGACGCGGCCGAGTGACAAACCGCTGCTCTGAGATGCAGCTGAACGCTCTGTTAGACTGCCAAGGTTCCGCCTCTTCCTGTATGACATCACATCCTCTTCTCCCGCAACCTGAGACTTCATACGTCGATTCCATGCTCACGCATTTACCTTGCTTTTATACCTTTTACATATTTACCCTCCTTTACGTAAATATGTAAATTTACGTGAATGCATATATACACACACACATATATATATATATATTTTACAAATATAGAATTATTGGGGGTTTTGTTCATCTTTTTATGGGGGAAGCATTATTTCTTGTTTTCACATACAACACTGAAATGCCTTATATTGTATTATAAGCTGTTGTGTACAAAGCTCGAGTTCTTCATGGGTGTCAAGCATCTGTTTCAGTGTGTACTTGTTGGAATGAGAATAATCGTGTTGTGTAAAGAATGCAGCGGTGGTGACAGACTGGTGGCTGATGTTAAAGGAGCAGCTTAGCCAAAAGTGAAAATTCTCACATTATTTATTCCCCCTCCATTACGGCATTCCAAACTCGTGCGGTTTCTTTGAGGGAGAATTGTTTTCTTTCCATGCAACAACACTTCCATGTCTGTCAAGCTCCAGAATGGACAAAAACTAGCCCATGTGACTAGAATCATGTTGTGTGAGAAACAGACCCAAATTGCAAGCTTTTATTCAGTGAGAGTCATCCCATCAGCTGTATAACTTTGTCAGTTTGTCAGACTCTGCTTTTTATGTCACGGGCTTTGGTTGGATGGGAAGTTAAGCATCTGTTCCTCACACAAAGCTTCAGAAGAATGTAGCGTCTTGGGTCTGAACTAGTTCTCGTGGAGTGGGGGAGTAAGTAATGGCAGAATTTTCCATTTGTGGGTGAGCTGCTTCTCATTTTAATTATAGGTCGTAAGTGATATTCGTGGTGTACGTTCTCTATATAAGGAGGAAGATGTAAAACTTTGGAGAGAAGCCTGCCATTGTGCTGTTGGGAGTCATGAAGGTGTCCAATAGTGTCTTTACATGTCTCCGATGCTCCTCATGAAAATGCATTTGATTTATTTTATCTAGTTTTATTTTGTGTAAACCCATGCCTGGCAAAGGGGAAAAATATGAAACAATCATGTAATTAAAAGCATTTTATGTATCATAATTCTCAAACCTCTGCGAGTTGATCAGATCTTTCAATATGAATTTGTTGCGAATGAAGTCTTTTTTGAGCAAAGTGATATTTATATACATTGTAACCTGGATTTGTGGTGTCCACAACTGCTTTTCTAAGAAAAAAAAAAAGAAAAAAACTCCCTTTGGCTTTACTTTTTTTTTTTAAAGAACTGGACTGTAATCAGCGCCAAGAATCATTTGTATGAAATGAAGCAGTTTGTAGATTGCCAAATTTGATAAATAGAGAGAAAAACTCTTGATTTATGTCTGATGGTTTGCAGCATTAATATGCAGATCTGTACTGTGTGTTTCAGGACCAAACGAGCAGCTCCGAGTGTCTGTTGTCAATCTAGCAGTGTGCTGTCAAAATACTTCAGTAACAGCCTATTGGGATGTGTTAAACAAGCAAAAGCGTGGCGGGACCTTTGCGGTCACCTCACAGCCTAACCGTGTGGTGATGTTTTGAACTCCCTCTCTGTTCGCTTACTGTAGCGTGAGTCTGACGCCTTCAATCACAGAGAGTGATTGTCCACATAGGAGTCGGCTAATGAACGTTTTTTAAGGAGTTCTCCAGGTTTTATTTGAATACACTGCAGGTCATCAGGGAGGACGCACTCGTTTGCTGTTAGTCCATGTACCTGTATGGCTTTGTTTCCATGTGGTACTGTACAATTATTCTCCGCTGATCTGTTTTTATTCCTTCAGCTAGTCATGATGTCTCTTTATCTACCGATTTTGAGTACCGTTGCCAATTTTTGTGTTGGGGATTTTGTACCTCCCGTAGCCAAGTTTGTAACGATCAGGAGTTTGATTGAAAAGGTCCAGCGAGGTTAATGGCAGATAATGAAACACTATTTTGTTTTCTGATTTGATAAGGGGGTGTTCTGTCACAGTGATCCAGAATTGCTTTTTTTTTGTTTTTCGTCTTTTCCTAGTTGAAGTCTAAATTGATTTTGTTCATTATACATAGCATCTTAACATGTCACTTTTATATTTTTATTTGGTCATTTTTCCAAGAAAGCTTCGGACTATTGTACAATGCCCACTTTTGAGGGCAGCTGTTTATTTCACACTAAAATGACTAAACATAATCCTGTGCTTGTCAGTTGTCTTATTTTCACAGAACACTGATGCTTATACTTGCACACAACAGTAAAAATAGATAGTTGACATAAGAACCATACATTTTATCCACCCCATCATAAAAAAAAAATAATTTAAATAAATTAAATTTCTTCAGCAGGGATGAAAAAGTGTGAATAGGAAAAAGCATATGTGCAATACATCTACTATTTGCATTAATACTACAAAATTTAAAATTGAAATGTTCAACTTTTCATGTTCGAAAACCAATCACTTCTTAAAATTCCTAGAAATGCAACTGTGTGTGTGTGTGACCTTTGTGTGTGAAGTCCAGTAGATGTCACTGCAGCAACAGGACCGGAGTAGAATCTCCAGCTGAGTCTCTGACGGTTTCCTGCCCTCTAAATACTGATCTATTCCTCATCTCATGTGCGTTTAGAAGCTTCTCTGACATATTCAATGTTAAAATATGTATAAAAAGAGCAGGCACGACGAGCATCCACCCCCCCCACCCCCACCGTTTTACCCCCTTAAATTGCATATGAAATATGTTTATTTTTGAACTTGCTCAAGTGTGAACAAAATTCCCCTCCATGCCTTTTTCATTTCAATTTAGAAATACACTTACAGCAATTTCCTCTTAGAGGGGCTTATAGATCAGAGTCTGTTTTAACTGTTGTCTATTGTGAACATTCAATCCAGCTGTGTGGAAAATTGATTTGGATAGTTGACAATGTATTTTTTTTATATATATATATATATATATGCAAGGAAAAATGTATTTCAGATGTTTTTATAACATTATATATGTAATGATATTTTGAAGAATGTTGGGAACTGAAACTCTGTGGGTACCCAAACTGGTCAAAATATATTTTATTGTTAAACAGAAAAAAAGAAACTTATACAGGTTGGGAATGACATGAAGATGAGGAATTTTTATTTTTGAGTTAAATATCCCTTTAAATATACTTTTTTTTTTTTACACAAATACTCCATATACTAGGCCTATCTCAATTAATATAAAATCATAAAAACTGTACTTAAGACAATTATAAAGAAAACATGCTTAAAATAGTCACCATTAGATGATGACAGCTTGACTTTTCATGTTTGAAATTTTGTCGTCTTAAATTGCAAACTGCTTTTGTCTCGTCACTTATATGGTTGCGGCCACACATAATCAAAAGTGTCCACCGAAATCTTTCATCTGCCAAATCAAAGCGAAAAAAGCACATGCTCCTGAATTCGACGCGATTTGTTGCAGAGATTCAGAGAAAACAGTCTATTAACGTTCATATGGAGCCGTCCGTTGCTTGCCACCTTTCATTTGCATAATTTAATTAATTCAATTCATTGTAATGCAATACAGAGAGCACGGTGAACATGAAATGACAGTTTGAGTTAATGAAATGTGTTAACGGTATCATCATTTACTTGTATGTTAATTAGTCCAATTAATTTCCAGTGCACGGTAATCTGAATATTGTAATAGCACCGTGAGCGTCTGAAGTCAGGTGGGGAGCGGGGCATATTGAAACAAGGCCTATGAATCATCACATCCTCACCTTTCCAAGCCACTGCCGAAGGTTACCCAGAATCCTCCAGTCGCCAAACTGGCCTTCCTCATATTGGAGCCGCTCGTCTGGCCCCTCGCCTTTATAGCGCCAGATAAAAGCATCAGCAATCCAGCTGATAGCCGAGTTTTGTTTGGATGACTTCTTTCTGACCTTGTGTGATGTCCGGTTCCTGTGATAGAAGGAAAGTGATATATTCCTGTAAAAGCAGCGGCTGCGGTGCGAGGAGATCGATGGGAGGCCCGCCGTGGACCCCCGGCCACGCTACAGCTCTGATAAGTGAAATCGCTCTGGTGTGGATGGGCCACTTTCTGCTGGACCGCACAGATAAAAGCGCCTGTGTTTTCCTGCGGGATCTGGATGGGGAGGGCGGCTCAAAAGAGTACTCTGCAACTCTCCAGCTGCCATTGTTTTTCAGAATTGCCTTTTGTTATTGTCATGTTAAAACACTGGTTCCCAAACATGTTTCTGGATGTTTTGCATGTCTCCTTTGTCTGACACACACATTTCAGGTCTTGGAGTCTCTAGTAATGAGCTGATGAGTTGAATCAGGTGTGTTTGATTAAGGAGACGTGAAATGTGCAGTTTTGAAGGGACTCCAGGAACCACTGATCTAAAACATGGTTTCAACCCGGAGACTCTCGGCCGAGCCAGAGAGACCCTTGAATAAATCAATTAAGATGCCAGACTATATTGACAACATAAGAACTTTTATTAATAACATAAACAAACCATAAACTACAAATAAAAAACAACAACAATACAATACAATACATTTTCAAAAATATACAGTACTTATAAAACTCCTGTCAAATTCTGTGAATATATATATATATATGCCTGTGTGAACTGTGTGGGTATTATTGAAATTCTATTTATTTATGTATTTGTTTATTTATTTACATAAAGATGAGGGAGAAAGGAAAAAAGAAGAACAGAATTATTCCCAAAATCAAGTCATTTATACAGAGCGTTCAACAGCTTTGGACTAATAATCATGAAAATAATAGTGTTAATGTTGTAAACTTCATCAGTTATGAAACAAATCTGTTAAAACTTTCAGTTAAAGGCAACTTTGCAGAAAACAATAGTGTCATTATTCAAATTAATTCAGTTCAGTGTTGATTCAGTTCAGTTTAATAAATGTGTAAAATTCATCAATCATTAACGAGTGTAATTCAGCTATAAGTAGCTCTACTGAAGACAATAGAGTCATTTTTCAGCTCAGTTCAGTTCAATGTTGATTCAATTCAGTTCAATAACAGTGTTAATGCTGCAAAGTTATTATCATTATACAGCTCAGTCCAGTTCAAACCTATTCTCATCTGACAGTGTCAGTGCAGTCAAATCAATAATATTAGTGAATATTTATTGTCTTTATACCCCAGCTGAGCAAACAGAAATGACAGAAACATCTATAGAAAACAGATTGAAAGAAGGGAGAAAATAACACAAAAGAAAAATGTTAAGGATATTACAATCAATCAATACAAAAGTGTTTCCATTAAATAAATAAACAGTATTAATTATGAATTATAGGTTCTTTTTTAAATTATGTATTTTTATGTAGTATAAATAACAGTACTTATTTCAAAACAAATTTACAGAGAATTACATTATTCTTTGCCATTCATTTTTATATTTTTTTTTTACATAATACAAAAATACTATTTTATACTAAATGATGTTAAATGTTTGTTCTTGGTCTATGGTGGAGACTGTGGGAGAAAGTCTAGTTTCTGATGTGTGGTAGGGAAAAGTGTGCAAGGGAGATTCCAATGACATTTTTCATTCAGGAGGGAAGGGTCATTTGTTTTATATCTCCACAAATTCTGGCCGTGATGGCCATATTCAACCCACTTGGACCAGAGTTTACTGAACGCATTTTTCTGTAGAGAAGGGAAAACGTAATCTTTTCATAACATAAATATAATTTACTATAATCCACTCTTGATGACAGAGCAGATATTCAAATTTACCCCAAAGATGCTACTATAAATGGATCTCGTTTAAAAATCTCAAGTTATTCTGAAAACTGTTCTGAAGCAATCTGCATTTCATGTACAGTATATATCAAATATGTTTGAACCTTGTGGTTTCGAAGTGTGTACAAGCTTTGCTGAAGTATAGCTGCTGCTGTTACTTTGTTTGGGTAAAACAAGGGTGATCAACGGTAGCAAAATACAGTAGGTTTAAAAGTAAAAATCAATGGAGAATTTTTATCGGTCGCAATTTATCGTGCGATGCGTGAGGTATTCTCTTTCATCTGTGGAGCTGTTTGTGGTTTGAGATGCCAAATGGCTGTCTGTGAAGTGCTGGTCCTGGACCGGCCCTCTCACTTCGAATTAGAGTAATTGGACCCAGCTTCCACTTTTTTTATTTCAATTCATGTGCAAAATATATAAATAAGATAACTGAAGATTTAGCAGGCCGACAGAAAGCCCACACAGAAATAAGATAAAGGCATTTTCAGCCGCATTTGTGACACAATTTGATATTCCTGAGGGAAAGCGCTCCTGTGAAACAGGACCATAATGAGAACAGTTGGTAGAAATGGTTTATTTTATTATATTTACCTCAGGATATAGCACATTTCAAAAAGCCTGAGGTTTCATCTCGGTCTCTCCCATTTAGTCTAACTGCTTCTCTCGAGCGCTCTCTCTTCCTTTCTGTCGCTTTTGAGGTGGTTAAATATGAGGCAGTAATTTCCCAAAATGGCCACTATTCAATGAGATTGAAAGAGCAACAACTTTGCGAGGAGGGTCTTAAGAATCGTTCTGAGAGCTGCATTCATGTGCCATGTGCTCTGTGTTTCATTCAACCACTTTGTGCTATTCACATATGTTTTTACCCATGGTGTCTCTCAGCTCTGGTAAATGTGTTGATATGCGGGCCTAATGTATATTCACACATGTGCCACGAGAATCCCTGCTGCATGCACAGATACCAACATCCTGCATGATATCTAAAACCTGTCGTTGAAGTCCATATTACACCACACACAAAGTTCATATTGCTAATGTTATATATGAATAAATATAGGGAAGTAAACTTAAACAGCACTAGCACACTGTAATGCATATGCAGAGTTGGGTAGATTGCTTACAACTTGTACTGATTCCAAATTACATGACAAAAATTGTAGTAACGCAATCTATTACATTATTCATTTTAGAGCCCGGTCTCATGAAAATGCGTATAAATAGTACGCCAAATAAAAACGAAAACTCGTGGTATTGATACGCAAAAACGGACTTTGGCGTTCATATGATTCGCACTTGTTTGTCGTGCATATAATACGAAGTTTTTGCGTGCATATGATACAAAATTTGTTGGCGTGCATATGATACGCAGTTTTCGCATATGATACGCATCTACCCCACAACCCTAATCCTACCCATCGCGTAGCATATACACGCCAAAGTCCATTTTGCGTATCAATACCACGAGTTTTTGTTATTATTTGGCGTACTATTTATACGCACTTTCATTAGATCTGGTTGTCATTTTACGTAATATAATCGGACTACTTTTTGATTAGCCTACATTTAGGGTAGGCTACTTTTGACCTAACCTCGTTTATCACATTGATTTAATCTTGTATCATATTGATATAAAAACACAAAGAGTAAGAAAATATATTTCTTTCATTGTAATTAACAACAAGTGCATTAAAGATTACATTACGTTAAAGGTTTCCCAAACTGGGGTTCATAAGGGGATTTGTGAATTTAATGAAAAGCAAATCATTAATTAAATCATAAAAATGTAAAATTAAAATAAATCATTTGAAAATAACAGAAATTGAAATAAAATACTTCCTAAAAAAATATTTATTTGATTTGTTTACCACCAGTGTCAGAGAACCTTGAACATGCAAATGTGATACGTAATTATTAACTTACGTATCACATTATGTACTTCAAGTAAATATATAAGGTGAAAAGAGGATCAGGTGACCAAAAAAGTTTGGGAATGCCTACATTACATGTAAATAAGAAATAAATAGAATTTGTGCATTTTAATGTGTTTGAAAGACAAAAGCCTTCCAAAGACATTATAACAAATGGTTAAATAAGCCACTGAGTGATAATTCAAATAAACATGAATGTGTTCATCAGTAGTTGATACAATGTTGAAACACCTGAATCAAATGTTGTGTAGCCATCTGACTAATGACTGATCTCTGTGTGAATGTCCACAAAACTGGAAGACTTTCTGAGTGTATATAAGAGGAGGAATTAGGGAGAATCAATAAATTATGAATCATTTATTGCTATAGTGTGTATAATATGTATTCCTGTAATCAATAAAAAAGTAACTGTAGTCGAGTATTTTAAAATGTATGCCAATTTAATCTAATTACAAGTAATTTTTGGAATCTGATTACTTAATCCAGATTACATGTAATCAGTTACTACACTCTGTACATAAGTGTGTGAGACTTTGACCTAAAATACAATGAATTTTGTTTGCTATTTTATGGCTTTTAGCCTAGCTCTGTTTATGAGCCATTAACTTCTCCTAAATGTTGATCAAACTAACTTTTTAGCGGATACAGTCTTATTATTCTGGTGAAAAGGAATGCAAATCTCGTTTAAGCAAGTAGCAAACAGAATCAGAAACGAATTAGCGCAAAAGATGCCCTAACGATCAAAAATGTCCTCCAAATTCATAAGGCGACAAAAACTGCCCCGGCACAATTAAGTCAGATCTATTACGGCTGTCACGATTAAGGTGAAATGTGAAATGAAGGAAATGTCGATTGCGGCATTATACATTTAGGCTACAGTAGATTTGCTCACACTGAATTAGATTTTATTTTACTCACGGTTTTACTCACCAATCACACACGTTTCTGTTGAGCTTATAAACGCAACGTCCAATCAAAGGCGCCTTGATTCGTCACCACGGAGAGCGTGCTCTTACTGACTGACTGACTCTCATCATAAACAACAAAGTGCAGAAAAGAGACTCATTTTGCAGTGTTCTTTGCTCACTTTCTTTATATAATTTATTCCCAGTATGAATAACCGTTTTATTTTTCGTACTACTGAAATAACCAATTTTGTAATGCGTAAAAAGCAACATAAACAGTTCTGCTAATCAACATTATTAATCATTATTACAATATCAAGAGCAATAATCAACAACAATAATGATTCCTGTTTTTATGTGTAGGCGCTATACATTATGGACTTTTTATGTAGGCTACTGCCTACACATGAGCTGCATTAAACAGTCTGTGTCAGTCAACATAAATGCAGTGTAGTTAGCTTTTGTTGATGTTGAAAATCATTTGATTGGTCACAGTCTTGTTGTGAGTGATTAAAGTAACCGGTTAAATTTAAGTATTTGACATACAGTAAAAATCAACAAAGATACATAAAGTAATTACAAAATGCCTTAACAAAGGTAAAATACGCTCCTGGAAATCAATTCCAGGGGGGAAATATTGTCCATTAATGGAAAAGTTTATTTCTGACCCTTGTAGCAAATCATGGTTTGTTGGTGTGTCTTCCATTTACACTTTATATCCTTTCTATTGATTTGTTACAATATAAACCAGTCATGAGGACATTCTGTAGTTCTGTAGATGAAGGGATTACAAAATCTGGGGGATCGCAAATTGACCCCAAAGATGCTAAATGAATGTTTAAAGATCTTGTAGTGGATGAACCTGAAAGTTATCAAAAATGCTCTGAAATGATTTGGATTTCATTTGAACTTTTATTCAAAAGTTATTCACCTTGTACTGTATACACATTTTTGTTCAATAAAATAATCTATATAAATAATTATTTTGATTATCCCACACACTTTGTGATTACCAATACTATAGCTATTTGTAACAAATACCTATTTTATTTCATTTCTATTTTCCTTTCTACCTGAATGAAGTAAATCGGTGTGCTTTCATTGCTTTAATCCATGTTACAAGTTGTTAAATGAGGTTTTGTCAGATCGGTCAAAGTTTGTCTGGTTAGCATGAGTAGTTAGTGAATAGATAAGTAGCCTAGCTAAAGTTGGTAAAAGCCTCTTTTTCTATTCACAGTCATGTTCTGACTGAATAACTTTATAACACTATAAACTTATTAAGCAATTTAAAAATCACAAATATTTTAAACTACAAATTTCTGGCTATGTCTCCCCAAAAATAAAAATAAATAAAGATTTGAAACGGAGATCAGAATCTAACCAAAGACCTTTATTAATGGCAGACACAATCATTCAACATTTGTCGTGCTTTAGTACATTTATTAAATTTAAAATGTAAATGTTTTAAATGTACTAATTTGCAATTTCATCATGTAGATATATATTTAAATACAAGAAATTACTTATAAATACCAGAAATATTTGTCAGTACACTTCAGCCATATTTTGAAGACAATAGTGATTTTTGAAGATGTACTAAAGAAGTCCTATTTAAGTGGGACAAAAAAAAATTAAGTATATTATTTATGTAACAAATACTCTTTTTAACTGTATGCCAAAGTGTACTTTTTTTCACAATAGTTGTCTTACATCTATCTACAGAGTTTTATGTTTGTCTTATCTGAATGTATAGTGCTCTGTTGCTTTGGATGACTGAGTCAAGCCTCTTCTATAGAAGAGTTTGAGAGTTGCTTTCTCCTCTAAGTGTCTTTAGGGAGCGAGAGCTCTCTGCATTCACTGCACACGCATGTCCTTGATCAACTGCAGAACTGGTGTATGCTGAAGCTGATCGTTTTCCGCAGGCTAGTAGACTCAGCATGGACCAACTCAATAACCTGATATTCCCCCACAGCTGAATATGGCCAATTTTGCAGTAGGTCAGTGATTTTTTTCCTTCTTTTTTCCAAGCAGAGACAATTGTGTGACCTCCCTCTATGGTGCCAGCAGGGCTCAAGGATGTGTGTGAGTGTGAGTGTGTGAGTGAAAGAGTAGCTCATTGAATCTCTATGGGAGTGGTCCGAGTTACTGTGTGTGTTAAGGGCGGGAGTCTGAAGGTGGTGGGGAACCTCTGGAAGCTGAAGCAAGGTGGGTATTATGCAAACGATGCCCCTGCAGTCCCAGAATGCTTTTCTCTGGATTGTCTCTGCCTGAAAGTTTCCTGCCATTATTTGTAATCTGCATTAAACTGAGGTGTTTGGGTGGACGCGAGATTGAGAGATGCGGAATTTTAAATGGAAGGAGGGGGGAAAGAACACAAACACCCCGGGCTGCAATTGCTTGATGTGTTTTGCTCTGGCCGAGAGGTGTGTTCTATTCAAAGGGTCTAATTAGGTGCTTTCTTGTTTCAGAGGAAATTACAGGTTTTGTATGTCTCAACTCTTCCAGGGAGGAAAATTTAAATAGTTTATTCTTTGTCATCATTGTTTGTTTAAGAGTTGTTTAAGCGATACTTTGCCACCATCTTGGGTCTTTGTTTTTAAGAGTGTGTACTGTTTGTACTGTTTGCATATACATTCGGACACATGCCATCAGAATCAGATTTTTTTCTTTTGCTATATTCTTGTATTCATTAAGGCAAGCATCAGTATTACTCTTGCTCATACTGAAGCGATTAGAACAAACCGTCTAAACATACACTGTAAAGAAAATCCGTAAAATATACTGTAAAAAAACGGCAGCTGTGGTTGCCGGAATTTTACCGTAAAAAAATACGGTAGCAACGTTTCAGGTTTTCCGGTTATAACTTAAATTTACAGTTAAATACTGTAATTTCATTAACTGATATAATGTTAATATACCAACCTATTGAAGTACTGAAAGCTGTTTTGTAGCCTAACTTTTTTAATACACTGATAACCACCAAAAGCAGGTGGTGATGAGAAAGTCACATGATGAATCAAAGCCTATCACAAGCAGCTTTGAAATATTAACATATATAGAAGGTGTACAGTGTAATTCACGCAAACACTAAACACCATCATGGTAACAGACATGAAACTGAAATAATGCAATAAACATTCATTTAACAACATTGGGTGTAACATACAACTCTAATGTACAAAACTGATAAAAAAAAACTAAGAAGAAACAGTTATTTCAACAACAAAAAAAACATCAAATTTGAAATGTAGGGAATTTTGGGAATGTCAATTTACGGTTATTCACTGTAAATTATACATTCTTTTTCACTTCCAAAAATGGTATACTGCCGTAAAATTACATGTAATATCCAATACAGTTTTTCACTGTATATAGTAGAGGAACTTACCGTTAACCATTTAACAGGTTTTTACTGTAGCATTTTTACAGTGTTTTACCATTAAATTCACGGTCATTTTTTACAGTCTAAGTATTAAACATTGTTGTGTAACTGTTTGTACTAGGATATTCATACCTGTCTCAAATTGTCTGACACGCGAGTCGGTGGGGCCAAGCCTTCGACCATTGACGCTTGGCAGTGTTTTCTTTTTGATATACGTGATTGTATAAAGGAGTGACTTGTTTTGTGTTTTTATTGTCCTTCCCTCTCTCCCTCCCTTTTGACTTGACTTTGAGCTATTGAGTATATGTCTGTTGTTTTGTTTTGTTATATTTTGGATGTTATGTTATGTTATGTGTGAAAAAAATAATAAAAAATGTTGATAACAAAAAAAAATTGTCTGACATGACAAGGAAAGGTGTGCTACTACTTTTATAACTGATTAGACGTTTGGTCTGTCTGGCAAATCAAAAATGAAGTGTACCTCTCAGAATACCTAAGCAACTGCATGGCCATGCTCTGACGACTACTAAAAACTCACTCGTAACTTTCTAGCAACCCTCAATAACACAATAGCAACACTCTACTAACTTGCTAAAAGAACGCTCAGGGGTGTTTCATGTACAGTAACATAACTCGCTGCTTAACTACCATAATAAAATGCATCGTTGTAGAAATTAACTAGCTAGTAACTAGTAGTGCTGGGCGATTTGACCGAAAGTCTATCACCTTTTTTTTTTTTTTTTTTTTTAGGATTCTGGCAGTTTCACAATTTATCACGTTTTTTTCCTGACTGTGCCTTTATAAGTCAGATTGCAGAAAAAAGTTGCATAATCACTGCATTTTAATCACGATCCAAACAAACATGTATAAGAGCAGTTTTTGATTTAAATTAGATTGTAATTTCAAAATTTAAAGCAAAAACAGAATGGTCTATGCTTAGCACTGTGAAATTATGCTAAATAAAACATATCTGCAAGAAACAGAAACAGCATATGGGCTCCATGAGAACGCAGATTCACTCTCTGACAGCAGGTGGTGCTTGTGGAAGAGCAGCAATAGATCGCTGTAAACAAAGCAGTGCTGTACTTTTAAATACTACATTAATATGCACTATATAGAGGTAGGAAAAAAGAAAATACCATCTAAACTTTTCTAAAGACAGTCAGTTTTGAGATACATTCATATAAACTACCACCCCAATTCAGTATTTAGGAATTTGTTCCAATATTTTGCGCATCGTAAACAATGATCTTGCTCTGCCTACTACAGTATTTTCGTCTCTTTGTGTCCATCTTCAACGTCTCTGGCTTTGGTTAACGGCCATTTACAGATGGTTTATTTGCACATTTAAGAATTAGTTATGTGTCATTAATAGTTCTTTAACCATTAGTCAGAAGTGTATGCAGTTAAAAGGGATCACCTCTCAATTCAGGAGGCTGTTTACATTGCTTAGTCACTTGTCCTGGTATGCTGTTTTTTTTTTTTCTATTCATACCGTGTGAGTAATTTAAACCTGTTTACCGTTTGAACCAGTATATCGCCTAGCACTAGTAACTAGCTAGTTTCCAGAACAAGGTTGCATCTCCGTTGTTTGATCCACATTGGTTCAACAATATAGGGCTGTCGTTAACGAAGTCATGCACATGCGGTGGAGTAATAACTTACGTTAATAACTGATTTGAGAATCTACTCTATTGTTCCAACCATGTAAGTTTGCAAAGCTGTTTACGAATCTTGATTTGAACTATGGTTTCAGAAAACACTGACTCATTGAACTATGTTGGTAACGACAGTACTTGCAATCATAGTTGGCTAACAATGCTTTTAGGAAATGCACCCCTGAACAGCTTAGCGCCTGTCTAGCAATACCCTTACACAAACAAAGAACACACTAGAAACAATGCAACACCATAGCAACATGCTAAAAAACACTCAGGGGTGTGTTTCCCGAATGTAACTCGCTGCTTAACTATCATATTATGATGCAGAAACAAACTACCAAATCCCGACTGTTTCCCGAAAGTGTAGGAACTTATATTGATCTGGCAACTTAAATAATGATCTGGCATCTGAAGACAGCTTCAATGTGTTTGTTTTAAGCTATTTTGCTATGTTGCTGTTTCCTTACTCCGGGGTTCCCTGTGGTATTGGAGCATTACACACATATGGAATATGTACAGTATTTGAATGGAATGATAGATAGATTGCACTACATGTTGGCTCACTTACTGCTGTGGTAACACTTTAGCATAGGGACCAATATAGCTGCTTATAGCATGCCTATTATTAACATATTGGCTGTTTATTAGTACTTATTAAGCACATATTCTGCATGACCATATTTGCCATACCTAATCCTACCCAATACCTAAACTTAACAACCACCTTACTAGCTATTAATTAGCAGCAAATTAGGAGTTTATTGAGGCAAAAGTCATAGTTAATGGTTTGTTAATAGCGAGAATTGGACCTTAAAAAAAGTGTGACCACTGTGGTTGTGTATGTTCGTTGGATCTAAGGGATCAGGTAACACCAAAATATTGAACTATGTTGATAAAGATGGAACAAGCGACCATAGATGGCTAACAATGCTATTGGGAAACACACTCCTTAAAAGGTTAGCAATTGCATACCTTTGAAAGCCAACAAGAACAGCCTTGTAACTTTCTAGGAACCCCAGAATACACAAGTAATACTCTATGCTAACAACCACTCTGAACAGCTTAGCAAATACCAAGAAACCCCCTAGAAAACCCCAGAACACACTAGCAACCTTGTAGCAATATGTTATAAACATTCAGAACAGCTAATCAACTGTATAGCAAAAAACAAACCTAGCAATGGCCTACAAACCACAACACTCTAGCATCACCTTAACAGCATGCTGAAAACACACAGAACCCCCTGAAAACCACTAAGAACACTCTAATAATATGCTAAAAATCACGCAAAACAGTTTAGCAACTTCAAACCTACATTCAAAATTCCACACTGTCAAGTATCACTTGCATTTGCTTTCACAAAATCTACTTTTTGCTTCTGACATTAAGACAATGTGGCATGAATATGATTACGAGTGTTTTTAATGCCTAAAACAGTCAAGGATGCATTCTGTTTAGTTCAAGACAACATCAGTATGTATCCAAACATGCACTGCTCATGTATGTAGTTATTTTCCATATTTCCATTTAGTCCCTCTGAAAGCTAAATTTTTGCTGTGCCCTCTCACAGAGAAATTGTCAGCGTAGCCATTCACCGAAAAAGAGCGAGTGAGCGAGCTTCTTTCAGTGAAGAGAATCGTCGTTTTGTGGAAATGTACATTAAATGGTGTCAGCGCCTGAATCGACGGAGGTCAGGATGGGGTCCCCATGGTGACAGTTGCAGGGAGAACTCAATGAGAGAAATGAAAACTAACCCCTTCCCTTTCGAATGGCAGGTGGCCGATGGCTCTCCATATCTCCCATCATGTCTTTGGCAAGGTTGACACAGGTAATGCGCGAGAGGCAGTACTATCCAATACGGAGAATGATGTACATATCATTTCCCAGGCTGACTGATTGAAGACTGTAATCTGGACAGAAGTCTTTCTTGCTTTGATTACAGTCGTCCATCCACTGGCAGGAAAACAAGGTGGGCCTCCTCGGCGCTCCTGCAACGCCATCAGCTGCTACGCCGCTGCCACATGGGCCAGAACAATCTCCATACCATTTGCGCT
This sequence comes from Schizothorax lantsangensis, assembly GCA_027422415.1. Lineage (NCBI taxonomy): Eukaryota > Metazoa > Chordata > Actinopteri > Cypriniformes > Cyprinidae > Schizothorax > Schizothorax lantsangensis. The sequence continues at coordinate 11,892,513 of CM049848.1, forward strand.
CGCAGTACAGCTGGGTGGCGCAACGACAGCGACTGACAGACACAAACTGATTCATTCGACTCCCAAGGTCGCTGTATTTCATCCGTCAGGACGCACAAAGAGCAAGGGAACTTCAAAAAACAGCTCTTTCTTTTGAGACGCTCGTCTCGAGAGTACCTGTGATTACTGAATAGGCCTCTTTAAGGGACTGACCCCAAACGAAGGTCTGCAAACGCTCGCTAGCCGCAGAAAATGCCAACGAGTAAGTGGAAGGTAGAATGGGTGTTTTACATGAAGGAACACTTTTCTTCTGAAAGCCCGTCTCGCACACAATTCCCTCGTCTCAAGCGCACAACGCAACCCCCGAGACTGGCTGAATCTATTTTCTTAGAGATGTTCTCCCGTCGACTCCCTCCTGCTGTTGTCGGCTTATCTCTCACATTAGGCCGGGCTCTAAATGGGCGAGATTTCACTGTTGACAGTCGCTTGCCGCTCAGCAGACAGACTATAGCGCATTAGCACACGTTCCTTAGCACATTAGCGTGTTCCCGTGGGAGAAGTGGGATCAAGATGATTGCCCTCTCTTACACGCGTTACTGCTCTTATGCCGCGTTAGACCTGCCATCATTACCGCTTTCCGCCGGTTCCCACAGCAACTAGCAGCCGAGCAGAGCGGCATTAGCAGGTGTCGCTTTGGGGTGAGGTGAAGCTGTCAGGCGACGCTTGGGCCTCGCATTCTGTCCCTTTCGAGCATAGATTCAAACATGGAAGTCGAGAGTGGAGGTGAGCATTTTTGATTTAAAGTTTATGAATGCTTGTTTTTCCAAGCATTTAAAGAATAAATGGATATAAATAGAAGGCATTGTTGTCTAGCAGGTTTGAAAAGTGTAGCCCTTACAAAAGTACTGCTGTTCTGTTGTACAGTTTGTGTCCAATGGTATTACCATGGTATCTATCTATCTATCTATATAAAATGGTCCTTATAACATGATATTTTAATTGTATAATAATGGTAATATATATATTGTTAATGGTAATATATATATATATATATATATATATATATATATATTGTATACTAATGGTAATATATATTGTTTTAATTGTTATACTAGTTCATTTATAGGGACCTGTGACAAATGTAGTTTTAGAAATACAAATATTAAATGTATTATTTATAGTACATTTATTATTTTATAATAATATGAAGTCTCAAAAAACATGGTATTGCTATTGTAGCATGCCCAGCATGGTATTTTACCACAGTAAAAAAAAAAGTAAATATGTGAAGACTTTTTTTTGGTGGTTGACATAATTCTTCCATGTATAAAGTATATTTTAGGCCCTGTAACAGTTCAGAATCCCACCATATTTACTCCCTTTTGCGTTTATACTGTGACAAATGCTTTTTAAAAATATGTAGTGTTTTGATTAATTTAAGGTTGATAACCATGGCAGCTGGTACAACAACTCTCTTAAACATAAAAGTGCTTAAAAGGTTATTCACAGCGATGCCATAGAAGAACCATTTTTTTGTTCCACAAAGAACCATTTGGTCAAAGGTTTTTTTAAAGAACCATCTCTTCCTTACCTTTTTATAATCTGAAGAACCTTCTTTCGTCACAAAAAAGAACCTTTTGTGAAACAGAAAGGTTCTTCAGATGTTAACGGTTCTTTATGGAACCATTTAGACAAAAAAAAGGTTCTATGGCATCATGAAGCACCTTTATTTTTAAGAGTGAATTACAAAAAACACAGTAAATCCTTTCTGAAAGTACTGTTTTACTGACTATCACTCTGAAGTGTTTAAATACCATCAAGGTACAAATCAAGTAAAAAGAGAATGACAGAATGCTTCCTCACCAATAATCAACAAAAGGCAAAAAAAATAATTTTAACGCCACATTTTAAATCCAAATTGGCCCAAAGAAATCAGAGCGGCAAAGTCATTGTTTTATCTGATACACATCAATCATGTTATCATTCAGATATCCTCCACATATATTTGATAAAGCGTCTTCCGAAACTCTTTATTCTTGTAAAGTAAGCATCAAATTAGTTTTTGACTCATCTTGTTTTTTTCCCCCTCCCTCAGTTTATCTCGTCAAGTCTTCTCCTCCGCCCACTCTCGTCTCTCTCCTTGTTTTTCTCCTCCAAATGAACAGCTTGAGAAATAAAGCAGAGGAACTTTACATTGTGCTAGAGAGGGGGGTGAAAATTACGGGCAGTGTCAGATAATTGAGCTTGTCTTAAGAGACGGGCTAATAACAGACACAGATGCGGAAGCCGTGTCAGTCTGTGAGCGCGCTGACAGACTCTCTCTGTCGCTGATGAGCTGCGTAGGGGAAATCGTTCCATGCAAACAGCTTCGTTATTACGATCTGGCAAGCGCCGCGCATGTGTGTACCCAATTCAGCCTGAACTGACAGAATCCGATTGACCGGGACACATTCATGCCCTTTATTCTCTTTATACTCGCCGACAATGCAGATAATTACTGCGGCAAGAAAAACTGAAAATAGAATTTCGCAGCATGCAGTTGGGGGGGAAAACAATGCAGGCGCTGTCACCGGGAGCATTTCTGTGTCTGATGAAATTGGCCCAGTCACTATTTACTCACAGTGGGAGAATGTCTCAATCTTAGACATCCTCCTACATTTCTGCCTACCTCATGAGCAAATCTCCGCCATGCGCTCGAACCTTCTGCAGCTGCGGCATCTTCAGCCGGTGACACCAGACCCTTCCTGATGTGGGATGGGCAGGGAGTTATAGAGAATTGCTCATCCCCATTACAGCATGATTTATCAAATGCCCCTCGGGTGATATTGCTGTTTTCGTGTCTCCTTTCTGTTCATCTTCTGTGGATTTAACACCAGTACAACCTTTGACCTGACCTTTTCAAGTAGGCTTCTAGGTCTGGCGAGAGGGTCACCTGTCTGACACATGAGCACAAGAAAGGAAAAGTGTGTTCAAGTCTGATGTCTTTCTTTTGCAATCAAAGGGTTTAGCTCATTGGTCTCAAACTCAATTCCTGGAGGGCCACAGCTCTGCACAGTTTAGCTCCAACCCTAATCAAACACACCTGATCCAGCTAATCAACCACCTGATCCAGTCTTCAGGATTACTAGAAACTTCCAAGCAGGTGTGATTTAGAGCTGGTTGGAGCTAAACTCTGCAGAGCTGTGGCCCTCTAGGAATTGAGTTTGAGACCACTTTAGCTGGTTAGCATGGTCCAGTTAGCCCCTGCTGGTCAATGTTGTAACTACAACTTATGAGGGCAAAAAGTAAATTTATCCAATGACGGCCATTCATGAGCAGTTCTGTATTCTGTCTTAAGTTGTAGGAATGATCTGAAAAGTTGGGGGATATATTATAGATCAACCATGCTCATGAATATTAATTAGGAATGGGTAAGTCGTGGCCTAATGGTTAGAGAGTCGGACTCGTAACCTAAAGGTTGCGAGTTCGAGTCTCAGGTCCGGCAGGAATTGTAAGTGGGGGAGTGAATATACAGTGCTCTCTCCACCCTCAAATGCAAAATTATGAGAAAAAAGTCAGAATTGAGAGATGTTAACATAATTGCAAGTTTATAGCACTGGTTTTACATCACACAATTCTGTGAGATATAAATTTAGAATTGTGTGTAAAGTCAAAATTGCATGAAAAAAATACTGCTTTGTTTTTAAATATTTTAAAATAATTTTTTATTTGATAATAGTTTATAATAAATTTTATTTCCTTGACTTTCCCTTAAAATTATTTAATTAGTTGATTCCTTTAAATAAAAAAAGACCATTACTCCCAGCAATAATGGTTTTCTTTGCACTGGAGACAAGCAATACTAAACATCATGATATAATGGAATTGAAAATATAATAATTTTTGTAATAACAGTCCCAAACAGTGCCCAAACAGTATGGGGGACATTTGTAAAAAGTGGGAGGGTCTGGGACTGTGCACTTTCATTGCCATCAGCCAGTCAGTGTTGTCATGATGTCATTTCCTTCAGCTCAAGAGTGATTAGTCACATGGCATTTACATCTTAGGAGACTGACTCAAAAAAAAAAGAAAAAAAAAAAAGAAAGAAATGTAGAGAGCAAAGATGGTATATATTAATCAGGCAACTGCCATTGACATGAATGGGCATGCCAGCAGATCGCTTTCTCCAGGCATTATAGAGCAGCTCGGCTGCTATCATTAGCCAGCGGGTCAGTTTAGTCCGTGAGATCTGTCAGTATTTCGGCATATTCCGCCGCTACGCGAGCTCACCGTTATCAGGAACGGAAACGCTCTGTCCAGAGAGATGAGTGCCGCTTTGTGCTCACCATAGAGCTCTTTCTCTCTCTCTCTCTTTGTTGCTCTAACAAGCCCTGCTCAAGCTCCAGTGAAGCGAGAAATTGTAAACTCTGAGAGTGTGGGTAAAGATAAGGCCGTAGTGTGTGTCTCTCCCAGAGAGAGATCAGATAAAGTGCAGAGCCGCAGCAGGACACTGGCGTACAGGCCTCCTCCTCTAATCCACACACCTTTGTATTCACTTGCAAATCCTCCTGGCCCCATAAATATGCATGAGCACCTCCTCAGACACTTCTCAATAACGGCTCTCAATAGATGCGATCAGATTTGGGCCTCGCTCTCGTTTTGTTGCATTGTGTCCTGTCGCGTGAGTGCAGAAAGCATTTAAAGTCTTTCTGTGGTAATACACAGATATGGGAGTGGATGTTGTGCTGCAGGTATTGAGGCACAAGGCATGTTTTATGACTCTCGCCATACTGTCGTTTGTGTATATAGACTGCAGAGTGGTGAGAAAAGTGCATAATGCTGGGTTATCCTCAAGCAGACAGGGGCAGAACAACAGGGGCAGTTTGTTTACTCATGCTGCTGTTTGCTTTTTGTATATAGCAGGACTTTGCTTAGGCTGTTTGTGGGTGATACAGTACATTGTAATGCAGGTTTCATATGGTCTCATACAGTATTTGGTCATATGTTGGATTCATATGGTCCTGAAAAACTTTTCAATAAGTTTCAATATAATTACTTGTAACTATATAATAATGTATTTCCCTTACACCTTACACCAAACGATTTAAATGTACACTGCTGTTCAAAAGTTTGGGGTTGGTAAGAATTTTTTATCTTTTTGAAAGCCTCAACAAAGCAGCATTTATTTGATCAAAAATGCATGGAAAAAAATAAATATTGTAAATTATTAATACAATTTTAAATAACCGTTTTTTATTGGAATATATTTTAAAATGTAATTTATTCCTGCGAAGCACAGCTGAATTTTCAGCATCATTACTCCAGTCTTCAGTGTCACACGATCCTTCAGAAATCATTCTAATATGCTGATTTGATGCTCAGTAAACGTTATTTTTATCAGTGTTGAAAACAGTTGTGCTGCTTTTGTTATTTTTTGTCGAAACTGTGATATTTTTTTCAGGATTCTTTGATGAGTTAAAAAACATATTTTTTTAATTGAAATCTTTTGTAAGATTAGAAATGTCTTTATTGTCACTTTTGCACAGTTTAATGCAACCTTGCTAAATAAAAGCATTAATTTCTTTAATAAATAAATCTTACTGACCCTAAACTTTTGAATTTTTTAACAGTAGTGTAATATATATATAAATATATATACTATAGACAATACTATAGAAATGAAACTTGGATATATTTTAGAGTAGTCAATGTGCAACTTGTATAGCATTAAAGATGTACTGTCCTCTGAAAATAACTCCACATACAGCCATTATTGTCAAAAAAGCTAGCACAAAACTGAGTACACCCTAAGTGATAACAGCTATACATCGTTTAACCATGCAAAGCCACATGTCCTATTCATCATGTTTTTGTCTGCTTGACAGGACCATACAAATTTGTGTATCTTGTTTTAGAGCAGTTCAAATTTGATTCTTTGAGTACAATTCTCTCATACTGACCACTGGATGTTCAACATGGCACCTCATGGCAAAGAACTCTCTGAGGATTTGAGAATTAGACTTGTTGCTCTCCAAAAAGATGGCCGAGGCTATCAGAAGTTCGATAACAGCCTGGAACTGAGTTACAGTACAGTGGCCAGGGTCATACAGAGGTTTTCCAAGACGGTTTCACTCGGAACAGGCCTCGCAAGGGTCGATCAAAGAAGTTGAGTCTTTGTACTGTGCGTCAGGTGCAGAAGCTGGCTTCAAAAAACAGACGCATGAGTGCTGCCAGCATTGCTTTATTGTTTGCATGGCCGTCGTCCTAGAAGGAAGCCTCTTCTGAAGCTGGCTCACAAAAAAGCCTGCAAACAGTTTTCTGAAGACAACCTGGCCAAGAGCATGAATTACTGTAACCATGTCCTGTGGTCTGATGAGTCTAAGGTAAACTTGTTTGACTCAGATGGTGTCCAACATGTGTGGTGACGCCCTGGTGAGGAGTACCAAGAAAATTGTGCCTTGCCTACAGTCAAGCATGGTGGTGGTAGCATCATGGTCTGGGGCTGCATGACTACTGCTGGTACTGGGGAGCTGCGGTTCATTGAGGGAAACATGGACTCCAACATGTACTGTGACATTCTGAAGCAGAAGATGATGCCCTCCCTTCAGAAACTGTTTTCCAACATAACAACCACCCCAAACACACCACCAAGATGACAACTGCCTTGCTGATGAAGGTGAAGGTGATGGTGATGGAGTGGCCAAGTATGTCTCCAGACCTGAACCCTATTGAGCACATGTGGGGCAGCAACAACCTTAGCAGCTCTGGTGAATTCCATGTCCAGGAGGATTAAGGCAGTGCTAGATAACAATGGTGCCCCTACAAAATAGTGACACTTTGGACACAGTTTTGACATGTTCACTTAGGGTGTACTCATTTTTGTTGCCAGTTATTTGGACAATAATGGGTATATGTTGAGTTATGTTTAGAGGACAGTAAATTTGTACTTCTATACAAGCGTCACATTGACTACTCTAAAATATATCCACGTTTCATGTGTGCAGTATTGTCCCTTGAGAAATTATACAATATTTTTTGCTGAAATGTGAGGGGTGTACTCATTTTTGTGAGATACTGTATATATATAAATCAAGATTTATTAATTTATAACTATCATGACGTTTTAAGCAGTCACACCACATGACATTTTATATCATTACCTGACCGTGTCATAAAAAGGTCAAATTATCTGGGGTTTTTTATTGTTTTTTTTTTTATTATTATTTTGCATGTTCACTTCACATGACTTTGACTTTTGATGTGAATTGCATTTTTAATGTTTTTAGTTTTGTAATGAATTAATAGATGCAGACAAAAAAGTGCATCATGCTATTGAATCAATCAATAGCACTCAGATTCAATGTGCTTGTAATAAATATCACTAAAAAAAATATAATAATTGCATTTTCAACAGCCATTCAACCCTATTATGTTAAATGTTATGAAGTTGAAGGTCAGTGGCAAAATGGCTAATTACACCCTTGTGTAGGTGCACTCAGTCATTTTTCCTCCTTAAAGGTTTTTCGTAGAAAGAAACGAATGGTACTTTGGAGAAATAATGTACACTGAGATGAAGACTTTGTGAAAGATGCAGTTTGTACATGTGGTGTCCCCATCTGACAGCATGTTTGCATTAGTGTCTCTCTTGTGCAGTTATGCTGATGTTGGAAGAGCTCACACTGCTTGAAATCTCCACTTGTGTACATGTGAGAATGCATTGCTCAGTTGGTGACAGAGCCTGTGTGTGTGTTTATATGGAAAAATAAGCGCAGCTCTAAGATGAAGCTGTTTCCCGGAGGAGCAGCATCACCTGTCAAAGATGATCACAATACCCAGGAGAGCAGCGAACACACAGACACACTGTCATCATACAATTACACCACCTATTACAACACCACAGCTGCACCCCACACACACATACACACACACGTTTGCTATTCAGATCACTGTTCGTTTAACACTTAAATGTGGCTGCTGCAATTTTGTTTTCATGCTCTTCTGTCTTTCTCCTCCTCTGTCCTTTTATGAATAGAAAAATATTTGAAGGATCTTCACAGGCATTCAGGTGTCATCATCTGTCTGAAGGTGTCAATCATTACGTGGTTTATTTTTGTCTTTTCATCCTTTTGCCATTGAGACATTGAGCATGTTTGGAATGGGATTCCACTTACTATTTATCATTTATTAAACCAGTATGTATACTGCGCATATGCATTCTTTTCATTACCGTTGTGAAAAAGAAGTACACTTTAGTATACTTTTAAAAATAGTAGGCTACTTAATCACATAAATAATTAATTTTTTATCATTATTATTTATGCTTAAGTGCAAACTGAATGTAATGTTTTCAGATTTACATGTTAATTGCAATTTATTGAAAATGTATAATAGTTTAAATTTATATTAAGTGCAATTAGCTGAATTTTAGAGTGATTTTGATCCACTTTGATAGGACTTAATTACTTCTAACATCTTATATATGTCATTTCATAATTACGTAAATATGGTTAAGTGTATTGCTAAATGTACTGGCAAGGATTTATGGTAAACTTAAATAGATTTTAATGTAATTTCTACTGAAACTTGCATGTCATGTATTGAGAAATATTTCTAATTACACATTTTTATGGTAAATGTATGTATGTAATAAATATATTTATTTTAAATGCAATATTGAAAAACACTACAGTTTAAAAATAATAATCAAGTTCTTTACATGTGCTTTAGTATCTTAGTCAGTATCAAGATAAGTGTATTTATTTACAACAACAAAAGATTATTACAACTTTTATTATATTATTATATGCAAATTTATGCATGGATTACTTGCAACTTGCTACGTTTGCCCAAATATTTTATCCCACAATGCAGGGCACTCAAATTGACCTCCAAAGTGAAAAAGCCTGATTTCATTATTTAGTATTTTCATTGCTATTACTATTTAAAAAAATAATAATACCTTATTATACAATTCCACAGATTCATTGTCTATGGTGTTACATAATTCATGTCTCAACTCATTATTTGATTGAACTGTGAAAAGTTAACACATAATTTGATTAAAATAACCATATTTTTTTGATGATGCTAACAGGACACCACTTACTGAACAAAGTAGTGAGTTAATGTGCCAAGTTTAAAACCTTTAATGTTGCATGCTGTGTACTGCTAATTATTTTTAAATAGTAGGTTATATAATATGTGCTCTACATAAAGTATGCAGTACACTAGAGAAAGTATATTTGAAATGATGAGATAATGTGTATTTGCCAAAATCTCTGTTATGGTTAAAACCGAAGGCAGTTTTACTGAGCCATCAGGGCATTGCTTTCACCTATAGCTGTGTATTTATATTCATTTCACATGTGGTAAACAAGTATAATTAATGTTGTCATGATTCGCCTGATTGGCTCAGAACTGGACAATCAGTATGTACTTCTGAGTCACCACAGTATGTTGTGGTCTGATGCATTAAATATTATTATTTACACGAACCTAAACACCAATAATGAGTGTAAATCCACTGTATTTCATTACAAATAACTAAACTGGCCATTTGTCCACACATTCCCAATGCAGTCAACAAAAATAATCAGTATTTGTTTGTTCTCTCTTACAGTTTTAGTGAGTATCTGTCCTTTTCCAACCCGTGTGTGTGTGTGTGTGTGTGTGTGTGTGTGTGTGTGTGTGTGTGTGTGTGTGTGTGTGTGTGTGTGTGTGTGTGTGTGTGTGTCTTGGCACACCCCATTCACATCCTCACTCACCTGTGTGTAGTTGTTCCCCAGATGCAGAGATGTCTTGCGTCAGTAACTGCAGATTGAGCTGGTGTGAGGACTTGGCCAGCAGATTGGGTTTAACAAGCCAGATGGTTTGTAATTGTCTGATCAATTCAGTGTTTGTGAGATTTTATGCCTTTCGTTATTATTTGTTTTGCCACTTACAATTTACCATGCAAATTCCACCATCCCTCACTAGGAAAACACTGCATAGTGTCCATATGTCCACAAACACACACACACACACACACACACACACACACGCACACAGCGACACACAAGTGTAGGCGTCCATATGTAGGTATTTGTGTGTGGGATATGGCTGATTTTAGTGCGTCCCTGAGGACTGTATCTACTACACCAGTGTATGGCTCCTGCTTCTCAAGTGTTTAATAAACACTTCTGATACTTTTACATAATTAGTGAAATATAAATTATTATGTCATTGGGGATGTTTTTAAGCCCTTCTTTTTAAATTAGGAAATTTAATAAATAAATTAATTGTTACAGTGTAATTACACAAAAAAGTACATAGTAATATTGATTAGCTATGTACTTATGGTTTGGTTTGGTTAGATTATGAATGAATACTGTAGGGTTATATAAGTAGGGTTATATTAGTGAACACATAATCACTATTAACTAATTGTTTATTAGCATGCATATTACTTGCATATTGGCTGTTTATTAGTTATGTGCATTATGAGAGAATTAAGATTGTTTGATGCGAAGGGTGATCTTATGTATGCAGGAAAAATATTTTTCTGTTAAAGTCGTTGATGCTCAATTACCATGTCTTGGTATTCTTACCTTTTCTTCCACTTTCAGTCATGATTTACTAAGTCACCATTTTCTCTGAGACACTTTGCATCTGTGTGTTTCCTGCAGTAATAACATCGCCGGCAGCACTCGTGCTCTTCTGTGAATTGTACTTCTTGGACTTCCGGGAACAGTTGACAAGTTAATATGAACTCCATACACAGGTATTCATTTACAGGTACGCTATCATATGATTGCTTTGCATTTTATGTTAAAATAGTCCTCGTCTGTCTCTGAACAGACTGAAATGCAATTTTGCTAGTATAACATGCGTGACATTTGATGGACCTTTACATTGAGAGCATGCTGGATCTTTATTAGTTGCTCTAAAAGCACTTCAGTGAAGACATTTGACCTGTGCATAAATCACTTAACCCATAACCAGAACATATATTCTAGATAGGCATTATCAAAAACATTTGTTTCCCAATAAACACTCCACTGAATAAAAAATAAAAAAGGTCATTTCGACATTTTATCTCACAATTCTGAATTGTTTTTCTCTTTTATACGCAAGTTATGAAGTCAGAATTGCAAGATATGTTGCAAGATATACTGTATAATTCATAGTTATCATAGTTGTCATAGTTATTGGTTAACTGATTATGTTCACCTGTCCCTTGTTTAGTTCCTCATTTACTTGCTTGTATATATGCCCTCATTTCCCTCAGTTTGATGTTCGGTATAGTCTTTGCAGTTTCTTTGTTTTTTTTTACCATTTGTGGATACCTTGTAATTACAAGAAAAGTCAGAACTGCAAGTTCATATCAATTCTGAGAAAAGAAGTCACAATTGTGAGAAAAATTCAGAATTGTCAGAAAAAGTCAGAATTGTGAGTTTATATCACACAATTCTGAAAAAAAGACATCAAAACTGCAAGAAAAAATCTGAATTGTGAGATATAAACTTGTAATCGCAAGAAAAGTCAGAACTGCAAGAAAAGTCTGATCTGCAAGTTTATATCACGCAATTCTGAGAAAAAAGTCAGAATTGCAAGATAAAAAATCATGTAATTGCAAGAAAAAGTCAGAGTTGCAAGATAAAAAATCATGGAATTGCAAGAAAAAGTCAGAATTGCAAGTTTATAGCACAATTCTAAGAAAAAAGTCAGAATTGTGAGTTTATATCATGCAATTATGAGAAATGAAGTCAACAGAAAAATTCAGAATTGCGAGAAAAACTCAGAATTATAATTAATTATAATTAGAAAAAATATAAACTTGTAATTGTAAAAAAGTCAGAATTGGAATAAAATGTTAAAATTGTGAGATATAAACTTGTCACTGCAAGAAAAAGTCAGAATTGTGAGTTATAAACTTGTAATTGCAAGAAAAAGTCATAATAGGAAGAAAAAAACAGAATTACTAGATATAAACTTGTAATTGCAAGAAAAGTCAGAATTGGGAGAAAAAGTCAAAATTGTGAGATATAAACTTGCAACTGCGAGAAAAAGTCAGAATTTTGAGTTCATATCACACAATTCTGAGAAAAGATGTCACAATTGCAAGATACAAACTTAATTGCAAGAACAAAAGTCAGAACTGAAAGTTTATATCATGCAATTCTGAGAATTGCGAGATAAAAAGTCACAACTTTTTTTTAATTGAGTGGCAGAAACAGGCTTTCACTGTGACTTTTATAGTCACAACGACTGTTATAGTCAACACTTCTTACCTGTAGTTTGTGCATGTTAACTTGCAGATAAGTCTGTGTAAATGTTCTCTAACTGCTCAGTTTCCGCTCTCACACATTATAGACCACCACTCTTGTAGCAATCAGCTGCGTACGGATTTGCTCATGCTCATGCTCGACTCCCTGCAGTCGCTTGGCTTGATTCCTGCGCCGTGAAGTGGGCTAAAGAGTTTTGCATGGAGTGAAAGGGTTAACCCTACACTTGAAGCCCAGCTACTGGCTTTGTCACTCAGTTCTTTATGTGGATAATTAAGTCACTTTAAAGCGATCTTTTGTTTCTTTTCTTAGATGTGTAATGAGGGAGATCGCTTCAACACGCACCCAATCAGAAACAGCTAATCTGACCATATTGTTTGACAAGTGTGTTCCTTACTGCTCTCTGCCACAGGAGATGTAATCTGAAACAATTATGCCAATTCCTCAGAACAGTATGGTGCGGGTAAGTAGCTTGTTTTCCACCTTCGTCAGGTTACATTCAATGGCCTCTTGAATGCCATCGTCTAGAATGGGAGTCTCAAGAGTTAGAAGGTAGTTAGCCGAACTTTATGAGCTGAGAAGCAACTTCTTGGCCGCTTTGGTTCATGCAGGAGCTAAGGTAAATCGGCATTTGTTCAGATTTTGTTTAGTAGCAGTGATTTATTAACTTATTTTGATATTAATATCTTCATTTGATATTAATATCTTCTACTCAACTCAATTTCTCTTTTCACCCAATATTGGAGTTTCCTAGCTGGTTTAGACCCAGATTTTAAATTACACATCAAGCAGTGGCCCAGCACAAAATGTACAAGTAAACAAAATGTCTTTAAAATCACTGTGTCTACAACAAAATAAGACAGATGTGTTCTCTGTTCTTTTGTCTTAAAGTTAAAAGTGCATTCAGTATTATTTATCTAGCATTAGCCCTGCTGTTCTTTGTGTATTTTAAGTACCAATACCACAATGGTGTTAGACGCTGCACTGTCATCTTGTGTTGTGGATCAGCATGATCGTTTCTATGTAGATTACACTAATACTTCTGAGTTTTAGTGAGCAGTTTACACAACTTGTCCCAGTACTTAATTTGTATACGAACATTTGCTGGATCAAAAAGGCAATTAAAAGGTGCTGTGACCGATATACTGGCCACCACAACTTAAGCTTTCCCGGAACAATGACGTCACAAATAGGCACAGTTTATAGCAGCATCATTCACCAGTTTCTGCACAGCTGTATACTGACAATTTAAAGATGTTAATGATGTTTGCAGTGTAATATTTGATTGGAAGGGTAAAAATGATGGTTATTTTCGACAGTCATGGCTCATTAGCTCTAGAATTCTGCCTGGTTTAAATCAGACACAGAGATGAAGTAGTTCAATTTACTTGAATGAATTATCGCATTTATTATAACAACTGTTTACTAAAAGTATAGCGATTCAGTACTCAAATTACTTTATTAATAAAAGTAGCAGGGCAAGTTTCTGTGTTTCTTAATGTTTGTGTGTGTGCCCAGAGCGAGCTCTGATCTCTGTGTCTGTCTGTATATGTGTGCGCTTTAGGTTGCGCATTAATATAGAACGATGATGCACACCTTCCAGCCAATCAGCGTTTTCAAACAGACCACTGTATGAGTCTTCAGAAACCTGCACTCACACATACACTGTGGCATGTTGATGCCAGATCATTTAAAAACAATTACCGAATGCAAAAATCCCAAATCTGACATTTTCCGGAACAGGATCTGGCGCAAATTAAGCACTGACTTGTCCAACTTGGGCATTATGATTGTCTCCATCAACAAATTTGTCCACCTTGTATATGCATACTGATGTTTATGCTAATGTTTTGTCTTTGTCACTTTTCGCTTTATCAAACAACACTGTGCTATAACATGCAAATAACATGCAATTAAGTGTCTGAAAATATTACATTCAGTTCGCACTTTGGTATATTATTTTTAAAGTGTGTTATTTTTGTAATAAAAACGTTCATGTTTATGTTCTGTTTTGTGGACATTTATGTAGTTAATTTTCTAGTTTCCTTGGGTCCCAGTTTTATCTCTACTTAGTTTTCATATTTACTCTATGGTTGATTGATTACGTTCACCTGTCCCATGTTTAGTTCCTCATTTACTTGTGTGTATATAGACTGTAAAAATAATTTTGAAATTTTGCCATTTCAAACTTTTTTTTGTAGACATAACACATTTTTTATGAATTGTTTATTGGCCCTTAACTAAGCTGAAAGTTGAGTGAACTAGTATAACTGTTGTTTCAACTCAGAAACGCTGAGATGTTGAAACAACTGGATCACACCGGAAAAAAATGATGATAACAAAAACTTTTAAGGTAGGGTAACATAGTTTTTTAAAGGGTTAGTTCACCCAAAAATGAAAATTAGCCTGTGTTTTACTCACCCTCAATACATCCTAGGTGTATATGACTTCTTTCAGACGAATCCAATTGGAGTTATATTAAAAATTGTCCTGGCCCCTCCAAGCCTTACAATGGGGTAAGCGGGTGCTTTTTGTCAACAGTCCAGAAGACGTGAAATAAAGTGCGCTCATCCGAATTAAAATGTGCCTCACACAGCTCCAGGGGGTGAATAAAGGCCTCCTGTAGCGAATCAATGCGTTTTTTTAGATAAATATCCATATTTCAAATGTAATAAACTCTTTTTTCTCGTACGCTGAAGCCATTCTGGTGGATGACGTAGGACGTCGGCGTTGCATGATTAGTGACGAACGCGGAGAGAGAACAAAACAAAACGCCGGTCACGAATTAGAAGCACAAAACGAGGATTTGTAAAGAAAATGTTGGAGGATTTCGATATAAGCCAAGAGGAGACTAGTTTTCCTTTGCTAAAATAAGGCAACTTTTGTTTCCTTTGCTCCTGCATATCTCTGAGGCACGCGCGATATCCTACGTCATCTGCCTGAACGGCTTCCGCTTATGACAGTCAGCGGAAGTGAGAAAAAAGGGTTTATTATGTTTGAAATATGGATATTTATCTTACAAAAACACATGGATTCGCTACAGGAGGCCTTTATTCACCCCCTGGAGCTGTGTGAGGCAGATTTTAATTCGTCTTCTGGACTGTTAACAAAAAGCACCCGCTTACCCCATTGTAAGGCTTGGAGGGGCCAGGACAATTTTTAATATAACTCCGATTGGATTCGTCTGAAAGAATAAAGTCATACACACCTAAGATGCTTTGAGGGTGAGTAAAACACAGGCTAATTCTCATTTTTGGGTGAACTAACCCTTTAAGTTAACTCAACAAATTGTTTTTGTACAGTGAATATACTCTCATTTCCCTCAGTTTGACGTCCGGTATTATCTTTACAGTTGTTGTTTCTCACCATTTGTGGATGACTTTTCTTTGTTTTATTTTGTTAAAGTGTTATCTGAAACTAGATCTACATCTCCTCATCATTGCCTTACTGGCAGTGAGAATACTCTTTTTAAAAGTATGCAAAAAAAATTTTTTTTCCTCTGCTAGGCATAAGCCTATTTATTTATTACCCTAACCCTATACCCAATACTTTATTTTCAACTTTTTGATTATTTCCTTCATTTTTATTGAAAACAAATGCCTTTCTGATGTGATATGAGATTTGAAAAGGCGGATTCGAACCCGGGTCGATCGCGTTACAAAAACTACAGCATCGAACGTTTTACCATCTACGCCATTGGAACTGTTGTTTAATGAGTGTTGACTAGCCCAGTCACACATTGGTAGGCAGAGTTAGTGCAAATAGCCTCTGCCAATAAGGAGTGCTATTTGCACTTATTGTAAATAGACACTGTCCCCCCCCCCTCCCTGTCTACTGCCTATAACAGCTTAGGATAGGCACGAGTGATAAGACAATCAGTGTTATCAAAACATAATTTTCCTGAGTCTCTATAGGCATTTACAACTCTCATGTTTGGCTGACAAAAATTCTGTCAGCATCTGTATAGTCTCGCATAGCCAGACCTTCAGACTGACGGCTGAAGGTCTTGAATAGATGGCAGGTTTCACTGGCCAAGGCCCGCCCATGAGGCCGTTTGACCAACATGTCAAACAACCAATCATAGTTTGTTTCATTCAGCGTCACGTTTCGGTGCGTGAAAATGTCGCCATAATAACAGACCGGTGTGTGAAACTCTCGGATGTATTTTAAAGATTCTATGCCGTGAACTTTAAATATTTCACATACGTTTGAAAATCCAGCGTTTAGTTGATCCTGATAAGCGTTCGTCGTCACATTTGTAAACAAGACGGCTTTCTTCTTTCGTGAGGGAGATTGGTGCCATGGCATCTTTGTTTCCCGGCAGACCAAAAATAAACGTGACACTCGCGTCTCCCAGAAATCCGGTTTAATTCAACCAGTCAGATGACGACTTCGACATTCCTGAAGTGTTTCCAGAAAAGTGTGCCAAATGCATCAGACTTTTAGCCAATGGTCCGTGGGCGTGACGTCTGAGGCTGAGACTAGCATCTGTACAATCACACCTTATTACTGTTTTTCTCTGTTTTCCGTGACCCTATCAGAATAAAACTGCTCATCTACATCATCCTCTGCTTTGTTATCATGCGTCATGAAAAGTCCCTCGCATTAGAGAATTTGTGGCCCGCACTTGAGAAGTAGACATTTCTGTTAGTGTAGATGAGTCTTTCCTCAGATTAAACTCAAACCTTGTGTCAAATCTGACAGATGGCATCTAACAAGACCTGAAACATCACAGACAGGAAGTGGACCCAAGGTTGTGGAGAACTGCTGCCTACCAGGACTAAATTTAGCTCCCTGTTGAGCTCTTAAACTTTATCACTCCTGGTATTTGTCCTCAATGGCAAATTAACAGCCTTCGCCCTACGCTTGGGTTTCCTTTCAGGAGACAGAGCTTAAATTCTTTCTAACTACCCTGAATTTACTACTATTCTGCTGTTCACAGGACAGAATGAATGCCGGGACTAAAGTAGAGGAGATAAAAATTTATGGTATCTTGCAATTTAATGGTTGAAAAGATGCAATTTGAAAGATCATAAATTGTGAAGGAGTGCATGCTCCATTGAGCTTGATTCAGTGCTTGCTGTTAGAAGTTGATTTGCGAGTGTCTGCAGAGTGTGATTAACGACCCGATGAGCCCGAGCACCGCTAACCACGTTACCACTAATGCTGCTCATTAGAATAAATAAAATAAATTGACTGCAGCTCTATGAAAACTCTGTAATGGTTAAAAATCAAAGAACATCACCCGCCGGCCCGGATTTAGCTCCTGGGTGCCCGTCGTATGCGGTGACAGGGCCAAGGGGGAACCTGCCGGACCCGGCTGCTTGGGGAAATACGACTGACGGGGAGGAGAGAGGATTGTTTCCTTGACTGGTAATCACATGTCAGGGGCCTTTTTGCTCTGAAAACCATTTGAGGAGAAGTGAGTTATAATGCATAAAATTGCATTTCAAGCTGATAATCGCTTGGTCGCTTGAAGATTACGCTCGTTGCTGTTGTTTTTTCCTGCTCGTGGCCCAGAGTGCCGGTAATAGTGCATGCGCTCAGAGTTTTAGCTCTCTCTGCTGTCACTCATTTGCGCAGGCCTCTGGAGTCGGATCCCTAGACAGGGCTGTTGAGGCTGATAGAGTCATCGCTCACAGAAAACATGGAAATTATGGGAAGAGAAGTGGAAATAGACTGTGGATCCAAACTGATTTAGCTTGAAACATTTTCTTAAAGGGATAGTTCACCCAAAAATGAAAATTCTGTCATTAATTACTCACCTTCATGCCGTTCCAAACCCTTAAGACCTTCATTTATATTCACAACACAAATTAAGATATTTTTGATGGAATCCGAGAGCTTTCTGACCCTGCATAGACAGCAATGTAACTACCATGATCAAGACCCAGAAAGGTAGTAAGGACTTCATTAAAATAGTCCATGTGACATCATGGGTTCAACCGTAATTTTATGAAGCTGCGAGAATACTTTTTGTTCACCAAAAAACACCAAAAACTTTATTCAACAATTCTTCACCTCCACATCACCCTGTAGCACCATTTTGGAGAGTATCACGAAGTATGCGTATGCTTTTCCTGCAGGTAAACAGCGCATGCACGTGATGCTGCTGTCGTAGAACAGATACTCTCTACAGGGTGACGCGGAGGAGAAGAACTGTTGAATAAAGTCATTCTTTTTATTTTTTTCTTTGCGCACAAAAAGTATTCTCGCAGATTCATAAAATTGCGGTTGAACCCCTGGTGTCCCATGGACTGTTTTATAGCTCTCGAATTTCATCAACAATGTCTTAATTTGTGTTCTGAAGATGAACGAAGGTCTTGGTTTGGAACGACATGAGGGTGAGAAATGAATGACAGAAGTTTTTGGGTGAACTATCCCTTTAAAGGAGCAGGTGAAAGGTTGTGAGCCTTGGCCTAGCTCCTTTGCTCTAAACCATTTTCTCACCTTTTCTTCCTTTTTTCATCTAATTCAAGATATACAGATCAAAAACAAAATTTAAAAAAATAAGTAGAATTGAAACAATGGATTTTCTGTTTCTGTCTTTCTCCAGGTTTATTTTAATAAATGTGCCTGTTCCTTTGTGGTAGATAATTGATTTCTTGGATGAATTGTCCAACACATTATTAAAATCAATGCCCAATAAGTCATTTTATGCTGTACACTTATTTGAACCAGTCAAAATGGCTTTTTGATTTTTCGTCATTGGATCAGTTTCAATGACAGTGAGGTCAAAGTTCATATAGATCCTGATAGCTAATAATAGATTCACAATATGGATCATGCTGGTGTGCTCTGGAAACATGGTGTGATTCCACACAGACTAAGACTATGGACATTGTTGACTGATTGCATTATTTATTTATTTATTTATTTATTCATCAGAGTTAAGGTGAACCTTCTTAACTGTCATTAAAAACCCTTAATGCACAGCTTCTCATGGCAGGAACAGCAGTGTGATACATTGTTGGCAATGTTCAATATTACTAATTAATATTTTCACCTCTAAGTTATATGCTGTAGTTCGGTTGTCGGCTGTTTGTGCTTACTGCAGTAATCACTCATATGTGATCACAGGCTTTAAATGTGACTCATCCAATTAGTTATTTGCAAACTGAATATGTCAACACTGCAGAGAAAGTAAAACCAGACAACTTAATTCCAGAATTAAAGTAAACTATTTAAAAGTATTTAAAGTTCTGGATATTCATTTTTTTTCAACTGGGTGAAAAGAAGTGTGTTTAACTGTATGCAATGTACATTTGTATTGTACTTCAAATTTTTTAAATAAAAACTAAAAACTACTTGCAGATAATTAAATAAAAGGCCACTTAAGTGTATTTAAAGAGAGACACTTTATGACTGTTTCTTAACATGCTTAAGTACACATTTTAAAAGTACACTTTGTAATAATGTCAAATTAACAGTTTTACTGTAAAGCACATTTTAAATCATGTTTTAATTTGTTGTCATGCTTTAAAGAAATAAACTTATTTTGATGTGCTGGCTGGCCAACATAAAGCACATGTGAAGTATTTGCTTATAATTGAATGAATTACATATGAAGTAAATACATTTTAAATGTAAATTGGAATTTCTTCATTACTAATGTGTAATTACAAAATATATTTAAATACACAACATACGAGTTTCAATAGAAATGACATTAAGTATATTTTAGTTTGCCGTAAATGCTTGTCAGTATATTCGACAGCCCACTTTAGCCATATTTCAAAGACAATAAAAGTAATTATGTTATTATATAGAAATGATATATAAAGATATTAGTACTTAAGTCATACTTAAATGGGTCAAAAAGCACTCATAAATTTAACTAATTGCATTTAATATAAATTGAAACTAACACAATACAAGTGTCTGAAGGATTTAAAAGGTAAACTAATTATTAATTAAACTAAATATTAAATAAATTTGACAGCGGCTGTCACTCAAAAACATTGCAGGACATAGACCAATGCTAATAAATAAATACTGGCTCACTGTAAACTGAAGACCCTTTAGAGCTCCAGCTAAATGTAAATGTGCTGGTTGGTTTTCATAAATATTTCAAAAACATTTCTGTAATGGAGGAAGTGGTGAGAGCTCTAGCGGTGAGTGTGTGGGCACACTGTCAGCCTGTGTGTGCGTGTGGTGGGATCCCTGAGGTGTTGATCCTCCCTGTTGTTTCTTTTTTTCTTTCTTTAAAATAATCCTGTGGTTGTACCACAACATTTATGGCACATTCCATGAGAGAATTTCAGGATACCCTGAAGTAATTAAAGAGGAATTCATTTCAAATTTATGTTTTGTCCCTTTGACGATTTCCCAAGATATTTCCTTTCAGACAGAGAACAATGTGCTCAATGACTCGATTATGTTTGTTTGTATTTATTATGTTGGGAGCGATGTAAATAAGCCATGTTCATCTGTTGCCAGCCTAAAACTTCATATCTGAGGTTTGCCAAATGACAGGGTCAGACAGACGCTGACACACACTGCAGTGTTTGTCATATTGCGCTAAATTCTGTGGCATTTGCACATGAGGAAACAATGGCACATGAAAACAAGGGGAGAGTTAATTCAGAGTTTTTCAGAGCTCATTCACACACAATTGTTGGCCAGTTATCAGCGGAGAGCTTCAGGTTTACAGTGTATATAAATGACAATCATGCAGTGCAGTGCATCTGAATGCTGTTTTGTTTTACAGAACAATCCAAATCCAAAAGGAGCATGTCACAATGTAATCATTTATTGTATTGATTTTGTTTTGATTTTGTATTTTTTTGGGGAAGTGAGGCGGAACATAGTAGAATGTGTTTTATGATGCTAGTTTTGAATGATCCACAATTGCAATTTACGTTACTATATAACTGAACTGTTTATGCAGTGACTGAGCTATTAAATGTTTCTGGAAAGAATAAACTAAAATATACTCATATATTACACCTCGCAGAACACCCTTTCATAAAAGACATTAGTCATGGTGACTTTCATCCTGCAACACCAACACATCTTTCTAGTGTCAGAGCATTTTATTTCTTGCCAAAGACCTTTAGGGTTAAAATAAAATAAAAATTCTCATGTAAATCCAAGCCCATTTGATTTTATGTATTTTATATGTAAAGGAGCTATTCTTTTTCATGCAAGGAAAGTGGGCACTGATATTTACTGTCATGCTTCAAAAATGACAAAAGCATCATAAAAGTATCATAAAAGTTGTCTATTCTACTCGTATTATACACAATAAAATTTCAGTCATTTTCCCCTGAAAATATTCCCCTTAACAGAAACACTCAAATCTAAATCAAAATAATTTCAAAATTTGCCACCTCAAAATGCACAGATTTGCTGTTGATGATGCTGAATGCCGTAGGCTCTCATACATCTTCTGACTGATTGCAACACTGGTTTGAAAATTGAAGACATAACTTCAGAAAATCAGAAGACGTTTAATAGGAATTTGCAGTTTTTGCAAAACACTTCACAAATTATGAATCAACCCCCTTATTCTTAAAAAAAACTATACTTGAAGATAACATAATATATAACTTAAAAGGCCACTTAAGTGAAATGCAGAGAGTATACTTATACTGTTTCTTAACACACTTAAGCACACTTAAACACTTAAAAAAGTGAACTTCGTAATATTGCCAAATTAATTGTTTTACATTAAAATACACTTTATATTATGTTTCAATAATCTTTTGTCATGTTTTAAAGTCCAATTATTTTATGTGTTGACTAGCATACTAAAGCACATGTAAAGAAGTTATTATTCAATATTACACTTAACGTTAATATATTTTAAGCGTACTTAATTGCAACTTCTTCATGTATAATTGCAAATTTATTTAAAAACATGACCCATACAAGTCCCTGACCCTACTTGTATCAAGCACTCCCACTTGTATAAAAAAGGGTTACACTTTATAAGTACTGCTTATTAATAGTTAGTAAGGTAGTTGTTAAGGGATCTAGAATATGGTCATGTAGAATAAGGCATTGATATGTGGGTTTACACTTTATTTTAAGGTGTCCTTGTTAGTGAATATCTAATTAATAAAGTAATTATACATTTATAATTATACAAGCACTGAGTAATATTACATGTACTTACTATTTGGTTAGGGTTAGGATTAGGGTTTGGTTTAGAGTTACTTGTATGTCATTTTGCATATCGTATTGTTATTATAATAGTGAGTACATGTAACGTGTAACAAGAACACCATAAAATAAAGTGTTACCAAAAAAGCACTTTGAAGTTCAACTAACTGCATTTAACAGAAATAACATGCAGTTTAGTCAGAAAACATTACATTCAGTTTGCACTGGAAGTATATTCTTTTAAAGTGTATTATTTCCGTAGTAGATACTCTTAAAGCATGCTAAAGCGTACTTGTTTTCACAATGGCAGTGATGCCAGTTAATTTTTTACTCAGTATTTATTTGCAGAATATTCTGAATCACTAAATTAAAGGTGGCTTTATTAACTTTGTTTTCAAATGGCTGCTCTTCATTCCCAGTACCAGGATCATCAGGATACATCAAAGGCTGGATTTGAACTCATACACTCTAAAAAAATGCTGGGTTAAATACAACCCAGCGCTGGTTAAAATATGGACGAACCCAGCGATTGGGTTGTTTTTACCTAGCGGTTGGGTTACTGCCCAGAAGGTTGGGTTAAACATTTAACCCAACTGTTGGTTGAAAACAACCCAGCATGTGTTCTGTCCAATATTTACCCAGCAAGCACTGGGTTGTATTTAACCCAGCATTTTTTAGAGTGTAAGCAGCGCATGCTCAAGTAGGCCACACAGGCCTTTTTAAATGCAGATCGGTTTTCTGTAAAACACTGTGCAGCTTTTGCATCGTCTATCACCGTATCACAGGTTAACCTGCGCCGCGTTTGTTTGAGCAGGCAACTGAGTGCCACTTTATCTCCTGCGTGCGTCTCAGCAGCGGACTCGGTTTCGCTCCGAGGTCAGAGAGAAACACGAGCAGGTACGGCACAGGGGAGCGCGGGGGCGACGGGTTGAGAGGGGCTTCTGTTCTAATCGCACCTCGCTCCAAACTTTAACCAACACTCTCCTCATCATAGTGAAGTGGCAGGTCAGCGCTGCTGTGAATAGACCTCATCAGCGAGGTCCAGAGATCAAATCCTCACATTACTCGAGGCACAGTCACCTCTACGACCCCGCCAATATCGCACGCTTAACGCAATTATTTGCAATCAGCAAATGTGTGATTCATTATAAAAGATTTCTTACCCCGATATAATTTGCTATTGTTCACAGGGGGAAAAAGCCACACAAAGGGCCTTTTTAAGTGTTATTGTAGAGAGCAGAGCCCTTTGTTTAAGACACTTTCATATTGCGGCAGTTAAAGTCTGATTAAAGTCTGAAATGGAGAGATGAAAATGAGCTCGTGTAATGTAGCGAGTCTTGCTGGGAAGGAAATGGCTGGTGTTCTCGTACACACTCTCTATTGAACTGATTTGTAAATAGACTTTTTGACAAAAATCCTACAATTTCTGTGTCACTTTTTCTGCCGGTATATTTTTCTCCTGATTGTAGGCGAGAGAACCGCTGGGATATAATCAGACGCCGTGTTTACCTGAAAGTTTGTCTCTCTAAACTGTGTTGGAGAGACTTGGAAACATGCTGGATTGTATTTAAGCACATAAATATCAAACTCCGAGACTGTTGTTTCCAAACCTGTAATATTAAGTTTTCTTTATCAGCACATTTTCAGGGGAACCCTTTTATTAAACTGTTTTCTTAAAATGTTTCTGGAATGACTTGGTATTTGTCTCTAGCATTTGAGTGTTGGAGTCACATGCTTTTTGTCCTCAGCATTTGCTTTGGCATTTGAAATCAGTACAAAGTAACAAACGGTTCAAAGAAACACAAACGTCCTGCGTGACTAAACGTGTAAATGTAATGACGCGCGGACAGATTAATGGTGGATTTATGTGTGTCTAGGATGTGTAAGATTAGCAGGGGTTAAACATGTCTGTTGTTGTGCGTTTGAGTTTGAAACTCTGTCGTTCTAGTTTTGCTTGTGTGCCTCATTAATGACCAACAAATATCTTTCTCATTTGCATATTTCTCAACATCTATCCATAGGGTTTCTTTCTTTTTTCTAAACTGCAAAGACTATCTTCTGCATATCTCCACCTTCCAGACTGTAATGCAATTATGCACACTTTTCAAGAAACTGCTTAATGCGATGCAATTAAGGCTGTTTAAAAAAATGAAAACCTGTTCATTTCAGGTTTTAAGGGAACTGCTATTTAACTGTCTCTATCATATATGGTTATCATTTGATGGAAAGTTAAATTTAACGCTCTGATTTTCTGTAAAAGAGGGAATTGCTTCTAACTTTTGATTTGTTGCAACATAATCAGGGGAAAATGTGCCTTTACATACATTTCTGTAAAACTCCAGAAATCTACCTGTATGCATACAGTTTACTGCAGTTTTCAGCTGAAATGAACACTAGTGGCAGTAAAACAACAACTTTCATTCCTTTTCACACAGATTATTACAAATCATTCCTTATTACAAATCATTGGGGGCAATTTATTAATTAATAAAGACTTATTTTGGAGTTTTTCTTTGCACAATACTACGTTATGACCTCAAAGCACATTTAAGATAATTTGTAAATGAATACATTTTGATGTTTTCTTAACATAATCGGCTATGCATTGCTTTTGTGATGTAGTAAACTTGCCCAGTAGCTCACCTGGTAAAATCAGTGTAATATCAATGTAATATAACTTTTCAGAAATGTTGTCCGTGTTCCAATGAGCCAAGGTTGTTTAGAATCTAAATATGTTAAATTGACCTCATGTGTGTGTGTGTGTGTGTGTGTGTGTGTGTCAAGTCAAGTCAAGTCACCTTTATTTATATAGCGCTTTTAACAATACAAATTGTGTCAAAGCAACTGCATAATATCAAAATGGGAAAATAGTGTCAATAATGTAAAATGACAAGATTAAACACTCAATTTTCAGTTAAAGGCATTTCATTATTGAATTCAGTGATGGCATCATCCAGCTCAGTTCAGTTCAAAAAGTTTCTGTTCAATCAAGTCGACGATATTGCTGGAAATGAAGTGTCCCCAACTAAGCAAGCCAGAGGCGACAGCGGCAAGGAACCAAAACTCCATCGGTGACAGAACAGAGAAAAAAACCTTGGGAGAAACCAGGTTCAGTCGGGGGGCCATTTCTCCTCTGGCCAGACGACACAGCAGTTCAATTCCAACTGCTGCAAAGTCAGATTGTAAGGGCTCAACTGGTTCCCGAGGTCTTGTCCTGATGGCTGTCTAGGTGACGGGGTCCTCACTGGGGGTCTGTCTCTGGGGCTCATCTAGGTGTCCTGGTCTCCGCTGACGTTCAGGGCTGTAGAGGTCGTCTCTAGGTGCTGATCCACCATCTGATCTGGTGACTGCAGTGACCTCGGAATAAGAAAGAAACAGACTAATATTAGCGTAGATGTCAATCTTTTTACGATGTAACAAGTACATCGTGTGTTATGGGAAGTGTTCCCGGTTCCGGTTGATCTAATTAATGCAGCCTAACAATCCTTTAAAGGATTTGAATAATAGAAGTGTATTAGTGTGTTATGTGTAAGCCAGGTTAAAGAGATGGGTCTTTAATCTAGATTTAAACTGACAGAGTGTGTCTGCCACCCGAACAGTGTTTGGTAGATTGTTCCAGAGTTTGGGCGCTAAATAGGAAAAAGATCTGCCGCCCGCAGTTGATTTTGATATTCTAGGTATTATCAAACGGCCAGAGTTTTGAGAACGCAGCGGACGTGAAGGACTATAATGCGATAAGAGCTCGCTCAAGTACTGAGGAGCTAAACCATTCAGGGCTTTATAAGTAATTAACAAGATTTTAAAATCTATACGATGTTTAGTAGGGAGCCAGTGCAGTGTTGACAGAACCGGGCTAATGTGGTCATACTTCCTGGTTCTAGTAAGAACTCTAGCTGCTGCATTTTGAACCATCTGTAATTTGTTTATTAAGCGTGCAGAACAACCACCCAATAAAGCATTACAATAATCTAACCTTGAGGTCATAAACGCATGAATTAATATTTCTGCATTTGACATTGAGAGCATAGGTCTCAGTTTAGATATATTTTTAAGATGAAAAAATGCAGTTTTACAAATGCTAGAAACGTGGCTGTCAAAGGAGAGATTGCTATCAAATAGCACACCTAGATTCCTGACTGATGACGAAGAATTGACAGAGCAGCCATCAAGTGTTAGACAGTGTTCTAGGTTATTACTTGTGGGGGTTTTAGGTCCGATAATTAACACCTCTGTTTTTTTCAGAATTTAGCAGTAAGAAATTACTCGTCATCCAGTTTTTTATATCGACTATGCATTCCATACGTTTCTCAATTTGGTGTGTTTCACCAGGCCGTGAAGAAATATAGAGCTGAGCATCATCAGCATAACAGTGAAAGCTAACCCCGTGTCTCCTGATAATATCTCCCAAGGGTAACATATAAAGCGTGAAAAGTAACGGCCCTAGTACTGAGCCTTGAGGAACTCCATACTGCACCTGTGATCGATATGATACCTCTTCATTCACTGCTACGAATTGATGGCGGTCAGATAAATACGATTTGAACCATGCTAATGCACTTCCACTAATGCCAACAAAGTTTTCTAGTCTATTCAAAAGAATGTTGTGATCGATAGTGTCGAACGCAGCGCTAAGATCCAGTAGAACTAATAGAGAGATACAACCACGATCAGATGATAAGAGCGGGTCATGTAACTCTAATGAGAGCAGTCTCAGTACTATGATACGGTCTAAATCCTGACTGGAAATCCTCGTGGATATCATTTTTCTCTAAGAAGGAATATAATTGTGAGGATACAACCTTTTCTAATATCTTTGACAGAAAAGGGAGATTCAAGATCGGTCTGTAATTAACTGATCTTTGGGGTCAAGTTGTGGTTTTTTAATGAGAGGCTTAATAACAGCCAATTTAAAGTTTTTGGGGACATATCCTAATGACAATGACGAATTAATAATAGCCAAAAGAGGATCTTGACTTCTGGAAGCACCTCTTTTAGTAGTTTAGATGGAATAGGGTCTAACATACATGTTGTTGGTTTAGATGATTTAACAAGTTTATACAATTCTTCCTCTCCTATAGTAGAGAATAGTGGAATTGTTCCTCAGGGGTCTATGTACACTATTTGATTGATAATATAGCTGACGGCTCATGGTTAAGTTTGATCTCTAATAGATCAATTTTGAAGTAAAATAGTTCATAAAGTCATTACTGCTGTGCTGTTGGGAAATGTCAACACCTGTTGATGCTTTATTTTTTGTTAATTTTGCACTGTTTGAATAAATACCTGGGGTTATGTTTGTTTTCTTCTAAAAGAGACTAAAAGTAATCAGATCTGCAGTTTTTAAAGCTTTTCTGAGGATAGGGTACTTTCCCGCCAAGCTGTACGAAATACCTCTAGTTTTGTTTTCCTCCAGCTGCGCTCCATTTTCCGGGCTGCTCTCTTTAGAGTGCGAGTGTGCTCATTATACCACGGTGTTGGACTCTTTTCCTTAATCTTCCTTAAGCGTAAAGGAGCAACTGTATCTAAAGTGCTAGAAAAGAGAGAGTTCATAGTTTCTGTTACATCATCAAGTTGTTCTGAGCTGTTGGATATGCTGAGGAATTGAGATAAATCAGGAAGATTACTTACAAAGCAGTCTTTTGTGGTAGGAGTGATGGTTCTACCATATTTGTAAGAAGGAGTTGAATTTACAGCTTTAACTATATGGAGTTTACACAAGACTAGATAATGATCTGATATATCATTGCTTTGCTGCAGAATTTCAACACCATTAACATCAATTCCATGTGACAGTATTAAATCTAGAGTATGATTTCGACTATGAGTATAGGTCCTGAAACGTGTTGTCTAACCCCAATAGAGTTCAGAATGTCTATGAATGCTGATCCTAATGCATCTTTTTCATTATCAACATGGATATTAAAATCACCCACAATTAGGACTTTATCTGCAGCCAGCACTAACTCGATAGAAAATCAGCAAATTCTTTAATAAAATCTGTATGGTGCCCTGGTGGCCTGTATACAGTAGCCAGTACAAACATCACGGGGGATTTATCATTAATACTTTTTTCTCTAGATAATTTTATATGAAGCACCATTACTTCAAAGGAGTTATACTTAAAGCCTGTCTTCTGAGAAATACTGAGAATATTGTTATAAATTGTAGCAACACCTCCCCCTTTGCCTTTTGGACGCGGCTCATTTTTGTAACAGTAAAACACTGTTTTGTAACACAAACACGTGTGTGTGTGTGTGTGTGTGTGTGTGTGTGTGTGTGTGTGTGTGTGTGTGTTTTAGCATTTAATCTCATTGTGTTGGAGAAACAGCTGAGATATTGGGATGTTATCTCACATTTACACTACAGTTAGATAGTTTGGGGTTGGTAAGATTTTTTGGTAACACTTTAGAATAGGGAACACATATTCACTATTAACTAAGAGTTTTCCCTGAACAAACTCCTAATTACTGCGTATTAATACTTAGTAAGGTAGTTGCTAAATTTAGGTATGGAGTAGGATTAAGGGATCTAGAATATGGTCATGTAGAATAAGGCATTAATATGTGCTTTATAAGTTCTAATAAACAGCCAATATGTCATAGGCATGCTAACAAGCAATTAGTTAATAGTGAGAATTGGTCCTTAAAATAAAGTGTTACCAATTTTATTTTATTTTTTAAGAAATTAATACTTTTATTCAGCAATGACATTACATTGATCAAAAGTAACCGTAAAGACATGTATTTTGTTACTTTTTGTTTTCAACTGTTCTTTTGAACTTTCTATTCATCAAAGAATCCTGAAAAAAATATTAAGCAGCACAACTGAAGCATAAGAGACTTCTTTCAAAATCATTTTAAATTATACACCAACCCCAAACCTTTGAACAGCAGTGTATATAGTGCAGTGTTATAATAGACTGATTTTAGGAACATCTCATTTGGATCTTTATGCAGCATCTTAATTTTAAATCAAAATAAAGTGCTTTTTTCACACTCGCACATGCACTCTGTGTAACTCTGGGAACTTGGTTTGGTAGATGTTAGTAGTGTCAGCAATAATCAGTCACACTAAATAGCTCACAACAGTAGAGATGACTCTAATTAGCAGGCTGTTCAGGGCTCTGGATGAGCGTGTGTGTGGGAGAGAGAGGAAGGAAGCTGTCATCTGTCAGGAAGAAGAATCCACAATCCTTGATAGCATGTTTATACAGTAAACTAACTTCACCAACATCTCTGTAATTCTGGTTACTTGCTGGAAGCCAGAAAAGACATTTCCAGAAAGAATATCACAATTAAATGTTTATCCTAGACAGCAAAGAAATCAAATAGAAAACTTTATCTGAAGAATTTTTGTTCTGGAATAAAAGTAATCTCGTGTGTCTGCTCTATAATTTCAAAAGAGATCTCAAAACTGTTTCAAACTATTCTCTGATTTACCAAGATACCACTGTCTGCAATGAAGTTCTTCAATATGAGCCCAAACATTTCTAAGACAAAATGTTCTGAGCTATATTATCTGTCTGTTTTATTTCTTCTAAAGATTTTTTAGGAGAAACATCAAACTGAGAACTCCTTTAGGAAACCTGAACCTCGAAAGAGCAACAATAAAACATGGGTCTGATTCCCAAGGAATGAATTAACTGAATCTAAACTAATAAAGTGTAAGTCTTTTGGTCCTTTTAAAACAAAATTACACTTTAGCATACTTTTAAAAAAGATTACTTATAGAATATAAGAAATAATATAGAGTACAGAAATAATATGCTAGTCAAAACACATCCAAATCAAAACAAATAACATCAAAAATTAGCAAGTCAGGGATGAACACAAACATTTCCCATCGAATTCTTTCAAGATTAAAAGATCTGAAGATTTTTAGTAAAAACATTATAGACAAAATTGATTCTTGACTAATGCATTCTTGTAGTTCAAACAGTAGAGCATGGTGCTAGCAATGCCAATGTTGATTCATAGTAAATACATTGCTTTGGATAAAAGTGCCTGCCAAATGCATGACTAAGAACACCATTAAAGGAATAATTGACCCAAAAATGAACATTCTATCATAATTTATTCATCCTCATGTTGTTCCAAACCTGTATGAGTTTCTCTTCTGTTGAACACGGAAGAAGAGGTAAAATGGCTGTATGTGTGTGTGTGTGTGTGTGTGTGTGTGTGTGTGTGTGTGTGTGTGTGTGTGTGTGTGATTTAACGCAAGACAAAGAAGACGAGAGTGTTTGTCTGTGTGTGTGTGCGTGTGTGTGTGTGTGTGTGTGTGTGTGTGTGTGTGTGTGTGTGTGTGTGTGTGTGTGTGTGTCGGGGCCCAGTGGTGCCCGCAGTGTTGCGGCGGGGACGTGTGTGGGAGGGGACCGCCTGTCAAGAGAGCTCATGGAAAGATAACAATAAATGTCTAATAATGACAGTTAATGAGCTTGATTAAGTTGATTTGTTATGGAAAAAAATGTGAGGGCAGAGGAGAGGCATGTAGGCACCGTAATAAGAGATTCATTTTAATAGATACAAATTCAGTGGGGTTTTGAAACACAATGGGGCTGCATGGAAAATTAGCTGGAAGTACAAAGGGACACTAGATTAATTCTGTCACAGACATATTTCTCATAATTGCACCAGCCATCTCATGTCTGAGTTCACCTGCCGCTTGTGACTGTAAGATTTATATTATTTTATCCGCTTTTCCGAGAGACTGACATCGGGGGGCCAGAAACATTGCCGTGAAGTTTATACGTTTGTCTTTTATCTTTTATCCCATCCTCCAGCGAAGTTGTAGTTCGGTGACATTTGAAGCAATGTCACATCCAGCTGTGTAATTATATTTTTTTTCTCATGCACAGGGACTATTGTATACCTGTTCTTTTATACACTTCACCTGCCTGCCTTCCAACCAGATGAATGAAACCTCCACAAGACTGCCACAATGTCTTTGTAAACAGCTTTCTATCATTCCGCTCCCTGCCATTTCCTCAAACTTTCATTGAATTTGATATTTTTTCCCGTCTGCGTGAGAGTGCATCACCTTTTGGGAGGGTTAATTAGGAGAAACCTGTTGAGAGAAATTTCCAATGAGGGTTTATGATGGAGTGTATTGAGAGCATTCAGATCCTCATCATATTCCCCCACAGCCATGTGTGTGTGTGTGTGTGTGTGTGTGTGTGTGTGTGTGTGTGTGTGTGTGTGTGTGTGTGTGCGTGTGCGTGTGCGTGTGCGTGTGCGTGTGCGTGTGCGCGTGCGCGTGCGCGTGCGTGTGCGTGTGTGTTTCTTGTCTCCAGAGGGACTGGTTTAATTGAATACATTAAAGGGCAGGAGAGCTGCAGGCCTTATTTATTTGCTTGCTGTCTCAGGCTTGTTTAAATGAGACCCACTGCTGCTTGGGCTCTGAGCTCTGCTCCTCTGGGTGATGCTCTCTGGGTAAACACTCGCTGTTTAGCTGCCATCAGTGTCGTGTTCCTGTTATCCAAAATGTTATTTATAAATGTTGCACCCTTGAGTGGAAAAGACACTCTGTCAGCCAGTAAAACGATCAAAGCCGCCCTAACCGATTGGAGACGTGCGCTGCTTTATAGCAGTGAGAGTGAGTTATCATGATAGTGTGAAAAGTCAGTTTTATTCATATTCACCATTGAAATATTGTCTAGTTTAAAAAAATATATATAATTTACTGACTGTAATGTTATCCCCCTACCTTTATGGTTAAATATAAATGAATCCTTACAAAGTATTTGAATGTACAAATGCATCAGAGAGGAAGATTTTCAGCAAATGATGACTTAAATGTTGGGCTTTTCCTCACAAGATTTTATCGGATGGCTTCAGGAGGGATATGAGCTGCTTTTATGATGCTTTCATGGTATTGTTTGTCATTTTTGAGCTTGGCAGCCCCAGTCACTGTTTACTTTCATTGTATGGAAAAGAGCAGCTTGGACATTCTTATGTATTTTTATTATGTATTCTTCCTTTTGTATTTCAATAACATTTCAATAATCACATGAGGGTCAGTAAATCTCTTGTGAAAAAGAAGTACAGTTCAGCATACTTTTAAAAACAGTACTTACTACAGAAATAAAATACTTATATAAATAGAACATATAAAATAGATATAATATTATATGTAAATAATACTTAAAAACAGAAAATGTCATGTTTTGCACAATACATTGCATGTGAATTGGTTATATAATTAATTGAAAATGTATTATAATTTGTTACATTAAATGCAATTAGTTGAACTTTAGAGAGTTTTTTTATCTTGTTTAAAAACTTAAGTACATATTTAAATCTAATTTCATAATTACTTCTATTGTTTTTGAAATATAAAGTGTACTGCTTAATGTACTAAAATATACTTTAATGTCTCTTCATTTGAAACGTCATTAAAAAAAGTTATTACACATTTTTATGATCAAATTGCAGTTTAGTACATTTAAAATATATTATCATTAATATCACACTACAGTTAAAATTATAATGAAGTACTTTACATGTGATTTAGTATGTGAGTCAACATATAAAAATAAGTGTTATTTTAAACATTATTAAATATGATTTAAAATGTACTTTAAAGTAAAACATTTGTTTTGAAATTATTACAAAGTGCACTTTTTAAAAGTGTACTTAAGTGCTTTAAGAAACATAGTCATAAAAATGTGTTCTCTTTAAGTACACTTAAATGGCTTGTTTAATTAATATTATATTATATTATATTATAAAATACTTTTAAGGTTTTGAGTAAACAAGGGTACAGTCAATAGAATTAAGCACACTTCTTTATTCACAAGGAAAGCCAGTAAAGTGTCAGTGATTACTGATTTATCTGTTTATTCAGTTATTGTAGATGACAAAAATATAATCTTCAAGCGCTAATTAAAAGTGCTAAATTATAAAGTTTGCAGGAAAGTGTTGTGGTTCGGACTGGCTGATTTGTGTTTTATCATGAGGTCATAATTCACCGCTGTCCTCCTGGAGTCTGTCGCATTTATCACTCCTCAACACAAAACATATCCCCCACACACACGCATATGAACACCCCCCGCCACAATCTATCTTAGCACAGCAAATTAATGCATGTCACAGCATGCTATGCCTCATTTTTGTCATTTTATAGTCCACTGAATGTTTTGTACTTTTGTGAAACTCCCAGACTCTTTGACAGGTAATCCACACACTGGATTCTAAGGGTTTGTGTGGGCTGCTGAAATGAAGCTAATCATGCCTTTATTTCTAGAGAAGGTGAGTGAGGGCTCTTCTCATCCGTTCTCTACCTTTTCACGGATTTCAGTGCATCCCAAATATCAACACAGATCTCTAATCACAGACATAATATTGCATTTACCATAATAATGTAACGTATTGCAGAGTGAATAATTTAAATGTAAAGCAGGACTTGATTTGATCCATCAGGAATTGATTGACTAGTGAACAGTGGGCGTTCCATACCATAAGACCTGTGCGTCTCTGTGGCTTTGCAGTTGATTGTGGAGTGGAAAATGTGTCCCAGGTGTCTCATCGTATCCCTGTGGTAATGTGGTGATGGCACATGATCATGATTTTTCTTATTTTATCTTATTTGTTATTATTTCCGTAACTTTTATTATATTAACGCTATAGCTGGCATTATTGTTCTGATGTGCACTAGTAGTGTGCTTCAAATCCTAAAAGTATATTTAAAAAAAAATCTACACTCTGATAATATATACTGTGTTTCTTAACACACTTAAGTACACTTTTTTTTAAAAAAAGGACACTTCGTAATGCTGTCAAATTAAAAGTTTTACTTTAAAGTACACTTTAAAGGGGTCATCGGGTGCAAAATTCACTTTCCATGTTGTTTGAACATAAATGTGTTGGAAGTGTGTGTACACTATAATGATAAAAATCCACTCAGTGTTTGTTTGTTTTTTTAAATCCCTGTTTTAAAATCCCCTTTCTCAAATCAGGCTGTTCTGAGATTCCTGGCAGTTCTGTACAGGCCCCTCCCACGATAGTTGATTGACAAGGTTGTCTTACCTTAGACCCGCCCTGAGTGAGCTGAGAGCTGTCCACCATTGTGTCGACTCCGGTGTAGGGGAAGACAAGAATGCCTCCTAAGCGATTGAGGTGTTTTGTTGTTGGATGTAATAATGAACATAGCAGTCGTCAGTTACTCCCGACATTTGAGCTGCTGAAGACGCAGAGGATTAACGTTACTTTCGTTTTTGAAGTGAATGCCCCGATCCCCGATCTACCTAAATGTGTTTAAGTCCACACGAATCATTCGTGATCCAGCTTCATTTACAGAATACAGAGTATATGGGTTTTTTATGAATCTTTGCAAATCGCCTTTTCTAATAATGTGCTAGTTAGCAAGTTTCGCGGCTAAATGCGGCTAAAGTTTACAGTCTGCTCATCACCCCACAGAAGAGAGGGGCGGGGTCAGCAGTGCTCATTAACATTTAAAGCAACATGCAGGGAAACGGCTTGCTATGAACAGAGCTGATTTTGACAGGGTAAAAAGGGTGTTTTTTACACTACCATTGAGAAATTTTAACCAAAGAATGCTATAGACTTTTCATTAAGACCCTAAAGAATCATATCAACTTGTGGAAAATGGGCATCCGATGACCCCTTTAATACATTGTTTTAATAATCTTTTAACGTACACTTATTTTGACGTGTAGACTAACATATTAAGTCACAAAGTATTTGATTCTAATTTTAAGTGTACACTCTAAAAAATACTGGGTTGTTTTAACCCAACTTTGGGTCAAATATGGACTAACCCAGCTGTTGGGTTAAATTTTTACATTACATTTTTAACCCAAAAGTTGGGTTAGTCAATATTTGACCCAAAGTTGGGTTGAAACAACCCAGTATTTTTAGTGTAGTGTTATTCTGTATTACATTTAAATGCAATATATTTTAAATTAACTACACTTCAACTACATCATTACAAATGTGTAATTACAGATATAGAAAACACGACATACAAGTTTAATTATATTAGAAAATATTCTAGTTTACCATGGTAAATTTTAAACATTTACAACAGAATTATGAAATTAAATATAAGGATGTACTTAAGTCCTACTGAAGTAGGTCAAAAAAGCACTTTTAGGTAACTAACTGTATTTAATATACATTTTATTTATAATACATATAATTATTTTTATTGTAAATAACATAAAGTTTAGTGTCCAAAAACATGACATTCAGTTTGCACTTAAGTATATTCTTTTGATTTTACATTTTCTCTATATATTACTCTTTTCAAAAGTATGTTACTTCTATTTCACGGAGTTAGTCTGTTAACTTTTTTAGCAAGGCTGCATTATTTAGCAATTTAGTAGGCTAAAACAATGCAAAAAAAATAATTTTCAGTGACATTCAAAGACATTTCAGTGGTTCAGTGTTTTTTCGTTTTTTTATAATAACATGCACCAATGTATCATGCACATGAAAACCAAAAGCGTGAATTAAATAGGGTCAGTTTTAGTCTGAAACTGCTGTTGTTGTTTTTTTTGTTTTTTTTTTGTTTTTATTAAATCAACCTTGATTTTCTTACATTTATATGCATTTGTCAGAGGCTTTTATGCAAAGAGACTTGCGTTTCATTCAAGGTGCACATTATATCAGTTTGTATATTCCCTGGGTATTGAACCCATGACCTTAGCATTGCTAGCACCATTCTTTACTGTTTGAGTTTTCTCAACAATCACAAGAAGTAAATTATTGTTTTAATTACCCTAGTGAAATAATTGTGAGAGCTCACACATGGACATGTTTACCACAACACCTCATGAAAATTCGACATTCTTCCTAATTCAAAGTTTCCTTTCAGATGTGCAGGGGTTTGATCTGAGCTGGTGTGACAAACCTGCCTTATCTTCCCCATGACGGGCCTTTGAACATCTAGGCTAGTGTCCACACATCCCCGTGTGTGTGTGTGTGTGTGTGTGTGTGTGTGTGTGTAAAGTAGTGCAATTTAAAGATCACATCCTTTTCAGTGTGGAAACAGTGGGCAGTTTCAGAATGAACTTGGTGATTAGGAGGAAAAGTGTGATGCATTTATACTGCAAGTGAGTTTGATAATGAATAAAGATTCAAGCTTTAGACCCAAATTTGATTTTTTTGTGCCGACTGTGGCTAATGTAGGCAGCGTTTAATCACCCTCAGTGACAGCAGCGAGTGCCTTCATTTAACCTTGAGTGAAGATCATGAATTCTAACGCTTTTAATTGGATACATCATTTAACTGAAGGAATGGAGCAAATTTTGTGCCATTCAAAGCGCTGTGATTGACAGGCAGGGCCAGTAAGGCCTGCCACAATTAAAGAATATCTGTACGCACTGCCCTTGTCACCACACACACGTGATAGTGTTCTGTTTGATCATCCAAACGCAGCAACAGTACTAACCTCGCCTTGTTTTGAAAGGTGCCGAGAGCTGAATGAGAACACAGGTGGAGGAGGGTTAACACACACACACACACACACACACACACACACACACTTGACATCTAAAAAGTCCACAATAGAAGTCTTAGACCACTGGTTCTTAACTGGTTTTGCTTCAGTACCAAGATTTTATATTGACATCGTGACGACTCAACACAATACCAAACTGCTTGTCATAAATTATATATTATATATTATAATTAATATTATATATTACCAGGAACTGCATAGGAATGGAAATCTATGTCCACCTCAGTATGAATAAAAAAAGGAAGGATTTGTAACTTTATGCCTCACATTTGCAAAAATGTATCATGATTGCAACAATAAATATCGATCTTGCAATGTGACTTCATGTCCCGCAATTTTGTTTCTCGTAATTGCAGCTTTATATCTCACAATATGAAATCATATTTTGCGTTTGATTTATTTACTTTTTTCTCAGTTTGCAAACTGCATAGAGATGGAAGCATGTTTCTGCCTCTTTATATCTCGCAATTTATTTTAATTTATCACAATTGCAATGAAAAATATCAATATTGCAATGTGACTTTATATTCCACAGTTTTGTTTTAATTTTGACTTGCATATCGAAATGTGATTTTATCTCACAATGTAACTTTCTCGCATTTGAATTTTTCTAAATAAATAAATAAATAAGGATTTGCAACTTTATATCTCACCATTGTAAAAATTTATTACAATGATAAATATTGATCTTGCAATGTTACTTCAAATTCCGCAATTTTTTCGCAGTTTGCAAACTGCACAGGGATGGAAGCCTGTTTCTGCCTCTTTATAAGTTGCAATTGCAAAATTTATCATAATTGCAACAATAAATATCAGTCTTGCAATGTGACTTGATATCCCACAATTGTGATTTTATCGTAATTGCAGCTTTATATATCACAATGTGACTTCATATCTTGTATTTGAAACCATTTATTTTTCTGCAATTTGTGAACTACATAGGGATAGAGACCTGTTACCATGTCAGTCAATGATAAATGTTGATCTTGTAATGTTGTTTTCATATCCCGCAATTGAGATTTTGTTTGGATTTTATATGTATTATATTTTTATATAGTCATGGTTTTCAAAGATAAGTGTGTCTGTTTAATTTGTCTAGTGTCTAACATGTGACAGATGAATTTGTACCAAAATACTGCAGATTGAACACGTGGCTTTTGATGTAAAATGTAAAATATACTGGAAGCATTTTCTCCTTCCTTCAAAAATTAAGTTCAATTATTTAGCTATCCTATGTACCAATGAATGATTACGTGGTTTGTTTGCATTCAGTTATTTGCATTGTTTTCCCCTGCTGTCAGAGCATGGGTCACGACACGCTGGTTGAAAATCACTGCATTAGGCTATTTAGCGTCACTCCTAATTGAAATGTTTTTAAATCCTGAGCTTTTCCTAGAAGTCTGACTGTAATGACTTTGTCTCTCGCCCTTCCGCAGACAGTTGCCCCTGTGATAAGTCCAAAACTGTGTCAAGTGGCTGATGGTGAAATGCGTTTCCAGACACCTAATTGTTTTCTTGCCTCTGAGAGAGGAGAAATTAATGTGTGTGTGGCAGCCTGGTCCTCTGTGACAGAACCTAACCAGCCAGAGCATGTTTGGTTAAAGAATCAAGCTCCAGGGTGTAATTTGATATTTTGCAATTACATTTTTTTCCTGTGACAATTTTTAATGTATTATTTAAATTATTTTAGCTCTGGGATATATTAGGGGTTTTTAAACAATGCATTACTTCTGGGATTTTGGGAGAATTCAGTCAACACGCTGCGGCCCTGTTTCCAGAAATCAACGTGTGTTCTCAAAGCAGAGGCATTGGTTTACATTCAATTAGAATCCTTATTATATCAAACTTACAGAAAACTTTGAAGTATATCTGAGCAATGTATAGATGTTATTTAACATTGCTGAACCAACCTCTATACATCAGTTTATTCCAACAAAACTCATTTTTATGTGTTAAACCAGTTAGAAATAACTCTAGAAGGTAACAATTTACCACTTTTTACAGTGTAGATAGATATTGTTAATATTGTTATTGATGTGTCTGCTAAACACAGTTAGTTGTTATATTGTGTGTCATAGGTTTTGGACATCACCTCCTTTCTGTACACTCGGACAGAATCTTTTTTTATTATTATTATTAATTTTGGAAGAAAAAAATATTTCTGTCTGAGTATGTGATACAAAAAGAAGGATAAAAAAGCCATCACCCATAAGTGACTATAGATTGGGTAAATAAATTGTGCAAATAAATGTAATTTTAATTAAATAAACAAATAAATAAATAATATATGTATGTATGTATGTATATATATATATATATATATATATATATATTCTGTTAACTTCTTTTAACAGAAAACTTTGCATTTTATATTATTTTAATGTATATTATATGTTTTATCTTTTATAAAAGTGCATGTCTTGTGTGTTTTAATTGAGATAGTTGAGAGTGCATAAGAATGTTGCCAAAACTTAATTTCATTATTAGCTAAATTTTAATTATTTAAAATTAGTCAAATGTTTACAATATCTCATTAAACACTCGTAACAATTGAGTAACTGAGTTAAAATAAACTGAATGAAATATTTATTTGTTTGTTTTCGAACAATACTTATCATATAGTATATCTTTATATGAATGAAGGCCTCTGGTGCGGGCCGTGGTGTAATGAACTGAGGTGAATTGTGTGTTACAGGTTATGAGAGAGCAGATTAATGAGGTAAAAACTAATGAAGCTTACGAGTGCCTCTCATCACAGCTGAGAGAGTAACGGATGAGCTCAATAAAACACATTGCTCTCGCTCTCTCTCACGGTCAGACATTACATTCCTGCATAACTCCACACAGCCCAGCACAGCCACCGCATTCATGCACAAATTAAACATAAGAAATATGAATTATCATTTGCAAGAATTGTTGTTCAGGTCCCACTTTATATTGGGTGGCCTTAACTACTATGAACTTACATAAAAAAAATAAGTACAGTGTACTTATTGTGTTCATATTATATTACAAAACACTTCTGCTGCTATTGAGGTGAGATACGGGTAAGGTTAGGGACAGGTTTGGTGGTATGGGTAGGTTTAAGGGTGGGTTAAGGTGTAAGGGATGGGTCAACAGTGTAATTATAAAAGTAATTACAGAAATTAATTACAGATGTAATTACATGCTGGTATTTTCAAAAATGTAAGTGCAATGTGAAAACGTACACAATAAATGCATTGTATCAAATTACTCATTTACATATTAGTTAAGACCACCTAATATAAAGTGGGACAGGTTAACTTAACTATTTTACTCTTGGTTAACCTAATTCAGAATCTAAAAAGCTTATAACATAGATCTGCAGTAGCGCATCAGATTGATTAATAATAATTAGCATCCTTAGGTTTAATTACTGTGAAACTGATTTTATGTAATTGAGCATCTGACATTCACAACTCCATAAGTTGTGCTTTGTCTTGTTTATATGCTATATTGTTGTTTGCAAACAAAAAATAATCATATTTTTGAGTGATCTGCATTTTAGTGCATTAAAATACTCTGAATTCTTGTATATGTATGACCAAGTTAAGAACGTTTAGGGGATAAATTAAAGAGAACAACACCTCAATATGTTCGCAAAATATGATGAAGCACACAATGAGCTGTATTAATGACACTTCAAAGTATAAAAATACAATTTCTAACCAATCTCCAATCATTTTTAATTCATTCTACAAAAATAGCCTAAGGCTTGAACACCTTGGTTCCCAACCAATAGAATATGGAAATATATGGAAATAACCATAACTTTTACTGTACCTGCAAAAAAAAAGTGATTTGCTTGTTCTTAAATCAAGATACTTTTTTTATTTATCTTAATTCGTCTCAATATACTTTTTTTGTTCAGTTTCTCAGAAAACAAGGCATCAAATAAATGTATATATATGAAGAGTTCAGATGCAAAAGCCTCTGGCCGTATGGAATTTTCTTCTAAAATGAGCATTTTTATCAGGCTCCTATATTCATGTTCAGTTATTTCTCTTTAATTGCATAGAAAAGGACCTATATATTGCCATTAGAGTAAAATTACTGAACCTAAACAGGAGCCTGATAAAAATGCTCATTTTAGAAGAAAATTTCAGATGGCACTTAAGCTTTAGCAACTGAAAAACTGAAAAAAATGTTCTATAAATATAACAATCTTTTTAAACATTTATTGTTTGATTTACTTTTTATTTATTTATTTATTTAGATCCAACTAAAAGTTCACCATTGTGAGTTTTCATTGACCAGCAAACTGTCTAACCTAAATGATCATTTCCCTTTTGGTGGCTGAAACCCTCCTGGTTTGATGATGTAATTTTAGACTACAAATATGAGGTTTATATGCACTCACACAATTCAGACCATAACATAAGGGTTTAAATGTCCAGCCAGTCCAGCTCTGTGTGGCACAGGTGTGAGGACTGCTCTTCAGAAAGTGTCCTGTATCAGAGCTCCCCCTTCAGGAGCAACACTGCACCTCCTCACACAGACACCTCAGGAATTAATCAAACTTAAATGCTCTCTCTCTGTATGTTTATTTCTATTGAGTTGTAAGTTGTAAACAATCATATTTTAGTACTATATGACTGAATAATGCTCCGTATATAACTGTGTTTAACATTTTAGATTGTGGCTGTAAATGAGAATATGCCCCAAATGCACTTACTTTAAAAAAAATCTTACTTCTAAATCTATATATTATCACATACATCCCCCTGTGATATTATTCAAGATGTGAGGTACTTTTTCAAATTGCTTTTCAAAGTCTCCAAAATAGACTTAATGTCAGTAGAGAGAGAGAGAGAGAGAGAGAGAGAGAGAGAGAATTGAGAAGTTCAGCCCCCCACACCCCCGTCTCTAGAATTTCACTATTTATAATGTCATCTTATCTGGCTTGCTCTGAGGACTGCACTGTGAGTGCACTTGTGCTTTCTTTTGTTAGGGTGAGTTGGCAATTTCCTGTGAGATGGAACCACTGCAGTCGGGCGTCTCTCTCTGATAACGTCTCTGACATGAGCTGCTGTTAGCATCAGTACAGAGCTGGACTAACGCTGA
The DNA here is from genome assembly GCA_027422415.1 of Schizothorax lantsangensis. Taxonomy (NCBI): domain Eukaryota; kingdom Metazoa; phylum Chordata; class Actinopteri; order Cypriniformes; family Cyprinidae; genus Schizothorax; species Schizothorax lantsangensis. Next base: position 11,934,404 of record CM049848.1, read on the forward strand.
TGGGGACTTGTCATACAATCCCAGCATCCTCAGACGATCCAGTCCAGAGAGCTGTGACCTGCTCTGCTTCTACAGCACTCTATACTGCAGCACCCATTACGCACATTGTGCATAGTATGCAAATAATATGCATGTCAAATGATTTAATGCATTTGCTAAAATGCTCAGTATTACCACAGAGCATACTTCATGGAACAGTGTATCCCACAAATGCTATTCTTACATTTATCAGAGAAAAAAACATAATTATTATTGATTATTTTAAATATTTACAATTATTTTATGATGATAGTGATAGTGATGGTTATTATTATTATTGTTAACAGTGTTCCGTGAATAGAAGTATTCTTCACTGTCAATGTGAGACCTAAAGAAGCATAAGATGCATCCTAGTATATTTTAGTGCATTCAAATTCTGTAATTCCTTTATTAAAGTGAGAAATATAGATCTTATTATACACTGTGTTCTCCTATAAACTAGCTAGAAATCTAATTTCACCCCTTCTCTTCCTCCTGCTCTTTCAATCAATGTTTAACTGCGGGAGATTGTGTGAGCAATTTGCTCTTCTGGTCTCTCTTCTCAACAGGCAAACAGAAGCACACATCTGAACAATGCGCAATGAAAAGGGCCCATAATAAATACTCAATATTCCACATAATTATTAATCACGGATACAGCAGCAGTCAGGGCCACTCCTGCCTCTGCCAGACTGTGCTGCATTGCTGCAGTGTTTATGGGGCCCTCGCATATAATCACGCAGATGCCCAACACTGACCCCACAGCGCGGAAACAGGTAAGAATAGCGCGCGCGCGCTCGCGCTCCCTCGCACGCGTCCGTCTCTCTCGCGCTCATTTAGCGCTACGCTGCTTTTCATAATTAGCGCCGCGAGGCCTCATTAAGTTCGCTCTAATGAATAAATATTGTATTTCATAGCCTGATTACCAGATCAGCTCGACGCTCGAGCGTCGTAAACAATTATTTCCCTAAATATTCATCACCCTAAAGTGGATGATCATTGGTATTTAATACCAGTATTTTCGAGTGCATCTTTATTATGCAAATAAATACTTTTGAAGCGTTTGTTTCCTCCAGATCCGAAAAGATTCACTCTCAGAATTAAAAACTGAATTCTGGGGAAAATGGGCATGAAACATGACATTAGCCTGCTCTGACAGAGGAGACCAGCATAGACGTGTCATGTTACTCCCATTATACAAATCACCACAGTAAGTTACCAGTAATTCCTGACAAAATACCATATTATACAGCTGCTACTATAGCTTCGTCAGAAAATCAAGTAGAAGGAAAAAATCTGAGAACTTTGTTGAAACTATGTCTCCGAAATTGACCTGAGAAACTCCATCATCTGTATCCCGTGTTTCTGTTTACTGAACCGAAGCTAGTCATTGAATCAGTCATTCTTTTGATTCAGTGATTCGGTCAATCGGGTTTCTCAATCATTCTGAATCAATTCGGATTGAGTCGGACCGCTCACCGAATCATTCATCAATCATTTCTCAGTCAGTAAAACAAACAGACTGTTTTTGAGCAGTGTTGGGAAGGTTATTTTGGAAATGTTTAGGTTACAGGTTACAAGTTATGTTACCCTATTTGAAATGTAATAAGTAGCTTAGCGTAACTATTTCAATTCCTTTATTAAAGTAATGTAACTGATTACATCTGACTTTTTGGTTACTTTTCTTAATTTCTCATTATTCATTTTGAAACATTTCAAGCAGGCAGGGTTAACCTTACAGTATCTCAACACTGATTACTGTCAGACTTTTAAAATATTTCATCACTTGAATTAAGATGATAAAAATTTAATTTGAAAGCACAGCCACCACAAAATCAGACTTTAGCACCTTGTTTTACTTTGAGTTCGTTCTGATGTTAAATAGCCTAATGATTTAAAATCTTAATAAGATATATAGTTTAATAGCTTCGAGACTGTTTTTGAAATCAAATCTTTATAGCTATGACAGGAAACATTGGCATAACAATGCTTTGGAGAAAAAACAGTTAATCTTCAAATATAATACATAAACCCAAATTATCGAATAAACATGCAATTTGGGAAATAAATCAATGTGCGTGTCTGTGTGTGTGAAAATATTCGGATGTAACAATTTGTAATTGTTAAAATTTTCATAAGTAACTAATTTAACACATTTTCTTCTTAGTAACTGTAACAGATTAGTTACATTTATTTTGTAATTAAATTACGTAACTCTGTTACATGTAACTAGTTACTCCCCAACACTGGTTTTGAGATACTTAAGAACACAGAACAAACAACGCAGTGGATACTGAAACAAAGCTAATTTTCAAGAGATAACGTAGAGAAAATTTAGTTAGGCCTATTGGTTCATGTGAATAAGCGGCCATTCACAGCGAAAGTGTGTGTATATGCGCTCTGTTTTTTCAGATGTTTTCCTATGTGAACATACTAGATGGAGGTCTTTGTCCATTTCATTGCTTTGTGCAGTTCTTGTTTTAAAATGTTTTAAACGTGTAGAGACACTGCTTATGTGGACTGATACCTCAGTGATCGTTTGGTCTGAAGTCTTACAGAAGTGCAACAGTTACATGATTGCTAAAACTAATAATCAAGAAAATTAACAGTTCTCTCAGAGCTAAATTTGTAAAATGAGGTTATATCTAACTTTTTAGTGTTTAAATCTTCCATTTTTTCCATATCCTCAGATGATTTCCTGCAGGCGCCCCACTGATCAAGATCTCATGATGTTCAACAAGACTAAAAAATTCATGTGTACTGTGGACACTTTGGGTAAGAAAGCATCTATCACTGTTCACAGCTTCACACAGCACCCTCCCACAAGCTTAATTGGTGGTACAATGATGGTAATACCATGGTACTTGCATACAACAGCATGCTATGAATGCCCAAAAGCTACATAAGCAGGGTTTTACGTCAGAAAATCGTTAAGTCTGTGGCGATCTGAATGAGAGAAAAAAGCAAAGAACATGTGAGCTGAGGGTCGTGAAAGAGCTTTAACAGGGAAAAATGATTCACAGGTATAAGATTTCCCATTAGAGTCTGCTAATTATTTCCACACCATTAGTGGCAGCTCTCTAATGAGGGATACGAGCAGACTGCAGTATATCACAGTGCTCTGTATCTCCTCTGCAGGGCTCCTGTTAGGGGGTCGTGGTAATAGCCCCCCCCCCCATCCCCCTCCTTATGCCCTCTTAACCCACAGGGGCACAGAGGGGCAAGAGCGAAGGGCATGCTCAAATCACCACAATATTAATTTCTGATTGAATTTCTGCTGAAATAGATGTCGAGGCGGACTCACTGCTGTAATATGAAATGCTTGGCAGGGGCTGTTCTGATAAGAGGAGGATTTCCATTAATTTGGTAAATATGGGAACTCAAACTCCTAATGCTCTTTTTTTTGTGTGTGTGTGTCACAGTCTATAAACACACCTCTTTTATTATGTTTTCATGAAATTAAAAATATCAAGTTAGTACAACTGTCCTGAGAATTAAAAAAAAAGTGTCTCAACAAAACCAATTTTTAAAAAAAGTAGCAATATTGTTTTTATCATTTATTAAAGTAGAAAAACCGTTCCATTTTAAGGAATATTTTGAAAAACTAAACTCAGTAAAATAAAGACTGTCAGTGTCGTTTAACAGACATGTTGGTAGCCATTTTCCTAAAAAAAAATAATAATAAAGTGTTCCTGTGGCTCAGTGGTAGAGCATTGCGTTAGCAGCGCAAAAGGTTGTGGGTTCAATTCCCAGGGAACACACATACTGATAAAACATGTATAGCCTGAATGCACTGTAAGTTGCTTTGGATAAAAGTGTCTGCTAAATGCATAAATGCAAATGTAATAAAAAAAAAATACCAATGACCACTCTTTGTCCAAAATCAGGCCCAATAGCTTTGCCAGTTGTTTGTGACTTAACTAGATGAAGATTAGGATATTCTACCCCCCAAAATATTAGTTTAACATATATATATATAAAAATAAAATATATTACAAAAATATAATTTCATTACGTAACTATACCAGTTTAGATGGTACATATCTTTAGATTTACATTACATTACATTATGCATTTAGCAGACGCTTTTATCCAAAGCGACTAGTTTCTACATTTTATCAGCTCTTGCTTTCCCTGGGAATCGAACCCATGATCTTGGCGTTGCTAGCGCCATGCTCTACCATTTGAGCTACAGGAAAGGTTAGTAGTGCTGTCAAACGATTAATCGCATCCAAAATAAGTTTTTGTTTACATAATAGGGCTTTTCACACTTGAAATTGTTAACCCTGGGTCATCCTAAACCCCGGATAAGTGGAATCCTGGGTTATCTGTAATCACGTTTCACACTGCTCATACTATACCTGGGGTTAACTGTTAACCCTGGGTATTCATTAACAGACGTTTCACACTGTACATTCGTAAACCCCGGGTTAACGTTCTTATTTGCATATTTGCGGTGTCACTGTCACTGATTGGACGAACAGCAGGCAACCTGTTTACACGGCTTTTCCCGCGTCTTGCCAGTTATTAAAAACAATGTCTCTGCTTATGTCTTTAGATCAGCGAAGATTGAGGAACAGCTGATCATAGCTGTACAGGCAGGGATAGCCATTTTTAAATACATTTAGTAGCAGAGCTACTGCAAGCGATTTAGTGCTGGAAATCCATTTATCCTTTGCTGAAACTTTGCGTCTTCATGAAGAGCGCAGGTCATGGTTGCTTAGCAACGGCAGACGCCATGGGAGCGCAAGCTTAAACGCGTTTTTAGGCGCGACATGTGAACGGCCTCATGAGACGCAGAAAGGCAAGAAAACAAAGACAAAAGTACAAAAGAAAGAAAACAAGGAGCAAAGTATGTGAATATTTCTTTGAATTTCTTTTAAGTGTGGAGAGACTAACGTTAGTGTTTACTTGTACAGTAGCATAAGAATAATACCGTCTCCTATTCACTCCAGTTCACACGCTTTCCGTCTTTTGATATTTCTTCTCACCGGCTGCAGTTTACGTGAATGAGCCTCACTGCTCAATTTCTGAGCTGTCTGTTGCCAAGCGTCCAGCAGCAACAAGCAAACACCGCTCAGTTTCACACTGAACAAACTTAGCACCGCAATGCGGGGATAACACCACAAATGCGGTGCTAACCCTGCTCCGGAGCAGGGTTTCATAACCCCGGGTAAAATGTGGCGCTAACACCGCTTTCAAATTACAGGTGTGAAACGTGTCTTTACCCGGGGTTAAAAGCGGTGTTTAGAACGACGATAACCCGGGGTTAAGCGCAGTGTGAAAAGCCCTAATGTGTACCGTGTATATTAATTATGCACAGGCACGTGCAGAGGGGGGGGCGGTGGGTGCTTGAGCACCTGCCCCTTTTCCCCTTGATGCCCAAAGTGCCCTTTTGTCAAGGCATTTTTTTATTATTATTATTATTATTATTATTTATTTTTTTGTAATTAAACGCCCTTTTGTGAATGCCTGCCCAATCTAACTATTAGTAAAATTAATTAATAATAGTTTAGTCGTAAATTAAATTATCCACATGATGACCTTTCACCTGACGATCTCATCCAGGAAGATCCCTCACCTTCAGACACGCCTTTAGCATGCCTTCAATAACGTCCGCGGGTGCCAGTAAGTGGAAATCTCAGTGGAGCGGTGTGCTTGTAAACTTAATTATATTATTGAATTATTATTATTTGACGAGAACGGCGTGAAGAGATCATGCACAGCTGTGTGTAGCCTGTGGAAGCACTGCAGCAAGGGGCTACAATATTTTTGTTCAATGTTTTCCTAATGACAATTTTATGATTGGTTTATAAAGGCTACTACGAACACCCTTTTCCCATTTTTATCACAGAATAATTCAGAAATATATTTCATAGTTTCTATACTAAATGATTGTTAATCAGTACTGCATTTTTCATATAGTTTATTTATTTATTACCTGAAGATAACTTGAAAAACACATAAACATAATTTTCGCAATCTTTTATTGTCTTCACGTTTCATCAGTAAAAACGTTTCTGCTTTTTATTCAACTCAGCTACAGCGATAGCCGCGTGAGTTTGTCCATATGCACGTCAAAAGTTTCTGCGCGAGAGCGCCCTCTGGCTTCGATATGAATGAAACATGCATGCACAAGAGTGTTCAGCTCTCCTGATATTCATCTCCTCATTTTGGATACGAATAAAACGTCAGGTCATGCTCTTTTAATTTAAATCTAGAAACCTCTATGTGAAAACACCTGCTGAGCTTGAATAAAGTGCGGGGGAGAATGGACATTTTATTAAAATTAATATTAAATAAAAAATGCAGCTAAGGTAATTCTACAACAGCAATAAAAACAAAGGTGCTTGTTCTCGTTCTTGCTGTTTAATTGGGAAAAGTTTAAAGCGCGTTGAGGTGTCTTGTCTTTATGTTATCTGACTAAAAACTATTCATATTTTGAACTATTATTATTATAGTATTTATTTAAAAAACGTAAGTGCCTTAAAAATAATTATCAAAACACTGGGATTATACTGATTTTCCTCCGAATTATACTCAATATTATATTCAATCCTGTTTTTATAATCATTATCATTCAAAAAATGAATAAATTCAGAACAGGATAGAATAGAATTCTATTTTAAATAAGCAGGAATATTTTTTTCTACAACAACAACAGTAGTGTTTACAACTGCAAAACCACCATACCCTGTAAACACAATAACAACAAAAACAATAATAATAATAATAATAATAATAATAATAATATCATTCCAGAGATAAAGGTGCAAAAAAAAAAAAAAACCTGCGTCATGGCATTTGCTGCTGTATTAATACAGAAGCATCCATTTCGATGCAATATCAGCAAGGAGCACAGCCCTATTAAAAGCATTTATGTGCCCCTTTTATACTTTGAGCACCTGCCCCTCCAAAGGTCTCTGCACGGCCCTGATTATGCATATAAATACACACGGTATATATTTTGAAAATATTTACATGTATATATTTTTATTCATACAAATTATATTATATATAACTATTTAATATCTGAACATAAAATTCTCTTATATATATATATATATATATATATTCATGCATGCGTGTATTTATATACGTATATACATAAAAATAAACAGCACACATTATGTAAACAAACTTATTTTGGATGCAATTAATAACGATTAATCGTTTGACAGCACTGATCTCCATTTATAATTAAATACATCTACTGAAGATGTAAGGGAAAACATTAACATTACACCACAATTTGTTAAAAATTGGTATAAAAGGTTTTCAAAGAACAAAACCAACATGAACAAATATGTTCCCCTCCATCGACCCATAAAGACAACAGAACTTAGAAAGCACAAATTTTATTCAAGTATGCCAGCAGTACATTGCGCAGTTATAACAGCATCTAAAGAACCTACAGATTGAAAAAATCAGGGTAAAAACAGCAAAGAGAACAAGTATTGCAGCCAATACAGTACAGAGATAAAAACAGTCCCTTTGAAAAATACATTTAAAACAATGCAAACTTAAGGATTTCATGTAGACAACTCATAACGGTCTACTCAAATTGAACCTGCAGCAGGTTTAAGGGGTTAAGGAAACTCTGAGAATCATACATCAGTTAAGACACTTGAGGACGATTCAGTTATGCTTGGACTCCGCTGAACATGGCAACCATTTTATTCACTTTCCTCCAGTTCCTTCTTTAAACTGTGGAGAAAGGTCAGAGGTCACGGTTAAACTTTCATAGATTCACCCGAAAGCCAAGTGACTGACAAAACATGGAAAAAAAGTCCCAAAATTTAGTGAGTAGTGTACATAAAATGCTATGATGCTTTAAAATGCAGTCTAGATAGGCAGCACATACACTACAGGTTTTTGAACAGTAAGATTTTTTATGTTTTTTTAAAGCAGTCTCTTCTGCTCACTGCTTTATTTGATCCAAAATGCAGCAAAAGCAGTAATATTGTGAAATATTTTACAATTTTAAATTTACTTTTCTATTTGAATACATTTTAAAATTGTTATTCCTGTCATCAAAGCTAAATTTTCAGCATCATTACTTCAGTGTCCCATTCTTCAGAAATCATTCTAATATGCTGATTTTTCATTTTTATTCAGTACATTTTTTTTTTTCATTATTCTTTGAATAGAAAGATCAGAATTTATCTGAAATAAAAAGCTTTTGTAACATTATACACTATACCTTTCAAAAGCTTGAAGTCAGTATAATTGTTTTGGGAATGAAATTATGGAAATTAATACTTTTATTTGGCAAAGATGCTTTAAATTGATCGAAAGTGATGATAAAATACACTTATAATTTTACAAAGGATTTTTTCAGATAAATGCTTTTCTTCTGAACTTTCTATTCAAAGAAACCCGAAAAAATATATATACTCAGCGGTTTTCAACAAATGTTTTTTTAGCAGCAAATCAGAAAATTAGAATGATTTCTGAAGGATCATGCGACACTGAAGACAGTGAGTAATGATGCTAAAAATTCAGTTTTGAAATCACAGGAACAAATTACATTTTAAAATATATTCAAATAGAAATCGGTTATTTTAAATAGTAAAAAATATTTCAAAATGTTAATGTTTTTTGCTGTACTTAGGATCAAATAAATGCAGGCTTGGTGAGCAAAGAGACTTCTTTAAAAAAAAAATTCAAAAAAATTTAAACTTTTGACCGTTACTGTAGATTTTTGGAATACAGCTGCATATTTATAGTTACAGCATTCATAATATAGTGCAACAAAAATCAAGTTACTACAAAATCCCATTACCTTTTCAGATACGAGTGGACATTGTCATAGCCGTGGTACTTGGCCAGGTACACGAGCACACCTGTAGCACAGCGGCCCTCTCTGGCACGACAGAAACTGCAGTTACAGATGCCCCTGCACGGGGGGCAAAGCCACTCCTAGAAGAAAACAACATCTCAGCAACACCATCCAACCATTTAGAAAAATGCTAGCTGATCTGGGGTGTTTCCCATACAACGACATAACTCGCTGATTAACCACATATGATGCATTGTTGTGGAAACAAACTAGCTAGTCACAACTGTTTCCCGAACACTGTCGCATCTCCGTCGTTTGAACCACATTAGTTCAACAACATAGGGCCATTGTTAATGATGTCACACGCATGTGGTGGAGGAATAACTTCTGCTATTTATCTGATTAGAGATCTCGAAGATGCTGCTGTATTAAACATGGCACCTGATGACTAATTTACTATTTTTTGTTCCCCGTCATTTTGCTTTATTTGCTGTTTGATTCATCGCTGGTTCCCTCTTACGTCACACTCCGGGGTTCCCTTAGGCATTTATGCACATGTTCACTCTTCAAAAATGGAGCTTATTGAGGATGCACTAAAATACATAGATTAAAATGCATTTATATTTAGATAGAATTGAATATATAGATTGTACTGCATGTTAGCTTGCTTAGTGTGCCCAAGAACATATTTAAGCCCATTTGTCTTACTAACAAGAAACTACGCTTCTAACCACAGGTCGAGAGCTGTAGTTCCAACCAAGTTTGCGAATGTTCATTTGAACTATGGTTTCGTTAAATAAAACGAATCGTTGAACCATGCTGGTAAAGACAGAACTTGTGACCATAAATTGGCTAACGATGCTTTTGGGAAACACACCCCAGTGCTAATGCTTTCACAATGGCCATAAGACTGACTGGAAAACGTCACTAACCGGATTCAGGAGGGCATCACGGACGTCTTCTCCGTATCGGTTCTTGAGACAAGGCCCGCAGAACTGCCCGCGAACTCCCACGCATTCTGGGTTGCGGCAGGTGGTCTTGGTGTCGGTTGTTTTTTGTCGACACTGATGGCAGGTGGATCCCTGATGGACAAAAGCACAGCCCACATGGTCATGAAGTGTCTACAGTGCTTCAAACGAGCTGAGAAATGAAGGCTTGGGTATGGAACAGGTGTTGAAGGAGACTTACAGTGGCCCGGTTGTAAGTCTTCTCTCTGACGTTGACACAGATGTTGTCCAGTTCAGCCTCAGTGATTTCCTCCACAGGCCTCACGACATGAGGAATCGTCAGAGTGCTGTTATAGCTGCGCCGACGTGGCTCTTTCTGCTCACACACACACGGGCGGGAAAATAAAAAGTAAAAATCAATACAGTGGCATTCACCTTTATTTTACAAGACAAATTATGAAAGCTTGAGACTGCATGCACACTGCTCAGATTGGGGACAGTGAGATTTTTCCTTTTCAAAGAAATGAACTAATGCATTCTTGCTGAAAAGCGACAGTAAAGACATTGTTTTCAACATTGATAAAACAATGCAAATCAGCATATTATAAGGATTTCTGAAGGATCATGTGACACTGAAGTGACCAGTGTTGGGGAAAGTTGCTTTTAAAAGTAATGCATTACAATATTGCATTACTCCATAAAAAAGTAACTATTTGCGTTACTTTACTAAATTACTTTATGAAAAGTAATGCTTTTTTACTTTTGTGCTACTTTGTCACACGAGATGGGCTTGCTTATTTTTAACAAAAACTTAGTTATATTTTTGGCAACTGTAAAGTCACACCAAGTGTCAACTGAATAAGCGTCAGGCTGAAGGAAGTGCCTTTACACCTCAATCCCAATTTCTCTCAACACTCCAACAGGAGAGGAGTCAGTGAATAAATGGAAAAACAAAGTAAATTTACTCATAAGTAACTCATGCTTTCTTCAAGTTTAAAAGTAATGCGTTAACTTTACTAGTTACTTGAAAAAAGTAATCCGATTACATAACTCGCATTACTTGTAATGAGTTGCTGCTGAAGCCTGGAGTAATCATGCTCAAAATTCAGCTCTCACCAACCCAAACTTTTGAACAGTAGTTTATAATTTCAGCAGACAGGAAACAAAAATGTCTCGATATTAACTAAAGGCCAAAACGCACCTCTTCTTCATAATCGTCGTCGTCATCATCATTTCTGTTTCTGCGGACCAGGCTGTATTTGTCCTCGGGCTCATCCTCTGGAAGAGGAGAGGGTGGTCCATCCACCAGTGACCGTGAGCGTGTGTGAGGACGGGACGTTCGCTCTGGGTTTCTTCGGCGAGCGGCGCTAGGGTCCAGAGAGCGCCGAGGAACACGGCGAGGCTGTACAGAGAGAAGGGGAACATTCAATCATATCAAGGTAAAACAAGAACTAATAATAATCCAAACTAGTAGCATTGTATTGCTCATAATGATAAAATAAGTATTATTTCTTATTAGTTTGTTTATTATTAGTAATAACATTTTTATCAATATTGTTAATGCTAATAAATTAATACTAATAAGTCATTCATAGTAATTGTTATAAATAAATTGTTAGTATAATTTTATCATCAGTAGTATTATCATTTTTTTTATAACAGTAGTCTGAAGTCTTACCGTATTGCCCTGTGACAAAGCACCCTTCCTGGGAATGAGTCCAGGAACCTTATCCAGCTCTGCCATTAGCTTAGCAAGCTACAAGGAAGAGATCGCAATTGTTAAAACTGGATTCATACTCAAACTAATCAAAACTCACTTAAAAAGAAAGATCATCATCATAAGAATTACATTCAAACTACAAATAGATAAATGCATACTAATATCCAGGGTTGGATACATACCTTTTAAAAAAAGAAAAAAAAAAAAAACCTAAATTAAATGCACACACTTAAAAATAAAGGTGCTTCACAATGCCATAGAAGAACCTCTTGGTCTAAATGTTTCCATGAAGAACCTTTAACATCTGAAGAACCTTTCGGTGTCACAAAAGGTTCTTTGTGGCGAAAGAAGGTTCTCCAGATTATAAAAAGGCAAGAAAGAGATGATTCTTTAAAGAACCTTTGACTGAATGGTTCTTTGTGGAACCAAAAATGGTTCTTCTATGGCATCGCTGTGAAGAACCTTTTAAGCACTTTTATTTTTAAGAGTGCAGGCGTGTAGAAGTTGACTTCCTCACCATAGCTTTGTTCTCTTTGATGTTCAGCGCTCTCTTCAGCATGAAGTTCTCTCCCTCAGAGTCAGACTTGGGGTCTTTGGGTTTAGGGCCGGGTTTGGGTTTGGACTCAGGCGACACTGGCTTTGATGGACTGGCCCGTTTGTTCGGGAACTTCATGGCTACTCGGAGCGTGAACGATTTGCGAGTTTTTCTGGGAGGCGAACAGGCCTCAGAGTCGGAGTCCATTTTCTGTGAGGAAAAACCACTTGATTAATTGAACATATTCATCCTTTCAAAAGCCAGTTGTTTCCTGTGGTTACAAACCATTTCAGTCATGTCGTCGTTCAGGTCGTCCTCAAAACCGCTGCACGCATCCTCTTCCTCCGTCACAGGTAAAACGTTAAACACTTTCTCACTCGGAGCAGATCTTCTCGTCTGTCTCAGCGGTCTCTTCTATAAAAAGCAAACCAAAACATTATAATCAAATGACTAAGTGGGAGGTATAGAGAACGGTCTTTGATCTCTTGTGCACCTGTAAGGTCAGTTTATTGTATGGAAAATTTAAATGTCATACCGAGGTCCCAAAACCATCAGATCCAAAACTGTCACAGCTGTCGTCTGAAGAGGAAGAGGAGGAGGAGGTTTCCATGGGAAGCACAGCAGTGCTCCTGTAACTGCGCAGATTCATTCTGGTGGAGGGGGGAGAAGCCTGCTGCCTCTGCACACAACAACATAAAACATTCACAAAAGAGTCCAGCAATAAACCTGCTATAAACCTGCTCAGCTCAGTCTGGACTTCTGTAGAGAGCACTTTCAGACATGCAGCTTAGAAAATCTACAGGGCCTGTTTTTGTTTCCAATATTCCTTAAAACAGAAAAAATAATGACAATTTAAAGTGGGTAAACACTGGAAATCATAATTAGATAAAATATAAAATAAAGGAGAGCAGATGGGTGAGAAGTAAAAGTGAAGCCGACTCTGTTGGTTATGGATACTAGAATACTAGGCATAAACATTTAACCACTTAAAAAGTGAATTTTTTTTTTTTTAACAAACTTATTTTCGCAAGAACAAGTTATTTGTATAACGTTAAGAAATTTTATTTAAACTTCATTCGGTCAACTAACAGTAAACTTTTCATAATATTGATAAATATTTCTTTACAAACAAGTATTGATTAACGTTAGTTAGATGCTTTGTGAAGATTGAGGCGACCTCTGCCCCCACTAAACACACGCCTACAAGATCACTAAACCAGAAAACACTTGAAAAACAAACATACGGTCTAATAAATGTATGTCCCAAACAAAGAAATAACATGATCAATCGTTCAGAATCGTTTGAACTGTTAATTTCACTCTTTTATAGAGTTGAATCAAACTTTACACACGCCACGAGAGCATTCATTCATTCATAAAACACAAACCCACACACACAATAGCAGCTGCTCTTGCAGGTCGATGGAAAACAAAAGCTGATATGTTTTACTGTACCTTGGAGCGCATTGTGTTGAGTTCGCTGTAATTTGAGGGGCTGTGAGTTTATGCTGTGAATGTGTGTGTCTCAGTCCTGTGTCGCTGAGTTTAGTCTGGAAGTTGGCGGGTAATTCTTGAAGAGGCGTGACTCTCTTCCGCGCCACACGCGAGTCCTGGAAGCTCCGTAAAATTAATAAAGTAACGCAATCGAATAGGCTTAAGATTCAAGAACTGCATTATCGATTTCATTATGAGTTGAGTATACACGTGTTGACATAATTGTATTAGAAATCCTAGGTTATTTGAATAAAGGTGAATAAAATTATGTCTATTTGGCTTTACATGCACTTACAGGATCTTTAGCTGTGGCGCCAAACCTCAGCGCTCATTTGCATAAGGACACATAAATCGCGCGAAATACTGACTAGATCAAACAAGCAGAGTTCATTTCAAGTTTATATTTTATTAATATCTTATAAATTGACAAAAGTTTAAAATTCCACCGATATAATAAATAAATCTTGAATATCACATAAATGAAATAGTCCTCCATAATAAAATATAACAATATAACCATTGCCTTGCAGGCAGAAACAGTTTAATAGAAAAAGTCCTCTGTTATGATCATCACTTAAGTGTTTAGCATAGTTCAAATACATAAGGAACTCTTTAAAAAGAAACAAAGGAAAATCAGAGCCCAGGAGAGGCAAATTCAAGTTAAAACCTGGAAAGGCAATGTCAACTATGAAAGAGCAGAGAAAAGCTCTTTTTTTCAGAAAATGCATAATTTATGACATTTAAGATAAGTATATCCATTTCATGGTGAACTTTTACCCTTTATCAGTGTCAATTTAGAAGATGCTTTTATTGAATCCCCCAGGAACAACTGGGGTTAAGTGCTTTGGTTATAAACCATCTCTCCAGTCCTTACAGTGGATCAAATGTGATTAATTATCAACCCTCTCTAACACCGTGTCCTACACGCGACGCGACAAGATTCCAGCGTCAAGCAATGTGGGTGTCCACACTAGATGCAATGCGACAACGCGACGCGACAGAATCAATCAAATATCACAGCCAATCAAATGCTTGTGTGGGCGGGCTCTCTCTGGAAGCGCACTGCCCTCACAACTAAAGTTTATAATCTAATTCAGGGTCACCAGACAGTCCTGGAGGGCCGGTGTCCTGCAGAGTTTAGCTCCAACCCTAATCAAACATGCCTGAAGCAGCTAATCAATGTCTTACTAGGTATACTTGAAACTTCCAGGGAGGTGTGTTGAGGTAAGTTGGAGCTAAACTCTGCAGGACACCAGCCCTCCAGGATCAAGTTTGGTGACCCCTGATCTAATTCATAAATATCAAACATTTTTAACATAATTAAATGTACATACTGAGTAACTGATACCATCTTTGTCAAGGAAAATGCTTGTTGGTTTGCATTGTGTTTGCAGTTTTAATGTACATGTTTGGTTTAATTAAAGAATCTGAGGTAAACTATCTGTTGTTGCTTTCAGTATGGCTATAAGGTAATGCAAAATGATATTCAAATTCACATTAGACACGTTTAACTTTTAATAAAGCGCATAATCACCTAAGATTATCTACTGTCATTTAGTTTGTATGTTGTTGTTCCTGCCGTGACGTCGCGGAAATAGAAACCGCTTGTAAAATAGAAATTTTGCATGTTACCGTCGCGGCTAGTTAGGACAAAAACAGATTAACATGGAAAAGATTTATTTTTTTAAGTTTTTATTGTGATGTCGCGTCTGGAACAACAACATACAAATTAAATTATAAAACTGTGAACTCAATGCGAACCAACAAGCGTATTCCATAACAAAGATGGTATCAGTCACTCAGTATGTACATTTAAAAATCTTAAAAAGATTTAATATTTAGGAATTAGATTATAAACGTATTTCGTTGCAAGTTCCAGAGAGAGCCCGCCCACACACACTTTTGATTGGCTGTGATATTTGATACTATCATGTCGCGTTGTCGCATCGCGTCTGGTGTGGACAGACAAATTGCTTGCCGCTGGAATCTTGTTGCGTCGCGTGTAGTTA
Organism: Schizothorax lantsangensis; assembly: GCA_027422415.1. NCBI lineage: Eukaryota > Metazoa > Chordata > Actinopteri > Cypriniformes > Cyprinidae > Schizothorax > Schizothorax lantsangensis. The sequence goes on from CM049848.1 coordinate 11,949,909, forward strand.
GGACACGGTGTAATGCTTTATAAGCGCTCAACTTCGGCCACGCCCACCACCTCTCCCTCCTCTGCGCGGCCGGCCTCTGCCCTGCCTCACTTCCTGATGCTTATGTTCCTGTTTATTAGATTTCTTTCTTTCTACTTTAATCCAGTCCCCATCACCAGACCCGGCCTCTTCAGATGCCGATTTCTGCTTCACCCCTTCACTGACAACTGACATCCCCGGTATTGGGCGTTGGTGGTTAGATGGTGTTATATAGGAGTTGTTGTTTCGGGGCCGTCCAGCATGTTGGAAGCCTCTGGATCCTCTCTGTGACATCTGATTAAACCTTCTGGCTTCCGCTTCTCCTCTTCCTCCTCCGTTGATTTTAAACGTGGGGTCGTAGTATGCTTTTCTGTGGTAGTTGTGTTTAGCTCCAGCACTAGGGGGCCGCTCTCGCTCCAGGGTGCTCTCAGATGTCGTGCTGGATGGGCTGCTGCCCTTTGACCCCAGATGGATGGTGGAGAGTTTAACGGAAAGAGTGGGAGAGGAACTCCGCGAGTCTGTCCATGGAGTGAGAGGGCTGCGATTGGGCGATCTCCTGACCGCAGCGGCGTACGATGATTGGTTAGCGATGACAGACAGGAACTGAGGGAGGGTCATCTTGCCTGTGGACTCCTGGGCAGCTTGCTCTCTCCACTGCTTCATTCTCAGACTGGAAATCCATCTGGGATCAACACCTGATTGAGGAACCGAATAATAGAATGAGAAACCGAGACATTTTCCATGGATATGCAAAATAGGGCTGAAAGGACATTTAATCTCAGAAGGTCAAATTAAATATCAATTCAACTGGTTTATTTATTGTTCATTTCATGTGGGGTTTGCAATTTTTGCAACACTGATATCCAAATGTTTGTAATTGCTATTAGTATTTTTATTTCCAAATACAACAGCCAAAAAAATAAAAAATTAAATAAAAAATAACATTAAATAAAATTACATAAATAAATAAAAACATATAAAATAAAGTAATAGGATTGCAAATATTGCCCACATTAAGCTATTACTCAGTAGGAACTAGTTACCTATGAATTAAAGATAATGTATTTTTCACTCAAAAACTTGATAGCAGGGTTGAATGACATCTGCATACAATGTACAATTTTGTGTAAAAAATGTTATTTATATGTTTATAATTGTTATATATTATGTACACACACACACACATATATATGTATATTTAAAATACAATTTTACAATGTATATTTATATATATACAGAACTGGTAGTTTACTTGAAAATTGTAGTCTGTTACTGATTCCAAATTGCATGAAAAATTGTAATATGTAATTGTAATATGTAATCATATTATCAATAAAAAAAAGTCTAATTTGAGTATTTTAAAATGTAATTTAATCTAATTACAAGTACTTAATTTTTTTATCTGATTACGTAATCCAGATTACATGTAATCAATTACTACCCAGTTCTCAATTACTATATGTTATATTGCCTTTCAAAAGAAAGTTCAAAATAATTATTTGAATATGACACCAAACAAGCTCTCTACTAATCAGCATTGTATTACCTGAGTTGGACCTGCTTCTGTTGTGACCTTCCCTGATGCTTGGGGCCGTCTCAATGACCAGCTCTACAGGTCTGATCACGTCCCTCCCGCTGTCTGGACTCCACTGCACTCTGTGCTCGTGTCTCGTGCACTTAGGAGATCTCACGTTACCCTGGCAGGAAACAAGGCACCAGGTTAAACATGTCCCCTTATAACCTTAATGGCACATTTGAAAATTTTGCATACAGATTGTAAATATAATTAACGAATTTTACACTGTTTAGAAAGTTGCACATAAAGAGTTTTATTAAAAGCATACTGCTTATGTACTAAATGGCAACATTGTTTTAAAGAAGTACACTTATTTTGATGTGTTGACCAACATACTAAATATATACATGTAAAGAACTTGAATATCATTTTTAACTGCAGTGTGATATTCAGTATTGCATTTAAATGTAATATAGTTTAAATGTACTAAATTGCAACATCATCATTACCATATATTAGCTTTGATCACAGGAATAAATTGCATCTTAAAATATATTCAAATAGAAAACAGTTATTTTAAATAGTAAAAATATTCCACAATATTACTGCTTTTGCTGTATTTTGGATCAAATAAATGCAGGCTTGGTGAGATCACCAAGAAATCTTACTGTTCAAAAACTTTTGAATGGTAGTGTAAATAAATGACATACAAGTTTTAATAACAAATATTAACAGTTTACCATAAATGTGTGATAGTACATTCGACAGTACTCCATTTTTAAAAGACAAGTTATTGTGAAATTAATATTATAATACATCTTTGATTGCAATTAACATGCATTAATATTTTGACTTACATATAACTATTAAAATATATTATTTTTGTAATAAGTGCTCTTTTTATGCTAAATAGTACATCTTTTCACACAGGTATTGTTGTTGTGCTCATTTGTGCACATTATTCAGAATCAAAACTTGCTCTGCCACTTTCCTTTTCAATTGTTGTCACCAAACCTATTCAAGTTCTTATCCAATAATCAAAATCAAGTCTTGTCTTACATTTTATTTTCTTACAGAATATGCAGTTTCACTCTGCAAAAATATCACACTGCAGAATTGGTTACACTTTATTTTACAGGATATGCACTGCACTTACAGTGTACTTACCCAAGAAAGTATTAAGTAATATAAAGTAACTACATGGGCTTATCACAGGTTAGGTTTAGGTTTTTAGGTTTTAATTACTACTTGTACCTTGTAAGTACTATAGTAAGTATGTAGTAAGTACATTCAGAACGCTATTTCATGTAGACTGTACTGTGGTTCTAGTCTTTTTTTGGTACTTACCTCATAGTTTACTGTGCAGTCAACGGTTTGTGTGCCAGAAATTCCCACAATCCACTTATCCATCACAAACGGAGGCTGGAGAGTAATTTAGATTTTACCACAAACAGTAAAGCACATCAACGTAAGGCTGAAAGGCATGACAGCATCATAACAAGCATCAGGTCTTCTTTCTACTCACAACACATTTAAAACTTGTGTTGGTGGATCTGAGATAGCATTATGACACAATCATCTCTGCTATACGACCTCAGTCTCCTGCATTCCTCAAAACACAGTACAAACATAATGGAGACATCATTTACAGTGTTATATGACATTTCTCACCTTGGTCATCTTTAATACATCTACATCTGGTCTGTTAGCATTAAAGGTCACGTCTTTGATATATGCGATTGCCACCTCATCCCCATCAAGCTCCATGTACATTTTCCATTTGCAGTCCTGCAGAGGTCAGAAACACAGAGATACAGATGAGACAACAGTCAGTAGAATGAGGTTAAACTGTAGCATCTTATGTAGGTAAATGTGGCCATAAACATGATGCATGTTTTCAACAAACAGAAATGTAGACCTGTATGATTTTAGCTGTTTGAGGGCGATATAACCCAACAGCACAACCTAGAGGACGATAATGTGTATTCAAATCACACTTGAGCTTTAATGGCTCTTTTTGCAAAGCACAAACCTTTAATCTAAATAGATTTTCACATTTCCAGGTCAAATTTTTTTAATCTAATTGCTTAGAAAAGTAATATCTCAATTTTCTAATTTTCTGAAGTAACACTTCTTTCCCATACAAAACTTGTGGGTGGTTGCCAGGGTGCTGCTAAAATATTCTGAGTGTTTTTTTAGTGCATTGCTATTTGGTTCTAGAGTGTTTAGGCTACTCTCAATTCATCTCTACGATATTCTGATCTTCAAACTCCATCTTTCAGTGTAAGTCTACAGGAATTGTTCAGGAATTTCTGAAAAAATAAAAGCCTCTACTAGGTGACAGTAGTAAATACAATCACGAGTATAGCAAATCACAGTTTCGTGATTTAAGATATAATTTAATGTGAGTGACGCTTGCCTGTGCAGAAGTCACCTATTCTGAGTGTTTAGCATGCTGCTATACAGCTCCTAAGGAATTCTGGGTATTTGTAAATGTATACTTTGTTATATTTTAAATGTATTTTTTAGTATTTGTACAGTATTTGTGACAGAAATTTCAACATCTGCATCGTAAACGTTCTGACAGATCAGTCCACAAGGTGACAACACTGACCTGTACCATTGTCTTAACAGTCGAAAATGAAACAGAGGAGGCAGAACAACAACAATAAACACAATACACATCCCAGTTAGAGATTATAAGAAATCCACACAATTCTAGTTTAAATGAGTACAAAGATATTTGTATCGGTGATAACTTCTGGAAAGAAATAGCAGGGACACTGGACAAGGATTAAATTTTCTAGCACATGTTGAGCATGTTGAATTGGCGACGGAGCCTGTTGATGAGAGAGACCACTCTGATTGGCTGTTCAGCTTAACAAACCAGAATGAGCAGAAAAATGAAATATCAAAAGCAAGCAAACATCGAGTTGTCGTCAAGATAGACCACACAGAAAAATCTTCTAATTTTACAGCTCATCAGGGCATTGCAAACAGAGCTGGGGATAGAGTTTAAATTGGATTTGGATGGACTTGGATTCAAACTTGACACAGACTCTGAGTACAGACGGATCCACGTCATGCAGGGGCATCACGCACTTATTATTTTTGAGGGGGCACGAGTGAAGGGAGGTGGGGGTTGGGCTCGTCATGCTTGTCATGTGACACACAGAAGCCAAGATTTCGCTGTGTAACTGATGTAGGATTACGTTTTATTTATTTTTTCCTTTTTACTCGAAATATTCCCAAATGTGTTAAATATATCATGAAATATCTCGATTTTCAAATGTGTGTAAATAAATGCATTTTGCACCTTTATAGATCGTGTTCGTTGACCTATAATGGGCGATGGGCAAAGAAGCCTTATGTTAGTGTAATCTATTAACTACATTTTAAACCTGTCTTTTTACTTAATACCAGATGGGTGTCATGTCATAAAATATTTTTAATAGGGCTGAATTTTATTTAACGTGAATTTAATAAAAACATTGTAAGTTCCTATTATAACACTTTCCTTGTACATAAAAAGAGCAAAGAACGTTAACATTATCAAAGAACATTTTCACTGTCAGTCTAGTCAGAGTTCAAGCACTCGCAAAAACTCCCATTAAAATCACTGAAGCTGTTTACATTGTGAAAGGAATATCTAACTTAGCCTACATTCGTACGCACATCTGCACTTTGTTGTTTCTGATGAGAGAATTCGCCAGAGAGCAGAAATCTAATTTCTAAATATTTCTATATATATATTAAAATGCTTAATAATTCATTTAAATTAATTAAACACTTTTAAATAGACTGCAGCAATTAATATTTTGTCACACATTATTTTGTTTAGTTCAGAATCACTGACAGTAGACATACAAACACAGATAAATACAGTTTAAACATGTGTACATACAAACTATACAGATATACAAATGAGGACATTGTAGAAAAAAACCAAAACAAAAAAACAGTCACTCAGACTCGACAGTAATTCCAAATATGCAGATAATGGCCCTTTCCCAAATCGCACCCTAAACCCTCGCAGTCTTCCTCTTAGTCCGCACTTTCGTGACGCAATGACTGTCGGGTAGAAGTCTGCTGCTGAGCTCGCCCCAGTGCGGGCTCGGCAGAAGTGCGGATCGAGGGCGCAAAGGATCAGCGCAAAGGATCATGGGGGGCCCGAAGTCCTTCCGAAGGGCCCTTTGAAGTGGCCAGTTTTGAGCACTTTGGTTTGGAAAGACCCTTCAATATGGCGGCCATGATTGTTTTCACTTCGAAGTGCCCTTCGGAGGGCGATATATCCTGGTTGGAATGCACCGCTAGTTCTGGTTTCCCATTTTGATTGACAGATGCAGACTACTGCCACCTGCTGGTGTGGAGAGTTACGTGCTAGTTGGCCACTGGCTGTAGTATTTGTGGTGTGTTCAAGCACAAATTTTTGGAGCAGACTCAGGCGATATGATACACCGCGGTCCACTTTTCGTTGCTTCTAGTTCATTTATGTTAGATTGGTGCGTCTGGGCCTTGAATATGTACAATAGGACAACAGAAGAAAGCTTAAAAATTTACACATTTAACACTAGCTTTTCGAGTGTAACAGATAATGTTGAACTTTGCTCTGTTGTAAAGCCATGCGGCATTGCCGGCATTGAGGTGTGGCGTGTAAACGCAAACACATCCTAGAGGAAGCCAAGCGTGAGAATGAATGTTTGGATGTCAACCAGTGTTCATTCACACACACGTGTTTCTGAGACAGAATGATGTGAAGACTGAAGCTAAGAGATCAGAGTGCAGAGAAGAGACCGTGTTCGTTTCTCAGGCATAATAAGAGCGGGAGACCTTAACATCCATTCTCATTCACATTAGCAATGGAGATGAGGCCCTTTACCGAGAGGCCATGCAAGAAACGGCTGAGCCACGCGTGCTGGGCAGAGAGGTAATGATCCGTCCAATCTGCCATCCCGGTGCCGAGGTCAAAGTTTACTGCTTAAAGCACGTGGCCGTTCACACTTACACAACATCTCGACAGAGAACGAGCCCTCTTCCTCGCGCGAGAGGTGAGGGAGTGTGAAAAGGCAATCGTGAACGTGCGCCTGTTTGTTTTGGACGGGGCTTAAAGGCGTCCTGTAACATGTCGGTCGAGCGCTGACCAAGCGCTTGCCAAACGCTAGCCCTGCCTAATAGCAGCGGCAGAAACAATGTGCGGTAATGACGGCCAGCGTGGTAAGCGTCTAATGACACCTCATACATAATTCAGCACCTTTCCGGCGACTAAGCCCTGATATCCTCATTAACAGAAACACTCTGTGCTGTCAGATGGGCAAAGCACAATCGCAGGGTCTCATTTAGGCTTTGAGAAGTGCAGCTGGTACCACGACACCGCCAGGAAAGAGAGAGAGAGAGGAGATGCAAAGCGAGCGAGCGAAAACGGCAGAAAAAAAAACCTTGAGCAGAGCGGGTTTGTTTTATTTAGTGCAAAAAACCTTGCAGTTTGTAAAAACAAGGCTGACACGGAGGCTGACACCAGGCAGGGGAAAATAATTAGCTCTCATTTTCTCAGACTCCTGTTTCCTTCTTCCCGCTGAGCTTCCTCCCAACCAAACCACCACATGTCAGGAGAAATAGGAGGCAATTAGCGGCCCCGCTTCAGCCCCGCCGCACGCGTTGAAAGGGGACTATTTATGATGGGACAATGAACAGCTGAAAGATTAAATAACATTTGCCTTTTAAAAAGAAAATGACTTCTGGCAAAATTTTTGATTAAATTCAAACGGCAAGTGAAGACGCAGTCGCTCTCCTGTGTCAGGGGCCCAAACAAAGGCTCGCCGGCAAGAGGGGGTGGATGCTATGCATCGTCTTGGATGAAAAATGATTTATCTTTCGCGGCCCTTTTTAAGTGAATGAAAAAGAGGAACAAAAACAAGAGGCTTGGGAACTGAAAATGCGTTTAGCGAGACGGTGGTCAGTCTTCGGAGGAGGCCGATAACAGGCATCTTTTACTTGAGGAAGACAACTTCAAATCAAGGAGCACTGCAATTGTGACAAAACATCTCAGTTATCACGTCTCCAACAAAAGCCCCCTGTTAACGTGGCAGATGATACACAGACCGAGATGCAAAAAATGATGATGGCAAATAACAAAGAAAACTTAGGGTTTACGTACATTAAAGAGAACCACAAAAAATGCAATTACTTTTTTAAGTGATCGGACATGAGTCAATGACAAGGAAAAATCTTTGATTTCTTGGAAATGTAATCATCTTGGTGCTATTTCCAATTTAAAATGTGGTGTAAACATCAATTTTCTTGAATGCATGTGATTGTCCACATCTCATCATTAATTTGAATTTCCAAAAAGTTTTTAAATGTATATTTCAAGTTATTCATTTATTTTATAGCAAATATTTTTTTAATTCAGAAACATTGACATGTCATAAAATGTTATTCAGTGTTTTAAGAGACTTACTGACCTTGACATACAGTCATGAGGGTCCTCTCTATGATATCATATTTTTTCCCTGCATACCTCTTCATGTTAGTTCGACAGCATGACTATGATTTGACTTTTGAAATGTTGTTGTTTTTTAAATATTAATAAGCAGTGAATACGTTTTGATAAGTATAAGTTATAAAAAAAAAAAAATTAAAATATAAAGCATTACTTATTTTCTATATTGTTTTTTTATGCCCTAGTATTTAATAAGGTTTTCCTAATAAGCTCTTTACTTCATTATGATATCAGGGCAGTTTTATCACCCTAAAATGTTTGATTTTATGACAGCATGATATATTTTTGAATAAATTAATAGATACAGTATGACCAAAACTAAGCATTACGTCATTGGTAACCGCCCACGAAACCCTGGCAACCACTCAAAACACTAACAGCATAACAGCATCCCAGCATCTTGTGAGCAACAGAATAAAATGACGCCAAAACCAAAGATCGCATGGATTAAGTTTTGTTTCATAGATTAATCAGTAACTATGATAAACATGATATGCAGTGGTGTGATTTACCGTTTGGCCTGTGCCTGCTTTCCAGTGATATCCAAACACCAACTCCAGATTTACAGTCTTCCTCCACTCCTCCTCTGCTTCCTCCGTGGCCAAACCATCCTGAGAGAGGATGTACAGGTAAATACATTAGCTGTGACCTTGACAGATGAGGAAGAATTCAGCTAAAGCAGCATAGAGATTATTCAAATGCAAATTCATGTCAACTCTGATGTAAAAGAAGATCTAGAAAGCGATGAAACCACAAAGACCACATGCCTTGATCAACGGCGGAAAGTGGAACAGGTTCAGGTAGTCGTGGGTAAGTTTCTCAATTCCTGTCTGAAAAAGAAAATTTGACATAATGTCTAAAACATCACGAGAGGGATTTATGCAGTGCACTGACAATCAGCCAATGACCAGCTGTGTGTGAATGTAACATAATTATGACCTGTTAATGGACTTTAAGCAGCAAAACAACAATTAATACCATTGTGTATCACTTATGAACATATAATTCGTGCTCTGGCATATGTCATATACATCTAGAGTAATTCATTCAACAAATCAGGGTCTCTATGGAGCACGCAGACGAATGCCTTACACGATCAGACATGTGATGTCAGTTTCCAGCGTATCCCAGAGGAAGAAAAATTATTTCTCAGAGGTTGCTCTTTCAAAGCTTAGCAATATGACATAATGGAGTTTCATTTAAATGCAAACGCTGTCATGGATATTTCTAGAATTCCTTGGCGGAAATAAAAAAAAATTCCAAGACGCAGATCAGTCAATTGTTTAAATACATTATCAAGCTCCAAAATGAATTAGGCATCTTAGATCATATTGAGATCTTGACCTTTCTGAGCACAGTTTGAGCTTTGTTGAGCAACTAGAGGATATATGTCAGATGTTTGGGTCTGGGTTTCTTAGGAGGACAATCTGATGCTGGAGACCTCAAAAGTCTCTGTGTTCTCTCCATTCAATCTCATGGCTGTCTAGCAGAAGTAAGTGAGCTAATAAGGAGATCTCATTCATGGTTTCGCTGTCCTGTGGATTAGCTGGCTCAGTGATCTTACTCGTGAGAGCTATGAATGTATTTTGAAACTCTGTTGCATTGATGGATTTGACCATGCACTTTGAATCTGAGAAGCATGTGCCATTCAAAATACACATTTTTGGCATTTGGAAATTCTACAAACATGTAGAAACCTGCTAAGATTCTTTCCTATTAACTCGAACTTCAGAGTGTTCAAGAACTTCATGTTTTCAGTGACAATACAGTGGTGGCCAAAATTATTAGAACACTTGGCATATTTAAGAGGTTTTAAGTTGTTTTTGTCGAATTGGCCATTACAATATCCATAAAACTAACTATTGCCGGAACTACCTGCAACAGAAGGAATACCTGCTGGAACATTGAAAATGATGGACTAGTCCCATCAAAGTACAGACCTCAACCCCATCGAGTAAATTGGGTCGAGTTGGAAAATAAACTGGACAGATCTATTGTACATTCAAAGGAAAGCCTTTGGCTTGAGTTGCAGAAGGCATGGGATAACAATAGAGTTGAAGTTCTCAGGAAATATATTGACACTATTCCAGAGAGATGTGCTGCTGTAATTGCTGCAAAAAGTGGACATACCAAATATTAAAGTAAAAAGTGGATAAAAACAGTTTGACTCTCTTCATATGATATTTGTTGTGCTCAGAGAACCCATCTGCATGTTTCATGAACATTATGAAATGAAATCATGTTTTGGAGGCAAAAAACCTGTCAGGTGGCCACCACTGTATAGTGTTACATCAGTAAATAATCATCAGTGGCACAATAAATAACAAAAGTAACATAATTGTTTAAAAATAATAACACAACAATTTAAAATATCACTCTTCAGTGTGCCAGTGCATTTAAATGTGTGTCAATGAGCTGTTTAGTGCACTAGCATCAGTGCTAGCACTTAAGAGTGTCCTGGAGGAAGCAGCCTTGTACCTTGAGATGTATGATGTGTCCTTTAGACGTCACACCCAGATCTCTCATGTCTGTCTCAGACAGCAGCAGCAGTCTCTGTCCTGTGATGTGATTCTGCTTGAAGATTTCAGCATACTGCTGCAGCTCTCCATCACCTACACAGCACACACAAACACACACACTTCTGTTTCTGTCATAGCAGGGACTCTTTCAGTCAACTGCATCAATTTTTATTGTTTTTATACTGACCTAATGATATTTTCTATCCTCTAACCCTTGACTGAAAAAGCTAACCATCAAAGAAACATTCTGGATTTGTATTTGAATATACACTACTGTTTGAACGTTTAGTGTCAGAAATATATTTTTTAATGTTTTGAAACAAATCTCATGCTCACCAAGGCTGCATTTATCAAAAAAATACAGTAAAAACAGTAATATTGTGAAATATTATTACTATTTAAAATAATTGTTTTCCATTTAAAAATATTAAAAAATATAATTCATTCCTGTGATACAAAGCTACATTTTCAGAATCATTACTCTAGTCTTCATTGCATGATCCTTCAGAAATCATTCTAATATGTTAATCTGCTGCTCAAGAAACATTTATTTTTATTTCATTGAAAACAGGTTTCGCTGATGAATATTTCCAGGATTCTTTGAGAAGTAAAAAGTTCAAAAAACAGCATTTATTTTGAAAATTCTTTTGTAACACTGTGAAAGTCTTTACTGTCACTTGTGATCTATTAATAAGTGGAATAAAAGTATTAATTTCTTAAAAACAGAATCTCACTGGCCCAAATTTCAATTTTGTATAAATATAAATATGATGAAGAATCTCACCTTGAAAAATCTGCTCCATCCAGAAATGCTGTAAAGACAAACTATGTTACAAAAGAACAAAAATCTAAAAGTGAACTCTGATCAGATCATCTCTGTTGAAAAATATTCTACCCACCACATGTTCTTCTGTCCAGGAGTGGATGGCCAGGTTTGGGAGAAGCTGTCAAACACAGACAGAAGAACAGAAAGACTCACATGTGCACACAGCCTACTGTCATCACCAAAACATTCAGCCAGTGTTAATATCAGTACAGCTAAGTGCAGATTTATCAGTATTATCAACAAGAACGATTGGATACCCACACTCAATTCATCAATTTTTGATTCTGTCATAATACAGTATTTGATGCTCATTTGTAATGAAAAAAAAATATTGGTATAATCCCATATTTACATATGTGTAAAACATATGCATTATAAAAGTACTTTTAATGCATTAATTATACCTTTTATGCACCTTATAATGCATTGTGTGATCTCATGTATAACTGTAACACAGTTATAATGCAATATAATACTTATCTATTCACTGTTACACCATTAGAAAGTATAATGTGTTAAAACACGTGACACTCAAACCTTAAAATATTATAATTATATGCATTTTAACTTTGGTTACAATTACTTATAAATAGATAAATGCATTACAATGTACAATATCTTTATATTGCATTATACAAAGCTTGAAGTGTTACCAAAATGATGTTAACAATAATTGTTGCTGTGAGGATGCTATTTTTGACATGTTCTCAGCCTGTGTTTCCAACATTATTAGCAAATACTGATGCTTTTGCTAAAATAAAAGCTAGCATTTTGTTTTTGAACTACATAGACTATTATTAAAAGGATGTGAAATTGTATCCTGTGTGTTTAAAGTAATTAATTATTCCATAAAATGTAAATTTCTCATTGAGCATAATCAATCAGATGGACAGACAGACAGATTGTTGCACAATATATATCTCAGTCAATATTAATCATTGTATCACACGTCACAGTTCTTTCAGTGATTTCAGCACAAGACTTCTGCATCTTTAGACATCAGTACAGAAAGATATTACAGTCTCACATCATATTGATATGAGAGAGATTTCTTATTTTTGAGGGATAAATATAAAAACAGCAAATCTGACACACCAGTGAACAATGAGGAGTGAGGGGAATAATATCAATATTTTTAATGGTGTCAGAACTAATGCTAAAGTTTTACCAAATATCAAAATGATTTTTAATTTGGATTAGGCATGTCAATATGACCAGGTCATACAAAAATGCACTGTGATGAGCTCAGTGAAAAAACAAAACAAAAACAATTTAAGATGGCGGATACAACGACTGAAATGTGGCTTGTAAATAAATAAATTTTAATAAGAACCAATACAAACAGGCACAAAAACAAATTCAGTCAGTAAGAATAATTATAAGAACCCTCATGTATCATTATTTAGATGGCAAAGAGTCAAACTAGTTTAAAGCTTTCACCTGCTCAACATTTCCTTCATTGTACAACTTGTTTTACCATCCCTTGTGAAAAACGTTCACATTAACATACTTTTACAAACGGTACTTATTAAATAATATACTTTACAAGAATATACTTACGTGCAAACTGAATGTAATGTTTTTGGACATTGATAATTGCAAATAAATGAATATGTATTAATATTTAAATTTATATTAAATATAGTTAGCTGAACTTCTGAGTGATTTTGACCCACTTAAGTAGGACTTAAGTACCTCTTTGTAATTTCATAATTCTGTTGTCATTGAAATATGGTTAAAGTAGTGCTGAATGCACTGGCAAGCATTTATGATAAACTAAATATAGTTTTAAATTTGTATGTCATGTATTTAAATATATTTGCAGTTATACACTGTAATGACGAAGTTGTGTTTTAGTATATTTCAAATACATTAAGGCCCGGTTTCACAGACAGGGCTTAGACTAAACCAGGATTAGGCCATAGTTCAATTAGGACATTTAAGTCAATTTTTATTAACATGCCTTATAAAAAACATCACTGGTGTGCATCTTGAGACAAAACAAAGGCACTGACATGTTTTAAGATCAGTCAGTGCAAGTTTATTTCAGTTGAAACAGCTCAGAATTACATTTTAGTCTGGGACTAGTCTTAAGCCTTGTCTGTGAAACCGGGTGTAAATGTAATATCAAACAACATGCTACAGTTAAGCGCTTTACATGTCAACATCAAAATAAGTGCACTTATAAAGTGTGTTTAGAAACAGTCATGAAGGTGCACTCCCATTAAATACGCTTAAGTGGCCTTTTATTTCATTAATAGTATTGTACTAAGTGCAGTTTTTAAAAATACTTGAATAACTCTTCTTTTTCACAAGGAGTACCAGTCTTTAACTGGATTCAGTGATATATCGAGTGAACAGTGAAGAGGAAAGTCTGATTAGATGAACAGATGTAATGCATTTCAGTTCTGCTGGAAGAAATATTGAAATACTCTTTCTTGCTCATGTTTTTCATTCTCTCTCTCGCTCTCTTTCTTGATGGTGTGTGAGTTCCTCACAGTCTTCACACTGCTCAAATTGGCCAATCTTAATGTCAGTGAAATGTCAGTTGTTCGTAAGTGTGCGCTGTCCTCGCCACGCTGACATGCTGTTCTCTCTCGCTCTCCTCAGCATGTGGCTATACATCCACTTCATTTGCCATAAATAACATCCATAAGGACCCGGTGGGCGTCAAGCGTCCTCACCTAATACAGCCTTTACAGGAAATCAAGGAAAGTGACTGCTCTAACCTCCACAGCACACGACAGACCACTTACTTCCACTTAAAATTATTCTAAAAAACAGCATATTTCATCCAGCAAACAAATAATGTTCCCAATAGAACAGAAAAGATTTAAAAAGCACAAAAACACTCAATCTAAATGAGTGCAGTTACCTTAAAAAACAAGCTTGAGTAAAACCAGTTCATTTTGATAAGACCACGAGTTTCACTGTGTTGGGACTGATAACTTTAAATACCTTTGCTTAAATGGTCAAATTAGTTTTGTAGACAAAAGTAAATTATACCTTTCTTTACAAAAACTAAAATGTTCTTTTATATGATGGAATAAATTCGTTGAAATGGATATCGAATAGAAGAGAGTGAGCAATTGACCTGAATATACTGTTTATAAGCATTTGTAATTCAATTTGTTACATCAGTTTGTGTTTTGATGAATTCACTTATAGTAAAAGAAACTTTAGATGTGTCCAAAATGTTTAATGTTAGTGTATATTTTTAAATTAAAATATTTTCAACATAAGTGCTTAATAAAGATCTTTATTTAAGAGCATAATTACACATTCTCAAATACTTTCAGAAATTCATTTGAATCACACTATCCACTCTTTTTCTACGCCCCATGATGCTTTGCGCAAATTATGGGAGTCAACAATCAGCAAAAGTTTTGCTCAATGAACAGAGTAATAAGCATTTTCAAAAACTGGGCACAATAAGGTTAAATTAATCTACTCATCCTTACACCTTCCAACAGTAAAAGTAAATGTAAAACTGTAAAAGCATGAACAAATTATTTTTAATACACCATAAATAACCCATAACGTTTGATTATTCTGCAGCAATATTATAGATGTGTCAAGTAACACTGTAGTAATATATGTCTGTATGAAGTAAGTTGCCAAAATCAAAAATGTTCAATAGCTGGAACATTGAGTGATATAGGTTCAAAGAAATTTCCTTCATTTTGACAGATGATAAATATTTTATTTAACTATTTTATAAACATTCCAGGAAACACTGCTAATAGGGAACATAAATTAAAAGACAATTACATTAGAAAGCATCCCCTAGTGAAAAATAAATATACTAAAATTTATTTGAAATACTTTTTTTTCATGCTAAGTTTACTGCAACTAGATTTACATATTTATGTACTTAATAAAAATACCCTGCAATTGTACTCTTAGTATACTAAACTGGTATACTTAAAGTCTGCTGAATTTGAAGAACTAATTTTGTACTTAATGCACTTTTATTGTGTGGAAGTAGTGCTGAAATAAATATATACTTAAGTGTAGTTGATTGTGCTAAAGTGGAACTATTGCAAGTATACTTCAGGTAATATCTTGCACTTAAAGACGGATATTATTCAAAGATCATACAATCCTCATCAACAATGACATTAAAACACATTTTAGGCTTAATATTAAGAAATGTGCATTGTGCACATGTAGTAGTACAAATAAAGTTTAATTATAATTTTTATATCAGTAAGTCTCGAGCGATATGTCAGTAAATATGTTAATAGATTTTAACTATACTTAGTATTAAATATGAGTATTTTAAATAAGCTATATTACATTTTTACTAGGGCTACTATGTCGCAACAATCCTGGAAAGAGAAGAGAGGATTTGAGGAGAAAAATAAGAGATTCTTAGTGCATTCCAGTACATTATTCACGGTTTATATTGCAAACTACAGTGGTGGCCAAACTTGTTAGAACACTTGTCATATTTAAGAGGTTTCAGTTGTTTTTGTTGAATTGGCCATTATAATACCCATAAAACAATAGAGTTGAAGTTCTCAGGAAATATACTGAAAAATATTCAAGTTAAAAGTGGATAAAAACAGTACGACTCACTTCATCTGATATTTGTTGTGCTCAGAGCAACCATCTGCATGTTTCATGAACATTATGAAATTAAATCATGTTTTGGAGGCAAAAAAATATCAATATTTTCAGATCTGCCAGGTGTTCTAACAATTTTGGCCACCACTGTAAATCAAGAGAGGAGACCACAAATGTGAAGTATATATTGAGGAATACAGAGGAAAAAATGAAAATAATCAGAGGGAAAAGATGCAGCAGAGTAAGAAGAACTCTTGCCACAGATATTCTTGTTATATTACATCACATTAAAATACCAAGTGTTACTTTATTTTCCTGTCTGAAAATAGAACAAGAAAATGGAAAATGTACAACTCATCCAGTCAAACCGACAGATAAGGAATATGTCCCCACACTGTAAGTGTCTCCCTTAACTAAAAAGTTGGATGGGGTAGGCAAAATTAACAGACACCCCAATACAGTATCTTGGGGTCCTAATCACTGTCATCAGACGAGTCAAATGCAGCTAAGCTCAAAGGCATGGTGATTTTGTGTCTCTGTCTAAGCGAGCAGGTCTTGGAGGAGTTGAGATTGGCCTGTGGGTCCAGAGGAGCTGATGGAAACTTCAGAGGAAGCATCTGATCAAACTCCCTCATGATGGCCTGCAGCTCTCCATCTGAACTCAAGTCCTCCTCCACACTCGAGTCAAAAAACAACTCTGAGCTTAACGCTGCCGCCAGAGGAAGTAAGAACTGAGAGGACGAGGACAGATGGAAACAGACAGAGAATATGAAAATGAAAAAAAGTAAAAAGGACAAACACAGAAAAAGAAAAAAATTAAGCGAAGGAAATCAGTAACATAAGATTTGAACGGTGATTCAGAAGGCAGTGATGAGTGTAAAGCGTACAGCTGAAGACACACAGCCTCTAAATACTCATAAAACAAGCTAAAAATGTTTCTGCTGGCATGTGTGTTTATACATACAGCGTTCCTGTAGCTCAAACAGTAAAGCACAGCAATTGCACGTCAAGAAAAGAAAGTGAAAGTGAAAGCGTGTACTTACAAGCATGTGGAATGGATAATCTGACAAAAAAAATTCTTCAATGCAATATAAGTCGCTTTGTATAAAAGCATCTACCAAATGCGTAGATATAAAGGATCAGCTGTGGCTGAAGTCTGGTTTAGTTGTGCAGTGAAACACTGCATCCCATGATGCTCAGCTAAGCAGCAGGTTTCATATGTGAGTGGCTTGTTTTAATGTTTATTAGGGTTAGACTTCTTAAAGGAATAGTTCTCTCAAAATGTCATGATTTACTCAATAATAACAACACAATTTGTATGTACATCTTTTTTCTTGTGAAAGTGTACTTGTAGTGTAAACTTAAAAATCTATTTAGAAAAAACTGTACTTGCAATCAAAATGAAATAAAAGGGACACTTAAGTGTTCTTAAAGTGAGTTTGCTTTCATGTTTCTTAACACACTTAAGTACACTTTTAAATTCACTTTGTAATAATGTCAAATTAAGTTTGACTTTAAAGTACATTTTAAATCATGTTTTAATAATCTTTTGTCATATTTTACTGTAAAGAGGTACACTTATCTGTATGAGATGACTATAATGCTAAAGCAAAGTATGTGATTATAATTTTAACTGTAGAGTTACTCATTATTACATTTAAAGTTAATATATTTTAAATACTAAATTGCATTTTAAGTACTGAATTGCAACTTCATCATTACTTATGTCTATGTAATTAAATACAAATACATTTAAATACATGACATACAAGTTTCAATAGAAATGACATTTAAGTATATTTTAGTTTACCATAAATGCTTGTCAATGCATTCAGCAGTACTTTAACCATATTTTAAAGACAATAGAACTAATTATGAAATTCAGCGATTTTTTAAGCTATTTTTTTTTTTTTTATAAAGTTTAAAAATAATAATTTTGGTTAGTCTTTATTTTAAGGTGTTTTTGTTGCAGTGTAATTATACATTTAAGTACTGAGTATTATTAATTAACTACATGTGCTTACTATATGGTTAGGGTTAGGATGAGGGTTTGGTTTAGGGTTATTGCATGTAATTATGCATAATTTAATGTTATTACAATAGTAAGTAACGTGCAACAAGGACACCTTAAAATAAAGTGTTACCATATTTTTTCCTTTTATCGCAATTAACATGCAATTTAACATTCAATTTGCACTTAAGTACTTTTCGGTAACACTTTTTTTTACTGTGTCCTTGTTACACGTTACATGTACTTAATTAATAATACTCAGTACTTAAATGTATAATTACACTGTAACAAGGACACCTTAAAATAAAGTGTAACTGTATTTTCTTTTAAATTGTATTTTTTCAGTAATAAGCACTCGTTTTAAAAAAATGTATGCTAAAGGGTAATTCTTTTTCACAAGGATTATGACACTTTTTTGTTGTTCTTTTTGGAGCTTGACAGTCCTTTGTCAGCTGCTTTCATAGTATGGAAAAGAGCATGACTATTTTATAAGATATATACAAGAGTGTGAATATTCTTCAAAACATCTCCTTTTATGGTCTATTAAAGAAATAAAAGGACTGGGAAAACATAAGAGTAAAGCATGACAGAAGTGATTCAGATTGACTCACGAGTAAACAATTAGTTTATGTTAGAGCGATGAGTCAAGTCCTCCGTGACCTGCAGTAAGAGACAGACAGAGACTCACCGGTGTGTTGGACTGATCGATGAGCTTTCTCTCCCACATCTTTAACCGTCTCTCTCTTTCTTTCAGCTCTTGTTCTTTGGAGCTCAGATCTCTCTCCAGCCGCTTCAGACGCTCTAGAGTCGCCTCAATCTCACACCTGCTCACACAAAACCCATCATATTCATCAACATCACACCCTTCATAAACATATCAATAAGTGATTAGCTTGTTGGCCAATGAGAACATACCTAAATATTTTTTGCATAAGTGGCATAAATTGATATGGAGATGTAAATAATTTAGTCCTGGCAAATCAATTAATCGCCTCCAAAATAATAGTTTGTACATAATATATGTGTGTTCTGAGTATATTTATATGTATATGTAAGCACACACACACACATATGTATATATTTAAGAAATATTTACACACACACACATTTACATTTATATTTATACATGATTTATATTATATATAGATATATATTACATATATTTTTTAAATATACACACAGAACACTTATTATGTAAACACAAACTATTATTATGGATGCGATTCGATTTGACAGCACTAAAATAAATAGATATAGGATTAGGTGATTTTGTTTTTTTCTTTTTCAATTTTCTATTTTGAATGTTCCACAGAAGAAAGAAAGTCATTCAGGATTTGAACGACACCTGAAGAGATATGTGAATCAAATCTAGTATGTTTATCCTATGATTAAAATATGTTTCCACGTGCTCTAACAAATAGCTATATGGTGTTTTGAAGAAATTGTTATTTTTGTATGCTGATTTCACTACAAAGCTCTGAAATGTTATGGAAGAATAATGGCTAAATATTGACTTTATTCTCTAGACAGCATAAATACTCCTAAAGGAAAGACATTTTCTCAGCTGGTCAGCAACATTTAGTGCAGAATCATCCAGCGGCATTTCTTTAATTATAGGTGTGTACAGTCAAGCCTGAGTCATTGTTCATTTGTAATATCGTATTTCACCAGCAGAGAGAGCTGCACATTCTCTCCAGACTACAGTTATTTATAAAAGGACAGGAACTGGAACACAATTCCCCAACTCCTCCCATTAGGACCGCCCCTCTCGTTTAGCCCCACCCCCTGCTTGCTCCACTCCAACTCCAAACTTCCCTGTGTGATTGATTTCCTTGTCTGTTTCTTTTCTGACAAATGCTGTTGAAATTTCACATTCACATGTCCTCAGTTCCCCTTTTTGACCCATCACATATCTTTTCTTCTTTCACTGTTTCTGTCGCTCTGTCTGTTTCTCTGTTTAGCTGTAGGGAGGGACAGGAACCTCTTGGCCCACGTCCAGTCTTAATATAGCATCAAACACCCAGACCTTTCTAGATCTCCAGTACACAAAATGTGTGAAGGGACATGCATGGCAGTTTGAAATTAAAATTGAAATGAACAGTATTATATTACATTATATTAGATTATATTATTGAATTTTTTCTTTAAACTTTGCCGTATTTAAACTTCATTTGAAAATAAAATGTGCATTTTTGTGCAACAAAGTAATGCAAAAAAATACATGGCAGGCATATGATATTGATATTGTGCAGCATGCAATCACTGGTGAGTTAATGTACCTCCACTCTGCTTTATTGTGCAGGAAAGTGTTGCACTCCTCAGGTAAGTGACTGTCGTTCCACATGGACTCCAGCATGGACAGGATGTGCTTGAACAGCGGCCTGTCCTACAACACCATCACAACAGCTTCATTAAAACATCAGCACTTCCAACAGAGCATTTCTGACACACTGAACTCTTCTAAAACACTATAAACATTTATAAATTGATAACTGGCTCAAAAATGAAATCTTACCTGGTCAATAAAACCATACTCAAATTTGATCATTGAACAACACTACATCAAAGCACTCCCTAGTGAAAAAAAAAACTAATGATAAAGAAGTAGACTTTAGCATGCTTTTAAAAAGAGTTCTTGTTATGGAAATAATATTAATTGCAATTTAATTTCATTTTCTATTAATCACAATTTGCTGAACTTTAGAGTGATTTAATGGCCCATCTGAGTGGGACTAAAGTACATCTTTATGTGTAATTTCATAATTACTTCTATTGTCTGTCAAATATGGTTTAAGTACTGCTGAATGTTCTGACAAGCATTTGTGATCAATTAAAATATGCTTTAATGTCATTTCTGTTAAAACTCGTATGTCACATATTTAAATATATTTGTAATTACACATTTGTAATGATGAAAATAGATTAAATGTAATACTGAATAACTCATTACATTTAAAACTATAATCGAGGGCTTTACAAGTGCTTTATTGTGTTCGTCAACACATCAAAATAAGTGTACTTCTTTAAAACATGACAAAAGATCATTAAAACAATGGTTTAAAATGTATTTTAAAGCAAAACTTTTAATTAGACATTATTACAAAGTTAATTGGCAAAATTTACAAAAGTGCTCTTAAGTGTGTCTTTAACACTTAAGTGGCCTTTTTTCATTAATATTATAATATCTGAAAGTACTTTTTTTTTAAATATACTTTTAAGGTTCGAAGTACATTACAAAGTGCACTTTCAATTCAACTAATTGCGATTCTTTTTCACAAGGGCTTGTAAGGTTGAAGCAGTTCATACAGTCAGTAGGCCGTGACACATTAACAGCTTTTTCAATTAAGCATTCGTAAGCTGTCATAAACTTAATGAACGGTAGAAACGTCCATATGATACTGTTTCTAAACAGCTGTGTGTAGCTGGGTGTTATGATACTGTTCTCTGGCACAGCCACGCTCTGTGAGTGACAACCAGACGTCAGCGCCAGCAAACGTGAATTTATGAAGCTCTCTAGAATGAGTGTGAGTGTTCAGAGGAGATGTGTGACCTGACAGACTAAAACTGAGAGGAAAAAAACAAGCCCTGGAATGAACTTTGATTGGATGAATTAAAAATGTCAGGATAAGAGACAGTCATATATTAATAAAGACAGCGGTTATTAATGTCCTGACCAAACAGCATGTCTTATCTATTATTCATGCATTAATGCATTTCACTTTAACGCGGAGTAAATACCAGTCTACTTAAGCACTGCATAATTACTGTATTAGTACTGCAACATATTGCTAATGCTTTGTAATGTATGTAATTATCATAGGTTTATTGTATGTTTGCATAAAATTTATACTGTATTTGCTAAATATGATCTCATAGGATAAACAGACTAGAGTTGATTCACTTATCTCTTCAGGTGTCGTTCAAATCTTGAATGACTTTCTTTCTTCTGTGGAACATTCAAAATATTTTGAACCTATATTTGGTTGGTTAGTTTTGTTACCTATATTAGTTTTGGTAAGCACCGACTTCTACTGTATGAACAAAATATTTCTTAAAAAATCTTAATGTTACACAGAAGAAATTAATTCATACAGAATTCGAACACCAAAAGGGTGCATCAAATTAAAATTTGTGTTTAAAAAAAATGGCCAAAAAATAAATAAATTAATAAAAATAGTTTCAAGGGAAGTGTTTGGGTTTGATTTAGTCCAGTGTTGCCAACTTTTATTAAGTGACTTTTCAGATCACTTTTGCAACTTTTTTTCAGTCTGGTTCTCATGATGCTCACACTGCACATAGTGTGACCTATTAAATATACCTATAAAAAATAAAGTAATAAATAATAGTAATAATAGTATTATTGCACTTTTATAATTTTTTTATATAATAATAAGTAAGGGATAATCAATGGCTAGCCGACGTGGAGGCAAAGAACCGCCTGGCGCGAAGCGAAGCGGTTGCCTCCGCGAAGTGCATTTAAAATCCTTTAATGCACGGCTAGCCGTTGATTATCCTGCTTATTCCATGCATTTGCAAGTTATAAACAAGTTAAAACTAGTATTGCTCTTTGCAGCGCAATATTTGACCGAATGGGTAAAAATGACAGTTATTTTCGTCAGTTCGTTAGGTCTAGCATTCTGCCTGCTTCAAATCAGACACAGAGATGAAATAGTGCCGTAAGACCACATTTACAAAAATAAAATACTACAAAAACAGTGATTTTCTCACCTCGTTGCTGGAGAATATAATGTAGCGATCTGGTATCTATCTTTTATTTTATTGATAAAAATCGCGGGGAAGGGTTGACAACAAGTTTATGTGTGTGTGCAGCGCAATCTACGATCTCCGACCTCTCTCTCTCTCTCTCTCCGTGTGTGTGTGTGTGAGAGCGAGTGATGCGTGTTGGTTAGTGTGCATCAATTAAAGCAGCACATTAATATGGAATGGTGATTAAACTGACTTGGAACTACCTGTGCATTAAACAGTTATACTGCATTCCTGCCAGCCAGTCAGAATCCAGTATTCAGACAGACCATGGAATAAAACAAAATAATAAATAAAGTGTTATAATACTATTATATTTTAAAACAAAAAGTGTGTATTAAATAAAATTACAATTATTGTAAAGTACACTTAAAAAATACAATGCTAATACTTACATCAGCAAGCTTTTATTTTGGTGGGTTGCTGGCAAGTAAGCATGTTTTATCGGTTGTAGCGCAGCCAAGAGTCAGTGAATGAATGAAATGTCACAGTTTTGCATTAGAAATGGCAGCATATAGCCTAGATTTATGCTTTCAGTTTGAATATAAGTTTTACAGTATTACAGTTAGAAAATCTAAAACAGTGTGATTGTGCATTATCTTTTGACTTATTATTATACTTATTCACACAGCACATTTTTTATTTTGGTCATGAATGTGCACCTACGCACTGTTTATGTAAATGTAAATGTAACTGTAAATGAAAACAGTTTTATTGGGAATTTGGCTGTATTAAAATTCAGTACATCAGCACATAGAGGAGGAGAGAAGCAAACAAATGAAAAAGACTGACACTAGACAGAATGTACACAACTATAATTAGCGTATTACATCATTGTAGTGACATTTAGCAACTTTTCGAGCAGACTTTAGCTGCTTCTATTGACTACATTTAGTAACAGTGGTTTAGTCTGTGGTCATAATCTATGCCATGGCCTGAATTACACATCAAGGTAAACATGTATTTGTTGTCTTACTTTCGGTTCTGTCACCCAGCAGCTTCTCATCAGACAGGCGAAACTGGCCGGGCAGCTACTGGGAATCGTCAGCCTCTGCAAAATGCAAATGAAACATGTCATAAACCACAGTCAAAACTGCTGCAGACACTAAATCAGTCACACGGCCGATAGAAACTCCCTTTACCTCGTTCTTCTCCACCACCAGCCAGGCCACCTGCAGCCCCTCCAGACCTTTGAAGGGAATTTCACGAGTCAACATCTCCCACAGGACCTGAAAGAAACCCACGTATTATTCACAGCTATATGATAAAGAGAGCTATCTGTGCCAAAGCATGCCAGACCCAATGCATCAACCAACTGACTACACAGTGCATCCACACACTCAAAAGATTATACTTTGGACCTAAAAAAAATACTATACATTTTTACAACCAAATTTATTAGTTTTTCTCAAATTATATTGATGGTTTGGTTCAAACCTTACATTTTGATTTAATATATTAATAAAAATATTTATTTCCCTAAAATCAAAAAACATTTATGCAAAGTAAAGGCCTTTCCACACTGAGCGGGA
Source organism: Schizothorax lantsangensis (assembly GCA_027422415.1). Taxonomy (NCBI): domain Eukaryota; kingdom Metazoa; phylum Chordata; class Actinopteri; order Cypriniformes; family Cyprinidae; genus Schizothorax; species Schizothorax lantsangensis. The sequence goes on from CM049848.1 coordinate 11,974,163, forward strand.
TGTGAAAAAGCGAGGCGAATCGCCCATGAACGGTGCTTTCGATTCGAAACGATTGTTCGCCTTCTGTTAATTCAGGCCTGCACGCTAGGTGGCGCCGACCAACAATGTATTTCTCCTCAGATATGTATCTTGTATATAGACTTAACATCGTCTGCTGCTCAATATACAGCATTAAATTACGATAAATAAAGTTTGGTTCTACACCAGAAACACAAATATCTTTAATGCTGACAAGAATATCCTATAATATAATTAGAGGTACAATTAGCATCAAGCTACACTTGAAAATGTATGTAATTATTAATGTATTTGTTTAAAAGTCACTTTAACCCATTATCGAGTGCTTGTAATAACTTCCGATTGTGGTCTATAGTTGATTTTGATTATAATAGGCAGACTCTTTGTATGTCATCAACATCCTTTATTGTTAAAATACAATGAGCTGCATACAAAACACATACAGAAAATATATCGTTATAATCATATGTCTACTTGCTTCCATATGTCATGTGTAGAAAAATGTTTCACTTGATTTTTTAAAAAGGTCAAAAAGTTATCTATGTTCAGACACCAATGACAACAAAGTCCTCTACTTCGGTGTTTTTAGGCTCGTGCTCAGTACAGTCTTCTGAGCTTTTAGCGCCACCGAGTCAACCTTTTGGGTAACAGCAGTTGCTCTGGCCACGTGATGTAATGCTCAAATCTTATTGGATGGCCCGTGTTTTCGCTTTGCGAAACTGAAAAGATTCGTCAGACTGATTTGAAAAAAAAAACATTCGCATTTTCGATGTGCGAATGTTCGGGGTCTATGTGGAAGCATCCTTAGGAATCTGTTATTTTATTCTAGCGCGTCATCGCATCCGATATTCGTTTCGCTTTTTTGCACTCAGTGTGGAAAGGCCTTAAGAAGACTATTTATAGAAAATATCATATATCATACTTAATCGATATACTGCATTTTCTACAGCCATAAGCCAAAATATGGGTCAATATAATATTTTTCGATTTTAACAACTTTTGTATAACAACTATAATTAATGTTTAATTTAGACCACTTACTACGTAAAGACAATATAATGTCCTTAATGTTTATTGAGATGTCTTTTTTTATATGCATCACATTTTATGTCATGGACTATCAAAATAATAATAATATCAATAATAATAATAATACAATTTTAAAAAGATATGTAGTATGTGTTCTGCACATCAACAGTCTGGTGTCAAGTGAAAATATTATTTAAACTATTTACTACTATTTAAAGGGGTCATATAATGCTATATCCACTATTACAAGTTGATTGTACTGAGATGTGTGTTGGCAGTGTCTGTACACAACCATCCTATAATGATAAAAATCCATCCAGTGTTTTTTTTTTTAATCTCCTAATATGTTTTCCCCTGTCTCAAATCGAGCTGTTCGTCTTGTGACGTCACAAGATCGGAGGCCCCTCCCACGATTGTTTGATTGACAGCAGTGTTTTAGCACAGACTGCACTGGTGTCTTACCTCAGACCCGCCCTGAGTGAGCTGTCGTCAGTTGTTTCACCGCCGGAGCAGATGTAGACAAGAATGACTCCTAAGCGACTGAGGTGTTTTGTTGTTGGATGTAATAATGAACATAGCAGTCGTCATTTACTCCCGTCATCTGGGCAGCTGTAGAGGATTATGTTTGTTTCTGAAGGGAATTCGCCCTCGAACTACCTAAATGCGTCTATGTTCGCGCGAATCATTTGTGATCCAGCTTCACCTCCAGAAAAAGTGAGTACAAAGTTTTTTAATGAATCTTTGCAAATCGCCTTTCCTATTAATGTGCTACAGTGTCCTCCACTAATATTGGCACCCTTGGTAAATATGAGCAAAGGCAGCTGTGAAAATAAATCTGCATTGTTTATCCTTTTTATCTTTTACTCAAAAAATTCACAAAATTCCAACCTATCATTGAAGTAAAACAATTGAAAGTGGGGCGGGGGATCTCATTGTGAAATAAATGCTTTCACTATTTCATGTTGGCCACAATTATTGGCACCCAATTATTGCAACGTCCTTTTCCCAGCACAACAGCTCTGAGTTTTCTCCTATAATGCCTGAAGAGTTTGGAGAACACCTGATAAGAGATCAGAGACCATTTTCTTCATACAGAATCTCTCCAGATCCTTCAGATTCACAGCTCCATGACGGTGCTTCTTCTCTTCAGTTCACCTCACTCATTTTCTGTAGGGTTCAGGTCAGAGGACAGAGACAGCCATGGTAAAATATTAATTTTGTGCTCAGTGACCCATTTTTGTGTTTATTTTGATATTTGTTTTGGATTGTTGTCCTGGTGGAAGATCCACACACGGCCCAATATAAGATTTCTAACAGAGGCAGTCAGGTTTTGATTTTTTATCTGTTGGTATTTGATAGAATCCATGATGCCATGCATCTGAACAAGGTGTTCAGGACCTCTGGCAGAAAAACAGGCCCACAACATTAAAGATCCAGCAGTATATTTAACCGTGGACATGGGGTACTTTTTTATCCCTGTTTGTACTAAACTCATCTGGTGGGTTTGCTAAACTCATCTGCCAAAAATGGGTTTTTTTCAGCCAAAAATCTCTTTTTTCAGAACAATAGAAGCCAGTGCCATTTGAAGTTCCAGTCGTGTCTGAGTCGTGTCTGAAACTGAATTTCCTGGAGTTTGTTTTTGGATGAGTGAGGACAATTTTTCTTGAAACCCTCCCGAACAACATGTGGTGATATAGGGGATGTTTGATTTTTTTTTTTTAGGTTTCTGACCCCAAGACTCAATCTCTGCAATTCTCCAGCTGTGATCCTTGGAGAGTCTTTGGCCACTCAAACTCTCCTCCTCACCGTGCATTAGGACGATATAGACACACGTCCTCTTTCAGGCAGATTTTTAACATCTTTAGTTGATTGGAACCTCTTAATTATTACCCTGATGGTGGAAATGGGGATTTTCAATGTTTTAACTCTTTTCTTACAACCACTTTCTATTTTGTGATGCTCAACAATCTTGTTCTTCACATCAGAAATATATTTTTTGTTTTTTCTCATTGTGATGGATGATAAAGGGAATTTGACCTTTGTGTTCCTCATATTTATAATCCTGTGGAACAGAAAGTCATGGCTGGACAATTTCATGCTCCCAAGTCACCCTGGTGTGCTAAAAAATTTAAATATGAATGGGAATATACTTCAGAGATATTTTACTCATAAGAATTTCTAGGGGTGCCAATAATTGTGGCCAACATTCATTGGAGAAAAACAGTTATTTCACAATGAGATTTTCTCCCCACTTTCAATTGTTTTACTTCAATGATAGGTTGAAATTTTGTGAATTTTTTGAGTGAAAGATCAAAAGGATAAACAATGCAGATTTATTTTCACAGCCGCCTTTGCTCATATTTATCAAGGGTGCCAATATTAGTGGAGGGCACTGTAATTAGCAAGTTTCACGATGAATGCGCTAAAGTAAACAGTCCCTCATAGAGGGCTCAGAAGAGAGGGGCGGAGTCAGCAGAGCTCATTGACATTTAAAGGAGAATGACACAAAACCGCTTGCTCTGACAAGAGCTGTTTTTGAGAGTGTAAAAAAGGTGTTTTTTACACTACCAATGAAAAATTTTAACCAAACTATGTTACAGACTTTTCATTAAGACCCTAAAGAATAATATCAACTTGTGGAAAATGGGCATTATATGACCCCTTTAAAAAAGTTTTGACTGAGTTTTGACTTAAAACAATAAATGACACAGTTCACACACTCACCACTCCATACGAGTATGTGTCACAGGTCTCAGACACTGGAAGGCTCTGGATGACTTCAGGGGCCATCCAGGGAAACGTGCCCACCAGAGACATGTGGGTGGTGTGAGAATGAAACTTAGAAGCCCCGAAGTCACAGATCTGAGGACATGGAGAATCCAATTAATCAGCAGATTTTGCAATAAGGGTTGATTTTTCATGTTTAACTAATAAAATACAGGCAGTATGAATCTTTATGTATGAACAGACAGTCATCATGTACCTTGAGTACTGAATCTGCTGTCAACACAACTGGAATGAAAACACAAGTTGATCAGAGAAAGGTCAGAAAAAATACATCAGCATCAAAAGTACACATACAGCCTTGTTGGGAGTGTTACTTTGGAAATATAATACAGATTACAAGACACCATATTCAAAATGTAATAAGTAGTGTAACTATTTCAATTTATTAAATAAATGTAACTAATTACATTTGATTTGATTACTTTTCTAAATTTCTAATGAATGTTTTCAACTGTTAATCATTTTGAAACATTTAAAGCAGGCAGGATTAACCTTACAGTAGTACTACTCAACAACACTGATTACTGTCAGACTTTCAAAGTCCTTCATCACTTGAATTAAGATTATAATAATTAAATTTTAAAGCACAGCCACCAAAAGACAGACTTTAGCACCTCTTTTTACTTTGAGATATTTCTGAGGTTAAATACAGATTAAAATCATAACAAGAAATAGTTTAATAGCTATGATACTGTTTTTGAAATCAAATCTTTGCATAGCTATGACAGGAAACACTTGCATCTAACAATGCTTTAGAAAAAACAGTTAATCTTAAAAATAAAGCATACAGTTAAACCCAAATAGGAAATAAATCAGTTATCGAATAAGCATGTGTCCTAAACTCCTGACACATTGGTGTCTCATATTTTAGAGCAGTCAATGCAATTTGGGAAAGAAATCAATTAAATCTGTAAGTGTGAAATATTCAGATGTAACCCCCTTTGTAATTGTTAACTTTTTCATAAGTAACTGTAATTTAATTACACATTTTTTTCTCAGTAACTGTAACAGATTACAGTTACATTTATTTTGTAATTGAATTAAGTAACTAGTTACTCCCCAACACTGAATGTTACAAACCATTTCGGGACTTGAGGTCTCTGTGAATGACTGTAAACGGGGCCTCGGTGTGCAGATAATGCATGCCTATGAGAGAAAACACACAACTTGAGAAAGAGCAGAGTTTGATTTTGTAATAGTAATTATTAAAACAACAACATCTGGTGCTACCCATGTTTCTCAGTGTATATAACCACACAGTAATTGTGCTTACAGTAGTGCACTTACAATAGAGGCCACATTTAAATGCAGAAATGTGAAGCTTTTATTTTTGTTAGTGTGCTTATAGTCTCAGCCTCAGACATCACGCCCACGGACCGTTGGCTAAACATCTGATGCATATGGCACACAAAAGTGGAAACACTTCAGGAGTTTCGAAGTCGTCATCGGATTGGTTGAATTATACAGGATTTCCGGGAGACATATGTGTCACGTTCTTTAACGTTCTGCCTGGAAACAAAGATGCCGTGATGCCAAACCCCCTCACGAAAGAAGAAAGCCGTCGTGTTTACAACTGTGATGACAAACGCTTATCAGGATCAACTAAACGCTGGATTTTCAAAAGTATGTGAAATATTGAAAGTTTGCGGCATATAATCTTTAAAATACGTCCGAGAGTTTTACACACCGGTCTGTTATTGTGGCGACATTTACACACCCCGAAACGTGACGCTGAACGAAACGAACTGTGATTGGTTTTTTGACATGTCGGTCAAACGGCCTCATGGGCGGGCCTTGGCCAATGAAAGCTGTCAGTCTGAAGGTCTGCCTACGCGAGACTAGTGTGCTTATGACCTTTTCCAAACTTGTGGTTAAACATTATGCTTTCAATTCTTGTCTTGTATCATTTGCTCCATGTAAACAGTGATTTATGAATACAGACTGAAAGCAAACGGGTCCATTTCTAGCAGATTTGACAGATTAGATATAACTTTGCACAGACAAGATTGGTAACTGATTGTATCACACCAGCATCATATTACCATGTGTAATGTTAACCCAAACACGGCAACATATTTCACGCGAGTATGTGAAGGCAAATGTCAGATGTTCATGCGTCAAATTCTCAGTGTTTCTTCAAGAGGCACAAACATGAATGTAAACAGTTTGTTTCCTCTTACAGGTCAAGTCCGGTCAGAGAAACAGCTGGAAGTTAAAGTTAGTTAAACTGTAATAATGTTTACAGCCCTGCTGGCCTTCACTAGTTTAAGATGGTCAAAGTGGTTGTCCAGATGGCCTGCCAGTCTAAGCAGCACCAAAAACCCACTAAAATCTCCCTAGGATGGGAGACCTGGTCTCCACTAAGTGTGAACCGCACGCTTCTAATGTGTTTATATGTTCTTGTCCTTATTAGAGACGTGCAAGACTTGCCAACTAGTCAAGTAAAAAAAATCTGAAAATCTTGAAATCTGAAAATGTCAAACTAGCATATAGCAATTAAGCTTATTTTATAGGCTTGCTATAGTCGACTAGTCTATTACAAAATTTTCACTTAAACATTAGTGATTTGTTGTGGCGAACGTCCCTAGTCCTTATGATTATATATTCAAAACAGCGTAACCATTTCTGCTAGGCTTCCACTGTAAGTGTGTTTTGTTGTGCATTTAGAGCATTCAATCTCTCTTTTTTGATTTACGTGTGTGAGAGAGTATATAACACCTTTAGCGATGTCCATTGCCCAGGTCATAATCTGCTTCATACTGATGTCTTCACTCTCAGCGCTGGACAGATAGTCAAACAGAGATCCACAACTGGCGTACTCTACCATAACACAAACACAAACACATATACAGAATGTAAATTAAAATGCAAAAAATCTTGTATTGGGCAGTAGTTTACATATCACTGCTGTGGGGCATCGTGTACTACTAGTATTAGTTGTCATCAAGTACTGTGCCGTAGGATATTGTGTTTATCACAATATCCTGTTCTGAGCTCAATGACATCATCTAAAATAATCTGGGAAATTCTAACACCACATAACATTACATGTAATCAGTTATATATTCAAACACCAACAAACACTCACATCTACGGCACACAGGACAGGAGGAAACACAACTGTAATGTAACATTTGCATGGCATAGTATGTGTTTAAAGGCATCAGGCAACAGATCGTAGGTTAAAATATTAAAATCATTTCCACTGTTTGCTGTAAAACAAACATATCAGAGCTCTCTAAGCTCTGGACTTTGACCCCATTTCGAGACACGCCTAATTTTAGAGTAATTTCATCATAAATTCAACATTACTGACAACAGAGGAGAGGAGTCATTATCTCCTCCTGCAATGAACTGATGTGCAGCTCTCTCAGTAATAAATATTTTTCAATTTTTTAATTTTGGTTAAAAAATATATATTATTTTTATAATTGAAAAAAAAAAGTTTTTATTTGAATATATTTTAACATGTAATTTAACCCTGTGATACAAAGCTGAATTTTCAGTAGTATTTACTCCAGTCGACACATGGTCCTTCATGTGATATGTACGTATATGTATATGTATGTATATATATATATATATATACGTATATACAGTATATATGTATGTATACACATAGTGTTCCCAAAAGAATGCAAACTACTCAAATACAGACGCATACCACTAACACATGACTGCAGTGTGCATCTGTTAATATTCATGAATACTGTATGTTTAGCTTTGCTCTAGGTCCCTGTGAGGACATATCATATAATGGTCAGATTATCAGATTCAAACAGAGATACACACAGAGAGAGGGGAAATTAATAACCTCACTGACAAGGCTGAGCTGGTCATAAACAGCACCTTGACCTGCTCTAATTACATTTACTTTTCATAAAGAGAGACTCAATGGTCTCTCAGTACTGCAGACCAAAGACTCTTTACACAGCGCTTTATGATCTTTACAATCACTGCAGGTTCATTTGAGTCACACTCACTCAGCACAGCAGCACCAGACCATGACAAGCACAGAGATTTGAGTTTGACATGCATCATGAAGAAACAGCATGTGACCTGACAGTTACTCGTTCTTGATATATGGGACAAAAGTTGTGGGATTTCATCATTCTAATTTATTTAAACTAAACAATTTCAGTATGTACAGTACTAATTATTTTTATATATGGTTGAAACATGTTGACACAAATTAGAAAATAGTTTGTGCGTGCATATATATATATACAGTGAGGAAAATAAGTATTTGAACACCCTGCTATTTTGCAAGTTCTCCCACTTAGAAATCATGGAGGGGTCTGAAATTGTCATCGTAGGTGCATGTCCACTGTGAGAGACATAATCTAAAAAAAAAAATCCAGAAATCACAATGTATGATTTTTTAACTATTTATTTGTATGATACAGCTGCAAATAAGTATTTGAACACCTGTCTATCAGCTAGAATTCTGACCCTCAAAGACCTGTTAGTCTGCCTTTAAAATGTCCACCTCCACTCCATTTATTATCCTAAATTAGATGCACCTGTTTGAGGTCGTTAGCTGCATAAAGACACCTGTCCACCCCATACAATCAGTAAGAATCCAACTACTAACATGGCCAAGACCAAAGAGCTGTCCAAAGACACTAGAGACAAAATTGTACACCTCCACAAGGCTGGAAAGGGCTACGGGGAAATTGCCAAGCAGCTTGGTGAAAAAAGGTCCACTGTTGGAGCAATCATTAGAAAATGGAAGAAGCTAAACATGACTGTCAATCTCCCTCGGACTGGGGCTCCATGCAAGATCTCACCTCGTGGGGTCTCAATGATCCTAAGAAAGGTGAGAAATCAGCCCAGAACTACACGGGAGGAGCTGGTCAATGACCTGCAAAGAGCTGGGACCACCGTTTCCAAGGTTACTGTTGGTAATACACTAAGACGTCATGGTTTGAAATCATGCATGGCACGGAAGGTTCCCCTGCTTAAACCAGCACATGTCCAGGCCCGACTTAAGTTTGCCAGTGACCATTTGGATGATCCAGAGGAGTCATGGGAGAAAGTCATGTGGTCAGATGAGACCAAAATAGAACTTTTTGGTCATAATTCCACTAAACGTGTTTGGAGGAAGAAGAATGATGAGTACCATCCCAAGAACACCATTCATGGGGGTGGTGCATCATGCTTTGGGGGTGTTTTACTGCACATGGGACAGGGCGACTGCACTGTATTAAGGAGAGGATGACCGGGGCCATGTATTGCGAGATTTTGGAGAACAACCTCCTTCCCTCAGTTAGAGCATTGAAGATGGGTCGAGGCTGGGTCTTCCAACATGACAATGACCCAAAGCACACAGCCAGGATAACCAAGGAGTGGCTCTGTAAGAAGCATATCAAGGTTCTGGCGTGGCCTACAGTCTCCAGACCTAAACCCAATAGAGAATCTTTGGAGGGAGCTCAAACTCCGTGTTTCTCAGCGACAGGCCAGAAACCTGACTGATCTAGAGAAGATCTGTGTGGAGGAGTGGGCCAAAATCCCTCCTGCAGTGTGTGCAAACCTGGTGAAAAACTACAGGAAACGTTTGACCTCTGTAATTGCAAACAAAGGCTACTGTACCAAATATTAACATTGATTTTCTCAGGTGTTCAAATACTTATTTGCAGCTGTATCATACAAATAAATAGTTAAAAAATCATACATTGTGATTTCTGGATTTTTTTTTTTAGATTATGTCTCTCACAGTGGACATGCACCTACGATGACAATTTCAGACCCCTCCATGATTTCTAAGTGGGAGAACTTGCAAAATAGCAGGGTGTTCAAATACTTATTTTCCTCACTGTATATATATATACACTGTTCATTGTTAGTCCATGTTAGCTCAGGTCCATTAAATAATATTAGATACAACTTTGGATTTAAAAAATGAATTACTATGTTTAAATTATCATTAAATAAGATTAATAAATGCTTCAGCTTATGTTAACAATTTAATTTAACCTAATGTTAACAAATGGAACTTATTATAAAGTGTGACCATTTCATTGTGTGATTTAACAAACTGGAGGCCAGTAACTCATCCCAGACATGCTGAAGAAAAATAAACAGATGATATTTGTTTATTACAGTTTTTTGCTTATTATAATCTAAATGCAAACAGTACCAATCTGAGATAAACTGAGAAAATTGCATTTTCTGAAGGAAGTACCAGTGCTTCCAAGTCAGCAAACACAAAAACAAATCATTATACAGAGACAGAAATTAATATGATAATATAGATAGATAAAGAGAGCAGTAAATAAAGAAAAGAAAATGTAAATAAACACAAAAGAAATGCAAATAAAGAAAAGAAAAAAGTAAATAAAGAGAAAAGAATGCTTTTTATTTAAAAAAAAATCTTCAGACTGAAATTATCTATTAAACAAAGTCTGTATGGAGTCATTCCAGCTGAATTAATTGCAGAAGATTGTGGATAATAATAAAAAAAGCATGTTTGCGGAATATCACTACAGCCCTGCCTTACAAACACTAATAAATGCTGCGTTTCAGAGTGATGAGTCATGTTTGACTGACCTGTAACAATTCCATAGTTGGGCGCTTCCAGAATGGCTCCATAAAACTGGATAATGTTTCGATGACTGAGAACACTTAAAATCTCTGCCTGGAAATACAGCCAATATAAAGAATACAACAACATCAAAAAGAGATAATATTCATGTTAAATATTATTCCTTCCTAATTTAATACAACAACGTTTCATTACAAATAATGATATTGTTAGCATAACAAGTTAACCCTATAAAGCCTACTGTGTAATTTTTGATACACACATTTCTAAGGTCTCTAAATTATCAACAGAATCAACACTTTGACGATAAACATGTTGTACGCAATTTACAACATTCCATCTGTCGTCTGATTGAGTGATAGTTTATTATGTCTTTTTGCTGTAAAATCTTTATTGATATTTCTAAAGTAAATATAAAAGTAACATTAATACTGTTAGTAATGAACAACTACTGGACTGAAGCAAATTGTGTTTACATGATCCAAACATAATTTCTTAGAAATATAATTTTTAAATGTAAGTATATAATACAACAGGCTTTTGAGTAATGTTTATGTGTTCATCTCTCATCATCATTGCATTGCATTATATGCTAAAAACTACAGAGCTTTGATCATATAAACGTATCTTCTTATATATCTTCTTCTTATCATCTTCTTAAGACATATTACTGGAAAATGTAGAGTAACAACTGATATTTATATGCATTTTATGTAAGCAAACTTTTATACTGTTGTAAAGATCATTGAGTTACATTACAAGCTGTCAGAATTTCATCTTTTGATCATATAAATATCAGCAACTGCTCAGTTTGGGTGTCTGAATAAAACTGAGGAGCGTTTCTGCTCCTCAAGTATGAGCTACAGATTCTTCTATATCATACTATATGACCCATAAAAGCCTGACGTATCAAATATGACCACATAAGATTTGAACAAATTAAACAAACATTTTTGGAAGAGCTCTACTAATATGAAGTGTAAAAACTTTTATTTTTGATGTGATTAATCGCGATTAATCGTTTGAAAGGAGTAGTGATTTTACTAACTTTTTAGGCAATTAGTTCCTCCATCAAACTAATTTTTAATGTCGTTTTTTCCCCGACAAAACGGTACAATCCCAAACGCTACCAAAGCCATTACGCTCTAAAATCATACGTGAAGAACAAAGACAACAATGAATCTAGCACTTAAAAGTAAATAGACTTCACCCCAAAGACAAACACTGCACTCAGCTGAAACTAATATGACTTAATTACGTGACAATTTTCTCTTAAAGACATAGTCTATGAATTTCAGTTCACAAAAGCCGCTGTGAGAGCGCACGTCTCTCTGCGTAGAGCAGGGGAGGCGTAATCGCGCTGCTCGGACTGGAGTCGACACACAGAGAGGCAATTAAAATGATTATCACACTGACAATTAAAGCATGTGTATGAAAAGCTCGGGCAACTCTCACTCCCACCTCTTTTTCAATCTTCAGAAGCTTTTTCACCGCCACCTCTTTGTCCTGCGAGAGCCAGCGGGCACGATACACGCTCCCAAAACTCCCGCCACCGCAGTTCTCGTAGAAGAGGATGTCATCGAATTTGATTTGCACAAAGGAGGCGCCTAGAGATGCCATGGCATAATGGCACTTAGAAACACACTTCTCTCCTGAAGAACCAAGAAAAGAGGACAGGATGAGAAGAGAGCGAGGGACGAGGCTCCTCAGAGGAGAGATGTTGTGATTTGATCTGCCACTGAGAGAACTGTTCACTTCTACTCCAGTGAACACACACACACACACACACACATGCCGCGAGCTGTCAGACAGAATCCACTCACTTACTCTAACAAGTTTTGCTCAAGTGTCACAGGCTGGTGTGAAGGTGACGTTTGGCACTGTGTGTGTTTATGTGTTTTTGCGACAGTTTGCATGCCTTTCCTGCTGGATAAGTTTAACACAGTGACATATTTAAAGATATAGTTCACCCAAAAATGAACATTTACTCATCCTCAGGCATCCAAGATGTAGATGAGTTTGCTTCTTCATCAGATTTGGAGAAATGTAGCATTACATCACTTGCTCAGCAATGGATCCTCTGCAGTGAATGGGTGCCGTCAGAATGAGAGTCCAAACAGCTGATAAAAACATCACAACAATCCACAAGTAATCCACACCACTTCAGTCCATCAGTTAACATCATGTGAAGTGAAAAGCTGCATGTTTAAAAGAAACAAATTCATCATTAAGATGTTTTTTTAACTTTAAAGCGGTCATCGGATGCAAAATTCACTTTACAAGTTGTTTGAACATAAATGTGTGTTGGAAGTGTGTGTACACACACATCATCCTATAATGATAAAAATCCACCCAGTGTTTTTTTTTAAATCCCTATTTTAAAATCCCCTTTCTCAAATCAGGCTGTTCTGAGAGCCCTGTCAGAATGACTTAGTTCTGTACAGGCCGCTCCCCCGATAGTTGATTGAAAAGACCGTCATACCTTAGACCCGCCCTGAGTGAGCTGTAAACAGTCCGGCCGCCATTGTGTCGACTCCGGTGCAGGGGAAGACAAGATGTCTCAGATTAAGCGATTGAAGTGTTTAGTTGTTGGATGTAATAATGAATATAGCAGTCGTCATTTACTCCCGACATCTGAGCCCCTGAAGACGCAGAGGATTAACGTTACTTTCGCTTTGAAGTGAATGCGCCGTTCCCGATTTACATAAATGCGTCTATGTTCACGCGAATCATTCGTGATCCAGCTTTATCTACAGATGAAGTGAGTATAAGGGTTTTTATGAATCTTTGCAAATCGCCTTTCCTAATAATGTGCTAGTTAGCCAGTTTTGCGGCTGAAGTTTAGTATGCTCCATAGATATATATACGTAGATGCCTCATTATCGACTGTTTCTATGGGCCAGGATACGTAAGCCATCCGCCAATTTTGTAACGGTCTGCGAATCTTTGAGCGCATTGACTGTGTGCGTCTACAACAGCAAGTTATACGCTTGTATATCTTTGAATATTCATTGATTATTCATTGATTAATGCGAGAATGCGCTGACGGCTGACGCGTCAACGTATCTGGAGCGGTCAATAAGGGATTCTACACAACATATCTATGGTTTGCTCGTCACTCCACGGAAGAGAGGGGCGGAGTCAGCAGAGCTCACAAGCATTTAAAGAAACATGGATAGATCAGTGTGCTGAAAACAGAGCTGATTTTGACAGGGTAAAGAAGGTGTTTTTTACACTACCATTGAGAATTTTTATAGACTTTTCATTAAGACCCTAAAGAATAATATCAACTTGTGGAAAATGGGCATCTGATGACCCCTTTAAACCATCATGCACTTCTGACCATAATATGAGTCCATAATCCATAACGCTTCCTCCTGTGATATAGTCCTCTGTTGTCCTCTCACATCAAAATCCACAGACTTATTTATGAACTGTTTTGGACCATTTTCACTTGATCTGTGCATATTTCTCTCCTAATTCAGACAAGATTACTTTTCCACTGGAGAAAGCAATATTACGGATAGAGGACTCATATTTTAGCTGGAAGTATGAAGTTAAAAATGTCTCGATGGATTTGTTTCTTACAAACACACAACTTTTCGCTTCACAAGTGTGGATTACTTGTGGATTATTATGATGTTTTTATCAGCTGTTTGGACTCTCATTCTGACGGCACCCATTCACTGCAGAGGATCCATTGGTGAGCAAGTGATATAATGCTACATTTCTCCAAATCTGATGAACAAAAAAAAATCATCTACATCTTAGATGGCCTGAGGATGAGTATGTTTTCTGCAAATCTTCATTTTTTGGGTGAACTATTCCTTTAAATCCACAGAATTCATAAGAATAAGCTTCAATTCATGACAGAAAGCAAGAAATTTGGCTTATGTTCAACAAGCGGACAATCCATATTGTCTGCCTCTCTGCTCATGCATGAGGCTGACATTCCTCTCGCTTGTCAATGTTTTACTGGGAATTCCTCATATCTGCAATCAGAGCACATGACACACGCTCATCCACCCACTCATACTGATCTGAGGTCAGCTGACAGCAGACTACTACTACTGTAGATCATATCAGCAGGCACCCCCTTGTGAAACCAAAGTTCGCTTAATCATCTAGTGTGCTTCAAATCTTAAAAGTGTATTATATTAAAACTGTGCATACAATATAATATTAATGAAACAAAATGCCATTTAAGTGTACTTAAAGACAGTTAACTTGTATGACTATGTTTGCCACCCAAAACACTTTAGCAGCTCAATAGAATAACATTAATAAAAATCAATAAAAATGTATTTGTCTGTAAAGAATATCAGTTACAGACAAACATCCCACAGTATCTCCCTGGGTTTGTGATGCTCACAAATAATAAATGCATCTTGTTAAAGCAAACACAGAGGAGAGGAAGACAGAGCAATCTGTCGCTGCTGTATTGTTGGTTATTTTCTCATTTTCACTGGAGTAATTATGTTTTTTGAGGGCTGTGCTGGACTGCTGGGGTGCGCAGCGGGCTCCAGCTCTATTCTCACAGAGGGACGCCACGGCTCTTGGGCGGTTTGGGCTGATTTATGCTATATTTAGCAATGCAGGAAGCGGATTGACACCCTGGTGCCTTACATCCACACAGACACGTACAAGAAAGAGACTCTAGTGGATTATTTACCTAAAGAGCAACACTGTCACATCTTTATAAATACAGAGGCTCCAAAATTGTTTGGAATGTCATTTAATTAGATACAAAATATTAATTCAAGTGTCATTAAATGCTGCATGAGCTTTTCTCTGCTTGTGAAAAAGAAGTAGACTTTAACATACTTTTAAAAAGTATAATATAAATATTCTATCTAAAAGGAATATGCTTAAGTGTGAATTACATGTTAGATTTTTGGACACTTAATTGTTGGCATGTCAATTGAAAAAAACAAACAAAAAAACAATTAAAATGTATTATAATTTCAGTTTATAGTAGTCAACATTTGAAGTGGATCAAAACCTTTCATCAAAGTTGTCCTAAAACTTAAAACCAAAATGCGTTCTAGTTTTAGGACAACTTTGATGAACTTTTTTGATCCACTTCAAATGTTGACTACTGTATATTAAATGCATTTAGCTAAACTTTAGAGCGTTTTTATGACTGGTCGTAAGTAAATATTTATATATGTATTATATAAATTAGAACTAAATTGTCTTTGAAATAATGGTTAAAGTGGATTGCTGAATGTACTGTAAAATTCAGCTAAAGACCTCAAATATACCTTAATGACATGTTTGTAATTAATTGTATTATTTGTAATTACACATTTGTAATGATGAAGTTGCCATTTAGTACATTTAAAATATATTAACTTTAAATGTAATATCAAATAACTCACTACAGTTAAAATTAATTAAGTAGCCTACTTTACATGCTTTGTTAGTCAACACATCAAAATATGTGTATACTTTAAAGTATAACATTTAATTTGACATTATTACAAAGTCTACTTACATGTGTCATGAAAGTGTCTCTCTTTAAGTACAGTAAGTACAGTTGTATTTTATTTCATTAATATTACATTCCCTGCAACTACTTTTTAAAAATACTTTTAGGATTTGAAGTACACTACAAGTGAACATTCACAGCTTTTTTCCACAAGGGTCTTCACTAACATCCCTTCCTCATTTTTTTAGTGGACATATGAAGTCAGTTCTTCTCAAGTTACACTAGCAGGTAGCAGGAACCATGTAGAGAATCACATTAAATATGCAGACGATCAAATAACAGTAAATACAATAGTATTTGTCTGCATTTTAAACAATATTTGTTTCCTAACTGCTGTATCAGTTCATCAGTTTATCTGTCTTTAAAATAAATGACATTTGCTTTAATATTTTGTATCTAATGCAATGACATTCATGCATTTTTAAGTATGCCTTCAGTGTCCAGACACTTAGATTTTCTCTGCACTCTATTGCAGCATTTCCTCATTGAATTATGAGCCAATAAGATGACAGCAGCTTTCCTCCATTCATATCTCAGCACATGGTCTCTGCACTCCAACAGAAAGTAAAAGTGGCAGAATAATTGGGATTTTTCTCATTCATCCGGGAGTGAAGGCCTGTGTGTTCATACAGCTCTCCACACAATGCAGCATGCAGAGGACAGCAGAATGATTTTCACACAATTTCAATACAATTCTTCAACCAAAACCCATCTTCAGTTTTACTGAAACAATACAACGCGATGTAACAATGCTATCCCCCTTTCCTACAAATCATAAACGCATTATTACATTATAATTACCATGTAAGAACATGCAGAACTTGTGTGAACCAAAACATGAATATCAAAGTACCATCAGTGCACATGATACAAGATACTACAATTGTTGCAAACACTAACAGTTATATGAAATGTAGGCAACTATATGAACTCTTCTCTATATAATAGCAAACATGGCTCTTACACCACACCTGCTTTGAGTTATTTGACTTTAAGGCTTTAGAAAAGCATATAGAATAGTTCATTATTTATAAGTGATCATTTCCAGAGTATTTGATCAGAAACTCTCCCTGCCTGTGATGCAGGATGGTCCGGGAACAGGTCCGGGCAGATTCCCAACAGATCCATGAGCTCCTGATCCATCATTCCAACGTAACAGTAACACGCAGTGTTATTACAGTGTAACTTCAAATGACATGAGACACACACACACACACACACACACACACACACACGCGTACCCGCACTCCTGTACTCCGCTGACAGTCTTCCCTGGAGAGATGGATAGCAGTCAGGAAGATCTTGCTTGAAGTTGAACTTGTGACTTAGCGTCAGATATTTGCAGTGTCCACTGCGGTGAGTTCACGTGTGACAACTTCTTCCTGATCAGAGCTGCCAACATCAGAAGTGCGCGCTGTGACGCAGCGGAGCGGAGCGGGACAGAAACAGCGACACCACGCGGACGCAACACAAACAACCCTAAACCCCAATAGTACTGAATCCTGCACACCATTTATTAAAAGAGGACGTGATTTAAGAAAGGCTAATTTAATAAATAAATAACATTTAAAACTTATCTATTATGGTCATTGTTTTTCAATTATATTAAAAAAATTACACATAAAATAGTAAGCATATATGAATTATAAATGTATTCATTTGAATACAATTAAAATAAACCCTATTTTTAAAAATATGTATTCACAATCATTATAGTTATTTATTATAATATATAATCATACATTAAAATCAATTTGAATCGATTATATATGTACATAATCATATTTTAAAATGTTATAATATGTGACATTGGACCACAAAACCAGACATAAGGGTACAGTTTTTGAAATTGAGATTTATGCATCATCGTGAATAAATAAGCTTTCAATTGATGTATGGTTTGTTAGGATAGGAGGACAATATTTGGCCAAGATACAACTATTTGAAAATCTGGAATCTGAGGGAATAAAAAAAAATCTAAATATTGAGAAAATCGCCTTTAAAGTTGTCCAAATGAAGTTCTTAGCAATGCATATTACTAAACAAAAACTAAGTTTTGATATAGTTGTGGTAGGAATTTACAAAATACCTTCATGGAACACTATCTTTACTTAATATCCTAATGAATTTTTGGCATAAAAGAAAAATCGATAATTTTGACCCATACAATGTATTGTTGGCCATTGCTACAAATATACCTGTGCTACTTATGACTGGTTTTGTGGTCCAGGGTCACATATAATAATATAATATAATATAATATATATTCTGAGCATGTGATAACATTTGTGATAACGTTTTTGGGACCTGCTTACTGAAGAAAATTTGTTCTTAAGCTGTAAACTATATGAAATCAACTGAGACAAATTGAGAAGGACAATACATGATTATGAATGAAAAAAAATACATTGACATGTCTGTAACGTGTCATCTTATGACAGTTTTATTTACACAACACACACAGAGGTATAAAGTTTGCAGACAAGCCAACAAAAGGCTTTTGAAATGTGCTCATAATTTCTCATTTCACCATTTAGGGTTTTTCTTCTTCATGCTTAAGATGATATAAATATCTTGATGAAATTTACATCCACTCCAAAACTTCCATAAATCATAATTAAAAAAAAAATGTAGAAATGAAATTCAAAATGCTTTGAGATGATTGATAAACATTATCATTCAAAAGTTTGGAGTTGGCAATATTTTTGAATGTTTTTGAAAGAAGTTTCTTATGCTTACCAAGGCTGCATTTATTTATTTACTCATTCACACGATCCTTCTATTATTCTAATAAATTAAAAAAAAAAAAAATATATATATATATATATATATATATTTGTGTGTGGGTGTGTTTTAGTTTGTTTTTTGTGGAGACTGTGATATATTTTTTAGAATTATTTGATGAATACAAAGTTCAAAAGAACAGCATTTATTTGAAATCTTTTGTGACATTATAAATGTATTTACTGTCACTTTTAATCAATTTAATGCATCCTTGCTGAGTATTAATTTCTTTAAAAAAAAAAAAAAAATTAAGCTGTATTTTTAAGGTCAGCAAACTCAATAAGCTCAGAATATCCTTCAAATTCTAAAATAAAAGAGTCTCCAAAAGCTCCCACAGGACAAACTCTTTGAAAGAATCTTGTGATTCCAAACTCCAAAACACCATGTAAGGTGTCCAACTGTTATAAACACAATCTGAAAGCAAGGGGAACATCTGATCGGTGCATGGCAGAATATAAGAAAGGTCACAAACAGAGCACTGAACATCCACATCCATACACTGAAATGAAGCCACGCATTCACACAACCAGCCAAAGAAAGGGAAAGCCCTTGTGTGTGCATACGCTGCAGCAGAGGAAGGCTTCTGTTCATATACAGCTAGCTTATTGACTGGCAGAGGTAAAGCAGCACTGACGGGAGCGGATCAGGTCCGGCGCGCCTCCAGTCTGTGGGACAGCTGTGACAGGGTTCGCTGGTTGTCAATCACGCTAATGTGATGCACGTAGCTCCGCACATCCTGATGGCTTTTACCAGACACCTGCGGTGCTTCTTGATCTGCAGTGATGAAAGAGAGACAGAAATGCTGAATCAGATGAACTCAAACATGAGTTTGATGTGAAGTTTATGTTGGTGTCTTACTGAATGGCAGACTCCGGCAGTATCTCATGATTCTGACTGTGTTTGCAATCATTCTCTGGAAAACACACAAGAAATATTAAACAAGTCCCATTTAAAACTGTCTCAGCGATGGTGAAATAGGTCCCTTGCAAACTCACCATTTTCTCAAAATTCACCAATCTGTCAATAAACGTCTTGTTACCCTCATGTGAGAAAGTCATGTCTGAAAGTGCAGAAATGGACGTTAGACATTTAAGCGATGCTAAAATCGGCATATTTTTGTGTCATGAAACAGTTCTTCACAACATTTTGTGGTTTCCATTAAATGAGAATTTTGACTCTTGACTTCATCAGATTATTGCAGTTACTGTAACTTGTTATTAGTTTCTCATTGCTTTGATTGTGCACATACTGCATGGATTATGTGTGAATATATATCCAAATGTACAGAATAGTAAAAGTATGAGTTGTATTTAATTTATTGTGGCTAATTTTGTTGTATACTTAAAGGTATAGTTCACCCAAAAATGAAAATTCTGTCATCATTTACTCACCCTCAAGTAGTTCCAAACCTGTATGAAGTTCTTTGTTCTGTCGAACACAAAGGAAAAGGAAGATATTTTGAAGAAGGTTTGTAACCAGGCTGTTTTGGGGCATCATTGACTTCCATAGGAGGAAAAAAATACTATGATCCAGAACTGCTCTGTTTCCCACATTGTTCAGAATATCTTCCTTTGTGTTCAGCAGAACAAAGACATTCATACAGGTTTGGAACTACTTGAGGGTGAGTAAATGATGACAGAATTTTCACTATCCCTTTAATATAGCATTTTTAATAACATAATTATTGTTATGTTGAGGACGAATCATTATTATAGTCTTAAATTAACATATACATTTAAATAAATGTAATATTTATAATATATAATATTTTATTATATATCAGAATATTATTTATAAATATTTGAATAATTATTAAAATTAACCTTACAAAATAAATGTTACATTTTAAATTTAATTTTTAACAATATTAAAAACATATATACAATCTTTATAGTATTATTTGAAAATAAATTTACATTTTGACCATAACTGAAATTTAACCATTAATTAATAAAACATGTTTTTATTAATGAATTCATTTATGAATTAAAAAGTGGAAAATGCCACTAATAAGACCATATGGATGTGTTACAATTAATGAATAAAAAAAATGTTTTTTTATTAATTAATTAAAAAAATATTTAAAATGTGGAGAATGCTACTATTAAATAACATTTAGGTATGTCACACGTTGTTTTAATTAATTACACATTTTTGTAGACAAATGTATAAATATATATATATATATATATATATATTGATCTGTATGAATTTCTTCATGAAACTTATAATTTTAAATATACAGTACTGGAGCATTTCCTATACTTTCATCTGTGATATTTTAAAGTTATTCTGACTTTATTATTATTCTAAAATATGGAAAATGCTACTAATAAAGCAGCATTTGGCCGGTGTGTGTGATTTCAGAGTAGCGCTCACCTTTAATTAATAAAGGCATGAAGGGAATGATAGGTGGTTCTAACTTGGCCACTGTAAGTCGATACGCTCTGTGATTTCTGGAGGGATCCTGCAATGAGAAAGACAACAGATCTCTGAAATACACTGTAAAAAAAAAAAAAAGTTGGGCTACCTTAAAAATTTAAGTCAACCAGCTAAAGCAGATTTTTGAGTTTTCTCAACTTATTTTTTAGGAAATTTCTCAACTTTTTGTTGTATAAACTTAAAACAAGAAGTTGAGAAAACTCAAAAATCTGCTGAAGCTGGTTGCCTTAAAATTTTAAGTTTGCCCAACTTTTTTTTTTTACAGTGTAGTCTTTAAGTAGATTTAATATTAGGTGACATGTTTAGGTCACTAGCAGTTGAACTACCATGCTGAACTCACCATCAGGTTTTCAAACTCTCCATAAAACTTCTTGAACTTGCTGGGCAGTTTCTGTGAGAAAGCATATCAGAGAATCAGTGTTAAACATGGAACTAAGCAGTCAGTCATGGCAGTGTCTGTCTGTTATATATGTGTGTGTGTGTGTGTGTGTGTGTGTGTGTGTGTGTGTGTGTGTGTGTGTGTGTGTGTGTGTGTGTGTGTGTGTGTGTGTGTGTGTGTGTGTGTGTGTGTGTGTGTGTGTGTGTGTGTGTGTGTGTGTAAAGCTGTGTGCATGTGTGTAGTGAATACTCACCTCCCATGTCTGACTGAGTCGACAGACCGCAGGGTTTCCCAGGCCCATGATAATGGCAAAGAATGAATTCAAATTCTTAAACTCTTTACAGCTTAAAAAGAGCAAAAACACACACATAAATTAGAGAAGAGCAGTCTAGACATCAAAGACTGTGACACACAACTACACCATTAATGAAAGTGAGACACCTGAGTATGTTGCTTTATAACACGCTTAAGTTCACTTTAATAAAAAAAGCACTTTTTAATAATGTTAAATTAAAAGATTTACTTTAAAGTCCATTTTAAATCTTTATGTTTTAATAATCTTTTGCCATTTATTACAGTATACTCTTATTTTGATGTGTTGACTAACATAATAAAGCACATGTGGAGTACTTGATTATAATTTGTAGTTTGTTATTCAATATTACTTTGCAATTAATTATTACTACTATTACTACAGGCTTTCCTGTAGCTCAAATAGTAGAGCATGGCGCTAGCAACGCCAAGATCATGGGTTCGATTCCCAGGGAAAGCAAGAGCTGACAAAAATGTAAAAACTGTAACTTGAATGCAATGTAAGTCGCTTTGGATAAAAGCATCTGCTAAATGCATAAATGTAAATGTAAATGTATTACATTTAAAGCTAATATATTTTAAATGTACTAAATTGCAACTTCATAATTACAAATGTGTAATTACAAATACATTTCGATATAGTTCACCATAAATGCTTGTGTGTACATCCAGTAGTACACTTTAACCATATTTCAAAGACAATAGAGCTAATTATATATAAAAAAAATTATATATATAGTATATTATATATATATAGTATTTAAGTCCTACTTAAGTGGGTCAAAAAACACTCTACTGCATTTAATTTGAACTTAAACAAATAATACATTTTGGTAACACTATTTTATAAGGTGCCCTTGTTACATGTACTTACTATTATAATAACAATTAATTATGCATAATTACATGCAAGTAACCCTAAGCCAAACCCTAATCCTAACCCTAACCATTTAGTAAGTACGTGTAGTTATTTAATATTACTCAGCACTTAAATGTATATTACACTAACAAGAACGCCTTAAAATAAAGTGTAACCTACATTTTCATTTAATTGTAATTAAATCCAATTAAGCATCCAAAAACATTACATTCAGTATGCACTCACAGTTAGAGTATTATTTCTATAATAAGCATATATATATAATAAGTATGCTACAAGATGTGTACATATACTGTATCATTAACACTCCTCTGAACAAAATGACTCACACACATACATGTCATATGTTTATGAGTGAAGACTCACTGCGCTGCGATCTTGATGAACTTCTTGAGCAGTTGGACGCGTTTGCTGAGCGTGGGACACAAACAAACCTCTGTGACCACCCACAGCTGAACCTCATTAAAGCGCCGCAGGAACAGATCCAGATTAGCCGTGGTCTTCTTGAAATGCTGACGGCCAAACGTGTGGTAGATCAGCTCATGCTAAAACACAAATACACAGACAATTACTAGAACTCTACTGGAAATGGTGATGCATGCAATGCAAATGCAATATAAATGTACACACATAATAATAAAGATTCTTTTAGAACTCTTGAGAAAAAGAAGACGACTTTAGCATACTTTTAAAAGAGCACTTATTACAGAAATTATATACTTTAAAAGAATATACTCAAGTGTGATCTGAATGTAATGTTTTTTGACAATTAAAATTGAGCGAAACTGGAATTAAATGAAAATATAGCATATGTATAGATAATGTATTGAAATTTAACGAAAACATATTCATTATTTATATTATATGCAAATTTTGATGTAGTAGGACTTTTTAAATATGTAATTTCATAATTACTTCTATTGTATTGAAATTTAACGAAAACATGTGTTCATGCTTGTTTTTTTTTAGCATTTTTTTCAATTTACCTATTCAACCTCTCTGTCCCTTCTCTGACAAAAGCCTCGATTTATTTCCTGGTTTTATGAAGCTCCTCCTTCAGCGCGATGGGCTGAATTGGTTAGCTGGCTCAGTGTGTTGTGATTCTCCGCCTCTACTTAAGTCCCGCCCCTCTCCTCAGGGCATGTGCTCCGGTTGAATTAAACAGTGGCGTTGTCTATAATGCTATCATTTGAGCCCGATAATATAGTGAAGAGGATCTGCAGAACCTGTGCAAGCACGGCTCTTAATTGTTTGGTTGTTGTTGTCTTTTTTAAATACGCTGCTATTTGTAATGCTATGCTTCTGTTAGCTTTTAATATACGTTTTACTGATTAAAGCTTTAATACAGAATGCATTTATAATGCTTCTCATTGCTGTGTGAAAATAAGTGTATAATTGGAACAGAATCTGATTTATGGTAAGCTAAATATACTACATTACCATTTTTATTGAAGCTTGTATGTAATGTATTTAACATTTACATTTGTAAATACACATTTGTAATGATGAAGTTGCAATTTAGTACATTACTTTAAATGTAATATTGATAACACACTACAGTTAAAATTAAAAACAAATGATTAAAAATGTATTTCAAGGTCAAACTTTTAATGAGATTATTACAAAGTGCACTTTTCATATTTTATTACAAATTGTACTTACTGTACGTGTGTTAAGAAACAATCTTGGAAGTGTACTCTTTTTAAAGTACACTTTTATTTTATTAATATTGTATGATCTGCAAGTACAGTTTTTCAAGATTTGATTTGGATATTTTAGTGCACATTCAATAAAATTACCGGTAAGCACACTTATTTTTCATAAGGGCATGTATGTGCATTGATCAATTTTATATGTAAAAAAAAAAAAGATAAGTTTAAATAAAAAAAAATTCAGCATATAAAGAGATTATGTCTTTTCAGACTTGGATTAAACGGCTTTATCCTTTTGGATTACTTTTACATGTTTTCATGAACATGTTTTCATGAATTTTGGTTGCATGAATTTTTAATAGAGGGACAGAATCTTCTCCGGTTTCATTCATAATATCTTAATTTGTGTTTTGAAGTTGAACTAAAGTGAGTTTGGAATGATGGTGCATAAACAATGACAGGATTTTCATTTTGGGGTGAACTATCCCTTTAAGTGAGAGTAGTTTTAAAACCGAAGCAGAACTGTGTGTTTGTACCTCGTGTACACAGTCGAAGAGCTCCCAGTCGTAGAGAGTCATCTGATGAGCCAGATCTTTCGAGCTCATGAGCTCAAACGTGGACATGGAGCCTGCAGACGGCCCTTCCTGCTCCGGCAGCGGAGTCTGCATGAACGAGTCGATCGATTGATCAGTTAATCAGCCAGTCAGTAAGCTAATGTACGTTTGATCCTGCGTGTTTACAGCCGATGTGTGTCATAAATGCAGTCTCCAGGGGCTCTTACTCACCAAAGAGTCGATCTGGTCCCTCGGGCAGACAAACAGACGGCCATTAATGCTCAGTGATGAGAAGATGGACACATCTGATGGCTTTAGAAGCTCTTTATCTGAGAAACACAAACACACAGTCATCAGTCGGCTTTTAAAGATGTCAGTAATCAGCTGCTTCTCAAATGACTAAACCATGAAGTTACTTATTAAAAATAACTACGCTAAGTATTTTTGCAATATTTACATGTCAAAAAGCAAAAAACAAGTTAAAAGGAATAGTTCACCCAAAAACGAAAATTTGCTGCAAATGTACTCATCCTCAGGCCATCTAAGATGTAGATGAGTTTGCTTCTTCATCAGATTTGGAGAAATGTAGCATTACATCACTTGCTCAGCAATGAATCCTCTTCAGTGAATGGGTGCCATCAGAAACAAGCATTACTGAGCATACAAGCATACAAGCATTACAAACAAGCAGCTTTTCATTTTACAAGACATTAATTGATGGACTGGATTGGTGTGGATTACTTGTGGATTATTGTGATGTTTTTTATCAGCTGTTTGGACTCTTATTCTGACGGCACCCATTCACTGTAGAGGATCCATTGGTGAGCAAGTAATGTGATTTTCCAATTTCAACTCTCCAGAGAATTTCTTCAAATCTAAGGAAACAAACTCATCTACATCTTGGATGTCGTAAGGATAAATACATTTTCAAAAAAAAAAAAAGTCATATTTGGGAGAACTATTCATTTAGTAATGATACATTACATATTACATATTCTTCCGACAATGCACAAATCTAGTATAATATGTACTATTATGTTAATATGTACTATTGTTTTCATTTGTTTGGTAACAGCCTAAATGTATTATTATTATAATTGACTGATTAAATGTACAATTTGACTCAAAAGATGATGCACACTTTTAGAAAAAATGGCTTTATAAAAGTAAAAATCCATTAAACTAATTGGAAAATATTAATTTCTATCAGTGTGAACTGACCACCACAGAATATGAAGAATATCAAAGAATTCAGGAGTCAGGTGTCCACGGTAGTCCTTAAGATACCAGCACAATAACACACTCAGCAAAATTTTGTCGTTATCAAAAAAAATCCCAAAATGAATGAAATGAAATGAGTTAGTTTCACTCAAATAATTATGAAAGTTAATTGGACTTAAATTGAAATAAGTTCTGTAAACTCAAAATGTTGTTATAGTAAGCTAAACTTAAAATTATTGAGTTTTCTAGTTCCCAGCATGCTTTGCATCAGACATCAAGGAAAATAAA
Source organism: Schizothorax lantsangensis (assembly GCA_027422415.1). NCBI lineage: Eukaryota > Metazoa > Chordata > Actinopteri > Cypriniformes > Cyprinidae > Schizothorax > Schizothorax lantsangensis. The sequence continues at coordinate 12,000,544 of CM049848.1, forward strand.
TGTTGAAATTAAGTGTTATTTTGTGTGTTTTTGTACAAGATTAACATAGGGAGACAGAAGTTAGTACTTAAATGTTGTGTTATGTTAGGATTTACATAAGTTTCTGTTATGTTGGTTTTGTAGTGTTACCATTGTGGTGAAAAGTAGAGCCTTTGGTTAGGTTGAGGATGGACGGCAAAATGTTAAGACTATATGTACTGCATGTTGTTTGACTATTTACATGCAAGTGAGAGTCTTTTTGATAACTACATCAATATGTGCTGTGTGCTTTTGCTAAACAGCACTTAGATATGAGTGAAAAGAGAAAGATCTGTATGAATGTGATGTTCATGGAAGCAAGCTGTAAAAGAGTGGGGTGGGACCATGGAAGCGAGGCTTGGCTTGGCTTGTCATAAAAATTTTAAGCTCTACTAACTTTAAAAAAATGAGTTTGTTTACTCAAATGTTGAGGCAATAAGTTTCCTCATATGTTTTGAGTATTCTTAACTTATCAGGTTTTACAGTGCAGAAAATATTGAGATATCATTTTTTGTCAATATCGTACACCCCTAGTACTGACACCAAATTATTTGCAATGGGTGCCTTGTCACGTCAATGTTGACAGCCTCAAGCTGTTGGTTTATTTCTGTTTTGTTTGTTTTTGGCTAGTAGAAGTTATGAATGGCCGGTAACTTAAAAATTTAGTAGCCAAATTGTCTGTTGAATGAAGAAGTTAATTTCAATCCCTGTAGCAGACGTAACTGGCAGTGAGTATGGAGCGTCTGTCTCGAGCAGCAGCACTGGGATGCAGAATGTGAAATGCTACAGCAAGAAGTGCAGCAAAGAGCTCATATTGTGAGCCAGAGGTCAAAGAGATAAGAGTCAGTGCAACAGCACACTCTGCAAACATGGAATTAATCACCCTGCAATTAATCAAACACCAATGAAAAGGAGGAAATGGCTGTCAATGGTGATAAGAATGGAAAAATAGTTTGTGTGTGTGTGTTTTCACCTCCGGCTGATTTGAGGTGGATGAGCAGAAGATCATCTCCTGACCCCAGCTTATCGGTAACAGCACCGATGACCTCTCTGACAGACGCAGCGACAGGCACTCGGATAGTGGAGTAGGTATGATCACTGCAGTACACCTTAAAGAGGACTTCAACACAACACACACACATTTGAAAAGTACATTAACATTAAACATTGATAAATAATCAATTGTTTTAATAACAAAACAATATTAACTTCAATTAAAGATACACATTGGTTCACATCTATTCTTTGTCCTAAAGTCTTAACCTCTTTTGAACCTTCTTTTTGTGACTCTTCATCACATCTGTGAAATTAGCCAAAGGAGAGTATAGTGTTCTGTCAGTCACAATAGAGAGCAGATACAGACTCACTCTCGTCTGTGCTTTTGATTGGCTGTTTCTTCTGCAGTCTGTCGTTCCCTGTGCTGAATTGACGCAGCAGGACTTTGTGCTGAAATGAGAGAGAAGGACTATCACATCACACTTATTCAGCACTGAAGAGAATACTACAGAAACTCTGCTTGTTGTTATTTTCCCCTCACCTTTTTCTGAGAGGGCCGGCCATCATCACAGCTGTGAATAAATGTTATGAGTGTTATGATTATGAGCAAGTAAAATGTTTCTCTGAACATTATCAGTCTGATAAAAAATAAATAAAAAAACGCTGTATTACAGTATATATGCACATTTCTGAGACCTCTACATTATCAACATGATCACATTTTTTATGAAAAACCTGTTGAACAATCTGCTACATGCCTTCCTTCATCTGATTTTAGAAGGTAAAGGACGAAAGATGAAAACTTACTGGACTGAAGCAACTTATGTTTACTTGATTATCCATACATGATTATTTATAAAAAAATCAAGTTAAAATGAGATTATCAAATAAGATACACCAGGCTTTTGAGGATCATTTAATTATTCATCCCTCAGTAATCATTGTATTGCTTTGTACCTACAGAGCTTTGATGATAAAACTAACCATTTAAATATCATCTTACTAAAACATATTATTGGGAGATATTGAGTGACAACTGATATTTATATTAGTGCTGTCAAACGATTAATCGAGATTAATCACATCCAATATAAAAGTTTTTCATTGTAATGTATGTCTATGTACTGTGTATATTTATTATGTATATATAAATACACACCCATACAGTATAGATTTTGAAAATATTTACATTTTTATATATATATATATATATCATATAATTTATATTGTATACAGTTAGGCCCATATATATTTGGACACAGACACAATTTTTATTGTTTTAGCTGCTGACCTAAGTGCACACTCTGAGCTTTAATTTGAGGGTACTCATCAAAATTAGAGGAAAGGTTAAGGAATTACAGCTCTTTAATATGTACCTCCCCCTTTTTCAAGGGACCGTAATTGGACAGTTGACTCAAAAGCTGTTTCATGGACAGATGTGGGCTATTCCTTCATTATTTCTACATCAATTAAGCAGGTAAAAGGTCTGGAGTTGATTCTAAGTGTGCCATTTGCATTTGGAATCTGTTGCTGTGAACCCACATTGTGCAGTCAAAGGATCTCTCCATACAAGTGAAACAGACAATTGTTAGGCTTCAAAAACAAAACAAATCCACCAGAGAGATAGCAGGAACATTAGTGGCCAAATCAACAGTTTGGTACATTCTGAGAAAAAAAGAATGCACTGGACATCCACAGAGGACAACTGAAGTGTATAGGGATATACTCTCTGCCCAGATTCAGTCAAATGCAGCAAAGTTGATTGGGCGACGCTTCATAGAACACATGGACGAAGACCCAAAACATACTGCAAAAGCAACCCAGGAGTTTTTGAAGGTAAAAAGTTGAATATTCTGCAATGACAATGGGGAAGTCGTGGCCTAATGGTTAGAGAGTCGGACTCGTAATCCAAAGGTTGTGGGTTCGAATCTCGGGTCCGGCAGGGATTGTTGGTGGGGGAGTGAATAACCAGCGCTCTCTCCTCCTTCAATACCACGACTGAGGTGTCCTTGAGCAAGGCACCGAACCCCCAACTGCTCCCCGGGCGCCGTAACATGGCTGCCCACTGCTCCGGGTGTGTGTTCACTTAGGATGGGTTAAATGCAGAGAATACATTTCACTGCTGGTTATATATGTGACAAATAAAAAAAATTATATTCTATTCTATGGCCAAGTCAATCTCCTGATCTCAACCTGATCAAGCATGCATTTCACTTGCTGAAGACAAAACTAAAGGCAGAAAGACCCGCAAACAAACAACAACTGAAGTCAGCTGCAGTAAAGGCTTGGCAAAGCATCACAAAGGAGGAAACCCAGTCTCTGGTGAAGTCCATGAGTTCCAGACTCAAGGCAGTCATTGCCTGCAAAGGATTCTCAACAAAATATTAAAAATGAACATTTTAGTATTATATTTATTTGTCCAATTACATTTGAGCCCCTGAACATGGGGGGACTGTATAAAAATGGTTGTAATTCCTAAGCATTTTATGTTATATTTTTGTTCAACCCCTTGAATTAAAGCTTAAAGTCTGCACTTTAATTGAATCTTGATTGTTTTATTTTTCATGCCATTCTGGTGGCATACAGAGCCGAAATTATGAAAATTGTGTCAGTGTCCAAATATATATGGACCTAACTGTACAAATATATTTAATATATAAACATAACATATTTTTCTTAAATACATAACATACATAACATATTTTTCCTAAAAAAAAGAACAAAACAAAACCTTTGCTTCTCTTAACTTAATCCCCAGTCTAGCTTGTACTTATTTGAACAATGCCTGAAACTTTATTACGAGCACTTCCTGTGTCTATTTGCCCCTGTAAGATGAATCACTTGATGCATTCCCCATATTGTAAGTCACTTTGAATAAAAGCATCTGCTAAATAAATAAATGTAAATATAAATATATACATGCATGTTTGTGTATCTACATACATAATAAATATACACAGTACACACACATATATTATGTAAACAAAAACTTTTATTTTGGATGCGATGAATCATTTGACAGCACTAATTTATATATATTTTATGTAAGTAGTCTAACAAACAATCGGAATTTCATCTTTTTTGGCCATATGAATATCAGCATCTGTAACAAATATATTTTGCTCACAGGGCCTCTGAATAAAACTTAGATGTTTTCACCTCTAGTATGAGCTTCATATTATTACTATACCATACTATATGAGCAACAAAATCCTGATTTATCAAATATTATACCCAGATTTTAAGGTTGAATAAATTGTTCTATTTAAAAAAAGAGAGATGTTTTTGACTATTATTTCATATGTCAGGCTAAACAGGGTTGTAAGACTGTGCTCTTACTTCTGCTTGATGATCTTCTCTAGTTCGGGAAGCTGGTCTTTCAGAGCTGGAACGAGTCTGGAATCTTCACACACTGTCTCATAAAACTCCTGAAACAAACAACACGCTCAGACTGACAATAACACACACATTAAATCACAGCAGCACATCTTTAATCAGCTGACACGGCTGAGCGGATCAGAGCTGCTGACCTGGAGGAAGTTGAAAGAGCTGTCCTCCTCCTGCAGGTGGTCTGTGTTGATGGCGGCCCACTGTAAGACCAGACGAATCACCCTGCGCTTGTTATTGAGAGAGTAATCCATCTGCTCCTGTTCACTGCCCTGAGACGGCTGAGCATGATAGGTGAACGAGCGCTAAGGACCTCAGAGCCACACACAATCTGAGAGTTTAGTGACCTTCTCATTTGTTGAATAAAACAATATTCATAAAAGACACAGCTATGGCACATTGACCATTTTTACCGAGCTGATGAACTACAGAGACTTCAGTTATATCAGTTAATTCAGTTATATTCAGTTTCACCAATCAGCCAGCACAGCTGTAAAGGATATTGGGCCATAAGCAGAGGACACAGCTGAGTGTTTGGGACAAAAACACAGTGCATAAGCAAAAAGTCATCCAGAGCAGGATCTACAGAGACAGAGAAAAAAAAAAAGTTAGTTAAAGGTGGTTACAATTTGGAACATAAATCATGGTAAAGTGATTTTAAGCCAATTCTGGTTACTGTGATCGACTTATTCTGTAAATGCATGTAATGTATATTTAATGTATGCACTGTGTAATGTACAGTATATTTATATAGAGTTGCCACTTTTGAATTTTTTGAAACATTCACACCGTTTTTTAACCAGTTTGACTGATTCATTGAAAATACATGATTCAAATGAACAATTTTCTCAAATGAACATCTTTAGGTCTTGCAAGTAAGTTTTACAAAAGTTGTGCACAAGGGCAATATCTATACTACCGTGCAAAATTATGGGATTGGTAACATTTTAATGTTTAATAATTTTGTAATATAATTGTGAAATATTATTACAATTCAAAATTATGATTTTATATTGTAATATATGTGACCCTGTCTGTGAAATCCAGGCCAAAGTCTCAAAATCTAATTTTGAGATAACAAGCATCAAAGTTTGATTTCAACCATTAATTTCACTATGATTACAATTTTGACATGGTCTTACTCAGTCAATATTAAAGATATCAAGGTTACATTTTCACAGAATGTTCTTTAACTTATGAAGGATGATTTTATGCAGAAAATAGTAAATCACCAAAAAATGACTTTAGCTGGGTTTTCACAGGCAGGGTCACTTATGTTAAAATGTATTTTATTCCTTTGATGCAAAGCTGAATTTTCAGCATCATTACTCCAGTCTTCAGTGTCACATGATCCTCCAGAAATCATTCTAGTATTCTAATTTGCTGCTCAATAAACTTTTCTGAATATGATCAATGTTGAAAACTGTTTGTTTTTATGAATACAGAGTTCAAAAGAACAGCATTTATTTGCAATAGATTTTTTGAAACATTATAGATGTTTTTTTTCACTATCACATTCACAAGTTAATGCATTCTTGCTGACAAAAGTTAATTTCTTTCAAGAAAGCAAGAAAGAAAGAAAGAAAGAAAGAAAGAAAGAAAGAAAGAAATGTTTAAACAGAATGATGACATTTTAGGGATCAGCATAATGCTATAAATGTTCATTATATGAATCCTGGAAAAATTCTAAAAATCCCTAATATTTCCAGGTTTTCCATTAGCGTGGGAAATACTGTATTATTTATTTATTGAAACCTTATGTTAATGACTGTGATGGTCAGCTCTGCTCATATTTCAGGCCAAACAGGACTCCAGATAATTCTGTATTAACTCTGTCTCAAAAATGTACAAAACATGAAATAGAAAATAAAGTTGCATTTAGCCACTTCCCATTTTACTGTTTACCTGCGTAGATTTCTCTCACTCAATGCACTGCAAAGTACCTGACTCTGTGAACTGGGAGTCGAGTTTCATTGTCTCCAGAAGATGTTCCAGAATCTTCTCCGGAGTTCCGGACATCACAGTATACCTGAAGAACAGGTGTAGTTTGAGGTTGTTGATATATACAGCAGTTTACAGTTACTTCATAGTATTCCTAAATTCCTAATTTTGAAAAATGACAGAAGAACAGAAATACTTGAGAGGAGAGGAACTGGAGCCCCTGTTTTTAGTTTTCTCCAAAACTAACACATCCTCCTCATGTTCCTTCAGACGGACCGTGTTTGCTTCCACATCCTGAAAGAGAATTAATAGATTTAGAAAAAGAAATAGATTTGATCATAACTATGTTCATATGTGATATACTAACATCTAAATGACTGGTTAGCGTTCACGCACAGGAAATAAATCACAACAGATGATATGTGATAGTGTTCAGGACACGAGGTTTCTGACGTCAGTAGTTTAGCAGCAATAAGCAATAAACTCACTATTACAGCACTGATGAGCTCAGATCATATAGTTGATTTATGAATGATCAAATGGAGGTGTTTGTCACTTAAAGTTTTCCACAATGTCACTTCTTTAATGTTTGTTGTAATTCAGCATCATTACCAGTAGAGGGAGACATGTTCCCAACCTATTTTGTCTGAACGCCTAAATTACTAATATTAATGTTAAATATTACTTTTAAAAAGTACACTTGAGATTTGTTCAAACCTTTTGATTAATATAAGACATAATACATTTAATGAATAATTTTGCATAGAGAAGACAGAGGCAAGTTGTCATTGCAGCAACATACAGTATGCAGCTGTATTTTATCAACTGTATCTTTTTTCTTGAGTAATAATGTTCAGTAGTTTGTGTTCAAGACTTTAAGGTTTATACAGAAACTGACTGTAAAAAAATAATAATTCTACTCTGACAAATAAAGGAAAAAGCCCATAAACGATGCCATATTAAAGACTGTGTCCTTCACCTTTTCTATCAGTTACAGTCTTCATACATACTAACTGATATAGTGAATACAGATTGCTTTGTCCAGTTGCATCATGCTGTAACTATGCAATAAATGAGCATAGAATGTGAAATTTTACTAAATCTGCCTATATTTGTTTAGATAGTAGGCATCCTGTTTGTGTGTGTGCCAAAGACACACTAAGCGCCACACACAACTATCAGACCGAGCTTCTGCTTACACAGCTTTCCTGAGCTCAGCTCTCTATTGTCAGAGCGCTGGGAGAGAGATTTTCCTGTGCTGCTGATGGACGGACCATTATACAATACAAACACAACACCAATGCAGCCAGAGAAAACTATTAGATGATGAGTAAATAGTCATTACGCCAACAGCACATTAGCAAATAGTACACTAGCAACAGTACACTATTTTTTTGAGCTTCTTCTTTGTATAGATTCTGTGGACATTCACTTCTGGGATGCTTTTAAACAGTATTGGAGGAGTTGACAATCAACTCACCCATTTCAATTTCTATCATTTTTTATTATTTTTTTTAAATTTAGAAGTTTAGGTTTGTAAAGAAATTCAAATGTAGGTATCAGGGTTATTATGGTTTACATTTACAGTTCTACATGTACTGTACATACTATGTACTTGTTGTACTAGTAGTAATTACAATAACTAGATACTAACCCTGAACCCATGTAGTTACCTTATATTACCCAGTACTTTCTTAGGTAAGTAAGTACAGTACAGGTAAGTGCACATACTGTAAAATCAACTGCAACCAAAAACATTTTTGTAACTTGGAAAAAGGAAATAAATAAATAATAAAAAAATAAAAAAAAAAAAATATATATAAAAAGATAACATTACAGCTAGTTGCTAAGCCAACATTTCTAACATTTAGTTTAAATTGAAGCACTTTAAAGCTAAATAAACTAATAAATAAAAATGATAACTATGTAGACAAAAAAAAACTTATTAAAATGACACAGCACAACAAAATTACTAAAACTATCAAATGTGAAAACAGAAAATATAAAAGAATTCAAAAACTGATACTAAAATAACAATGGTAGTTGTTATTGTTAACTAAAACTGGTAAAGAAAGCTGAAATAAAATATAAATATTAGATGAAAAACTCTTAAAACTTAAAAAATTTCAGCAATAATTAGAAATGTTGATTTGGCCAACTACTTGAAACAAAATAAGTTGAAGTTGAAGTGCTGAAATTACATAAACTAAAACTAAAATTGAAATAAAATAAAATAAACTAAAGCTAAATAAAAATATTAAAACCCCAACAAAAAAACTAATAAAAATTACAAAAGCACATTTCAAAATTGTTAAAATTTAAATTCAAAATTAAGATAAAAACTGAAAATATAAAAGTAAAAGTTTTTAAAAGTTTTTTTTTATTTTTTTATTATTATTTAGTCCAAAGTACTATTTAACTTCACTGAATCAACTTAAATATTACACCAACAAATCAAAATGTACAGGGTAACAATTGCAGGTTAGCACTTTTTACAGTGTAGAGTATATGACAAAGCACTTTTGTTTTGTTGTGAATAATGAGCCCTGACCCTGAGGATTCTGTTGAAGTCTTCTTTATCCACTCTCAGGAAGTGGCAGTTGTCCTCTCTCAGTACGATAGACGCTGCCCGAGGTGCATCATTCACCAGAGCCAGCTTCCCGAAGTCATCTCCCTCATGTAACGTGCAAACTACACCCTGCAACGAGACATGACATCTGTCAGACCCCGACAAACCAGCAAAGAGCACAGACACTTGTGAAAACATCTTCCTGCTGTAATTCAATTTGCACACACTTTCCTGGCACAGTCTGCATGCACTATAATTGGCTTGAGAGTGATTAGCTGGTCTGCATTATCACACATTAAACGCTTAATTAGTCTGTTAAATGTGAAGCATTAGTGGGGAATTACTAGTCTGACCTTTCCATAGATCACCACGTTAACGGAGCCTTTCAGAATGATGTACCATGACGTGCCCTCCTCCCCTTGATTAAACACTAGGAACAAAAGAGATCGATAATGAACATCAAACGCATCTGATGCAGAACACAGACACATATTAGACAAATAATAATCACACACTGAAATTCAGCACTCATTTAAAGCTGTTTAGTTCTGAATGGTTTGATTTTATTTTATTAGTGAAGTTAGCAGGTTTGTGTTGTAATGATTTTGACACTTACACACTGTGCCTGCTTTGGCATGAGACTCAAATATCAGAACACCAGCTAGTTCTCTCTTCACCTGAGGAGAAAACACAATAGACTCTATACTGATGAAATATGTCACTGTGTAATAATAAAAAATGAAAATCGCCATCATTTGGAAGCAAATGATATTTTTAACAATGCACACATATTAAAGCTCAGCTTGCAATTCATGCATTAATGCAATCGTTCACCCCAAAGTGTAAAAAAAGTAATTTTATATAAATATAATTCATACCTTTGAGAAGTTTACTTATTATGGAAATAACATGCTTTAAAAGAATATACGTGCAATGTAATGTTTTCGGACACTTAATTGCATGCTAATTGTAATTAACTGAAAATATATTACAGCTTAAAATATTAAATGCAATTAGCTGTCTTTTCTCTTGTCTTTGAAATATGGTTAAAGTACTGCTGAATATACTGACAAGCCTTTATGGTAAACAAAAATATATGTTAATGAGATTTCTATTTATGTCATGTATTTAAATATATTTGTAATTACACATTTGTAAAGATGAAGTTGCAGTTAGTACATTTAAAAATATATTAACTTGTAATGTAGTATTGAGTAACACATTACAGTTCAATTATAATCATGTACAATTATAATCAAGTTCTTTACCTGTGCTTTAGTATGTTAGTCAACACATCAAATTAAGTGTATTCTTTAAATCATGACAAGATTGTACTTTAAATTATTAAAACATCATATACTATTAAAACATAATGTACTTTAAAGTTCAAATTTGACATCATTAAAAAGTGAACTTTTAAGATGCAAAGTTACACGTTACATGTACTTACTATTATAATAACAATAAATTATGCATAATTACATGCAAGTAACCCTAATCATAACCCTAACCATATAGTAAGTACATGTAGTTAATTCATATTACTCAGTACTTAAATGTATAATTACACTGTAACAACGACACCTTAAAATAAAGTGTAACCTAAAATTGTACTTTCTTTGAGTACACTAAAGTGGCCTTTTATTTGGTTAATATTATCTGGAAGTACAGATTTTTTTTATATATTCTCAGGATTTGAAGTACACTACAGGTGCACATGCAATACAATTAAACACACTTCTTTTTCCACAAGGGTATGGGTGGTAAGGACTAGATTTATGGATTTTTTTTTGTCTTTTATGAAGATGAATAGCATCACCTCACATTCACTTTCATTTAATAAGAAACAGAAGCTTGAACATTCTGCAAAAGTTCTGCCTTTATATGACAGATTTCTTTTTTTTGGTTTACTGAAATGAGTGTATACCAAACTAATTTCCTCTAACTTCATATAATGTGTACTTACAGTGGTGGAGAGATGTGATAAGGCTTTGATATGCAGCAGCTCCTCATAAATGATCTCCAGGTCATCTACTGTTCTCTGGCCAGGCCTGCAGAGAGGAGCAGGGAGGACAGTGATGACTTTGAAACTTATTCTGACATTTTAAAAAGTTTTGTCCTGGTGCAGATATTACATCTCCCAGGACCTTTAAAAGGTCTCTCCTTCAGTTAGAGCATGCATATAAAAGTCTAATCTGCCTTTAGAGACTTTCAGACTATCAGAATTGTGGGAAAGTTCACAGGAAAGCAGCCAAACAGGAGCAGATACAGATCAGATCACTCTGAGGCACTTCTCTTAATAACCCAGAGTCCTCTGGGGGACGCAATGACTCATATTAACAGAAGCTACTGCTTCTGGGGAAGAACATACTGTTTACTCAGGATCATTCGCATATGGGCGTCAGGTCCGATCTGAGAGAGGAGCAGGAGGGTGTCTTGTAGTTCTTCATCGCTCTCTTTCTTCTCTTCCTCAGTGGGGAGGGGTGCGTCCTCTGTCTCATCCTCCAGGAAGCGATAAAACAGATACTTATCTTGGAAACTCAGCTCCTGGTCCACTGCAGCCAAACACAGAACAAACCGGTAATAGAGACCAACCATACAACACAGAAACACAAGTGACCACATCACATCTGTAGTGTAAACAAAACTCATGTGTGGCTCATTTTACACTCTCTGAAAAATATACAAAAGTAATATGTACTAATATGTACCTTTGAAGGTACTTATATGTACCATTTAGGGGCAAATAAGGAACACAGCTGTATCTTTTGAAAGGAAAGGTACCTCCCCAGCGACAGCTTTTGTATATTTTCTAAAAGTGTAAAGAATAATGATCATCTGCATTATAGATCTTAATTAAGAGCTCCCTCAAACTGTGCTCATATGATGTGCTGTCAAATCACATTTATTTATATAGTGCTTTATACAATAGCATTTCAAAGCAGATTTACATCAATAAACAGGAAAATAACAGTGTTAATGTTCATGTTAAAGTTCGTTGTCATTCATCAGCTATAAAAAATACTTACATTTCAGCTGTAAAGCAGCTCTACAGAAGGCAATAATGTAATTATTCAGCTCAGTTCAGTTCAGTATTGTTTTTAATTTAGTTTAATAACTGTCAATGTTGCAAATTGCTGTGATTTACTACCTTAATCAATGACTGACCTGCATGTAATGGGTGATTATACATGTAGCCTACACTAGTTTGGGGTTGGTAAGATTTTTAATGTTTTTGAAGTCTCTTATGCTCAACCAAAGCTGCATTTATTTCATAAAATATATGAAAACAGTAGTATTGTGAAACATTATTATGATTTCTATTTGAATATATTTTACAATTTATACCTGTCAAAGCTGAATTTTTAGCATCATTACTCCAGTCTTCAGTGTCACATGAGTTAGTAGTTATTTATTTTTATTGCCATGTCTTAATACAAGAGTTACATAAACACAAAATAAAAACCAAGCAAACACAATAATATGGCATTTAAAATTATATGTTAACATATGCTAAAAATTCTATAATATTTTCTGGTAAAATCTTACTAAACAAGTTCCTGAGTGAGCATTCAGTGTCACATGATCCTTCAGAAATCATACGAATATGCTGATTTACTGCTCAAGAAACATTTCTTATGATGATTAATGCTGAAAACAGTTGTGCTACATAATATTTTTGTGGAAACTGTGATTCTTTGAAAAAAGAAAATTCAAAAGAACAACATTTATTAGAATTTTTTCGTAACTGTCGTAACTGTTTCGTAACTGTAAATGTAACTTTTGATCAGTTTAAAGTGCTCTTGCCGAATAAAAGTATTAATTTATTTCACTATCACTATCACATACAGTGATAGTGTATGAGATGACATACTCACCGTGGTTTAGGACGCCCTCCTCCAGCAGCACCTGCCACATCCCTACAGCCTGAACACGAGAGTGAACACAGGAAGTGTGCTGCATCAGCCAATCAACGAGCTCCGTGCCCATACAGCACTGCCTACAACACACACACACACACACACTTATGAAAATGTTAACTTTTACAAAGGGGGTTACATCTGAATATTTTCACACACACACACACAGATTTGATTGATTTCGTTCCAAAATAGCATTGACTGCTCTAAAACAAGACACCAATGTTTCAGTAGTTTAGGACACAGAATAGGACACATGCTTATGTGACACACTTACCTGTATGTTTTAAGGTGGTACTTCCTGTCTCTGATAATGTGAGGTGCTCGGGACAGGATTGTGTTTCGTAACACTTTACTTGCCCGGAGGATCTTTTCTGACGGCACCTGAGAGACAAACAGGGAAAGACTGAAATAAACCACTCTATTCATAACATATAATGTATATGTCAAACAGCTCAACACTGTGATTGACAGCTGTCAGACTGATAACAGGATGGTTGGAATACCTGAGTAATGGTTTTGGGATGAAGTTTGGTGGGACTTTGAATGAATGATTTCTGGAAAACAAAAGGATGGGGATGAGATGGATGCAGGACCGTTTGTTCTTTAGTCTTTTGTTAACCTTTACACAACACAGTGAAATATTGGCAGACAGTTTAAGTGTATATTGTTTCTGGCTGACAGAGTAAACTGTAAAACTCTTTAATAATAAATGACTGCTTTCTGTGAAATATTCAGCCACACTGACTCCATATATATGGGGAAATGCAGAGTGAGCAATATCATAACATCTCATTTGCTGAGGCATGACTTTTCCAAAAAGGATTTACAATATCTTGAGTCACATAAATCTAGCTTTGAATGACAGTTGGTGCAGGAGATTTCCTAACAATGATACTAATGGCCCTGTGCTCACTCTATGTTGAAGAGAATAAGCATTTAGATCAAATGTATAATAATAAAAAAAAAAAATACATAAAAATTTGTGATACTCAGAAAGCAACATTTGCACATTTTCTGAAGAAAAATAAACTCCATTTTTACCATTTTCTCTATATTCTCACAACCACACTACCTAGTATGTATGTGTGTATGTTCATTCATTCATTTTCTTGAACCTTTATACCTATATTTTAATTAAAATATTTAATTAGTGTGTTTCTTTCATGTTCAGTGCTATAAGACAATGAAATCCCATGCATCAATGTTTTAAACTATAGTTACAAGCCCAACTAAATTTTGGTGAGTAAATTTGGTTGTATTCAATTCTTTGAAAGTGCCATTTTTTGATAACAAACCCATCAGCATTAAGTCATGTGCTTTAATATCAGAACAAATTTCATCACAAGCAGCTTATGTAGAATTCTGCTGATGTCCAGCTATTCTCTTCTCATATTACATAATAATTCATGTCATGGTGTTTCTCAGCGCTTCGAGCAGAAGGCACGTCTGGGGCACTGCTCTCCCTCCTGACGCTGGGCCAGGGCCAATCTGCTGCATTTTTAACCAAACCGTTTAAATAATTCATGAACATCCTCACCCAGACTGTACATCTACAACAACACATGACCCATAATCAAACTCTACAGTGATTATTACTAGACACTAGGGGTGGCACGGTACACAGATGTCACGGTTCGGTATGTACCTCGGTTCGGGGGTCACGGTTCGATACGATTTCGGTACAACATGAAAAAAAAAGAAATCTACTATGCTCGGTTTCTTTTCATTTATTTTGAACAGACAGTAGTGCAAATAAAAAAAAATCATTCTAGATGTGAAAATACTACATATTATTACATGTTATATATCTAAAATCCATTTTGTTTTCACAAATAAAAGCAGACCTTTATACAGTGATTATTAATAAGACAATACGTGTTTAAAGTTGATTCTGCTGGTATAAGGAAACAGTTGAAGTGATCGCGTCACACACACACACACGCACACACACGCACACACACACACACGCACACACAGTTCCAGCATTGCTAACTTGACAGCCAGTTGGTACTTTATCAAAATAAAATACAGTGAGCCAAACATCAGCGCGCCCGCCTCTGTGTCACCGTTGGCATTCGCTGTTCTTCTGCTGGCGGTTATCAAACAGCGTTGCATTGCTGCGGGCGCCCCCTTCTGTATTGGGGTGAATTGCCTGTATTCGACGTAAGGCCTCATGCACCGAACCGAGATGCCTGTACCGTGACGGTTCGATACCACAGTTGCCAAGTCCGCGTATTATACGCGACTTTGGGCTTCTTTTTTTGTAAAGTTGCGGGAAAAAAATCCCTGGTCGCGGGTTGCGGTTTTTTGGGCTTATTTTAAAAGATATGGTTGCTTGTTAGGGAAATCTGACAAGCAACTTCGTTTCTTTATTTATGTTCGCCATATTCTCCAATGCATTGATTGACACTCTGTCTGCTCGCAGTTAATAGCCAACCAGTGCAATAATATAAGAGCTGTAGCGTAATTTGCCATATGTTCCGCCCCTCATTGGAGAAAAATCACATTCAAAAAGGTGGCGCGTGACGCTGTAATCCAAGCGATGATAGAAGTAGACGTAGAGGAGTGGGAGGACTTTCTTTTAGCCTAATTTTTACAATGTTTTTGTAATGTATTAATTATCACGGGCTATAATAAAAAACAAGTAGTCATATCCTAATACTGAGTAAATACATTTGGTTTGAATAGCCTGGTATGGCAAGATGTCTTAAAATATATTTATTTTTTTAACATTTAAATTTAGACCACATTATTAGATTACCTTTTGACTTCATGAATACACATAAATGACAGCTTAATAATTTTTTAAAACCTTTTTTATAATCTTTTTAATAATATTATATAATATTTAGTTTTTTAATAGGCCTATAATATATATTATAATTTAATATAATATTTTATATATTTTCTATAATATTTATGTGGCATTTTGTTTTTTTATGTCATTTATTTGATAGTTATGAATACATTATTTTATTTTAAATGGTAGAAAAACCTGTTTTTGACCTCAAAATAAAGCACGTTCTTCTGTACATGGCTGTAACGAGCAGTTTTGTGGTGCTTGGAATTCTTTATAATTAATTAAAAACAAATATTGACACATTGATGGCTCAAGAAGGTGTAATTGTTCAAATAACACATTGTTTCATTTTAAAATATATATAAAAAAATTGTAACCAAGTGTTTTTCAAGTGTAATATTTCTGTAAAAGCTAAGGACAGAAAAATGGACATTTCCATAGAATGACCCCTATATATTTTAGGCTATAAATATGTAGCTATGTTACAGCTCTCCTTTGAAGCTCTTGTGCTTTTCTCCTTTTCCATCTCTCCAATCCTATTCTGCTCACAGGTGAATGGAGATGAGTTTTGTTCCCACTTTTGTTGCAGTTTGCTCATTTTTGTAAAATAGCTTCTGTTTTTGCTTTTCAGATAAAAGAGTTGTTTCAGTTTAATATGTTGCAGGCTCATTTATTGGTAATAAATAATTGATAATAAATAATATTGATGATAAATCATAAAAAAAAATATTGGGCTTGTTTTGGGCTTGTTTTTGAAGCTGCGGTTGCTTATTTGTCTCGCGAGAGTTGGCAACTGTGTTCGATACGAATACATGTACCGTACCACCCCTACCAGACACACTTCATACTGCTTCTATCAATCAGTCAGTGTGTTTGGCAGTGTGTCAGTTTTGCCAACAAAAATATCACATTATATTTATTTATAGGCCTATATATATATTTGGCCTATATATTTTTTTTTAAGTTGGTAAAAATTAAGTGTTTATCATTAAAACAGGAAAAATAAATTCTGCCAATGGTCTCTTCAACTTAATTCAAAAATGTTTCTCTTTGAGTCTAATGATGTAGAAGTTTTTACCATGAAGCTTACACTGGTGATGTACATGAGAGAAAATGGATTTCACAGTAAATTATGTAATTTTCAGCAGTAAAAAATAAAGTGATTTAAAGCATGTTGTTTTGTAGAACATCACAGTTATAGGCCTATATGATATGAGAACAGTAGGGCCTGTTTATAGGGAGTACGTGTTATTTAATAAAAATATAAGTATATTTTCAGAATGACATAATTTTTCTTCTCAAACAAAGTCAGTGGGGTAAAACGCCTCCCAGGGGACATTGGGATATTAGTTATTATGTTCTGAACATCAAATCATTTGTTTTTCCATCAAATGTATTCTAACTAGTTGGTTGAATAAAAATATTTGGATTTTATATTTAAAAATTACCTCAATTACCTTTAAATATAAAAATTACCTGCATCAGGTAGCTAGTTAGCTAGCCAGTTAGCATCAGCTAACAAAATGTTTCAAATAGGCTATTATAATTTTGTAATTCATAATTATTGATTATATTCTTTTTAACTTTAAGCTAAAACTGCCTTAACTCTGATTTTGCTGTAAATGTTTAAAAACTGAGGGGCATTTTGCCCCATAGGTGGGGTAAAACGTCCCCTTGGTACAAATTTCATTTTGTTAAATATCTAATAACATGAAAACGCTGGACATTTTTCATACTTTGTTTATAATTGACGTCATTGTCACTAAAACTATGATAACTTTTCTGAACACATTTAACTTTTGTTGCACAGAAAAAAATTACACAGTCCTTAAGGGGGGCGTTTTCCCCCACTCTACCCTAAATATATATATATATATATATATAATGAAAACATGCTTTTAGAACTCAGAACTTCTTCCCAGTTCAAAAAGACCATTAAATGAAACTTAAAAGCAAAAATATCTCAAAATTGTTTTTGTTCCAAACAAACAGACTCTGTCTGCAATCCAGCCAAGCTACTCTAATGCAGAGCTTAACTCACACAGAACAGACTGCGAGCTGCATTAACAGTGAACTCATCCAAGTTCAAACCAATTTAAGCGTGTCAGCTGAGCTCTTCAGCATCTTACTGCATGATTTACACACTTCCTTCATTACATAACGATTCTGTACATCCTGCGAGACGGATTCCTCCTTCTGTTAACCAAAGCAACAAACACACTTAAGTGAATAAAACAACACCATTATGCAAATCACAGAGACTCTGCCGTGGCCGGTATTGATCGTCTGCCGGTTTGGATGCATCTTTAGAGAATGAAAAAAGAAAAAAGAAAAACACTTGTGGCGGTAAAAATGACAGACACACTGGCTGTCGGAGCAGTGGATGGGAAATGACCCGAGAGGTCAGAGGAACAGGAAGTCCACACGGACACGTACACAGAAATGAGAAAGAGAGGATGCCAGAGCTGCCCAGTTCGTTTTACATTTCAAACAAATGTATTCTTGTTCTGTCGAGGAGATGGTGGGAAGGAAGGATGTAGTTATATCAGAACTGACGCAAACAGGAGAAATAACAAGAATCAAACTCTCTCTGCTCATCAGGTGAGTCAAGATGGACCTCAAGGAACTTCTCATGGACAGACTACAAGAAATTCATTTTCTGTGCACAATTTTGGACTTCACACAAAGAGAAGCTGCAGATGTTCATTATTAATTTTTGCCTCCTGGCGTCAGGTGTGAAAAGAGTTTGGATCAGATTTCACAGTACGCTCTTAAAAACAAAGATTCCAAGTTTATTTTGTTTGCAGCAATGCCAAGAAGAACCCTTTTGGTTACAAAATAACTTTTCATTGAACTTCTTGTTAAGAACTATAGAGCTTTCCACTATAAAGAAGCGTTTGTGGAATGGAAAGGTTCTATGGATGCTAAAGGTTCTTCATGGACCCAGAGATGCCAAACAAGAACCTTTTAGATTTTTTTATTATTCACAAACCACCTCAAAATATGGGCAAACAGGACATCTTATGTTGTCAAAAAGATTTTATATGCAGAGAAAATTGAGCATGCACAGTCACACAGCGATAATGTAATATAGCAGTGTAGCTCATTTTTGACAGGAATGAAAACAAGGCTGTGAGGGATAGATGTACAATGTCTTTCATGCTAATAATCAACTAGATAATAGTGAAAAGTGTTTCCTAATTTTTAAGATGTTTTTTGTCCTTTTATTGTGCTTTCTGGAGCTCGACAGCACTCAAGACACTTTGCTAAACTTTTGTGTGCCACTAAAGTATGAAAATCATATACTTTTAGAATGAGGGTGAGTAAATGATGATGACAGAACTGACCTCAGATGGTCATGATTTTGGACAGAAGAGTGAACATGTGGCCTGACTGAAGAGATGAAAGATTTCAAAGACAGAAGCTTAAAACTAACCTTATTTAAGTGTTTGGATGATGATCCGGGTGAACTGTTGTTCAGATTCTCTTTGTCCGGCATTCCTTTTAAACAAAATAACCAAAATAAAATAATTATATGATGAATATAAAAGATCAAATCTTTAAGATCTAATATTGAGCAGCATCATTTAGTCAAGATCAGCAGATTCAGCAGAAGTGATAGTTAAGTAAGAAGATTAAATATAGTGTGTAAAGTCATCATGGGGCTGCAGGATGTGTGTAATCTTCAGTAATGGGTCCTGAGGGGCTGCGAGGAACAGCGGCAATCATTACACACACCACAAAATCTTTCTCCTTCAGGAGCAATAACTCCAGCCCTGGACAACAGCACATCCCTCTTCATACACGACGCTTACTGAATTACACACATCAACATAGAAATCTCAGACAAAAAGAAGAGTTTTAAAACTTTAAAACATGCTAGTTTACTTTAAATTATTTTATAACAGCAAAAAAAGGAAAAATCTCTTCTTATCAAGAGCTGATGGCAATGTGCCATGTTTGATTATGCAGAAGCACAAATGAAGAATAAGAGGTACAGCAGAGGGGAATGAAAGACATACAGCACACCACCGTTCAAAACTTTGGGGTCAGTAAGGTTTTTTTTTAAATGAACAAAGTTTTGTTAAGCAAAACATGCATTAAATTGATTAATGTGACAGTAAAGACACAATGTTACAAAAGATTTATATTTCAAATAAATGCTTTTCTTTTGAACTTTCCATTCATCAAAGAATGATTTTGAAAATTCAGCTTTGCATAACAGGAATAAATTACATTTTAAAATATATTCAAATAGAAAACAGTTATTTTAAATCGCAATAATATTTTACAATATTACTTTTTTCCCTGTATTTTTGATAATAATTGCAGCTTTGTTGAGATTAAGAGACATGAAAACATGATAAAATCTTACCAACACCAAACTTTTGGTGTATGCTTTGGTATTTTTCTCACAAAAAGCTATTGTATGATTTCAGAGGACATTTATCAAAGCATATACAGTACATTATACTACATACTGTATAATATACTTTCAATGTGATTTTTGCTTGATTTTTTACAGACCCTCATCACAATATGCTTTAGTTTTATGTAGAAAAAAATAAAGGAGTTCGGAAAACGTATCTTTTGTTTTAAAGAGTGAAAGATTTCAAACATGTGTGGAACGAAACCAGAGTGAGTAAATTACAATAGAATTACATAACACTTTATTTTAAGGTGTCCTTGTTACACGTTACATGTATTTACTATTACAACAACAATTAATTACACATAATTACATGCAAGTAACCCTAAGCCAAACCCTAATCCTCACCCTAACCATATAGTAAGTACATGTAGTTAATTAATATTACTCAGTACTTAAATGTGTAATTACACTGTAACAAGAACACCTTAAAATAAAGTGTAACCCAGAATTATCACTGTTGGGTGAACAAAGACAAGTGTTTGTACTTACTGTCAGTATTTGGGCCGCTCTCCATAACACCATAGGGAGGAACCAGCAGACCAGCCATACACAGACGATAATTCTGAAAGACACAAACACTCCAGTCACATACGAGAGGTGGCAAAAAGACATTGAAAAGAAAAACGAAAAGAAATGAATAAATTACTTAAAATAATAAAATAATGTCAACATGAAACTAAATTTGACCCTAATTACTCAGTACGTGTTCCTGGTCTTTTTGTACAAACTTCATCAGTTATTGCAAAGAAAAACAAGTTTGTTTTCTCAGTTTTTCATCAAAACTTTCCTTGATACCTGGCATCACATATGTCACTCTTTTTTCAACTCTTTTCTGCTAATCACTTGCTATATAGAGACATTTCTCATGATCCAATCATGTCCTGGTGGATAAAATCAAGTCCTGTCCTACATTTTTGGTTGAAAATCCCATTTCACTTGGAAATACATCAGAATGTGGACGTAAATGGGTTGTGAACAACATTTCGTATGGGTAGAAGAGCTGGTCATATATGAATAATAGACGCAGACACACAAACACACACACACACACACACATTTGCTCAGTGATGTAAAAGCTATAAGAGACATCACTAACAGCATGATCTTTGAGTAATGGTACACATATGAAAACCACCATAAACCTCATCCCCAACTGAGTCTGCTTCCTCACAAGGTTTTTCTCTTTAGTGCCTAAACATCCCATGAAATATCTTGCCATAGTCGCCTAAAATCTAGTTCAGCTTCAGAGTTGCAGCCCAGAACGATGAACTCATCGGAGCACAAATAAGAAAAGCAGTTTTAGAGGAAGAGTTTGGAGAGTCGTCTGTAATCTCTTTAATCAGGTCTGACTGCAGATCAGAAGGGATTATGCTGGATTAAATCAATATTTCTGAATCAAAGATCAGACAGCACACACATATGCACATTACTGACACAGAGCTCTTGATGTACAGTACACATCAAATACTATCACAGGTACCAGCTCTATATAGCAGTGGTCTTTCACACTAGATGCAATGCATTTTTATACCTTTAGCATTCATGCCTTAATATAAATATGTTAACTTCACAGTGTTAAAGATAGTAGACTTTAGCATACTTTTCAAAAGAGTGCCTATTACAGAAAAAAAAAATATTTAAAAGAATATTCTTAAGTGTGAACTGAAAGTAACATTTTTGGACACTTAATTACATGTTAATCAAAATTAAATGAAAATGCATTTTTGTTTAAATGTATATTAAGTGCAGTATATTTTTGATCCACTTGGGTAGGACTCAAGTACATTTACTACCATAGCAAGTTATTAAGAAATATTACTGTTTGTTTGTTTTTTTCCTTTCTTAAATACTTTTTTCTTAAAAAACAAATGTTGCGGAAAAAAGGATGATGGTAAGAGATCACACAGTTACTCGACATTTCCATTATCATCTATAACTGACATCAAATTCTAGACAGATAGATGGACAGATGGAGAGATAGTGCCATTGGGCAAGGCACTTAACCTTGGATTTCTCTGGAGGAGAGCGCTAGTATACTTTATGTTGCTTTAGACAAAAGCATCTGCTAATTATAGACACACGAGAGAGATTAGTGCCCATTTAGTGTTTGGCGAAAGGGTAGAAAGTCCAGCTTGTCCTGCTTGTTCATAATGGGTTTAAGACCTCGCCACATGCAGAGGTTTTGCACATCCCCAAAGACCGTATTCAATATGTCAATAAATTTAATTAACATCTGTTTTGATCCATCAAACCTAATACAGAACTGAAGATGTTTTACATCACTGTCTCTTTATAAAGGATTCAGAACTGAGAAAACGCAATACAGCAAGCAGCTATGAGCTGAATAATATCATTATATAGACAGAACATGACAGAATAAGCTGATTTTATTACTCTCAAAGCTGAAAGTTTTAGTAACAGGAGGTGCCAATAAATGAAGCTCAGTGACTAATGACACAGAGGCGGCCTGAGCCATTAACCAGGACACCTGGGACTGTTAATGTGGCCTTTCTGTGGCTCAGATGTGAGTGTCTGGGTCTCTGGGGAGTGGATGTCTGTCTGAGAGAGGACAAGTCATTATCTCTGACTGATGCATCCCATAAATCACACAACCCCAACCTAATCTGTCATTATGTCTATCGATAAATGACTGAACACTGAACACTGAACACAGCAGTCAGAGAGTGAGTGTGCATAAGGGGTTAGTTCACCCAAAAATGACATTTCTGTCATTGTTTACTCACCCTCAGGTTGTTCAAACCCTCATGACTTACTTTCTTCCATGAGTCAGATTTTTTTACAATGAACTGCATGAGATCATTCACAAAGCCAGTCTGAATGATTCAGTCATCAGATGGTAATCCAAGCCTCGAGTTCGAATCCCTACCTGAATTATCCGTTAACAATGGTTAACAACTCACTAGAGTGGAAGGTTATCAGTGATCAGAGGAAAGATTTGGATTACAGAGCACAAGTCATATGAACACATACTTTGATTTTTAAAGCTTGAAAGCTGCAGTCCACATTCATTGTTCTTGCATAGAAAAAAACAACCAATCTTCAAAAACACAGTCTTCAAAATTCTCCTTTTGTGTTGATCATCTGGGTTTGGGTTCACATTTACACATTTGACAGAAGCTTACATATAGCTATATATATTTTTTTTATTTGTTTTTGCTTTACTGGGGAATTGAACCCATGGTGTTGGTAGCACCATACTCTGCTGTTTGAGCTACAGGAAGGCAATCCGTATATATCTCACAGACTGACATGAGGAATAAATTATTACAGATTTTCATGCAACAACATTCAGACATGTCAAATTTTGCCTTCAGAGACGAAATGTGTCTTGAGGCCACTGTATATTCAGCCTTCTGAAATGTTATGTACTGTATGGCAATTAGTGTAAATATCATGTGACATGTCAAACCATAATAAGCAATCCTTTGCTTATTTAAATACTTAATTTAAATACATATTTAAATACATGACATACAAGTTTCACTCTTAAAAATAAAGGTGCTTCACGATGCCATAGAAGAACCCTTCTTGGCTAAATGGTTCCATAAAGAACCTTTAACATCTGAAGAACCTTTCTGTTTCACATAAGGTTCTTTGTGGTGAAAGAAGGTTATTCAGATTATAAAAAGGTAAGAAAGAGATGGTTCTTTAAATAACCTTTGTCTGAATAGTTCTTCTATGGCATCGCTGTGAAGAATCTTTCAAGCAGTGGCGTGCACAGACCTCCGGAGGGGCAGGGGCGAAATGCCGTTACAAGGGCACAATCGCGGACCCGTGGGAGGGGGGGGGGGGGGATGAGTGGATGGATTGGGCTGGGTGATGGGTTTGGTCCCCCTCGGCTAGGGGTGGGCGATATGGCAAAAATATCATATCACGTTTTTTTTTGTTTTTTTTATATATCACGATTCACGATTTTATCATGATTCTTTGTCATGTTGGTTTTTATATTTTGCAAGTTTTCTGAGCATTACAGCCAAACTTATTTCCCTATTATAAAGACAGACTTTTAAGGTAACAAAATATAAAAAAGGACGGTGGATATTTAGGCCAAAGTGGGTGAAGATAAAAATCTTTGTCATTATTGTCATTATCTTTGTTGAGAAAAATGAAAACAAATATACACATTACAAAATACACACAATATACAAATAAAATAAACAGTGTTTTATTTTCAGGTAGGCTACAATAGGTGTATTTAGCAGGAGCATTCAAGAAATTGAATGAACAAATATAAAAATAAAACACTATATAGATTGATTCCTATTAAAGCAACTGAATTAAAGTTTTTCAGTCAAGAGTAGTGAGTGATTTTTCCCTTTGTGTTTTGGTGTTTTATTTACATTAAAGGAATAATTCACCTAAAAATAAAAAAAAAATTGTGTTATTTTTAGACCATCATTTACTCACTCAAAAGTTGTTTTAGACCTCAATGAGTTTCATTCTTCTGCTAAACATACAGGTGCATCTCAATAAATTAGAATGTTGTGGAAAAGTTCATTTATTTCAGTAATTCAACTCAAATTGTGAAACAATTCAATGCACACAGACTGAAGTAGTTTAAGTCTTTGGTTCTTTTAATTGTGATGATTTAGGCTCACATTTAACAAAAACCCACCAATTCACTATCTCAACAAATTAGAATACTTCATAAGACCAATAAAAAAAACATTTTTAGTGAATTGTTGGCCTTCTGGAAAGTATGTTCATTTACTGTATATGTACTCAATACTTGGTAGGGGCTCTTTTTGCTTTAATTACTGCCTCAATTTGGCGTGGCATGGAGGTGATCAGTTTGTGGCACTGCTGAGGTGGTATGGAAGCCCAGGTTTCTTTGACAGTGGCCTTCAGCTCATCTGCATTGTTGGGTCTGGTGTCTCTCATCTTCCTCTTGACAATACCCCATAGATTCTCTATGGGGTTCAGGTCAGGCGAGTTTGCTAGCCAATCAAGCACAGTAACACCATGGTCATTGAACCAGCTTTTGGTACCTTTGGCAGTGTGGGCAGGTGCCAAGTCCTGCTGGAAAATGAAATCAGCATCTCCATAAAGCTTTTCAGCAGAAGGATGCATGAAGTGCTCTAAAATTTCCTGGTAGATGGCTGCGTTGACTGTGGACTTCAGAAAACACAGTGGACCAACACCAGCAGATGACATGGCAGCCCAAATCATCACTGACTGTGGAAACTTCACACTGGACTTCAAGCAACGTGGATTCGGTGCCTCTCCACTGGTCCTCCAGACTCTGGGACCTTGATTTCCAAATGAAATGCAAAATTTACTTTCATCTGAAAAGAGGACTTTGGACCACTGAGCAACAGTCCAGTTATTTTTCTCCACAGCCCAGGGAAGATGCTTCTGACGTTGTCTCTGTTTCAGAAGTGTCTTGGTAGCCCTTTTCCTGAAGACGTCTGAGCGTGGTGACTCTTGATGCACTGACTCCAGCTTCAGTCCACTCCTTGTGAAGCTCTCACAAGTGTTTGAATCAGCTTTGCTTGACTGTATTCTCAAGCTTGCGGTCATCCCTGTTGCTTGTGCACCTTTTCCTACCCAAATTCCTCCTTCCAGTCAACTTTGCATTTAATATGCTTTGATACAGCACTCTGTAAACAGCCACACCTTTCAGTAATGACCTTCTGTGACTTACCGTCTTTGTGGAGGGTGTCAATGTTTGTCTTCTGGATCATTGCCAAGTCAGCAGTCTTCTCCATTATTGTGGTTTCAAAGAACAAGAGATACTGTATGGATGGTCATTTATTGAAACTCAAATGTAAATATTCTAATATTTTGAGATACTGATTTTTGACTTTCATTAGCTGTAAGCTCTAATCATCAAAATTAAAACAAAAAAAAAAACTTTTGAAATGTTTTACTTTACATGTAATGAATCTAAAATATATGAAAGTTTCACTTTTTGAAATAAGTTACAAGAAAAAAAATAACTTTTTTCACGACATTCTAATTTATTGAGATGCACCTGTAAATGCTATTTTGAAGAATGTGGAAAACCAAACAGTTGCTGGTCCACAGTGACTTCCATAGTATTTTTTTTTCCAACTATCAAAGTCAATGTGGACCAGCAACTGTTTGGCTACCCAGATTCCCAAAAATATCATAATAGTACAAATAATGTATAAAGCAAAAAATGATTTACTCCCTGGCAATTTTCAAAAATTGTTTCTTAATGGAGAAGAGAGATATAATCTTAGGAGAGAGTGTAATTTTAAGCATCTTTATGTTCATACAACATTAAGAAGCTTTTGTATTTCTGTATGTGGAGTGAAATTGTGGAGCAGACTAAGTCTAGTGCTCAAGCAATGCCCAAGTGTGACCCAGTTTAAAAAGCAGTATAAACGTATGGTTCTTAGAATATATATGGAGGAAGAACGGATCTGATTAGGTGTTCATACAGATTATTTAGTTATAGTTTTTATTTAGGTTCTGCTTGTATATATACTGTAAATATATGTAGGAAAGTCAAAAGAGTGTATTAAGACAAGAATGAGATGATAGAGTTATGAAGTTAATTTGATGATTATTGTTATTGATTATTATTATCAACGCGGAGTGGAGAAGGGGTAGGATTAAATAAATTTATGCTTCTTCCTACTCCTTTTTGGACATGTATAAGTTAAAATTATTTTGTATTGTATTGTGTTGTATTGTTTTGTTTTGTTTTGTTTTGACTATATTTACATGTTCAAAATAAACGTTTCAATTAAATTCAATTTAAAATATCTTCTTTTGTGTTCAGCTCAAGAAAGAAATGAAAACAGTTTTGGGACAACATGTGAGTGAGTAAATAATGACAGACTTTTTTTTTTAGGGTGAACTATCCCTTTAATTACAGTCGGCAGCATGTTTAGTACTGTCCTTTTAAGACCTGCACCCATCAAATATACAGGCACGCATCCGTTTCTCTCAGCTGTTTACTTTCATTTTAGACATAACCAACTGAGTCTATACATAAACCTTGTGTGTTTTGACAGTATTAGCACAAAAGATAACTTAGTTCAGTTATCAGGCACTGTTTGACGGGCTTTTTCGTGCGCGCGCTTTGGGTGTATGTGCACAGAAAAAAAAAGCGCACGTTTGACCACCGCGTGAATGAAACGTTTAACCGGCAAGGCTTTAAAGCAGATGCAAATAATGTACTTTTTTGATTGTGAATAAGTGCAGTGTCCCGTGAGAGTAACTCTACCGCTGAGTTAACACTGATGTGAATGTATGTCGCGTTGTACAGTATATTGATATGGCGGCCAGAACTGCAGCTGATAGAATGTGCTCTGTAGCACGATACTATGATATTGCTTCAAAAAAGCAGATGGAGACATTTTTATCATCCACGATCAAAAATCATCATATCGAACACCCCTACCCTCGGCAGAAATCACAGACTGGGGGCACCGGACCACAAGGGCACTTTACCGTCGGACCTCAAAGGGGTAGGGGCTCGATTCTAAACTCTAGATAAGCACATTTAACATAAATTTAAACAACAATGCATTTTCATTTTATTTGCAATTAATGTGCAGTTAAGTGTGTTAAAACATTACATTCCCTTTGTAGGCTACTTAAGTATATTCTTTTAAAAGTATATTATTTCCATTATAAGTAACCTTTTTAAAAGTATGCTAAATTGTTCTTCTTTTTCAAAGTGTTAAAATAAATGTATTTTCCAGTCATCTAAGGCATCTCTTCCTCATCTCTGGAAAGGAAGCGCTCACGTTATACAGCTCCAGTACATCTGACAGTTCAGTGCAGAGCACTAATTGGAAATGACTCTGCCTCTGTCATGGTTCTATTGTATTTGTAATGATTTTTCTTTGTATGGTAATCAGTGGAACTGCACAAAGCTCTCCTGAGGAGAGTTATATGCAACAGTTATATTTAATGATGATAAAGACAGTTGTTAGTGTGTAAAACTCATTCTTCCACTGATCATCAGAATGTGCTCTTGAACAATTATGTGAAAGCAG
Source organism: Schizothorax lantsangensis (assembly GCA_027422415.1). Lineage (NCBI taxonomy): Eukaryota > Metazoa > Chordata > Actinopteri > Cypriniformes > Cyprinidae > Schizothorax > Schizothorax lantsangensis. The sequence continues at coordinate 12,028,607 of CM049848.1, forward strand.
GCCCACAAAAAAAAAGGTCACATTTCTGCACCAATTTTCATGGAATATATGAAGAACGTTCCATACTGTACTTTAAACCTGGTAAAATGGAACTGAGAGTACATTACACGCTTATCAAAGTATAGCCAAAATATTCAGTATTATAAAAACACAAGGGGTGAGATGTGTAGAATTGTGAATGGCTGCTGTGTTTTCTGCAGACTCAGATTGTGTGTAGGTGTGCTGAAGTACAAAAGCACAGGGTCAAAGGTTACAATTCCAGCAAGTACACACTTGTCAAAACCACAACAGACTGTCTTTAGGTCAGAGATATAGACTTGTGCATCGCACCATGTGGTCCAGCTGTCTCTTCTCCTACTTTCCTGTACTTTAAAGGTGAAAAAGCCCAAAAATGTAATTAAAATGTCTTTTAGGACTGAACATGACTTTAGCGGTTTCCAAGACGATTTTTGGGAGGAATCTGTGTGAAGTAGTCTGGATCTTCACATGTGTTATGTTCTGTATTAGGCGGATGTTAAAGGCAATTAGAGTGTCGTGTCATGCAGATTCAACTAAAAGTACGCTATTTAAAGGAAGAGAAGGAAGACGGAAGAAGAATTTATCTTTTTTCTAAATTTGATTACGCATTTCTGTATAGTGGAACAAACCTTTACATTTGCATTAATCCTTGCAGATGTATATATATCAACAAATAGTATTGTAGGCTATTTATATATAATAATATATAAATTATATATAATATATATATAATAATATAATATTTAATTGGATTATTGTATTTATGCTTAATGCCTTACAGATCACAATTAAGAAAAAAGTATTTTGGAACCTTGTCACTTTACTGCATGTTAATGCTTATTACTACATGGGTTACTTTCAGACATTTTTATATATATATATACACAAATACTGAAAGTTCAGGATTTTTTTTTTTTTCAAATAAATGAATATTTTTATTTGCCAAGGATGCACTACATTGATTGAAAGTGACAGTAAAGATATTTATATAAAAAGGTTTCTATTAGAAAATGTTTTCTTTTGAACCTTCTATTCCTTAAAGAATCCTCAAAAAATTATACTTATACTTAAATATATTAAAAGAGAACATTGTTTTATTATTTTATAATTGTAATAATATTTATAATATATTCATTAATATTTATAATATTGTAGCTTTCTAAGCTATCAAAAATACACGGAGTCAAGATTGCTGCATAAGACCAGAACAGTCGTATTTATTAGAACCTTTTTGCGTCGTAACCACGCATCAACAAAACACCCTAACTCTTAAAGGGGATGTGTCAAATGTGCATGTGTGTGCAGGTGATGTGAATTATGTATCAGTGATGCATTAGTTGCTTGTATCTGCCCCTACAATATAATATTAACATTTATTCCAAGTAACACAAATGTATTATGCTTTTAGTTTTAGTAAAGCTACCCTGCATATGTGCTGCTGACCATATAAATCATATATGCTATACGCTAAACTCTAATGACCTACATTATGTACAAACAGCAACAGAACATGACAAATTATCCATCATCCCCTGGGGCTTTAGTGGGACGCTGTGATTGGTGGAGACAAGACAGCCCAGAGTTGCTTAGAGCAGGCTGATATACAATTACACAGTCAGATACACAAACAGCACACACAAAATAACATGTTTAAACAGTGTTTCTACAGAAATAAATACAAAACAAAAGTCCTTATAATTAGATCACTGTGGCTGTGCAGTGCTGTCAATAAAAATAAAAAATAAAATACCGCCTGATGCTCAAGACAGTAATGAGTTCAATTCAAATTGAGTTTCCAATAGCGGGAAGACCCTGACCCTCAATACTCACAATACAAAATAACACACACACACACACACACACACACACACACACACACAAAGCTGGAAGGAGACAATGGAGTACTGTATGTGAAACACAGCATATAAATATCACCCACACATGGCCACTCACTCAAACACATAATGATGAGACACAATAAATACAAGCACATTAGACAAGCACACACACACACACAGCTGATATACAGATGTGCACACATGTGCTGCAGAGTGATATTGAATGTGGCAGGATTTGTTTCTTTAAGTTGCAGGCATTCGACCTGAGCAGAGTAATGAGTAATTGTGTGTGAATATCTCAAGCAAACTCTTACATAACCCACCTCTACACTTTCACAAGCCTCTGAGAATCACAGCTCCGAACAGACAGAAAACTCACCAGATCAGCCAAAACAGATCTAGATTTAAAAATACCAGTGTTTCTATGATATCCATTATATAACCAAGAAATATATCTTGATTATTTAGATGTAATTGTTTGGATTTTTTGTTTTGTTTTTAATGATGTAAATTTGATATAAATTTTACATTTATTTAATCAATTAATACTTCACTATACCATTTAAAGGTTTGGGGCCAGTAAATTATTTTTTTAAATAAATTAATATACTTTAATTCAGGGTGCATTAAATTGATCAAAAATTACACCGGACCTTTCAAATAAATGCTGTTCTTGAAAAAATAATCTTTTAAAAAAAAAATCATGTGATTCAAAAATCACAATATTGCTTTTTTTTTTTACTGTGGTACTTTATTTTACAGTATGTGCACTCTTGTGTACATACAGTGTATTTATCTAAGAAATTACTGGGTAATATAAGGTAACTACATGGGTTAAGGTTAGGTTTAAGGGTAGGTTCAGGGTTAGTACCTAGTTATTACCCAGCTATTTACTATAATAAGTACATAGTATGTGGAACAGGACTGTAAATAAAGTGCTACCATTTTTACTGTATTTTTGATCAAATAAACGCATACAGCCTTGGTGAGCATACGGGACTTTGTTATCAAACCAAGAGTTTTGCTCGTCTCACGGAGCCTGTTCTCCACTCACATAGAAATACCGAGGTTAGTTTTGGGAGGGTAATGAAACCTCACATTTGATAATCTCCTCATTAGTGCTTTTACTATATTGATTACATCTGTATCAGTGCAGAAACCCAATATATCAACAGGAAATGAAAGCAGTCCTCGCTGAAATAAGCCATTGTGTAGCTGGTCTGCACAACTGTTATGCAAACAAGAAAAGAAAAAGTTTATAAAGACCATCTGTGATATCTATGCCACCCTGACAATAATATACAGAACTAATAAGAGTGTCCATCGCCATGACAACAGTAGCCTGCTTCTGAGATAATTAGAGTTTGACTTTGGAGTTTTTGGACTGTAAAGATGAAGGAGTGTTTCCAGCATCAGCGGGGCATCTGACCATTACCAGACAGTATCCATGATTAACTGCTTGCTGGAAATAACAATATGCTGTTTAGTATTCAGTAGCCCTCTACTTTGAATTGGTTTTCCAACCAACAAAACCTCAAATTAATTATTTTCAGTTTAAATGCAATGTATTATCATTGGAACCAACAAATAATTAAAATATCAATTGCATTTTCTGGATAAAGCCTACAGTTACTGATCATTAGGATCATTATAAAAGCACAAATATAAAGTCAAACTAATGCCTCAATTAGGAAGAAGGTACAATTGTTAGGAGATGAAAGCCACATCAACCATCCAGGGACCTCACATTTCCGAAGCTGAGAAAGATACAGCAATCAACCAGAAGATAGATGCCATTACGCAGAGAGATCCATGTCTGGGGCAAAAAAGCACAATAATGACGCAACTGAGATATGAGGACAGATGTCATGTCAGACGAGAGCAAACAGAGCAGTGTGGATGGGCAAGCTTCAAAGCTACACGGATGCAGGGAAACATGCAAAAGAAACGGAATCTGGGATCAATTCCATCCAGCAGGAAAAATATTCAAAATGGAGGTCTAATTAACACTGGACTGGCTCAAAAACAGACAGGTGAATGTTAATCTGAATATCTGGCATTATTTCAAAACTGCAGTGCACAGGTGTCACCCAAACCTGAAGGATCTGGAGCAAACATGCTGGGATAATGGGCTCCAGTCACACATCCACAGTGTGTGAAACTTAGTTACCGCAAAAGTCTGAAAGCTGTCAAAATGTGGCTTAATTAAATAACAAATTGTGGGCATTGAATAGTTACATTTGTGTCAGTACTGAAATTGACTTTCAGAAATAGACTTTCCTTGAGAAATATTCACTGGAGTATACAGTCTACCCTGTATAAATGATAGTTTTGCTCCAGTTTTGAAAGTTTTGTTTGATTTGCTTTTGTGAATGAGACATATTATACTCCAGTATGAGACAGTAGTGTATTCTCACTTTGTGTTGCTAAATAAAATATCAAAATGTTAATGCTATGTGCAAAACAATTATTAATTTTAATATTTTTATAATATTTATGTTAATACATATTATAATTTAATATACTAATAAAAATATATATATATTGTGTTAAAGCAATGCCAAAAGGAATTCCAAAATAATTGTACTTTCTGAAAAAGAAAACATTATATAAAGCTAATTCGGTAACACTTTAGTATAGGGACCAATTCTCACTATTAACTAGTTGCTTATTAGCATGCCTATTATTAACATATTGACTGTTTATTAGTACTTATAAAACACATATTCTGCATGACCATATTCTTACATCACCTAAACGTAACAACTACCTTACTAACTTTAATAAGCAGCAAATTAGGAGTTTATTGAGGCAAAAATTATAGTTAATGGTTTGTTAATAGTGAGAATTGGACCTTAAAATAAAGTGTGGATGTTTATTCAAATAGAATTTCTTTGTTGTGAAATAAGTTTCACAGAGAAATAAAATGGTTGAAGGTATGCACTCTACTACAGCATGATGCCATATCTGAACATGAAAAGTTAAGTTAACTTGAGCATTTAATGAAATTATGATTGAAGTATCAAACACATGCAAAATAATCAGTGCTTCATTTGAGCTAACATCACCACTGCAAAAACTATTTGTGACAAACTTGCAATGAATTTGTAGCAAATTTAATTTGCCTGAAGAATACCAATGTTTAGCAATGGAGGTGAACTTACAGTAAAACTTTGCCACTATCAGCACATAGTTCTTTGCCAAACAATGCAGATTTGTAGTGCACAACAGAATTGCAATGCACAACTGACTTTGCTACAACTGCAAAGACTATCTGAATGTGAAGATATGAACATGTGGCAATTTTGCAGGAACGTTCACTAGAATTTGCCACAGGCGTTTGGCAGAAAACTACTACAGACTTTTTGTAAGGTCACTTGCTATAGAAAGACAAACGTACAAGAAACATCACATTATACACTAAAAACAGTCCATAAAAATAGGGCCCAATGTATTGAATCAATATGAGGGAATTTTCTGTATTGATTTTTCACAGTTGTTTTACCCATATTTTAAATGACACATTGTGTCCCAGCTAACAGAGAACATTCTCAGAACGGTGGATAATGTTCTGTCAAGGTTTTTTCAAAGTTATGAACAAACATTCTAAATAGAACATTGTCCTTTAATAATTTTCTCAAAATAGTAGCACAAAAATGTTATTTATGCATCATTCACAGAACATTTTATTCTGCAACATTTTAGTTGGACATATAACGTTTTCAAATGTTACTACACTCTAAAAAATGCTGGGTTATTTTTAACCCAAATGCTGGGTTCAGCCTGTTGGGTCATTTTATTGGGTTGTTTTTTCATATTTTTACCCAGGTGCTGGGTTATTTTATTTTTTTAACCCAAATGCTGGGTTCAGCTTGTTGGGTCATTTTATTGGGTTATTTTTAATATTTTTACCCAGTTTCTTAACGTAGTTTTTCTGTAACTAAGTTGCTGGGTCATTTTTAACGCTGGGTTATTTTTTTCTACCCAACCGCTGGGTTGAGCCTGTCTCCGATTAAGCAACCCAGCTGCCGAGTTACAGTCAGAGAGTGGGCTTTTTGAGTCCTCTACAGGAGAGAGCGGTTCTCAACGCCACTGCCGCCAATTTGGAAATAATCTTTCTGGGAAATAAAAGGTTTGTATACATTTTATTTAATTTATAAAGTCTTTAATGTGGTGTAAATTATATTATTTTACACAACGCAACATAAGGACGAGTCAGACAGCTGCGTCAGCTGCGGTCGTTTCATGCTGGAAATGCCTTTTGCCTTGCATAACATAAATGGAGTTTATTTGTTATAATACGGAGTTAAATTTAATTTGATGTTAAAATATGTTCTCTAATCTCAGTAATGTTGTTTATGGGCAGGTTATGGAGTCAGTCATGCCATCTCTCAGCTAAGAGTGAAACGCGAGGCCGCGGTCTGAAGTTCACAGTTCCCCCGCGAACAGCATCCCTTCACCAGCTCAGATCGGTGACACACCGGCACGAGAATTAGCACTATTTCGGTAAAAAAGTGATTACAGAGAACGGTTGAGTACACTTAAATTAAAATGCTACTTTTAAAATGTATCTTTTTTATTTCTAAAATGCTTGTTAAGCGAGTTATGTATGTAATATTGTAAACTATGCTGTATTCACCCAAATAAATTATTTTTTCTTGTATTTTGTCCATGGGTGTTCTTGCTTAATAAATGTTCATCATTTGATTATTGCTGTTGCCTATAGTAATTCTCTGTGTGGTTTTTAATTTCCAGCCCATTTTAAGCCAGCAATATAATAATTTTTAGACAATAAATGACTTAAATAAAACAACCCAGCATGGTGGGTAAAAATGTTTAACCCAACCAACTGGGTCAAAATAACCCAGCATGTGTTCTGTCTAATATTTACCCAACGCTGGGTGCCAAAATGACCCAAGTTGGGTTGTTTTTAGCCCAGCATTTTTTAGAGTGTACTCATTTCTGAACATTCAAAAGTAACATTCCCATAATGTTTGCTGAATAATAAAATGGAATGTTTGTTTACACTTTATTTGAAGGTGTCCTTGTTACAGTGTAACTATACATTTAAGCACTGAGTAATATTAAGTAACAACATGTACTTACTATATGGTTAGGGTTAGGATTAGGGTTTGGCTTAGGGTTACTTGCATGTAATTATGCATAATTAATTGTTATTATAATAGTAAGTACATGTAAATGTGTAACAAGGACACAGTAAATTAAAGTGTTACCAAATGTTCCCTTAATGGTCATATAACCAAGAAAAAATCATTTTAACAAAAAAAAATTGGACATTTTAAACATTCAGAGAACATTCAAAATAATGTTTTCATAACTCACTGAGAACATAAGCAAAACGTTCTTAGAACATATTTTTGTTAGCTGTGATTGTGTTGTTTTAGGGTTAAAAGAAACCTAACACACAATATCCTGTCAGAAAATTAACAGTATAGCTTTTCAGTCTTTCAACTGATTTTTTTCCTTACAGTATAGGCAGCAATATGATAAACCGTTACATTTTCTCTCTTTCATGCTTGACATACAAATGCATCTCATAATTGCGCTTCACTGTACTTTTTTTCACTGAACACATTCATTACATAATTCACATACAGACATTCTCAGCATAACCTGTTCTCCTCTCACAAGACCTCACCTCATTAAAAACAACACAAGACTTCAAACCTCAATATAAACCTCAGTGTCTCACACACATGCAGTCCACTGTCCTAAATCTATCAGTGCAGAAAGTTCATATTACATCCTGAGATAAAAACAATCAAGCGCACATTCAAACGGTGCCCTCAGAGTCACAGAATACGAACCTGAAATAAAGCAAAGCAGATCAAGTGAGTGCTCAGACACTTACCTACAGTAGTGAACGACGCATGAGTGACAGACTGAAGCAGTCAGTGCGACTCTATCTGTCTTTTTCTCACTACTATTAGTGTCTAATACAGAGAGCTCTAAACAACAGCTCAAGCATGCTGTAGTGCGTGTGTGTGTGTGTGTGTGTGTGTGTGTGTGTGTGTGTGTGTCCGAGCGGCAGGCAGAAGAGAGTGCTGATGTAGTGAGCGTGTGAGTGTGTGTGTGTGTGTGTGTAGGGCTGAACGGGCAGCTGACCCCCCTCCCTCTGAAAGAGGAGTGGTTGCTAGGCGATTGTAGTACTCCAATCATCATGGTCTGATGACTACTGACTGCACATGCACACAAACATACATGTGTAAAAACCATATTTTTGTTCAATAGAGATGAAGGTCTATTAATAATAATTACTTAATAAGCAATCATTAATTTTAATAATTCATTGTTTAAGATGAACCTGCACACAAAGTAAGTTTAACACTTAAAAACAAGCATATTTGCAGACTAACGTGCTTAAAATTGTGTTTGTTTGTTCAGGCATGTTAAAGGTAACAGGACTTCACTTAATAATTCAGTATTCTCAAGAAGATGGAAACAGACAAAGTGAAAGTACTCTACCATCTGTACTGATGTATAATATATGAGATAACGACTCATTCAGAAAAATATCAATACAATCTTTTGAAAATCACCTCAAAATCAACTATAAATCACTTCCAAAAATCTGGCTCATCCCCTTATTCACTTCAAAGTCATCCACAGAGCATGCATAACTCCTTAAGAGATTCAAAATGAAACTACAACTCACTTATAATTGCCATATTTGTAATACTGCATTACCAGGTACTTTTCTTCATATGTTTAATGTCAAATTGTTTCTAATCTATGGACTCATACATTTTGTTTTGTCCTCCTTACAGAAAATTGACTACATCCCCAATCCAGGTGTGTGTCTTCTTAATGATGACTCTGATTTATGTGCAAGTTTAATACAAAAGAGAATGTTATTTGCTGGTTTTACAGCTGCAAAGTAGTAATACAGAACTGTAGAACTGGTTTACACCGCATATGTGTGCAAAAACATATTTTGGATTCATGGCCTCCTTAAAATAGTGACTTGTTAGTGTAAAACAGCATGAATTAAAAAGGCCAAACCTGGGACCATTGATGCCTGGCAACATTTTTCTTCCACCTTATTGGATTATATAAAGGAATGGTCTCAAACTCAATTCCTGGAGGGCCACAGCTCTGCAGAGTTTAGCTCCAACCAGCTCCAAATTACTCCTGCTTGGAAGTTTCTAGTGATACTGAATACCTTGATTAGCTGGATCAGGTGTGTTTGATTAGAGTTGGAGCTAAACTGTGCAGAGCTGTGGTCCTCCAGGAATTGAGTTTGAGACCAATGATATAAAGGAATGGTTATGGTTTATTGGCAATATGTCTGTTATTCCTTCTTCCTTGATTGTTTGTTCCAATTATGTTATTTTGTTTATAATTGAAAGACAATAAAAAGTTGATCACAAAAAAAAAAAAAAAAAAAAAAAATCAATATAAATCAATCCAGTGGCGCAAAACCTATAAACATACATTTATATAGGGGAGACTGGGGCTAGTTGTCTCACTTTTCTCCAGTGAAAATTTCTCAGGGAAAATTTATTTCTGAAATTCAGTTTCTGTATTGACACAAAATACTATGACTACAAAAAGGCTGGATATTTCCATTGGCCTGGAAAAAAATAAAATAAAAAAAAAGCATAGTAAGTTTTCACAATGGGAACCCCCTATTTATTACACTGATCTGAATACATTTGTTTGAAACATGAATCTCTAAACAAAGCCAACTTTCACAATATATCTATATAACTATATAAGCTATTAATTATATTTAATGTGACTTGCACTCTCTTGTGAAAACAAATTACACTTTGGCATACTACGAAAGTTCTACGAAAATAATATACTTAAGTGTGAACTGAATGTAATGTTTTCATACAGTCAATTGTATGTTGCAATATTGCAATTTAATGAAAATGTTTTAATTTAAAAGTTTATTAAATACAATTAATTTAACTTTTGAGTGCTTTTTGACCCACTCAAGTAGGACTCAAGTACATCTTTATATGTAATTTCATAATCACTTCTATTGTCTTTGAAATATGGTTAAAGTACTGCTTAATGTTCTGACAAGCATTTATGGTAAACTAAAATATACTTTAATGTAATTTTTTAATTAAACTTGTGTTGTCATGCATTTATATATTTGTAATGATGATATTGCATTTAAGTACATTAAAAATGCATTAACTTCAAATGTAATGTCGAATAACTCACTACAGTTAAAATTATAATCAAGTACTTTACATGTGTTGTAGTATGTTAGTCAACACATCAAAATAAGTTTACTTCTTTAAATCCCGAATCAGCTGAATCATTTAAATCAGTTGTTAAAACAATGATTTAAAATGTACTTTAAAGTAAAACTTTAAATTTGACATTACAAAGTGTGGACTTTTCAAAAGTCTAATTAAGTGTGTTAAGAAACAGTCGTGAAAGTGTTTCTCTTTAAATATACTTAAGTGGCCTTTTATTCCATTAATATTAGCTGCAAGTATTTTTTAAATACAAATTTAAGATTTGAAGAAAAAAAAAAACATTTAAGTGCACATTCAGAACAATTAGTTGCACTTCTTTCTCACAAGCGCTGACCTGGCATTTATCACTATAAAACAGACCCCTACAATATGCCTGTATCATGTCATCATGTGTTTGGTGGTCTGCTTTGTGTCTTCAGCAAAACTGATTATCAGACTGAATGCGAGACACAGAGATGCTCTTTCACACCGAGGCTGAATTTTCAGCAGCATCATTACAGAAAGAGGATTTGTTTGCTCTTATAGTAAGTCATCTGAGCACCTGTTAGCATTGCTCTGGACGACAGCAGTAGCCTGGCCATGTGCGCTGATGAGACGTGGAATCGGACACACCTGCTCTCCATCACAGATCATCAAAGGACTGTGACCCAGTGAGTCATTCATCCTGGACATCCATTACCGGTTACTCCCGTTCACAAGTGTCTTCTTCTTCAGCTAAGGAAGTCTATGGCAGCCTGCAGAACCACTTGAGGGCATACAGATCTCAATATTATCCACAGCAAATTGGGAGTCTCTAACTCAAATCCTCTAGCATCACCAACTGCCCAAATCTGCACTCATGTTTATGCTAATAACTTTTGAACTGTAGGGCCCTATTCAGTCATAATAACGGAATTTACAGTATGACGTTGAATGTCACAGAATTTGCTAAATTTTGGATGAATAAATCAAAAGTAGGTCATTACACTTGCGTCAAAACGTGATTATGGACTAGTGTCTGTGAATATCAAACTGCGAAAAGACTATTTATGTGAATGAATGGCACAGATGCGCTGTTTGGTTTGCTACACACATACGCAGTGTTTTCAGCCTCTGCCGCCTGAATATATAAGTACATGAATGAACACACGAACATGATCTCTCGAACATAATCTCTCTATCGTCATATCACATACAAACAGAAACCTAAAGGTTTTCACAGTAATCGTCAAAATAAAAGTTTGGTTCAACTTGAGGTAGCCATGAGAGAAATATTACTTGCTGTAATGGTAGTGCTGCTACTACTACTACTACTAATAATAATAATACAATTATTATTATAGCATTTTTTAAAGGAATATTTACCAGAAAAATTATTTACCAGAATTTATTTAGCAGAAAAATGTAAATACACAACAAAGAAATTAATAATATATATATATATATATATATATATATATATATATATATATATATATATATTAGAGATACTTTTGATTATTAATATTTAATGAGACCATTAAAATGGAATCTGGAAGATTAATGGAAAACAGAATGTGGTAAAAGTTAAACTGAACTTGAGGGAAAAAAAAATAAAACATATTTCATAGGGTCTTAAAAATTTGATTTTTGTTAAACTTTTAACAAATTGCTGTTTAATATTGTAAGTTTCATGATTTCAATTAATTAGACTTTTACAGAAAAAGTCAAATGGAAAAAGCGGAATTTGAAAAAAAAAAAAAAAATTGAATTTGGGGAAAAAAATACAACAAATTTCATAGGGCCCTAGAACTGTAAGGGCTAGAAACAAAATTCTTATTTTTTCTTCTTTAGCTCCTGCCAGGTCGAGTGCATAAGGAACCATGTCTACACCGGACACGAGCGGTGCAACACAACAGAAGACAATAGAACCGTATCATACTTAGTGGTGCTGTCTACACTGGATGTAGTGCACGACACTACACAACAAATCTACAACAGTAAACTGGTGCCTCCTTCTATTTATGATGTACTGACACAAAGTACAAATGATTTGCATCAGTCGCTTTGTCGCATACAGTGTAGACAGCCTCAAGCTCAACTGTCACTTCCGGTCTAGACACGGTAAGGCTATAACTCTGCAACATTTTAGGATGTTGTATTTGACCATAAATCAGACTGGTCTGGTTCGGTGTGGCATACCAAGTTGAATGGTAGCCAATATTCCCATGTTTTTTTTTTTGTGTGTGTGTGTCAGCCATTTTGAATTTTGTAGCAAAGTACTGTTTTTTTTTTTGCTGTTTTTTTTTAATGCATAGGCTTATCACTACCAAACTTGATTTATGTCTTTCGCACCATGGCCTGAAGCAACCTCTGAAGTTTTTGGTGCCACCTAGTGGTCACAAGATATAACAACATAATTACATAATCCAAATTTACATAATCCTACAGAATTCAATGGATATTTTTCAACAGTTGGCCATTTTGGCCATTTAGGTAAAAAACGTCTCTAACCATGGTTCCCAGAGGGAACGAGATGGTGCTTTGAAACGCTTTGGGAACGCCTTCAGCGTGACCATGCTCTGAATAACATGTGTAATCAGTACAATGTATGGGTGAGACATCACAGGCGGGGTGACGTAGAGACCAGGGAGCTTAAAAGCATGTGCAGTGGATACAGCGGCAGCTTCTGGTAGAATGAAGGAAGCACTCGCAGGGATGCTGGAAGTATGGCAGTGAGACACAGCGTCTCGTTCCCTCAGGGAACCATGGTTACATGTGTAAGCTAGAGACGTTCCCCTTCAGGAACTCGAGCTGCGTCAAAACGCTTTGGGAACGAGTATGCCCATGCTGCCAGACTTGCAAATCACCTGCCTAGTGTGGAAGAGCACAGCTAAGGTGAGCGAAAAGAAGCCAGGTGTGGCGCAAAATGCAGGTATAGAACCTGACAAGTAAATGGAGTGGACATCCCGCAACGTCCTGAAGGCCAACTTCTGGAGGAGTGAGCCTTGACTCCCAAGGGAGAGGGGAGATCAGAGGACTCAAGGCTATGGAATAGCATCCCGATCCACCACTTAGCATAAACTTCTCCTGGGCGGAGGCCTCAGCCTCAGCACACTGCAGAGGAAACATGTAACTAGTGGGTCTCTCCTGAAAGACCAACCACCAAGAGAGGCGTGGTAAGCAGCTAGGGTCGCCACGGAAACCTTCAAGGTGGAGTGGGATAACCCTGCGGAGAACCATACCTGCAAGAACTCCAGCACTGAAACCAACTGGGCAGTTAACTGGATTGAGCTGGTGGTTGCCGCATCAAGAAGTGAAGGTTCACTTGAAGGAGTACAGTTTCCTCGTGGAGAGAGCTCTGGACTGGAGCATGGTCTCAGCAACCTCAGTTGAGAGACCGGAACCTATGAGCTATGCCCCCTCAGGGGCCACATCCACAGTTCCAAAACTCCAGGCAGGGGGAAGGCCCTGCCTGAGAGAGGAGATCCCTCCCTCCTTTCAAGAAGGGAAATAAGGTCTGAGAATCATACTCGGCCCGGTCAGAACGGGGCTACTAAGAGAAGACGGACCCCGTCCTGGCACACTCTCTCCAGAACTCACGGGAGCAGAGCAATCAGGGGAAAGGCGTACAGACGAAGCCTCGGCCACGTCTGCATTATGGCATCCAGCCCAAGCTGGATGTGTGAGGGAGAACCAGAGTGGACAGTGCGAGGTCTCTTGAGTCGCGAACAAGTCCACTTGAGCCTGGCCGAACTCCCTCCAAATCTGCTCCACCACCTCGGGGTGGAGCCTCCATTCCGTGGGCCTCGGCCCCTGCCTCGACAGGATGTCTGCTCCCTGATTGAGATGCCCAGGGATGTGCACTGCTCTCAGCAAAAGGAGTTTCCCTTGGGCCCACACAAGGCTCTGGTGCGCCAGCCTGTAAAGGGGGCGTGAACGCAGACCTCCCTGGTGGTGATGTAAGAGACCACTGCTGTGTTGTCATGCGTACCAACACATGATGGCCTCTTAGGTCCGGGAGAAAGTGTTTCAGTGTTTCTAGCATCTCCAGGCAGTTGATGTGCCACGTGAGATGGTGGCCGCTCCACAGACCGCGGGCTGAGCGGCCACTCATGACTGCTCCCCAACCGGTGTGGGACACATCCATCGTTAGCGTTACGCGATGACAAGGAGCTCCCAGCACCGGGCCCTGAGACAAGAACCAAGATTTCTTCCACATGTCTAAGGCACGTAGGCATCGCCGCGTGACCTTGATAATGCAAAGCAGATTTCCCCTCGGGGAAAAACCCTTGGTCTTGAGCCACCACTGTGGGGGTCTCATGTACAGCAGGCCAAAAGGTATCATATTGGACGCAGCTGCCATCAGACCCAGCAGTTTCTAAAACCGGCCTTCTCTCTCTCGTGCGACTGCAGTGAGGACCAGCTCAATTCGAGCAGGAGACAGATGTGCCTGCATCGTGGTTGAATCTCACACCACACCCAGATAAGTGGTTCTATGTAATGGAGAAAGCACACTTTTCTTGGCATTTAGTCTTAATCCCAGCTCTTTCATATGGGCAAGAACGACATCTCGATGCAAAACCACCGTCTGCTCCGATTGAGCTAATATCAACCAATCGTCGATATAATTCAGTATGCGGATGCCCTGGAGATGCAGTGGAGCCAGAGCAGCATCCACACACTTCGTGAAAGTGCGGCTTGTGAGTGCAAGGCCGAACGGAATAACCCGATATTGGTAAGCTTCGCCCCCAAAAGCAAACCTCAGGAAATTCCTGTATTGGGGAAGGATGGAGACATGGAAGTATGCGTCTTTTAGATCTATCGTAACAAACTCGGACCTGATCTGAGACACGACCTGTTTGAGTGTGAGCATCTTTCAGTCGCATGACTGAGCGGTTCAACTGATGCAGATCTAAAATGGGACGCAATCCCCAATCCTTCTTCGGAACGATGAAGTACCGGCTGTAGAACCCGGACTCTCTGTCGAGAGAAGGGACCACCTCGATGGCCTCCTTCCTCAAGAGAGTGTTTACTTGAAACATTGAAACGAGGCAGAGGAGAACCGAACTTGTTTTTAGTTACTGCAGGGGGGCACTGGCCATCCACAGAAAAAGAAAATAATTAAAACAGTAAACAGCCAAGGGACGTAACTTTGAATGGGAGATGGATCGGTTTGTGAAAGGGAAGAGAAAAGCCATAGATGAAGTCGCACAGACCTAGGCAGGTGCTGGTAATTCAAAACATAAAGCCAAACGTTATGGGCTCCAACTCGGTTAACTTTATTGTTGATTTTTCTGAAGTAAATAACATTACATGACTATTCACAAGCTGTTTTATTTACAGTATAAATGCTTGGAAATAATAATGTTTTCAAGTCCATTCATTATTTGTAGCATTATTTGTAGCACGCAAGCCACCCAATAATCGCAATAAGCTTTGTGCTTTGTTACTTTTATTATAACACAAAGTCTCAGCCTTCAGTCAATTTTATGATAAAATACAAACAATAAATGTGTTTTTACGCTCTTTAATTTGTAGTGAGATAACTATATGTTCAAGCGGCATGTGAATCAATGATATTTTCCTCTTTAATATTTGCAGCACGAAATAAACATGAATAAATATTTGAATGCATGTTAAAAGAAATCCGAACAATTTAATACAGACGAATGTCTCATGAAATCGAACAATCAGAGTTTCAAAAAACAATAAGCCTATGTTTTATAGCTGTTTTTCATATTAAATGTGAAGAATGACAGGTTGGATTCCACACTTTTTCTGGCAGAGTATAGGTGGAATTTTCACATTAACTTCACGCAATATAACATGATTTTATTATCGTAATTTTGAGTTTATTCTTAGAATATTATGACGTTAATCTTATTTATTTAGTTAGTTATTTGTTTTTCAAAGTGGCACAAATGCTGCCATAGGCTACTTGTACTGCATACAAACACAATCTTGGCACAGCGGCCCAAAAAACAAATAAACAAACAAAAAAGTAAAAACAAAAAATTGTAAGGAGATATTTGAATTATTTATTAATAAACTAGTGTTTTCTGAGTGTCGCAAAGATGAAGTTGATGATCCTGACTCACCATCTCCTCATTGGACGTCCATCTTTACAGATTAAATAATGAAAGAGTTTTTGTTTTCGTATGTATCATGTCTGTGAGGCAAGTATTCGTGTTGGTGTCCACACAAATATTAAGCACCACAACTGTTTTCAAATGATAATGATTAAAAAAAGGTTTATTGAGCAGTAAATCAGTATATTAGAATGATTTCTGGAGGATCATGTGACACTGAAGACTGGAGTAATGATGCTGAAAATTCAGCTTTACATTACAGGAATAAAGTACACTTGCAATGTGACATAATTGCTTATTACTTTTGACCAATAGGTGACACTTAATGCTAAATTGATCTGGTGTGGTCAGTGTTGGGGGGGGGGGGGGGGGGTGACAATGACACGCATAAAGTTTGGTGTCGATATGCCAAAGTGTCGCAGAAATCATCAAATTTGACGATGAGTTATATGAAGATGGTTTGCGATATCAAAAATCTTTTAAAGTCTACATGAAATCAAAATTTACATTATCAATCTGTGCAGGTTAATCCACTAAAAAAATGGTTTGTCTTGGTAATCATTAATCAAACTCTGAACATTTGTTTCCGCTTGGATGGATTGGACAGAATATTCTTAAGCAGGCCCCTCCAACCGGTAGTTTGCTGTGAGGGAAAGATGGAGAGGAGGAGCCAGGGGCGTAGCGTCTGGGTATGCAGGTGCATATGGCCCAGGCAGATTGGGGGCCCAGCGAGCCGAGGGGGAACGAGACACTCAAGCCCTAGCCTGGCCCTTGTCCGACAGCTTATCAGAATTACCGGCCCGAGGCCGACTGGAGCCCATGTCCTTTTTCTCTCTCTCTTTCCCATTAGCTGCTGTTGCAGCCATTAAAATAGTTCAGGTTTGTTTTTTAATGGCAAAGTGGTTATATTTATTTTCGTTTCTTTATTAAAACTGCACTCTGTAACTTTTTTGGTTAAAAATTATACAAAATCAATATTTTAGCAAGTACATAACCAGCCAGTGTTCAAAACTATCACCTTACTTTAGCCCGATTCACATTGGTTAGCTTATGATAATGTTTTCTTATTTGAGTGGTACTGGTAGGAATTCGCGGGAAATTCAAGCATGCCGCTGCGTCATTATGTCACGTCTGTAAACATAAAGAAGCTGTCCCGGCTACTAGGCTATATCGCATGTGAGGATCCTGCAGGTGACGGATCATTTATAGCCTTTTCTCATAGCAGCTGGAATAATTAAATTTATCATTTTGATGGTGAATTGTAATCCATAAAGAATTATGTGTTTATGAAACACAATTGACTAACATTAGAATATATTCCAGTTTTAAATGTGCATTTGACTACAGATAGCCTGGGATTACACAAGTTTTGTATTTTAAAGAGAACCAGTTCGAAGGAAGAATAATTAGCTTTTTGGATTGAAATAATTTCTTTATATAAAATTCGAATGGTATGACAATTAGAGATTAGACTGTACAGAAATTGAAATCTGCATGTAACGCTAATACACACTACATACACGTTGTTAACATGAACAATTTGAGAACAAAGTAACGACCAGGCGGCCATTGACTGAGTTGAGCATATGTTTGATCAATTTAGCCTTCTCAAATCAACACGACTTGCCTAAAATAAAATGTATTGACATAAAACACTTCATGCATTTCACAATATTAATTAAAAAAATTAACCTAGATAAATGTGTGCTATGAAACGCATACCCAAATGTTTGTGCGGAGAGTGGAAGCTGAAAGCGTGCTTGGCAGGACATGGAGGCGCCAGCGCGATCACTTGCATTTTTTCTTAATTCTTTGATGAATAGAAAGTTTCAAAAGAACAGCATTTATTTGAAATATTTTTTTGTAACAGATGTAAAAGTATTTTCTGTCACTTGATCAATTTAATGCGTTCTTGCTTAATAAAATATTCATTATTTGTTTTTTAAGAATTGACTCCGTTTATTAATCTAGTTCAATGCTAACTTGTAAATACACTTTTGTTCATGAACATTCATGTTTGTCATATTACACTATCAAATGTTAATGTACACAACTTGAAATGTTGAAAATGTATATCAAAATGTATGTTCTTCTTCACCAGTCCAGGAATATTAACAGACACATTCAACAATGTCAACTGAAAACAAAATGCACACACAAACTGCTTGATCTGGGAGGATATTTTGGAGTGAAATAACCCACCTCAACCAGTCAAAGACCTTGGATAGAAATAGTGGAGCAGCAAAGCCACATTGAATTTGGCCAGTTCCTACGGACACGCTGCGTCTGCAGTGGAGTTTAATTCAGAGACAGGCAGAGGTCTGCGCTGTGATAGGATCTGTGTTTGTCTCAGATTAAAGGCCAGCTGTCGCTCTATAAAGGCACAGAGACATGCTGCTTCAAAAGAGACCACTGTCATTCAAGCAAACATCACAATTACCCAGCGCAGAGCTTCAGCTTTGAAATAGAAATGAGTTACTTACAGGTGCTGCTGGTTTCTGCCAAAGCTGTCTTTTATCTATATGAATACGGTTTCCTCTAAATGCCAATGAGCAGCCAAAACAGGAACACCAGGTACTATTTATAACATTGTTATATTGGTAATTAATGATAATTATGAATAGAAATAAACATAAATTGGAGATGCACATGGTATTGACCAAGATCATGTTATATTGGCCATCATATTGGTTATCGCTATAAATGATTTATTCTATAATTAGTGTCAGGCAAAATATCAGAGCATATAACTTTACCATAAAAAATATGGTAGCAACATTTTAAGTTATGTAGATTGAACTTAAATGTACAGTAATGTACTATTTACTAAAATCTTTTTGCATTTATAATATACTGACAGACACAGAAACTGAAAATCTGTGTTCCTTTTGCCATACCAGTTTATTACTTATAAGTATCTATTTCACATTCAGATTAAGTTTAATGATGATGTAATGATAGTGCAACATGCTGGTCGCATGTACAGTTGACGATTTAAAATATTTCAAAAGCTCAAAATCACATTCTAGAAACTTTCACATTCTAGAAAGTTTGCATATACTGTATATTATGTGGTTATAATAGACGGGTGTAAGCTGGTGCGGGTGGGATGGGAACATGGTCATCCTGCCCATCCTAAAATCCCCCTAAACACACAGACAGACACTCAATGTCTCTCTGGTTTCCTGTTAGTCAGCTCTCTGTGCAACCCACCCAGTGACCCAGCATTACACTACAAACACACACAAACCCGTAACCACAAACACACCTCTCTTTCCCAGCAGACATGTGGATAAGATCTATAACTGTAAAACGGAAAGGAGTCAGAAAGCATCCGAGCAGTCATTTGCTATTTTTGTTAAAGTAAGCTGACTGTAAACAACTGTAAGAAAAGCTCTGCAAATCAAAAATCAAAACGGCCACATTGCTAGTATTGAGGTGAACAATTAATTCTTGTAAATTAATCCACAGAAAAAAAAAAAAAGGTCCTTAAATAATCTGTAAATTTGCTTCTGCTCTGGAATGCCATTCCTTGTCAGATGACGTCAGTTTGATGTATTGGACTATCCTTAACCTCGGCCCTCCAACCGTTATTGAGAGATGGAGAGGAGCTGCACTAAAATAAACCCCCCTCCTCTATTCAATGTTCCATTTCAGTTGGAAATGCATCACAATACTGAAGTCAGCAGCAACTTCCCTTTCACATGGACTTTAAACAGACTCTAAACTGAATCTTAAAGTGATCAAATCATGGACAAAGGGATTTCTCCTGTTATTTTGTAATATGAGTTGTATGTATAATCTAGACATACTCCATCATTCACAATTAAAACGCCTTTTCCAGCACAGTCCACCCAGATCATTTAAGAAAACCAAACTGCAAAAGCAACTCATCTAATCACCACCATAGGCTTATTATATGACCACCACCAACATTTACATATCAACACCTATTCAGTATTCAGCAACTTTAATGATGACCATCAGTATAAACTATGCTGGTAAGCTTGTTACCCTTGTAAAGGAGAAGTACACTTTAGCATATTTAATAAAATTGCATGCTTATTACGGAAATAATATACTTAAAATAAGTGTGAACTGAATGTTTTCAGATACTCAATTGCATCTTAATTGCATTTACATGAAAATTATTATAGTTTAAATTTATATTAAATGCCATTAAACTTCAAAGTGTTTTTTGACCCACTTACGTAGGACTTAAGTAGGCTACTAATCTCTATATGTAATAATATCATAATTCTATTGTCTTTGAAATATGGTTTAAGTGTACTTCTGAATGCACTGACAAGCATTAATGGTAAACTAAAATATATTTTAATGTAATTTCTATTGAAACCTGGGTCAAACTTTATTTTAAGGTCCAGTTCTCGCTTTTACCAAATCATTAACTACGACTTTTGCCTCAATAATCTCCTAATTTGCTGCTTATTAATAGTTAGTAAGGTAGTTGTTAAGTTCATTGGGTAGAATTAGGGATGTAGAATATGGTCATGCAGAATTTGTCCTTTATAAGCACTAATAAACAGCCAATATGTTAATAATAGGCATGCTGATAAACAACTAGATAATAGTGAGAATTGGACTAAAGTGTTACTGAAACCTGTATGTTATGTATTTAAACATTTGTAATTAGACTTAAGTGGCCTTTTATTTCTTTAATATTCTATTATCTACAAAAACATTTTTTTTAGTGTAGCCTACTTAATATACTTATAACTCTTTACTAGTGTAATTTTAGGCCTTAAAGTAAGTGTTTGTATGTTTTCATAATCGTGTCATTAGGATAACGGTATAATAACTATAGAGGAATCTCAGAGGAATCTGGTGTTTGAGCTAGGGGTGGACCGATATGCTTTTTTCAGGGCCGATGCCGATACCGATTATTACAGACCAACTAGACCGATAACCGATATTTTGAACCGATATATGTCTGGTGTAAAAATGACAATTAATGTCAAAATTTAGAATAACAAGGGCTCTGACAAAAACTGCCTTCCCTGGTGTTGGTTGCACTTCTTACTCTTGTCTTCCTCCATGCATCCATCTACAATAAGGGTAATATAAAGAGAGAGTTAAAAGTGGGGCCACTGTAGGGCTGCACGATATATTGCATGCGATTGTCATGTGCATCTCTTCAGTAAAGCCGGTTCTGTGATTAGTATTAAATCTACATCACATGCTTTCCAACCCAGTAGATGGAGCGGAAGTTAATACACAGAGCTGTAGTTCACTGACAAGCTACGCAATTCATGCTCATAATCACAGATGAATCGCCTTCGATAATGAACGTGATGATGCGTAGCTTGTCAGTGAACTACGGCTCTGTGTATTAAATGCCGCTCCATCTGAAAGCAGGTGATGGAGATTTACTGCTAACCACAGAACCGGCTTTACTGACGAGATGCACATGACTATCGCATGGAATATATCGTGCAGCCCTAGGCCACTGTATGCTTCATGATTAAGCCTATGAATACTGTACTACAGCTAAACAGCTTGGGGAAATGTAAGTATTTGGCTTCACTAATTTACATGTTGGAAATAAATGTGTAATAGCATAACCTCTCATAATTCTTCATTAATTATTTTCTGATGATTAAATCATAACCTACAAGAGGTGACTATTCAATTCATCATCTAATGCACATCA
This sequence comes from Schizothorax lantsangensis, assembly GCA_027422415.1. Classification (NCBI taxonomy): domain Eukaryota; kingdom Metazoa; phylum Chordata; class Actinopteri; order Cypriniformes; family Cyprinidae; genus Schizothorax; species Schizothorax lantsangensis. Next base: position 12,050,424 of record CM049848.1, read on the forward strand.
ATTGATTAACTTAAAAAGCACAATGAATATAATAAGTGTAAATAATTTAATTGTCTTCATAGCTCCATTGTAGAAGTTAAGAAGACCGCAACTATTTTAATGAAACTATAACACTAATAGCCTGTTATAGGCACACTTGGTTCAATAGCCTATATCTTAATCTTGGCCTATGTGACAGTATCTTAATCTTGGCCTATGTGACAGTATCTTAATCTTGGCCTATGTGACAGTATCTTAGTCTTGGCCTATGTGACAGTAATTTCCATTAGTTTTAATTTACAGTGCAGTGCAAATGAATGCATAAAACATTAATTTCATTTATCTTTTAATCAAATGAGAGTTAAACTCTATTTTTGGCAAACAAATGGGTTTACTATTAAAATTAAAACATGGAAGAAATAGCGTATTGTGTGATTATTCTTTTAAACAAAGTTGTAATAATTGTTGTAGTAGTATTAGTAGATAAACCGAACTTTTATTTTGACGGGTTGCCATGAGGACCTCTTAAGTTTCTGTAGCCTATGTATGATATGACGATCGTTTTACTCAAATGAAACGGTCAAATGCTCATGAAGTAACTCTCAGAGCAGTTCTGGGGATGTTGTTCATGTATGTCCTCATTTAGTGAGACGGCAGATACTGAAAACACTGCGAGCGTCGCGCACTTCTGTGTGTGTGTGTGTGTGTGTGTAGTAAAAACCGCTAGGGATGGGCGATACCTCTTATTTTATTTTCGATCCGATACCGATATTTTCAAGCCCAGTATCGTCGATATCGATACCGATACCGATACCTGTAAACTAAAATGATCTTTTAAATTATTAAAAGAATATAATCAGTAATTATACTCACTTAATATTAGATTTTAAAGCCATGTTTGTTTTTAAACATTTCACAGGCCTTTTTTTGTTTACACTGTCAGAAATGAAATATACTAAAATTGTATTTTAGCCCTTTACTGGGGCAGTAACCTCAAAGGTGCACCTATACCCCTAAAAGGGAGCATATTAGTACCATACAAGTATGCATGCTTTAAGGGTATAGATAAGTTACAAAGGTGCACCTTTGAGGGTACCTCATGAAAAATAAACATGGTGTTACATACAGTAAGTACTAAAATGTATTATTATTATTATTATTACCATGGTAAATTTGTGGTTACTACAGTTTTACTACAAATACTGTGGTAAACTGTGGTTACTGTAATAAAACCATGGTTATTTTTTTTAAAAGGCTGCCAGAATGCTGTACTCCTAAAGGTGAAACTTTAGTATATTTTGTTTCTGACAGATTTATTAACAGCAATTACAGAACATAACACACATCCAAAGAACTTTTAACAACAGTTTAAATTTACTTACACAAACTAGCCTATTTAAAATAAATATTACATGTACACAAAAGTTTGGGGTTAGTAAGATTTTGTAATGTTTTTTAAATAAGTCTCATGCTCACCAAGGCTGCACTTATTTGAACAAAAATACAGAAAAACAGCAATATTGTGAAATTAATTTTCTATTTTAATGTAGGCCTATTTTAAAAAAAAATAATTTAAAATGCATCTGTGATCAAAGCTGAATTTTCAGCATCATTATTCCAGTCTTCAGTGTCACATAATCCTTCAGAAATAAATCTAATATCATTTGCTGCTCAGATAACATTTCTGATTATTATTGCTGCTTCATATTTGTGTAGAAATCATGATGCACTTTTCAGAATTAATTTTATATATAGTAATAATGATATGTAATGTAATGTAATAATGTGGCAATGGTTTCTTATGATCTACTTATGCTTCTGATGCTTTTGAGAAACGCAGCTCTATTTGAACAAACACAGCGTCCGCAGCGAAAGCTGTCTGTGATTGATTGGTTCTGTCTTTCAGCATTTGCGTGTGTTCCAATGAGCAGGAGAAATAGCTCTTACACAATTGTTCGCTAATATAGTCTATTTTTCCATTTAGAAGCTTATTTTATGCACAGAGTTTCTTAATAAATAAAATTAGTGGTTAAAAAAAATACACTTTAGAATCGATATTTTTATGTGAGGATCGATCCTTTCGATACAACATCAGTATCGAAAGTATCGATACTTTAGGATCGATCCGCCCATCCCTAAAAACCGCGCGTCTGTGCCATTCACATATACAGAGACGCGCAGAACATGCAGAATTCATATTTAAATAGTCTTTTTGCGGCTTAATGTTTACAGATACTAGTCCGTAGCGCGAGTCGATTTAAATGTACTGACCTACTTTTGATTAATTCATCCAAACTTTGACAAATTCCGTGACTCCACGTTATACAGTAAATTCCATTTATATGACTGGATTCCGCGATTCCGTCCGGGTTTTCCCCATCGCGGAAACCATAAATAGATAATATTGAGGTGTTTTGCAACTTCAGTGTAGTGGATTGTGATTTATTGCAACTTGAGCAACGTCTGCTGCTGCCTTTGAGAGACAACTGATGCGTGATCACTGAAACAAGCAGCTCCAGTTAGCAAGCGCTTTCGGTGTGAGAGTGCCTTTAGTCTCCCACGCTGATTGGTCGGACTCGTGACTCCCAACAAATCAGATGCGCGGTGGGTGGAGACTGCTCTAGCCCACAGCGTGGTGAGCTCCGACAGGCTGCATAAGAGCCAAATAGCGCGTTTCAAAATTAAATTATTTTATCGGCACATCGATTTTGAAAATGGCCGATACCGATTATCATAAAAATGCTTAATATCGACGGCGATAATCGGCCAGGCCGATAATCGGTCGACCCCTAGTTTGAGCTACAGTGACCATACAGTGACCTCTCCACACAACACCATGATGCTTCACTCCAACAGACAGAGGCAGTCAGACAGCACTGAACATCACTGATCTGTTCAGAAGCTTTGCACACAGACATGTATTCAATCAAATCATCATTAACACATCAGCACAGCACAACATGACTGACAGCCAGTGAAGATCCAGCCAACAATAACCTGCACTTATAACTCAGTTAGACGAGTGTGTGCAATTGTAAGTGTGTATACTGTACTCAAAAAACTATTCGAACAACACTACCGCATTTGATTGTTAAATTCAGATATTTTGTTTTCAAACACTGCTGTAAAATCCCAATACAGAGCAGATTAGTTTCCAACACAATTGAAACCAATATAATGAAACACAGACTGACCAGTGGCATGTTTATAAAACCTGTCAATTCTGTCTTTCAAATTAACAAATGCACACAATCTTAACACTACACTGACTTGTTCTGTACTAATTGTCTTAAGCACGAATCGTCACATCAAAACAGCCATAAATACTTTTTATAACAGTCTTTATAAAAAAGAATACTATAAATAGATTATAATTGCAGCCAGCCAGAAACAGAAATCATGAGTTAAGACATCACCTTAGAGTTATATCAGATACAGCACAGAACTTCTGCTGGTCCTCTCAGTTTCCCAGTGCGCTTCACACACACACACACACACACTCAGCAGAGGGACAGTCCCTCTCAGGGGAACTCTGTATCTTGACATCTTTCCTCAGCCTTCTCCTTCCTTTCCTCTATTTTTGTTTCTTTCTCCTGTTTTGCCTGTCTTCCTCTCATTCTGGTGTAGCTCCAGGCTGCTTTGTCCTTCTCTGACCTGCTCCAGTAAGAGCTTCCCATCGGGCCCAGAGTTTCTGATTGCCCACGGGCCAGAAAGAACAAAATGAGAGAATGAAAAGACTAAGATAGAAATAAACTCAGGGCCCTGAAGAGCAGAAGCACTGCGGCCTTTTCTGCCAAAGATAGAAAAGGACAAAAAAAAGCTTCTTCATCTGTTGTGTTTTTATAGAATAAGTGATAGAAAATTCCTTCAGTATGAGTGCTGGGAAGTGAGCGCAACATGCCTAAAATCCCCCGACTCTCTACATAAACGATACAGAAAATATATATTTAGAGTGTCACACTAAAGCGGTGTTTCTCAACCTTTTTGACTGCAAGGCCATCCATTATTCAAGACCTTTAAAGACATTCATCATTCAAAGCCATGTAGACTCAAATATTTTTCATGCTGCTGCTGTAATGATAAATCTGCATATTTACAGAAACGAGGAGTGGGAGTATAATAAAACCTAAGTAAATTAATTTTAAGCACATACAAATAATTATATCCCGTAATTACAGAAGTTTTAAGAACTAAATGTTCAGAGTCCTTCGTGGCCTATAAATTTGCTTGTCTTTTCCAATGGCTCATAGGGACAGGATAAGACATCATGTTTAGCTATTTTAGCTTATTTTAAGGGTGTTTTAATCCATCTTTAGCCCCCATGGAAGTGTGCATAGGTCTCCTAGTGGCTCCTGACTTCTGGCTCCCTATATAGTTGAGAACCACTGAATTAGAGGATGACCACAAAAGTTCAAGATCTCAGAACAGGATATTTCTTATTCCTCCACCGCCTCCTGCTGGCTACAGATGATAAAGCAACTAAAATACATTTTAATTTTTTTTACATTAAATTGTGGCAGTCTGGCAATTAAGGGTGGACCAGTGTGGATTCAGGCCCACTCAGCTGGCACAGTGTACAGTTTTGTATGAAGTAAAACATCTGACATCACAATACCATCCTACTTTTTTAACCTCTTCACTTCAAACCTCCTGTTCCATTCTAGTGTGTAACATCCACTTTTATGCATCAAATTCCAGATCCATAAATAAAGTCTTCTTCTACATTCTTTTCCCTTCAATATTCTGTTTCATTCAAAAATCACATTACAAATGTAAAATAGGTTGGGACTGTCAATTCAAATTGATTTGTTATTGTATGGCTGCCCTTTTGGAAAGAAAGATATGCTAAATTGTTTTGAAAGTGAACTTGTACTTCAAAGTTGTTAAAATTGTACTTGCAGACAATATAATATTAATGAAATAAAAGGCCACTTAAGTGGTACTTAAGGAAAGTAATTTTTATGACTATGTTTCTTAACACACTTAAGTACACTTTTAAAAAGTGCACTTTGTAATATTGTAATACTTTAAAGAATATTTTAAATAATTGTTTCAATAATCTTTTGTCATGTTTCAAGGAAGTGCACTTATTTTGATGTACTGACTAACATGCTAAAACACATTTAAAGTACTTGATTATAGTTTTAACTGTAGTGTGTTATTTTATATTACATTTAAGGTTAATATATACGTCCACCTGAGATTTTTTTCTTTTAAATTAGCATTTTTTATCAGGCTCCTGTGAAAATAACATTGGACATTTTTGAAAATAAAGCATTCAATAACTGACTAATAACCTTTTCTTTGTCATTAAAGTGAAATTACTGAACCTAAACATAGGAGCCTGATAAAAATGTTCATTTAAAAGAAAAAAACTGAAAAATCTCAGACGGTCTTCATATATATGTGTATTACATTGCAACTTCATCATTACAAATATGTAATTACAAATATATTTGACAAATACATGAAAAAGATATACTTAAGTCCTAAAGTTAAGCACTTTAATATAATATAATCCCTTACTGTAATTTTATAATTTTATTAAAGTGCATTATTTCCATAATAAGCACTCTTTTTAAAAGTATGCTAAAGTGTACTTCTTTTCATAAGAGTGGTAATCTGATAGTGTTAATAATCCTAATTTATTTTGGCAACATTCAAATTTCCACTTGCCTAATTTACACAATAAATTAAGCAAAACAGATACATACAACTTCAATCATGGTTATTCATATAGGTGTCATTGCTATACTCTCAGTAAACTGTCATACCTCCCACAGGCTCCTAAAGTCCTTCTGCTCAATCCGCAGCAGTTCACTGAACTCTCGGGTGACAATAGTGGCGTGCCGCGGCGTGTTGTCCAGAATAGACTCCCCAAAAGCTGTGCCGATGCCCAGCGTACAGATGGTGACAGCATCCTTAACATGAAGAGGAACACAGGTCAGAGCCAACTCTTTCAGAGAGAAAGAGATGAGAAGAGAGGAGTCATATAAGCCCTCTGAGATGTTTCTGATTGAGAGACTGATGCACTTCCACTTGGATTCAGGCCTTTCTCAAGGACGACACACAGAGAAAGAGAGAGGTCAGCTCATTTGTCCCTGAGGTTTGTAATGTAAGACTCAGATCTGTTAGGAGTTGCTCCAGTTTTCTGCTGCGGTCTATAATAAGCACCTGCACTCAATAAAAAAAATGTCCACTGTGAGCAGCTGAATATAAGATCATATTAATTTTCACTTGGGATGGGAATCGTAAGCAGTTTAGTGAGTCTAGTTACAGTTCAGATTCTACTTAGCAACTAAAAAATAATTCCAGTAAAGGATTTTTTTTTTTATCTTGGCAGTTTTTGCTCACAACACAAGCACAGAGAACAAAAAGCAACTGCTAAAGAACAGAGAGACAGAACAAATGTGAGAAAATCAGCAAACTGAACAGAATTTAGCCGGTTATTTCAGTGACACCAAATATTTGAAACTGTAAGTTTTTGAGTGCTCCATCTCCTCTCATAATTGTCTTGTACCTAAATATAACTCCTTTTAGGTGAGATACTGTACGTCTAAGGAGGCTTGTTAATGTGATGTAATAACAGTTATGTAAATGATGATTTACATAACTGTTCTTCTTTGGTGAACTATAGTGAATGTGTATGTTCTATTATCAAGTCAAATTTATTTATATAGTGCTTTATATAGCAAGATTTATATAGCAATACATTGTTTCAAAGCAGCTTTACAAAAAATCATGTTGCTAATATTTATAACATTTTAATATCTTCATGCATTGTCACATTTAACAGATTAGAGCTATGTGATAATACAGTTTACATTTAACAACAATACAGGGGATCAAGCAGTTTTTTGCTATAGGCTATGATACATATTGCTTTACATTAGTGTACTGTACATGATGTACAGATGAAGTTGAGCATTTATATATCTAACTGTACATAAAGAGCTGTTTGATAATATAGTTTACATTTTGCAGCGATATACGATATACAATATACGATTGCAACGATAAATAATCAAGCAGATAAGATTTTCTATATGTGACCCTGGAGCACAAAACCAGTCATAAGTAGCACGGGTATATTTGTAGCAATAGCCAACAATGCATTGTATGGGTCAAAATTATTGATTTTTCTATCCTAACAAACCATACATCATTGGAAAGCTTATTTATTCAGCTTTCAGATAAAATGCTAAGTGAGAGTACTGTATGTATGACAATAAAGCTGGATATACTTATTGTAGTTGTATAGATAATTATCAATTACTAATTCATTAATCAAGTTATTAATTTGTTATGATTTGTTATGTGATGATATTGAGTATTCTGAAATATATGAAGTTAAATGATGCACATAAATGAAAGGCTTAAAATGTTAATATTATCATTTCTTAGTTCTGACCCAGGATAAGCTCTGTTCGCTATCATTTAAAAACAGAACTGACATGACAATGTACCTGATGATTTGCGGTTTCTGAGACTTTGACATCTAGGGAACCGGACAAGACGGTGTACCAGTTAGTGCCAATGTCACCCTGTCTGTACACTAACACACACAAACAGAGAGAAGGTAGTGCCCTATTGAAAAATAATTTCATTACACTAGACCAGTCACAATGCAACCTTTTGTGAAGTGATTCTGTCAACAAAAAATGTTTTCATATCATATGTAGGCCTATGTGTTGTCAGCGTGTGTGCATGTGTGTATGTGTGTTTGACTGACATGTGATGCCTTTCTCCAGAAACTCGTAGAAGCCACACAGACAGATCTGCTGAAGTAGAGCAGGGTGGAACTTCTCAAAGGCCTTCACACTTTTCAGACGGGCCAAGATAATGTCCACATCCTCCCCCGAACGCTCCTCCGGTCTGCATACACAGAAACACACATACAAATCAAATTACAGCAATAGCTGACTCATTATTTGCTCATTCTCATGCCTTCTTTTTATTTCTTTTTTTTTTTTTTTGGTCTGTGTGTTTTGCACTATGGTGGAGCTGGTCTGTTTAGAAGTCTGATTATAAACCAGAGCACATTGGGTACAACTGAGCTAAAGGCATACCTTAAGGAAAATGTGCTTTTCACTATTCCCATAGTGTATGATTGCAGACAAATTAATAGAGCAACACTGTGTTCTTAAAATAAATTATAAGTGATTTGTTTTGGTAATTTTGGTACATCATATACGTATATCTATGATGAAGGGGCCTTTTACCCCACACTCAAGGCAAAAGTCACCCAGTATTTATACAAAAACTACTCGTAGATGCAATAAAGTAATGTGTTTTGTATAATATCTAAGTTAATACTTGTTCAAAACTTCAGTTTGTATTATTCTTAGTGCTGTCAAACGATTAATTGCAATTAATCCAAAATAAAAGTTTTTGTTTACATAATATGTGTATATACTGTGTATATTTATTATGTATATATAAATACACACATACAGCATATATTTTGAAAATATTTACATGTATTTACATGTATATATTTATTTTCAAATAAATTATATCATATATAAATATATTTAATATATAAACGTAACATGTTTTTCTTAAATATATACATGAATGTGTGTGTATTTATACACATATCGGTTTTGCCGATAAATATACACAGCAAAAATCACACTCGTGTTGCGTCTGTTGCTGGATATATTATGTAAACAAAAACTTTTGTTTGTTTTGGCATTGACACTTGGATTCAAACGCACATTTAAATGAGCCGACAGAAAATTAATTGCAATAACATAATAGTTTGACAGCTTCGCCCTACTAATTATTTTCTGTTTATTTTCATTAGAGAGCTTTGTTCCTTTCCGTTTGCTCTGTTAAAAAATACATTTATGACTGTCCGTTTGGTGATTGAAATATGTTAATTTTATAAATATATATGTTTATATTTTAATTAGATAATCAGATTTTAAAATAGCAGCAAATAAAGAGTAAACAATATCAATAACCTGGCTGTAATTTTAATATGGCCTTTTGGATTTCAAGGATCTTTAAGATCTGTTGAAATGAAATGGTAATACCATAATAACGAAAGCTTTATTGTTCCTTGTTATGTGTTCATTTCATTTCAACATTTACTAATAGTCTTTACATTTTAAAGTTTCTTCTTTTAACATTTGTAACAATAAATCTATTTTGATTATATGATGTTTTTTTTTAAATATTAAAGTTTTTAGTTTTCATTATATCTATTTTAAAAACAAATATATTACCTCAAATGCATTAATTTATACTAATAAATATACACAGTACACACTCATATATTATGTACAAAAACTGTTATTGAAAAAGTTTGACCATTTATTTTCTGATTTATTTTTGTTCCATACACTATTGAAATATGTTAATTTTATAAATACAGATTTTTTTAAAGGCTCGGAGGAGATCCCATAATAATTTAATATGTCTTTACAGTAGTAACAAAACTATTTTGAAAATGGTTTCATTATATCATATATTACAAGACTGTACTCTGTTATTGAAAAACCATTGATTTAATTACCTTGAACAAAACTGAAAATCATCATCAAGACCTCTGTCTCAAAATATATTTGGTATTTTAATGGATTCCAATTTGCTGTGTAAATATAACACATTTTAAAAAGCATTAAATATTAGATCAAATTCGCTTTCAATCAACTTCGCGCAACTGCTCGCAATGGTGTCAAGGATCAGCCAAATTGAGATTTTGTGCCAACTATTGATATATATATATATATATTTTTTTTAAATGTGTTTTACCCCAGAACACCTTTATCCACGTTCTACCCTGCTTTAATCTGTGTACTATACAGTGCTGATGAGCTAAATGAACCGGGCAAAATCATTTGAGGGTTTATAAATGTTTAGGGGACCCTTGACTGCTACTGTCACTTGAAGCGGTTCAATATAGCAAGTCTGATTTATTCAACACCACCCCAGAGAAACAATGCTCATCATCACAAAACACAACATCATACAAAACATAGTAAATCATGAGGTACTGTACAGTTTGTGACACAAATCTAGTAGTGGAACGATGGGATTTTGATGACCAATGCTGATATCTAGAGCGCAGGTTGAACAATGGCCAATGCAATGCAGATACTGTAAGCACTCTTTAATGCAACAGCTCTGGCCAAGCAGAATGACACCGAGATCGATCACACGTGAATGTTTAAGGTTTAAGCACTGTGGAGTAATGGGATATTGACAGTATTGGCTAATTAACACCTCACACAAACATAGAGCAAGTCAAGCAAAACACTGCAGCCTTAACATGTCTTGCAAACTAAAGAGGTTGAAGTTTGTGTGACAGTATCTCTAGGTTTCACTCAGAAAATAGCCAGAATTTTTAATATTGACATAAAATAAAAATCTGGCAAACGCTTTAGACTTAGGCTTTCGACAAAGACATTCAGTGTATCAACCTTGTAAATGCAATTTTATTTCCAATGATAAAAATGACACATTGCCCTTCCTTTCCCTGTTTAGTGTGCAATATGCATCCGACAGTCAGTGAACAGACTGAAACTGAAACTACATTAAATTTTAAAACTAACATATTAAATATCAAGTCAAGTTGAGCTTTAATATAAGATTAAAGCTGAAAATGTAGACTTTATTTTAAAAAAGGTCTCTTCCTTAAACTGCACATGTCCACTTAGAGGTCAGACACACCTGTGCAAACAATATGTGATCATGTTCCTGTGTGTCTGAGGGTGTTTAACAGGGACTAAAAATCCATTTACTATGCAAACAGTTCTACATCAAATCCTAAATAACACTGTCAATGTGACCAAGATGTTTAACCCAAAGGTTTTCATCAGAACAACACAGTTTGAATACAAATTCTCTCCATAGCAAGTATTATTGCTCAAAGTAAAGGGTTAATGATTTAAACAAACTCCTAGCTTCAGGGCATTTATGGAGATCCTCAATTTCTTAATTCAAAATCTTAATTCAAGACTTGCATTTTGAAATAGTACAAAACTAGAAACTACTTTCAGCCTCAATAGGTAAATTTATGTCATTCATATAATTCAAACAGCAATCAATATGTCGTATGAGTCAAAGGGGAAAAATCAAATACAGCTCCACTCAACACATCTGGACATTGCTGTTATGCATCTATGTCTCCATCAAAACAATGTCAGGTGAGAGGAGATAAAGACAGGAATGGAGAGAGATGAGTACTGGCACATTTATTCTTTTCAACAGACCTGTGCCTATCTGCTTTAGGTGTGTAAATATTGATCTATAGCAAGATGGAGCAATTCACTGCAGGAAGAGCAGGCCGGAGCCCATTAGAGTGTGTCATAAACACATTACACACAAATCACTGCTCCATCTTTGATAACGAGACTGTAATGTTTGTTAACTGCTTTAAAATGTTGGATATATCCTAGATGTCCTGTATCTAGGCTAGCATGGGCAGAGTCCAGAGACTCACAGTATTGCACTTACTACAAATGAAAAGTCTGTGTAAACATAACAGCGATTGTTCACACACACAACACTATTATACATTATTTATTCACCACACATACTTATTTTTTCATTTCAATTTTGCACATATCAGACCTGTACACACATAATTGTCTATATTATATATTGTGTTTTTGCTATTTTGTACATTGCCTATGTATATTTGTATATTTTTCTTTTATTATCTGTGTCCTGTCCTGTTGCTGTCATTCTGTTGCACTGTGGAGCTTCTGTCACTATAACAAATTCATTGTATGTGTAAACATATCTGGCCAATAAAGCTCATTCTCATTCATTTTCTGTCATCTGTCTGTCATCATTATCCTTTGTGTCATTCAAAATCTGTATGTTTCTTCCATGGAAGACCAGTGGCTGTCCAAAAATTGAAATTAGCACCATAAATATGTAATTATGTAGTCCATGCAAGTTGTGTTTTAAATTTCCAGTTGAGCAAAACCGGTACAGACTAATTTAAGGGGATGGGTCACCCAAAAATGACATAATTTTCTGTAATCATTTACAGACCCTCATGTCATTCCAAACGTCTTTCATTTATCTTTGGAACATGAATGAAGATATTTGTAATATTCTCTTTTCAATTCAAATCAATTCAATTCAAGTTTTATTGTATAGCGCTTTTCACAATGCAAATCGTTACAAAGCAGCTTTACAGAAAATTAAAGTTTCTACATTATATTTAGTAGTAGCTTATCAGTGGTGACTATCTCAAGTTGATGTCCATCCATACGGCAGAAATGTACAGTAAAAATCATGCAGTTAGTTAATGACATATAATCAAACAGACGATGAACACTATTACAGTTTTTTTCAATCGCTAACAAGCATTTACCAATACTTAAAGTTCTTTTTCTAAACTCTTACAGTTTTTTACAATCATTTTCGCACTAATAACAGAACCTTCATGTCATTTTTCAAAACTCTAGACACATAATTCACAACTGATGATCAAAATGTACATTTTTCAAAACACTTAACACTTTTTCCAAATGCTTGGATATAATACACATTAGCCAAAGATCTTTTGTTCATTGAACTAAAATCACCGGTTCAAAATGACACTTAACATCAAAGTATTACTATTTCAAAATTCAACTCACACATTACATCTGAACTGAGTGTCTATTCATTTCATTACAATGATCTAACTATCAATTGATACAACTGCTCAAAATGCTAAGTAACTATTGCATTACTCTTATTGCATAGTTTTTATGGAAAATGATGAACAATACTACACATTTAGATTATGAAAGTGAAGCAACCGAGGACTGAGTGTGTTCAAGTATGATCAGTTTTAAGATGCCTGTTGTTGGGAGAAAAAAAAAATCCCAAAAGTCTATATCATTGTTATCAGTACTTGTTTTTCCTACAGTAAATGTCTTTTTAGAGGGTGATAGAGCTGGAAGCTGATGAAAACCATTCATATTTTTGGATGAGGCAGGCTTTACCCTGGCCATGACATGGAGGAGAGGTTGAGAGCCCAGTGTTTGAGAGGGGCCCAGAACGATGTTCTCTGGGGGGCCTGACCCCCCCCCCCAACGGAATGTGATTTTGAGAGGCCCCATAAAAAAATCAGTGCAATGGGCCCAGAATTCCTAGCGACGGGACTGAGTGCAATCATGGTTTCAGGCCCATCCACAGTTTATCACCTTGAATTTACCCGACACTCCCCTTTCCTTACTGTAACCCGACTGAGTTTTTCTCCACATGGAGGTGGAAGATTCACATTAGACCCCCTCACAAACAAGTCCCTCTTCTCCAGGCCATAGAAGATGCGTACAGTGACCAATGTCAGGCCTGTATTTGCCATGCCAGAAGATTTTTTTTTTTCCCAAGATGTTTAACTAATGAAAACATCCATTATGATGTGGATGAGAACCTGTGGCCAAATCCACAAGACAGGGTTGATAAAAACATAGAAGTGCAGCGAGGAACACTCCAGTTGACATTTTACTGTAGGCCTTTTTTTTTCTTATCCAATTTTTTCTTATTTAAAGTTTTTTGAAAAACCTGTTGTGTTGATTATTTCATCAATAATTTTCAAATTTTGTTTAATGATTCCAGTGTCTGTACTTTTCTCTCTACTCTATTACGATGATATACGAATGTGTAGAACCATAATGAAAGCTGCATCATGTGTTTTGAACAACAATATTTAATGATTGTACTAACAACTAAACAGTGAAACTATGGTTATCTTGTGTGTGGGTGATCTAAAGTAATGTTCCAATGATATTTCATAATAAATGAACATTTTGAACCAATGCTTCTGCAAATGCAAGGCTTCTTTAAAGATATGAACGCAATATGCAAAGTTTTGAACATTGGACAGCCTGTGTTACAAATAATGACTGGTTTGAGTTTTGTATCTAGAGTTTTGAAAAATTACATGAAGGTTCTATTATTAGTGCAAAAATGATTGGAAAAATCTGTAACACAGCAACACACCTACATCTCACAGTTAGCCAAATAGTTCATTTTCTGGCCAAAACCACATTTTGTTAAATAAATACAAACTCTACATTTCAAAATGCTGAATACCTTTTTCTTCATATACTAACTCTATCAAAACACAGCAAGCCCGATTCAAAATCGAGTCATTCGGTCAAAACATTAGCACTGGTTTTCTATCCAACAGGAACATGTAGTCAATTATAGTGCATAGACTATCAAAATGCTAACAATTAATGGCATTACAAAAACTGCATTACTTATAATGTCTCAGTTCAACCTGTATAGAACATACAATATGAGATCCATTAAAAAATATAACAACAATGACAACAACAACAATAATAATATTAGCCAGCAAGTTATTAATTAATTTTAGATAGTATGTGTACAGCATAGTGAAGGATCATCAGTAAAAGAAAAGTGACAGAATGCAGTTCACAAATGAACAATAAAAAAAACACTTTAAATGAATGTACGGTTTTCTCTTCACAAATGTTTTCGGTTTTCTCTGTATAAATGTGTCAGTTATTATGGGCAATGTATTGTTATGAATGTTTTACAATTGTTCAGGCTGAATATAGCCTGCATTAAGAAACTGTTCTTGTGCCTGGCTGTTCTGGTGGTCGGTATCGCTGACCAGAAGGCAACAGTTCAAAGAGACAGTGGGCAGGGTTTGTGGGGTCCAAAGTCATTTTCTTGACTCTGGAGATGTAAAAATCTTGGAGGTTGGGCAGGGGGGCACACATATTCCTCTCAGCAGTCCTGACTGTCTGCTGTGGTCTCTTGATGTCTGATTTGGTAGCTGAACCAAACCAGACAGTCCTGGTCCAACTACTCTGTCCTCTCCCTAGTCCACCTTGTCCTCTCCCTGGTCCAACCAGTCCTTTTCCTCGTCCCAACTATTCCTCTCCCTCGTCCAACTCTCCTCCTCCAAACATTTTCTTTAATTTTATGCTTCTCTGTGTTGTGTTGTTCTGTATTGTTTTGAACAAAACCAATCCAGAGAGTGCCTTTTTATTGTGCATGGCCATGTATGGAAAGACTTGGAATTATTCATTAAGATTGGAATCAGCTATTTCTCAATTATTAGTAATTAAAATAATTCTTAGCAGCTCTTTTTAGCTGCTTTTGTTGCAGAAGTAGAGGCTTTACACTATATTTAAAGTTTGGAACATTAGGTCTTCATTTCTGTCATGCTGTGTTTAAGCATTTGTAAAAAAGATAAGAAAGACCCATGATTTTTGGTATGGGGTAAGCTTGTGTGAAAATAACATTTAAGCATTTTAGAAACGTGTTAATTGACTGAATATTGTGTGAAAACAACATGAATTGTGTTAATATGGTCACAACAGACGGATGTTGTGTTAATTGTGTTTAGAGTTTTGAAAATGTGACTACAGATTGGACAAAGGGATGCTAGCAATTGAAAAAAACTGTAACAGTAATGATTATATGTTGCGATCAAACTTATAGCAAAATTTGGTAGTTTTGTATGTTGTTTGAGGGTTGGCATCATCTGAGGTCCTCTGAGGGGTTGGTCTTTATATTTTTAACCATCCATTGAAAGTCCATGCAACCAAAATTTCAAGCTTCAAAAAGTATATAAAGACATTGTAAAAATGCATATAAAAGCAGTGGTTTATTAACACTGTGCATTTGAAGTGCAATAAAGGACCTCATTGGTCCCCAAGCAAGCATGTTTGAGTTTCCATTTATCATTTTTGATGTGCTCTGTGTATGTGAGCAGATCAATATTTAAATGTCAATAAAAGTCTAAATTAAACCTGCTCATCAAATAAAGCAATCATGTTTTTCAGAAGACTTGGATTTCTTAGCTTTATTCTTATGAATTACTTTTACAATGTCTTTATGTACTTTTTGAGGCTTGAAAATTTTGCTTTTAATGAATGAGCAAAAATGATGACAGAATATAAAATATATATATATATATATCTTTATTTGTGTTCTGAAAATGATGGATGTCTTCTGGTTTTGGAACAACATGAAGGTAAGCAAATGATGACATACTTGGGCAGGGGGGCACAAATATTCCTCTCAGCAGTCCTGACTGTCTGTTGTAGTCTATTGATATCTGATTTGGTAGCTGAACCAAACCAGACAGTCCTGATACTTTTTGGGGAAGTCGACTCGTGGCCTAATGGTTAGAGAGTCGGACTCGTAATCCAAAGGTTGCGAGTTCGAGTCTCAGGCTGGCAGGAATTGTCGGTGGGGGGAGTGAATGTACAGCACTCTCTCCACCTTTGATACCACGACTGAGGTGCCCTTGAGCAAGGCACCCAACTGCTCCCCGGGCGCCGCGGCATAAATGGCTGCCCACTGCTCCGGGTGTGTGTTCAAGGTGTGTGTGTGTTCACTGCTGTGTGTGTGCACTTTGGATGGGTAAATGCAGAGCACGAATTCCAAGTATGGGTCACCATACCTGGCTGTATGTCACGTCACTTTCACATAATTTTCATTTTTGGATAAGCTAACCCATTTATTATTATTTTTAGTCCATGTTGGGACTTGACAGCCCTAGTTTTGGTGTTAAAGTGTTGAGCACATAATTGTAATATGACTTAACATTTAGCTTTTGCCTAAACTACTTATTCATTCATATATACAGACACTTAAATAAGTTGAGCGTAGGAAGACTCACTCTATCACATTATTTGCGGCACTTTATGGGAGTTGGTGGGGCCTAATTTTACCTAGTGCAAAATATGCACAATTATACACAAATGTTCAAATGTTCAATGTTCAAAAATCATACACAATCCATGTTTAAATCAATAAAATTATATTTATCTGTTGTTTTTGATTTAATTATGTCATTCACAAGGCTTCATGGGATTATAGTTATTTCCCTCATTAACTCTGTTAAGTACACAATATTGTAACTGTCTTTTTGTCCAATTTTCAAATCAAAATTTTGCTTCAAATCAAAGTTTGTTTAAAAATCACATTTCATTTCCCTATGTACTTGTATTTTGGGAGTGAGGAGTTTGTATAATTTAGAGATAATTTGTAATAAAAATAATTAGAGATAATTTGTACAAATGAATGCCTCATCCTGTCTAACAATCTGAATTCCATTAATTTTATGCAAAAAAAAAAGCACCATGGACATTCTGATAAACTTCTCCTTTTGAGTTCCACTGAAGAAACACGTGTAGGGATTTGGTATGACATGAGGGTGAATGGATTTTCATTTTGGGGTGGACTATTCCTTTAAGTTTGGTCTCGTTACTAAAGCCCTTCACAGCAGAAAGTGTCTCTTCATGCATCTGCAGTAACACAAGCACTGCAGCACTGGTGACCTCCTCCAGGTGACAAACAACCCTTTACAAACTACACTCAGTGCACTTCAATTCACCATCTACTGCATTCACAATCCAAGCAGCGAAAGACGTGAAGC
Source organism: Schizothorax lantsangensis (assembly GCA_027422415.1). NCBI lineage: Eukaryota > Metazoa > Chordata > Actinopteri > Cypriniformes > Cyprinidae > Schizothorax > Schizothorax lantsangensis. The sequence continues at coordinate 12,067,783 of CM049848.1, forward strand.
TTGCAATGAATCCATCTATCATCTGAAATCTATCGGGCTGAGAATGAAAGGCTGCATCTGAATGCATACTGTACATCAATCACACTGACAATCGCATTTGACATATGACATGAAACTTACATTCTAATATTGTTTAACAAATCAAATGTGCTTGAAACGTCTTTTGCATGAGACACTGCTGTGTAAATGATTGCTGAAGGTGGACCAGAACAACAGCATTAGGACAGAAGAATGAAGTTTGTGCAGGGTAAATGATAGTACCTCTTATCCAGACAGATGATCCACTCAGCAGAAGCGGACGGGTGGCTGGAGGTGTGTGCCGCGACCATCTTCGATGAAATCATGGAGTAATATTACAGTTCGCATCGTCCGCACCTGATCATGAGCAGATGTGACTTTACTGAGAGCGATCGAGTTTGAGTCTGACTCTGAGCGATGCTGCTGCCGCCCACACAGCTGACAGAGCGGAAACACACCGGGGCTAGTTGTCACAAGGGCACACAGTGCCTTTTTTCAACACGTAGTGCAAAACACTCGATTTATTCCACTTCACTCAAAGTCTACAACCAAAAAAAAACTTTTACGATTAAAAAAATGAATTAAGACATCATAGATAATTCATAAATCGAGCAGTTCAATCAAACAGAAAATATAACTTTAGATGACTAACAGATTTAATTCAGGCTTTTACCCTGTGAAGCCTGACATACGAAATAATAGTAAAAATAAATAAATAAATAATAAAAAATTAGGGCTGTCAAACGATTTTTCGCTATTAATCGCATTCCAAAATAAATTTGTGTGTAGGCTACTATGTAGGCTATATTTATTATTGTGTAGGCTATATATAAATACACACGCATATATAAGCTATATATTTAAGAACAATCTTATATTTATATTAGTGCTGTCAAAGTTAACGCATTAATAACGCGTTAACGCAAATTCATTTTAACTGCACTAATTTTTTTAACGCGCGATTAACGCAGCGCGTATTTCCGGTTTGACCCGGAGATGCACAGTGTTGGTGTTTGGTGATTGGTGTTTGGTGATGAGTTTTTGGCTCAAGGTCTGCTTTTACAGTCACACCAGAGGTGTTAAACTGGGATTAGGACTTGGTTTTATGCAGACCAGTCAAGTTCTTCCACACTGACTGAATCAATCATTTTCTTTTTGAACCTTGCCTTATACACAGAGGCATTGTCATGTTAGAATAGAAAAGAGTCCTGTCCAAACTGTTGCTGTAATATTAGAAGCACACAATTTCCTAGAATATCATTATATGCTTAAACATTAAGATTTGTACTCATAGAAATTACTAAAGTAGTCAAACCTGTTCATTAGAAGGGGGCGACCCAATACTTTTGGCAATATAGTGTACATTTGCATAAAGCATCCATATTTGTCCATGCCCATGTTGATTAGAGTATAAAAAAATTGAAAAGGATTGATTTAAGGTACATTTAGAACAAATAAAAAGGTGTGATTAATTGCGATTAATTGCAAGTTAACTCATGACAATCATGTGATTAATCGCGATTAAATTTTTAGCCGATTGACAGCCCTAATTTATATACATAATAAATATACACCGTACACACACATATAGGCTATATGTAAACACAAACTTTTATTTGGGATGCGATTAATCGTGATTAATCGTTTGACAGCCCTACAAAAACATATTTTTAATTGAACAGTTTATTGAAATTTTAGCTACATAAAATATAAAAGAAAATGCAACAGCATATATATTATATATATATATAGTGCTGTCAAATGATTAATCGCAATTAATCGCATCCAAAAATAAATACACACACATACAGTATATATTTTGAAAATATTTACATGTATATGCATTTATATATTTATATTCTTATATTTTATATTATATATACATATATTTAATATATAAACAATATGTTTTTCTTAAATATACACATGCATGTGTTTGTATTTATAGTATACACACATATATTATGTAAACAAAAACTTTTACTTTGGATGCGATTAATCGCGATTAATCGTTTGACAGCACTAATATATATATATAGTGTGTGTGTGTGTGTGTGTGTGTGTGTGCAGTGGCGCATCAATGGGGTATGCAGCATATGCAGTGCATAGGGGCGCCGCACAAAGGGGGGCGCCATTTTGCCTAAATCATTCTGTGAAAATCTTCTTTAATAAAACGTTATAAATAATCAAAAGCTTAGTTATTAAAAATAATCAATGCAACATTTTTATTCAACGGTTTTTAGCATTTTAATGAGTTCAAAAATGTATTTATTAAAAACTTATTAAGACGCGGAACGGCCTTATCTCTTTGCGACCACATCAAACAGGAGACTTTTCAGACGCGCACTTCAGCTTTCCCTCAGCACCAGGCGCGAGTCAAACAAGCGCGGAAAAACCCAGGCTCATTGGAAATACGTGTCTCTACATACATTTCTGCAACACCGTAATTATGTACCTGTATGAGGCACGTATTTCCAATGAGCCTAGGTTGGCGGAAAAGGTAGGCTACAGGTGCCAAAAAGAGCTTCAGTAGAAAAACAGGGAACTGCGGTCTGATGAAATATTGTTATATGTCATTAAACCAACTTTCCTATTCTGTCAGCCATTTTACTGTGCTCACGGCGCGCGCTCTTCAACTGTACGCGAATATGAGGCGCACGCTCACTTCATAAATAAACCGCACTAGAAACTGCGAGCATACATGGTCAGTTTAGTCACGAAATTAACAAAATGGCAATTAAAACTGCAAAACTGTGCATGCATGTATGTGCATTCGATTTAAATGCTTGCAGCCTACTGAAATATTCTTCAATTCGAGATCACAATAGGACGCAAGATGATAGGCTATGTACAGTTTTATTTATAATTTAATGCACAAGTAGACCAAATATGTTAGAAAATATGCGCAAATTTTTCGTTAATTTGTAAAGTATGAAAATGAAAAGAAAATGAAACCATATTTAAATGCATGAAATAACTCATTTTACATTCTTACATTATTTTCCTTTGTACAGAGCTCGATTTAGGTATGACAAAAGTGCTGCAATGAATTCATTTTGACAACTAATAGAATGTTAAACATTGACTGAAAACTTTTTCAGAGTTCAGTGATTATAAAATTCAGTGAAGGTTGACTATAGTTATCTGCATATCTCATCCATGAGTGGGCCTATGCAATGATGGACTCTGGAGAACAAGATTTTGGGGGTGTTAAGACCCAGAACCAAGCTTCCTGAGCAATAAAGCTATATATAGTGAGTCCTTTTATTAAAAGCCTAGCTAATACAAAAATAAAACAAAAATGGTCATTTACTCGGTATTACTTGATGTAATTAACAACTACCTCAATTACAATTAAGGACAAATTAATGGTATTCAGTTGTGTTTTAGGCACTAAAACAGTCCAGTACTTTATAGTCAAATCCATTTCAATATTGAAATAATGAAGATTTCTGTGCCACCCCAGACTGGTTGCTGCCCCCTTCCTGGCTACCCCTATGAAAACATCCTGGCTCCGCCACTGCCTAAGAGGGAAAAGTGATTAATATCAGTTTATTTCTGAGTATCTCTATTGCTGAAAAAAAAAACATGTTTGTGAATGGCCATTTGATTTACATTTGAGAGAATCTGAGAAGATTGTAAACAATGATACAAACTAGCCACTTTTCACTGAAAATTGCCGTTGTAAATTCAAAATAGGCCATCTGTGTAATTCAAGTAGATTCAATGAATTAAACTCTTGCTACTTCATACTTCAGTACAAAACAATGGTGAACTTTGACAAAAAAAAAAATATTTTTAAATGTTATAATAGTGATTTTATAATGTCTAAATATAAATCCATTAGCAAAACATGTGAAAAGACCTATATTACAGAGTGGAAATGGTAAAGGAGACAATAAATGATCCTCTGCTGCAATTTAGTGGCCATAGTGGGAATCATGACATTCATTTTAATAATATTTGTTTTTCTACCAGGTGAAATCTTGGCAGAAATCTTCCACTTAGCATGGCACATTTTCCATGAATTATCTCTTTAAGTAAAAATGAAAAAAAAAATGTAGATAATAAATAAATTTTACTATGTAAAAATGTGCAAAAATATTAATCGTTTTGAGGCAAATGATATATTCAAATTACCTAACTAAAAAGTGAGCAATATTACATGTGTTTGAAAATAAAAATGAATTAAAAAAAAGTGTTCTACTATCTGGGGTTTGCTCAGGAGTTAAAGGGGATGTTATGTGACACACTTTTCTTTCTTCTTTTTTTTTTCTTGTTTTAACTTTTCACTTTTTTCCCTATGGTACTAAAAAAGGGGGGAGGGGTTTCAAACCTTTGTCACTTTTTACACTCCTTATGAGTTTGTATCCTTCCATGCACTAGTAATGGGCTTTTGGTCATTGACTTGCAGAAAGTTTTCTATGCGAGATGGTGTTAGAGGCTACTACAGGGATACTCAAAAACTCAAATTTGATCAGGGTTGGAGCTAAACTCTGCAGGAAAGTGGATCTTGCGAGCCAGATTTGAGGATCACTGTTACTAGAATACAGGGGGGCGCCGACACTGATCTTGCATACCCCTAGGAAAATGTGCAGTTGCGCCCCTGTGTGTGTGTGTGCGTGTGCGTGCGCGTGTGTGTGTGTGTGTGTGTGTGTATGTTTTGTAACATATTTGATACATCAGGCTTTTTATGGAAATACAATGATTATTAATAGATGTACAAAGAACTTTCCTCAGTAAAGCCTGATGTATATTTGATATTTACATTTTAATAACTTTTTTCTAAAAAACAATTATGGATATTCAGTCCAGTATTAGTAAATTTGTGAAAAATTGTTTACTTTATAAAAATCATTAAAGATTTCACAACAAAAAGGCATGTGAACCATTACCAGACGGTGGACTTTTTTTTTTTACATTAAAAGGCCTTTTACTTGATAAAAAAGCATAAACTATCAACAGGTTTTCAGCAAAGTTTTGATCATATTGGTCATTTAGAAAGTGTTATATTGAAGGCTGGACTCAATCTGCAGTCAAACAGCAGGTTCTCCATACGCAAGAAACAGTGTTGAGTGTGAGTGTTGTAGTTAATGCTATCCTGACATTATGCAGTGTAAAGCCAGTGGTAAATGGGTGTAACTGTAGGAAAATGGGTGTTTCTCTGTTTTCTGCAGTCAGAAATTCCAGACACAAGCACATTACCGTGCTGTACCTCTGTCTCATTATAAAGATGTCCAGTCAGCAGCTGAGAGGAAACAGCCCTGCAGGGAGCGGTGGCTACAGTCACACACTGAGTTTAGGACAAAAACATATTTAAACAAAAATACATCAGTGTATTAATCAATGATATACGATTTACAGATCTCATTTCCACTGGTAAGTGTTCCTAATTTTCCCCATGGTCAGAATCAGTGATTTACAGAAGCTGTGTAAGAAAAAAGAAAAGAAAAAAAAAAACCTTTGAACATGATTGCTCCACATTCCTCTGACTGTATCCTTGGTAACAGATGGACAAACGAAGGCATTGACTGTAGAGGATCAAACATTGTGTGTGTGACTGCTGGTTTGTGAGTTCACAGTTTCATGCCTGCGAAACCAGCAGCACTATACTTTCTGTTAATATTTAGGTTGCTATGCAGTTATTTTAATATCAAGCTCTCATTTGCACATGGTCAGTTTGAACAGTGAATTATGTCATGAATCCACCAGGTGGCAACACCTCCATTGTGTTCTGAGCTGGAAAACAACGTTTAAGACTGAAAATGTCTAGACTAGAATTCATTTATTTAATCTACGCTCAAATGATGGGCTTCAACAGACCATTTCAGTTTTTACCTGCAAGTCTGTGTTTACTGCAAGAACTAAACCTGTGGTTTACTGTTGCTCTATTTTTCTTTCTCTGTTTACTGCAGGCTATTTCCTGGAGAAAAACCTGCAATGCTTTCAAATTGAACCTATAATTAGAACCTCAAAATAGTTTGTGTTTTTAAGAATTATTTGTTTTATTTAAATACTAATAATAATAATAATACAATGTTTAAAATAGCATAATTTTTATTTTAAAAAAAGAAAAAAACAATAACAGAAGCAAAAATAATTACAGTAATAAAGCATTTATTAATCTTAGTTAATGTTAATTTCAATATTTACTAATGCATCATTATTTATTGAACTTGAGTGAACAAAAACTTAAAATGAACAGTTATTTTTATTAATATTAACAAAAATTAATAAATACTGTAACAAATACTGTATTGCTCATTGTTAGTTAATGTTGCATAATGCTAACATTAACTAATGGCCTTTTTGTAGTCAAAATATAACAATAATAATAATGTGTGTGTAATATAACAATAAAATAATGTGTGTGTAATATTTTTGTGTAATTATTCATCTGTCTTCCTAATACTCCTTAGCACAGTTTAAAACATGCACATGTTTAAAAACAAAATCCCTTTGCTCAGCATTTTATACGATTTGCAAACCAAACAGCTCCAATTTGGGGCTGTTCTAAATGTAAACATGTGAAGTTGCTGATTCAGCAGAATCAGAGTGAGAGGAACCAGTGTGATTTACTGCAGGTTTGCACAGATGCTGTAAGCAGCTCTGAAGCACCCAGTAATCTACTGTAGCTGTTACATTGAATAAGAGAGAGGGACAGAACAACAGTGACTTATTCAGATGTGAGAAAGCCCTGGGTTCCTGTAAAGATTTCACATTATAAAGACTCTTCAGTCTTTGATGTAGTCCACAGGTTCAGTCATTCTGTGATTTCAGTTCTTATAGTGATTATAGGAGATGTACTGTGCTCAGTCATATGCATTGCTTCATGTTCTAAGTTTTATTTTTTCACATTAAAAAGGTTTTACTCTTAAAGTCAGCATGATATGAAAATTCACCCTGTCTATTTTTAAAATGCATGTTATAGATCTAAAAAATCCAATCAGCAACCAATGAATAGAATGTCCTGTCCTACATTTTTTCTTTTTATATAATCCATTCACTCAGATATATGTCACAGTACAGAAGAAAAGATCTGTCACTAAATCCATTTCATCATGACAAGGGAGTGAATGGTAGGCTGTTGTGTTTAAAATCTTACACAAATCCAGGTCACAGTATCTGTATAAATGCTCATTTGTTTGGCATGGAGCAGGTTGCACTTTGAGATCACAAGACCATACTACTTACCCCAATGTTTTTAAACATTTTCAATTATAGAATAAACTAATCATGATGATGATTATGAAAAAATAATTATTAAAGTAGCATCTGAAAATTCATTAAAACCTAAACAGTGCTTTACCTAATTGGTGACAACAAAGCAATATACCACGAGAGGCTGTTTGTTACAATGATTTACAAAGTGTAGGGGGTGATCTTAGGCATGAAGCAAAACAGAGAATCTGACAAGTGCCAGTGTCAAATGTAATCCTAAATTTAACCATATTGGAGAACAAGGGGAGTAATAATCTGTCACAAGGTGACAATTTGGCACACCACTGGTATTCAATAATACACTGTATTGCGGTAATTAACATGCATACTTTTGTTATCATGGATGCTTTAATATACCATGAATAATTCAAATTGTTTCTATTTTCAGATAACACATTAACTTCTTTTCCAACAACCTGTTAAAAATTAGACTGAATGTGTGTTGCGTAATAGACTGAATGAAATGCAAATTTACTCTCTGATAGTAGATGTCAGAAGAATATAAAGCAGCAGTGCGTGACTTTTTGCTTCTGACATCTACTTGTCACAGAGCAGAAAGGAATGAAGTGGGAAATATACATTTTGGATTCAGAATTTAAATGAATTTTACAGTTCCAGAGTAAAGGTGTGGTCACATTAGCAACATTTCTGCAACATTTTGAGGACAAATAAGAGCCATTGTCTATCATCAATAGTGTAGTGATAAATGAGGCACAGTTCACACAGAAATCACTTTCAAGCCAAGCAGCTTTCTGTTGGTCAACACGGTGAATTGGGTGACCAAACTGAACCCACTGCGAAATCTTTTGTCCTCACATGAAATTCCCAGTCATATGGATTCCAATTGAAATCATTGAATTTTGCATACAAAAACTCACCAAACAATGGTAAATGTGACCACACCTTTATGATTTATAATGTAAATGGCCTTATTCTAATCTAGTGCCATGTGTCTGACAGGTGTGTGTCAGTGCACTTTTGAATTCATTCAGCATGAAGAAGAAGAAAATCAGGACAAAATATAAAAACACAATGTAGGTTTCTAGCACCTTTGCTGCCCGGATCCCTAAAAAGTTGCAAAATATGTTTCAATAAACAGGAGGTTCCCACTGACTTCATATACTGTAGTGTAAAAACAAACTTTGCTTTTACATTTTGTCATAAAAGGTCAGCATTTGGTGTCTATATAAAAAATTAAGTTTCAAATCCAAATCTACGCTGATAATAATACACTGAAGTTAAAGTGATAGCATTCCCTGGTCTCAGAATCAGACTCCAGGGCTGCATCCAAATCACATTCTCTCTTGAGTAGGTACTTTTCTGAATAATAATTACTTGGCGAATGCAATAAAAAGTGCATTCTATATTGTATGAATGTGTGTAGCATGAATGTAATCTGGACATATACACTGTTAGAGATTTCTGTAATTTCTACAGGTATTAAATGTATATCACCCAGTATAATACTCCAAATTCCCTTTACAGTAAATAACTGTAATACCCTTTGCATCATGGGAATTTTCTGTGAAGTCAGACCACACATACAGAGACTTACTGTATTTTTTTAAAATTGCTGTATACTACTGTATTTGCTGTAACAGCCTCTTTGGCACCATTCTATTGAGGCGGTTTTATTTTCCTCATTTCTTAAATTTGGATTGACACGATTTGCCCTACACCGTGTCTACAACGGCGCAACAGCTTGGGACTGACTATACTGGATGTGTTACATCGCTTGTAATGATTGGAAAGTCCATTTGTCCTTCATGTCAGAAACAGCGCGAGCGCTTGGAGTACATCTGTACGTCAGAAATATACCGGGGCATCACTTTACTGTCCGCATCCACTGTAGATAGTATAATGGGTTCTATATTGTCTTTTGTCGAGTCGTGCTGCGCCACTCGGATTTTTGACACACCAGTTTAACCTAACATTTACATTAATGTTAACATTTACTCGTCAACATGGCGGTTACAAACTTTACTATAGTAAACTGCGCTGTCGTTTCAAACGACTTTTGTCAGCTTATTGAAGTTACCGAATTAAAATTATTTTTAACGAGCAACGCTTATCTTATATTAACATTAGGTTAACTAATGTGAAATTTGGTTCAGATGTTAGTAAATATTGTTGTTTTTATTGAGAAAATAAAATTGTATTATATATAATATAAATTATATATAAATTATAAATATATAAATAATTATTGTGTCTGTTGTAATTGAATGTCAGTAATACCTAGGTAGAGTAAACATAAAATGAATTCTTTTAAAAAATTATAAAATCTAATGAAATCTATATTAAAATGAACGAATTACAGTAGTATACTGATGAATTTAATTTTTACAGTAATTTACTGTAAAACAGTACTGTTTACACTGTTGCCTGTAAGTTACTGTAAAAATCCTTTGAAATGTCTAACAATGTACATTCGCTGTGTTGTCATTGCCACATGACCAACCGACCATCCATATATCTATCTATCTATCTATCTATCTATCTATCTATCTATCTATCTATCTATCTATCTATCTATCTGTCTGTCTATCTATCTATCTATCTATCTATCATCTATCATCTATCTATCTATCTATCTATCTGTCTGTCTATCTATCTATCTATCATCTATCGTCTATCTATCTATCTATCTATCTATCTATCTATCTATCTATCTATCTATCTATCTATCTATGTCTGTACATTACCATTTCTGTTTCCTTTTTAGTTAAAATGTCCGTTATATGAATTTATTTGAATTTCTATTAATTTCATAATCTACTTCCTAAAAGCACAACACTGCAAAGAATACAGATTTATTTATAACCAATAAAAAAAATTGAAGTATTGTGAGTGAGTGAGTGAGTGAGTGAGTGAGTGAGATTAATGATCAAAGCTTGAAAGTTTATAGTTGCTTAAAAGTAAATGAAAATGTTGTCATCAGCATTGTTGGGGGTTATGCATTATAAGTAATGTAAGGTACGTGTCAGACCTGTGTTCCCCATGTCACGTGTTTCCCCTCCTCTCGTGCCCATATTTGGTCTTCCTGTTCCTGTCCTCGTTTGTCTTTATTAGTCTCCGTCTGTGTTTGATTGCTCCCCACCTGTTTCAGTTCTTCCTTGTTTGATTTCCTTGTGTTTATAAGCCCAGTGTCTCCTGTGTCCTGTGTTCGCTGTTAAATGTCTTCCATGTTTTATTAAAGTCTATGTTTGAAGATTAGCCGTGTCTCCTCGCTCCTTGCTCCCCCGAGAGCCTGACAGAACAGCGAACCTAAACAGAAGTAAGCGGCGTTTCTCCTCCCTCGTTTTTGTTTTCCCGTGTTTGAAAAGTTTTTTGTTTCCTGCTTTTTTGGCTCCCGCGGCGATGGAAATCGCTGCCCGCTTCATCGCCCTTGCCCACCGAGATCTCCCTTTCCCCGAGTATTCGCGGGAGTTCTGCGGGCTTGCCGCGGCGACGGCATTAGATGACGCCACCATCCTCTCTCTGTTCTGGCACGGGGCCAATGCCCATCGTCCCGTGGACCTCCCAGACACCACTGGACTAAAATGGAGGGAAGGGATCCTCCGGTGTCTGGAGAGTGTCCGGGCCCGAGCCAGAACCAGCCTGCCGTCGTCCGCGGCTCCCCCAAGCCCGCCAACGCAGCCCGCGGCTCTTCCTTGCCTGCCGGCAGAGAATATGGCAAGCCCAATGATCCTTAATCCTCACAAGTGCTCTCCAGTGCCCGCTCCTCGACAGCGTCCTCCAGTGCCCGCTTCTCCAGGGCCAGTCCCTCCAGAGCCCCTGCTGGTCCCGTCCAGCTCTCCAGAGCCCCTGCTGGTCCCGTCCAGCTCTCCAGAGCCCCTGCTGGTTCCGTCCAGCTCTCAAGAGCGCCCCCAAGAGGCAGCTCCTCGCAAGTGCCCTCCAGTGCCCGCTCCTCACAAGTGCCCTCCAGTGCCCGCTCCTCGCAAGTGCCCTCCAGTACGCACCCCAGAGCACGCTCCTGCCGAGCGCCCTCAAGTGCCCGCGCCTGCCGAGCGCCCTCAAGTGCCCGCGCCTGCCGAGCGCCCTCAAGTGCCCGCGCCTGCCGAGCGCCCTCAAGTGCCCGCGCCTGCCGAGCGCCCCCAAGTGCCCGCGCCTGCCGAGCGCCCCCAAGTGCCCGCGCCTGCCGAGCGCCCCCAAGAGTCCGCGCTTCCCGAGCGCACCCAAGAGTCCATGCCTCCAGTGCGCCCCCAAGTGCCCGATGGAGCCCCTATTTTCCCCAAGGAAATTTTTTGGGGGGGTAGTAGGGCTCCGGCCGAAGAGACCGAGTTGGGGGCTGGGGCCGCGGTCTCGGAGGCGGTCCCACCATGGCCTCCCAAGCTCCCTGACCCGCCATGGCCTCCCGAGCTCCCTGACCCCCCAGGGCCTCCCGAGCTCCCTGACCCCCCAGGGCCTCCCGAGTCCCTGGATCCGCCATGGCCTCCCGAGCTCCCTGCTCCGCCATGGCCTCCCGAGCTCCCTGCTCCGCCATGGCCTCCCGAGTCCCTGGACCCACCATGGCCACCCAAGCTCCCGGATCCGCCATGGCCTCCCGAGTCCCCTGACCCGCCATGGCTCCCAGAACGGGCGCCGCCCTGGAGGCCTCCTGTCCTGTCTCCGTGTCCCTTAAGGCCTCCAGAGCGCCCACCCCCCCTCCCCGTTGGATGGTGTTCGGTGCGGGACGCACCGTTCGGGAGGGGGGAGTACTGTCAGACCTGTGTTCCCCATGTCACGTGTTTCCCCTTCTCTCGTGCCCATATTTGGTCTTCCTGTTCCTGTCCTCATTTGTCTTTATTAGTCTCCGTCTGTGTTTGATTGCTCCCCACCTGTTTCAGTTCTTCCTTGTTTGATTTCCTTGTGTTTATAAGCCCAGTGTCTCCTGTGTTCGCTGTTAAATGTCTTCCATGTTTTATTAAAGTCTATGTTTGAAGATTATCCGTGTCTCCTTGCTCCCCCGAGAGCCTGACAGTACGTAATCAGATTACTTTTTTCAAGTAACTAGTAAAGTAATGCATTACTTTTAAATTTACAAGAACATATCTTGAGTAACTTTTTAAAGAAAGTAATGCAAGTTAATTTTTCTCATTTATTCACTGACACCTCTCCTGTTCTGTGTTGAGAGAAATCTGGATTGAGGTGCAGAGGCCTATTAAAGGGTTACTCCACCCCAGAATGAAAATTTTCACTTAGCCCCATGTCTATCCAAACCTGTAAAAGGTTTGTTCGTCTTCGGAAAACAATTTAAGATATTTTGTATGAAAACCGGGAGGCTTGTGACTGTAATACAAAAATAACACAATGCATTACTTTCCATAACAAGTAACCAAGGAACACAATTAGTTACTTTTTATGAAGTAACGCGATATTGTAATTAGGGGTGGCACGGTTCGCGGAAAAAACCCGAACCTTACGGTTCTTCATACACGGTTCGGGACGTGCTGGCTCAATTTAAATCTGACAACGCATCCGTAATATGGTTTGTTATAAATAACCCTTAAAAAAACAGGGTTTGGCTAATGTATGCTTCTGTTAATGGATGCGCATTCTGGTTTCCCAGTACACTACAACAACAGCGATGAAAAAAAAACGTGGACAAACCATTCACTCTTGTTCAATGCGAGTGCAGTATGCTATTTATTCCGTCATCACCCGGGTGCTGATAGCGCGCGCGCGCAGGTGAGACCGGAACAGCACACGTTGATATCGGTGTTTAAACTAAACTCATGTAAGCTTTGCCAGTTTAAACATTTAAGAGCCAGCGGATGCGAGCTCGCTCGCGCAGTGAGAAGATTTGTGCATGCGCTTATCAGGAGCGCGCAAAACTGCGCCTCAGAACGCGCGCAAATATTAAGCTCTCGCTGAAGTATTGTGTTTGAATGGACAAATTCACACAAAAATTATGTCAAAATGCCCGTCTTGGTAAGTATCCTATAGCAGACATAGCCGGCTGAACGTACAGTATCAGTGCACTGGATCAGTGCATTCTCTTAAAATGACAGCACTTTCTTAATATTAATCAAAAAGCAACAACAAAGAAATCACTCACTGCTCTTGATTTAATCGCTTTTTTAACTTTAATAAAGATTAATCTTTCATTTATACAGTCAAATATGCAATGCTGTTTTACATTTGATTACTTTATTCAATTTCTGAACCTAAAAACTAATGCTATAGACCTACATAAAAAAAAAACTGAAAGTCACTGTTTATTTTATTTGCATCTTGTGCTGTTGCTTGTAGTTAGATAAATTATTCTTATTTTATTTATTTTTATTTGACAGTATAGTTTTTTCCCTAAACTTAACGAACCATACCGAAACCGTGACTCTAAAACCGTGATACGAACCGAACCGTGAAAAAGTCGAATCGTCCCACCAAAGTAACTTTCCCCAACACTGGTCATCTGTGGATGTTTTCTGCTAAACAGAATAATTAACTGCAGGCCCATATCACCAGTTCATCATAAATATTATAAAAATAGAACACACTAAAATAGTGAAATATTTCCATTCATTAATGGGACCGAGGATCACAGACTCCGAGTGTGTTGAAAACAGGCCAAAAATGTGAAGACTCCTTATCAGCCAGTCTTACAAGTATGTAAACATGAAGTAGAGGAAAAATTCCATTGCAGATGTTAAGGAAGACTTACAACCCCAAATCAGAAAAAGTTGGGACAGTATGGAAAACGCAAATAAAAAAAGAAAGTAGTGATTTCTAAATTTACTTTGACTTGTATTTCATTGCAGACAATATGAACACAAAATATTTCATGTTTTGTCTGGTCAACTTCATGTCATTTGTAAATATACATCCTTTCCTGTCATTCAGACCTGCAACACATTCCAAAAAATGTTGGGACAGTAAAGCATTTACCACTTTGTAATGTTGCCATTCCTTTTCAAAACACTTAAAAGACGTTTAGGGACTGAAGACACCAAGTGATGAAGTGTTTCAGGTGTAATTTTGTCCCATTCTTCCTGCAAACAAGTCTTAAGGTGGGCAACAGTACGGGGTCTTCATTGTCGCATTTTGCGCTTCAAAATGCGCCACACATTCTCTATTGGAGACAGGTCGGGACTGCAGGCAGGCCAGTCAAGTACCCGTACCCTCTTCCTCCGCAGCCAGGACTTTGTAATGTGTGCAGAATGTGGTTTTGCATTGTCTTGTTGAAATATGCATGGACGTCCCTGGAAAAGATGTCTTCTTGAAGGCAGCATATTGTGCTCCAAAATCTCTATGTACTTTTCAGCATTAATGGTGCCATCACAGAAGTGCAAGTTACCTTTGCCAAGGGCACTGACACAACCCCATACCATGACAGACCCTGGCTTTTGGACTTGTTGCTGGTAACAGTCTGGATGATCCTTTTCTTCTTTGGTCCGGAGCACACGGCGTCCATTCCTCCCAAAAAATACCTGAAATACTGATTCATCTGACCACAGTACACGTTTCCACTGTGTGATGGTCCATCCCAGATGCCTCCGAGCCCAGAGAAGTCGACGGCGCTTCTGGACACTGTTAACATAGGGCTTCCTTTTGGCACAGTACAGTTTTAACTGGCATTTGTGGATGTAACTACGTATTGTGGTACTTGACAAAGGTTTGCCAAAGTAGTCCTGAGCCCATGTGGTGATATCGCTTATAGATGAATGACGATTCTTGATGCAGTGCCGCCTGAGGGATCGGAGATCACGGTTGTTCAGCTTAGGCTTGCGCCCTTGTCCTTTACGCACTGAAATTCCTCCAGATTCCTTGAATCTTTTAATTATGTTATGCACTGTTGAAGGTGAAATATCCAAATCTCTTCCTATCTTTCTTTGAGGAACATTGTTTTTAAACATTTCAATAATTTTCTCACGTATTTGTTGGCAAACTGGCGATCCTCGGCCCATCTTTGCTCTTAAAGGACTAGACCTTTCTTGGATGCTGCTTTTGTACCAAATCATAATTACAATCACCTGTTGACATCAACTGTTTCAAATCACATCATTATTTAACCAATTTACCTCATTACTAGCCCTAAATTGCTCCTGTCCCAACTTTTTTTGGAATGTGTTGCAGGTCTGAATGACAGGAAAGGATGTATATTTACAAATGACATGAAGTTGACCAGACAAAACATGAAATATTTTGTGTTCATATTGTCTGCAATGAAATACAAGTCAAAGTAAATTTAGAAATCCCTACTTTCTTTTTTTATTTGCGTTTTCCATACTGTCCCAACTTTTTCTGATTTGGGGTTGTAGTTAACAAATAAGAACGTCAACAGACCCATTTAAAAACTGTTTATAATAAATTTGTTTGTTGCTAGGGATGGTCCACCTATTTTAGTGGTAAAAACTACTAAACTACTTTTTATTTTTTTTTACATCAGTAAATATTACAGTGATTTACTACAGGATCAAGTTACCATGAGACTCCACTCAGCTCCAACATAGATTTCAGACTGATAATAACGTATTCCACTGACCTGTCAAGACAAGACTTAATACAAACATGACTGTAAATCACTGATTTTGAGCCGTTCTGTAAATCGTTCCCCAATACGCTTCAAAAGCAAAACATTTTAAAGCTGCACTTTGACACGACAAGAATGCGTTGATCATGTGTCAGAGAGGCACAGCCTGCTCATCTCACTGATCATATCAGCAGAACCTGACAGAGAAACAGACGGAGACAGAGAGGACATAAAGCGTTTGTTTGAAAGGTTGCCATGACAATGGAACACTCAAAAAAGAAGAAAGAGGAGTCCTCAACAAATGTCTTTCTGCATTTTAGGGCCTTGCGTGGTTGCCAGGTGATGGTGCAGCGAGCCTGTAATCACTGCTGTGAAAAAAATCATTTGTTTTGTTTTTCATTTTTGAGTGAACTATCCCTTTAAATGTGAACTATGGATCTTTGGCCTCTCTATCACCATATGGTTGAAACATACAAATTGCTTTGCAAAATTGACACTTAAGTTAAGCTTTATCAAGTTACTTACAACATATGCACTTTTTTCAAACATTTCAGTTTGTTTTTTTTGGTAACACTTTATGTTTAAGGTGTCCTTGTTACACATGTTACATATACTTACTAATATAATAACAATTAATTATGCAGAACTGCATGCAAGTAACCCTAAACCAAACCCTAATCCTAATCCTCCTAACTATATAGTAAATACATGCAGTTAATTAATATTACTCAGTACTCAGTACAACAAGGACACCTTAAAATAAAGTGTAACCTTTTTTTGCATTAGTTTAAAACAAAATCACTAATATCCTTTTCACATCACAAAATAATTATTTAATCTAACATTTTATTTACAGTAACTGCCTCTTATAAAACTAATAATATTGTATTTATCATTTTCCTCTTGACAATTTATTGAATCAACGTTGAACTAAACTGAGCTGAATAATGATACTATTATCTTTTGTAGAGCTGCTTTGCTAAAAATGAAGTCGTTCTATCTAAGCTGCTTTGAAACAATCTGCATTGTATAAAGCTCTAAATAAATAAATGTGACTTGACTTGCAGAGTTGATTTTTTTATCAGTTGTTCTTTTGCATAGTTAAATCTAAGGTATGATTACCTGTGATCAACCGTATCAGAGCAGATCTGTCTTTCAACACCAAGACCTACTGACAGACAGAAGGAAGTCCTACATGGTTGTATGTAACTGTCTAGCATGCAACATTAAATTTAGTATACTTTCTTATTTTTTAATGAATATATTTGTTATTATGTTTATTTAAAGTTTTATTTATTTATTTTAATTAATGCATTTATTTTGCTTATGTATGGGAGTTTTTTCTTGTTTTTTTCCATTGGTTTGTTACATGTAAACTGTTGTGTAGATGCTCGTGTTCTTGCGAAGGTGTCTGTACAGTACCTTTGCTGTTTTTTTAAATAGATAGATAGGTCCCTAAATCTTCTGCAGTGCACTTGTAATAGTCATTAAAATGAATGTATTCTATCAGCCTAGACTAAAGTACTACTGGCTTTATTGTGATTAATGATCACAGCCGGCTTAAAGTGTCATCAGTGAACTGAGTCTATTCATAAAATAACAGTCAGCATCTGTGAGGATGAAAATAGTCATTCTGTTGATCTTGTTAAATGCGGAGGAGGGTGGAGGGCCTGTGTAATGTACTCATCAGATAACTGGAACGAGGGAGCAGGAAATGCCAGCAATCCGACAGCCCTTGACACACGTCGTCATCTCTGCACTAATAAACAAGCTCAAAACCAGAAGCAGAGCTACACGCGACCCTTCAAAGCTTTCAAAACACACTCTGCTACTATCAGTAGGTCAAGAAAACGTGCCCCTCAGATCTTGCTGAGCTCCTTTCTGATGAAACTGAATGCTATAGTCTTTCATATTTCACAGGTATATGCTATATAATACTAGTTTATCCCTTCAGGGAAAAAACACCAAACTCACTTGAGGTCAAACAGACCACCAAACCTCTACATTACCTGCCAGGACATATGAGGAAAACGTGATTATTATGTGGGTTTTGTGTATAACTGTAGTTTTGTATATAAGAACATTTGTCTCTTCAGTCTAGTGTAGATTTTTCATCATAGCTATTCAGTTTTCAGTTTACTTCCCCCTTTTCTTTCATTATTTATTCCCTGTGGTTTTTCAGTGGCAGTTTTCTGAAATATAAGCTGTTTGGTCACCGGGGAACTGACTTCAGTCTCACACAGACACACTAAAGACAACAAAAGCATCTGTTAATACTATAAATGGAAAACCCAAAATAAAGACTTTTAAATGTTACCCTAAATTTCTTCTCATACATCATCATTATCCAGAAACTTTTACAGTTTTTTATTTGTTTTGGTGCAATTTTCACTAGCAATTTCAAAACTCTTAATACTAATCTCACAACAGATCATCAGAAATGCACTTTTATCAAACATTTCAGTGTTTACAGTTGCATTGCTCCAAAACACAAAATCAGAAAATATCCTGTTCACAACTCAAAAAAGTGTCTCATCTATGCAAATGTTTCATTCAGTAACTGCACTGTGATGCTATTACTATAACACTTTTCATTTGCCTCTTTTTTTCTCTCGTTCAGTTTAATACGTTTGTCTTAAATCCAACGATATTAATGGTTAATCAGTGAATCGTTTGGTAAATCTATACATTTCAGACATAGTTTCTGTAGAACTGCATGGTTTGCAATTTCCGAAATGGCTAACTAAGTATTATGAATTATTGTGAGGTAAGGTATGAGTATTTTTTAATGGGCCTGTATTACTGTAACTATTTGAATTCAGCAACATGGCTGATTTGAAACATGCAGTTGAATGAACTGATTGTTAAAAACACTACACTGAAAGACGATCATACTGTTGTGTTTCTGTGATTAAACCAAATGTTCTCATTACACATTAAAAAGACCTTGTGTTTTGAAGCAATGGTTATGTGGACTGAAAATACTGTGTATATATAACAGTACTGAAAGCATGAGATCAGGTTTTAAAAGATTGACCAGCAGTGTTACAAGTGTGATCAGGTTGTACAAAATGTACACCTTCCATTTTAAAACTGCACCAGAACGAAAAAAAAAAACCTGTATTGCCCCCGTCACACACTCAGGTCTTACTGAGCCAGTGACACACACACTCACTACCAGACGAGAGAACTGGAGGAAACATCAGACAGACATCTGTGAACAGAGCTGGGACACGAGACAGGGTTTCCAACTGCCACATCACCCTGACACTGAAACACACATGCTTTGTGTTCAGAGACTGAACTGAGCTAGCGGTTCTTTCACTAAGATACATGTTTATTTCAGCTCAAGTTGAGATAATTGAATCACTGTGAGAGACAACAGAAAACATTCTCACTGCGAGCTGAACTCTGCTTTGACCTATGAACGTTTGTAACAGGGCCGTTGCTAGTGGGGTGAAAGGTGGTGACAATTCTAGGGGCCCCCACTGCCCAGGGGGCCCCACAAAATCCAGGAATTTTACTATATAGGCCCATGTTCTGTGAATAATTCTAATATTTTATTAGTTGTATAACTGAGATATTATGAAAACCACAAAAAAGCATGCAATTTGGTTCCATGCTTGTATATTGTACAGTATATGATATGTGTGTGTGTGGGGGGCCCACATCAATATTTTTTCAGGGGGCCCCCAATCCTCTACCTACGGCCCTGGTTTGTAATATTTATGTCCATAATCACCACAATACATATTAAGGGTGAAACAAATTCTAATTAAAGGCCAATCAATTTTATTAAACATCTGACCAACTCAATTATTAAACGTGGTTCAGCCCTACACTATAACCTACATGTTTATTTTAATTAATAGCTCATCATAGAAAGGCCATTAATGATTTCAATTAGGCCTAAAATAACAATTATGAATAATACATAAATGTAAAAAGAATGAAATAAAGAAGAATTGAAGAATTAAATCGATCTTAAATTAAACTAAATTTTAAATTGAATTAAAATAAATTCAATTAAATTGTTAAATGAAATGATTAAATTGAATTAAATTAACAATTAAATAAAATTGTATATTTTAAAAAATTGAAATACTTACGTAGCCTATATTAATTTTTGGTTATCAATAGGCTACATTTTCTTACTTCTCAACAAGCATTCTCGACGGAATAAATCATACTATTGCGAAGGTTTGGCTAATGAATAGTAATTAGGATTCCTGACTGGATGCTTCACGCAGGTTTCCTAGTAACGTCATCTGGACCTTATTAATATTCATTAGACAAACCTTCGTCATAGTAGAATCAGGAAATTCACAGTCGGGAAGGGGGTTGGGTTTAATAGCAGCCATGGAATGCCAGATAGAGCAGCATCGGGAGCGCGCATCGGTGCGACAGGTCTGCAGTGTGTGTGTGTGCGCGCGCGCGTGCGTGCGCGTGTGTGTGTGTGGTTGAATAGGGAAGAGAGACGCTGGAGTTCGATAGGGAAGTTCGATTCTTTTGACGAATCGATTCGTTTGGACTGTTCATTTCAGACAGTTAATAAAACGATTCACCAGTCATAGCACTCAGCAGTGTTCCTCAGAAGCACATCTTAATTCATAATTTGGTTAAATATAAAATTCAGAAAGGTATATTCTTTCGGTCTTTGGGTTGAATTGCATGATATTCCATTACAACCCATGTCTTACACAGTCTCATGTTTATTCTCAAAACAAAGTAAATAGCTAAAAATACAAACAAATAAACAAAATAAATGAATAAATAGGCCTACTGTCTACCTTGAATAAGGTCTATTGTATTTATTGCGTATTTATGTGTTCCAGTTTGATTTTGTCATTCCGTTTGATACACTTTCTATAGCTAGCCTATTTAATTGTCCAGATAGGCAACATTTTTCTTTTTTTATTATGCAGTTATGCACATATTAATACAACATACATCTCACAACAGTAGTAGAAAAAACAAACAAATGAAAAAGTGTATACAGAGAAAGAAGAGAAAAAAAGGCTACATTTTTCTATACCTGCTCAAAAAGTGTGTCAAAAGTGGCTAATTTATTTGTTTCAATAAAGTTTCACTCTCATACAAGAAGGTTCTCCCTCACTGAGGGATTTACGAACGCTTCGTGAATGATTTAAACCGAATCGTTAAAACGAACTGACTCATAAGAACGATTCATTCGCGAATCGGACAGCACTACGTTGGAGAACCATGGCGGTGAAACAAATGACATGCTTGGGGATCTAAATTACACAGAGCAGAAGAACCGGCGCCCGTAGACAGTGAGAGATCCGTGGAGGTAAGAGAAGTAGATGACTTGATTGTTGCAGAAGCTGTAATTGTTTGTAACTCGATTTCCGAAACTTTTTTTTGATCATTTGTTTGAACTTATGCTGAGCTATTGTTCCGCGGCGAGTCCCACTGGAGCAGCTTTAGTGGGTTTGTGGGCAGGTTTAACACCGATCGCGGTAGTTCTTGATTATTTGAAGAACATTATTTAATCTAGTTTTGAGTTTTTGAACAGTATCTTAAAGTGCTGAGACTCTGTCAGATATTGATCACTGGATCAATCGAGACCAATGGATCTGCCAGCAAATGACTGTAGGAAAGTTTTGATCCGAGTTGAAAAAGTTTCTTTGATCAAGGGGATGAGTCAGTGTGTAGATTATATCTGCTAACAAAAGAACGCCGAAATCAACGTTTCACATGCTTGTGCTTTCAAATCACGTTAAAATGTAAACGCGATCGTTTCAGTTTAGAATGTTACATTGTTTCTTTTCTTTTCAGATGAGCGCGGGGATTCGATAAAATGTATCAGAGTGACTCCGAAGGGCGCATGCCATTGTCCGTTTGAGGATACAGGACCACGGATCTAAAATACAGTTTTAACGTAGAACACTTTGAAAGTCATTGAAAATGATCAATGCAGAGAGCAAGGGTGAACGCACCCTGCGGAGCGCGTCCCCGCATAGAAATGCATACAACTCGGACTTCCACGCCATTAAGTGCTCTTTTGATGGGACCAAATCCGACAGCGAGGCCAAATCTTATGCTAATGGAGCCAGTGACCCCCGGGAGGACACTAGAGGGAGGCCGTTTGGCAATCGGGTAAACAAAATAAAGAACATTTTCCTGCAAATGGACGGCCAGCAACCCCCGGAGAGTCAGGATGCATCTTCTCCTGTATCCCCTGTGTCCAAATTCCCGGTCAACACAAACAAAACCAGCCTCAGTAGCGCAAACAACCAAGAACTGCAAAACACGGACAAAACTCCGAAGGGAGAGGAAGTCGAGATAGATAAAGTCACACTAGCGGAAAAATTTTCAGTTACCAGAAAGCTATTTGAGAGAGGGATAAAAGAGCTGCCTGCCACAGAGAAGCCGGGGCCCGGCAGGGTTTCTACTCACCTGTCCCAGGGGAAGGTTCCTGAGGAGGGGCGTGGAGCCCAGAGTTCCTTTGGATCTTCTGAGAATAGCAGCAATAGTGTCATCAAAAGCCCAACGTCACCCGTGAGGAGTGCCCCAGAGGAAAGGAGGGATGTTGAGGACTCGAAACAGGTCAATAGGCTGTCACTTAACGCTGGGCCTATTTCCAAGCGGTTGGAGAACTTCATTGTGGATGGCTACAAAGAAGAGTCAGTGCAAAGTCCTGAGCAACTGAGAAGCCCTACTGAGCGCTCGCTGCCATCACCTCTACGAGGGAGTTTCCAAAAACCCAGCTCGCCTGGTACTGATCCAGCACACAAACCTACGTCCCCAAACTCTGACAAACTCTCGCCTAAAACCGACTCCAGCAGCCCTCCGTTCAAGTCCATCAGCCCCATTTCATACAAACCGACCTCTCCGACCAGCAGAATTCCCAGCGAGCCTCCTTCGACCAATGCTCAAAGCCCAATTAAACGATCGCCGTCATCAGGAAACGACTCTGTGAAAGACTCCATGACAAATGAACCACCTCAACTTAGTAGTACTCCTGCGAAAGATCTCAAAGCTTCACCCTCTGCCAGCAGCATATATAAACGGCCCTGGAGTCCGGAGGAACCAAAAAGCGAAAACCACATAATTCGCAGTCCGTCTAGGGACGTCTATCAAGAGCAGGCCGCACAATGTCTGGACCCTACTGGTGCAGGAGTGGTACGGGCTGAGCTTGTAGTGGTCCAGAACGAGTCTTCAGAAAGCGAGGAGAACGATGAAGAGTTTTTGGAGGAGGTGAAGCTGCAAAGGGAACTTAAATCTGAAGATGTGGCTGACTCCCTGCAGGTGTCATCAACTCAAAACCATACAGAGGACAAACAGCTGGAGAAGAATGCGTGTGTATCAACAGAGCTGAAGAAAGAGGAACCAAATCAAGAAGAAGAAGAGGAGGAGGAGGAGGAGGAGGAGGAGGTGATCATCCAAAAGAGGAATAGCTGTCATGAAGATGATGATGATGAGGAGAGCGAGCAGGAAGATCCGGATGAATGCGGGAAAATGTCTCCGGTGTTTTATAGTTTTGAGAATGCAGCGTTTTTGGATGATAAGGAACCGGTTCAGGACCAGCAGGATGAGGAAGATGAAGATGAGGTCTATGAGGAGTATGATGAAGCTCCTGGTTTGTCTGAGGATGAGGAATGGCCTCCAAGAAGGAAAATCAGATTCTCCACTGAGCCGATACGGGTAAGCAATATAATTGTGAAAAAAAAAAAAAATAGTTAGTGAAAGTTAGTTTCACTACTGTGTCTCATTTCACATGTCTGTGTTTTGGAATGCAAAATCTGCTTTTGTTTTGAATTTGATTATTAGAAAAACACTTAATTTACGGTTTAAGAGCACTCAGACACGTCACTGTGGCTTTGGAAAGGAGATGTTTTGGGGACATTTCAAGCTCTCTGTGAGGCCCAGGGTCAAAGCTCTCACAACAGTTGGGCAACAGAGAGGCTCATTGCAGAACATTTGTTTGGGGGTTGAAAAGGGGGAACATTTTTAGAAATATTGTTGACATTGCGATTCACTGAGGGACAGAGGGCTGACCTGAAATGTGGATGGTAAATAGAACAGAAAAGTATGCTGGCACAGATCCATGTTTTACAAGCAATGCTGATAGTATAGTGCTAGTATAAAAGCCAATTGAGTGAATCTTACAAAGCCTGTGAAGAACATGTCTGGGTCATATCTGAGTCTAAAAAAGGGAATAAAATTATGATATGGGATGGGACTATTTAATATTGTCATTATATAATGAAAGTTTTTGGTTGCCAAAAATCCTCTAAATATCTCCTTCAAATTTTTTTAAAGCTTTTAAAGGAAAATGTCCTTAATTTTTTGATGCAAAAATGGCTTAATTTTCTTCATTCGTCATATTTCATTTGTTATTCAGTGCTCCATATTTTGTCCTGAATCTCAGTGATCAGACACCACTAGACTCTGGCCCCATCCTATCGCAGCCGGCCACAGGCATGTGCTCCTGATCTACTTTGCCACGCTGCTCTTTTGTCTGATCAGGCCTTGAGACGCTTAATGTCTATTAATCTATTTTAAGTTAATTATTTCCATCGCGTGCATTCCTCAGCTCTGGAATGTCTTTCACACCTTAGCTGGTAATGATCAACACAAGGTTTTCCATTTCCATTGGCCTGTTAGAAATAAGAAATAAACAGAGCCCTGCAAAGGTGGCAGAGCAAGTTGCCAAAATACCAGCAGTGGCCTGTTCCCGGGGCAATCTAGCATCTGGGACGTTCTGCCTCTGTTATCTGAACGGCACTGCAGACTCCTGCACTCAAAACAGGTGTGTTGAAGAGCAGCAGCGATAAACACTTTTCCTTGTGAGCAATCTTCATTTTGATCTCTCTCTATGTCTCTCTCTTCATGTGTAGCCTACATGTACATGTTCCATGAGATGTTAACTTTTAATCAAAACTGTTGAATGAACAAAATGTGGTGCTGCTTGCACAAAAACAACCTCTACAATGCTAAAGAGTTCTGAGTGTTTTTTGTCACTGCAGTTACTAGGGTGTTCTGGGTGGTTGCCTTGTGTTTTTTTGGTGTTCTTTGCATAGATATGTATTCATAGATGCTTTATTATTGGTTGTTTATATGGGCTGCTATAGGTAAGCCGTCTGTCATATTGGAAAGGTCAAATCTGGTCTGTGAACACTTGAGAGCATGTTGATTGCGTTTGCAACTGTAGTTATACACATGTATGAATATCTATGTCTACAATAGATATAAGCAGATGATTTTTACAACCAGAGGCTGTGGAATGTCGTGGGCTTGTGGCAACTCATTGAACCATACCAGCAAAAGATCCCACCATAGACCTTTAATCAGGATAGTACCATATTTAAACCTTAAATGCATGAATGTTTTGCCAATAATTGTTACATATATTAAAGTCTTTAGCAACCCGGACCTATCAACCTGATCCCATGGCAATTCATACATATTTTACAAGGTGGCTAATTCATACAAATTCGTATGACCTCACTCGTATGAATTTGTATGATTTTTGCGAAATCATATGTATTTTACGAGTCCCCCAATTCATATGAATTTGTATAAATGACCTACCCCTAACCCCACCCCTAAACCTACCCGTCACTGGGGTCTAGACAAATCATACAAAATCGTACGACTGAGGTCGTACAAATTCGTACGAATTATCCACCTCGTAAAATGCGTACGAATTGGTCGTGAGATATATCGAACACGGATGGATCTCTAACTGCTGCAGTAGTGTAAAACTCTCCTGATATTTTAATAACAATTACAGAATAATAAAATAAAGCCCATTTCGTTACATTTTGAAACTTTGATGGGTTCAGTTTGTGCAGATGATTTGGCGTCTAGCTCATATTTGTGATCTCACGCATATTTTCAAAAGTATAATTTTCAACGTCTTCAAAATCAATATTTTGATCACTGGCAGCTTATTCACCACATCCACCATAAAATTACAGTGACAAATATGTCATTGCATACTAGTGTTGGGCGATATGGTCATTTTTCATATCGTCATATCGCCAGCCTGTGAGATCGCCGATACACGATATTATTGTGCATGGGTGGGTGTGGGCAAGAGAGAGACTCTGTACTTGTCATAAGCTATTTCATAACTATTTGGTGACTATTTCATAACTACTTTCAAACATACTGAAAAACTGACATGTTAAATATAAAAATATTTAAAACAGCTAGATCATATTCGGATACAGCAGTCATACATCGCTATTAGGACCGCGCGTCCTACTGTGACAAGTTTGTCGCGGAAGTTATCAGTCTAAAAATCAGTCAAGGTGAAAATCAAAAGTAGATTTATTTTAAAGAGCAACAGTTTAACACTAAATATTGGACATAAACGAACACGTTAAAGATAAAAGTATTCCCAGGTAGGGATGGGCGATATCTTATCGTTTGCGATATACCGGTAAAAATTCTCCCCACGATAAGAATTAGTCTTCCCGCGATAATAACGATAAAGTCTAGTTGTTGACATATTTCTGTGTGCAACAGTGCGAAGCGACATCGCGGAAGGCAGACGTGAAATTGAGGAGGAGTATATCGCTAAATGATGAGCTCGAGCTCCTTTAACTGATTTGGTTAGGGCTGTACAGTGCACAAAAAAAAAATCATTCTGAATAAATGTAGTACACTATGTGTGCGATACAGTTTTGCATGTGTATGAGTCTGTTTACAAACCTGTTGTCCAACAAAGATATAATTTATTGACATGCTTTTTCTCCAAATTAACTTAATAACATAGTCGAGTGTTTGAAATAATACTTTTTGTGACCAGACGTGGTTTCATATCACAGAATGATAGTATTATATACAGTGATAAAGGCTATGTCGATTAGCATTGCATTATACATATACTTTCCTTATAAAAATACCCAAGATTGAAGAACACCGACAAACCATATATTTTGTGCAATTGTATGTTTATTGTCTTCAAGTTTCATCAGTTAAAATTTATATTTTCTCCGTTGTGCATTTTATTCAGCGATAACTGGATACCTTCATGGAGCGTCGTCAGTAGTATTACTTCTGCTATGGATATGTGGAGTTTCTGTGCAAGGGCACCCTCCGGCTTCCAGTATGAATTAAACAGTCATTGCATTACGTGTACTCAGTAATGCTCACAACACCCTATTTGGGGTAAAAATAGGAAAGATAATACTTTTCTCTAAAGAAACAGGATTCCCTGAATTATCGTCATTGATATCGTTATCGCAATAAATACCAGAAATATCGTGATATATTTTTAAGCCCATATCGCCCATCCCTATTTCAGGTAAGTACATATTCTTAGGAGTAAAGTTAAATTAAACGGATACATCAGTCATACAGCGCTCCTGACCGCGCGCCCCATGACGAGCCCTGTTTTAGACTGATAGCTTATTAACTGCATATTTTTTATAATAACGATGATGAAGAATAAGTATCAATGTTTTTTGTTAATGTGCTGTAAAGAAAACGAAATGCTGCCGGTTCAGTTTCGTCATGTTCATTCATAGCTCGAAGCGGTTCAAGAAGATGTCTAAAAGATGTCTCTTTTTGCACTCTTGACATAGCCTAATTTGTAAATAACGATTATCACCCTGCAGTTCAATTTTGATGTGGGCTTAGTCCGTTTTTAAAACATTTCCAATGACGGAGGAGAAGCCTAATCCTCATTTGCGCGTGTGCGTGAAGTGTGGCGCTAAGGTGAAAAAACAGGGCAATTTGATAGCTCAATAATAATAGGCCGCCTAATAATAATAATAATAATAGTTTTATACATTAATAGGAGAATGAGCCTAATATCGTCTTGACTATCGACAAAGACATTTGCTATCGTCGATACACGATACCATCGTCTATCGGCACAACCCTATTGCATACAGTAATTGCAGTTCAGTTTTTGCTGATTTGCTGATATTGATGACTGTTCACATGCGACTTTCAGTAGACAGAAAGTTTTGTGAGTTGTAAAAAAATTGCATGTGATTTATAACCTTTATACAGTGCTTGCTATTGTACAGACTGTATGTCTGTTCCTCACAGCCTCGTTTTCATCCACATAAAATTCAGTATGGTATCTACCTTCACCGTAGAAGGTCTAGATGTTTGTGTAAAATGCTAGTATGTTAAAGTCGCTGATGCATGACTAATGATAATGAATGATGAACCTTTTGTCTCAACCTTTGTAGGACCCACCTCACACTTATTCTCTTTTGCTCTGTTTTCCTCTATTTCTCTGTGATTGTGAAATGAAGGTGTGTAACTGTGTAAACAGGTCTTGTCCTGGCTTGAGGCAGGTATTTTTCCACCATTGTTTCATCTCGGTCTTAACATGTTTAGCTAAAGAGTTGTTGCATTGCTGCTGTGGGTTCATACCTGGGGATTCAAACGCTTCCCACATGACTGGTCAGAGTCTTTTATGAACAGGTTTGGTGAAGTTGTATAAATGAGATTTTTTGAAGACCTGGCAAGCTGCATCTCTGGTGCATTTAAGGCAGGAAATAGGAGATCTGTCTGGTTCCTACGTCATAGAGAAAGAGATGTTATCCTCTGGTTGTAGTTTACAAGGCATCTGTTGTAACTGGCATGCATAGTTGAGTGTAGTATGTCATGATTGTCATTAAACAGGGCAGAAATCAACTATGAGTGATTTATAGAATTGTTTTAGGAGAACTTGACTCTGTGTGTGTCCACTGGTCCGCTGCTTTGAGGTATGTCTGGAAATTGTGCAGCAGTTGTATAGTTGGTCTTCAGTGTACTCTGATTGATTGATTGATTGCTTTCAATACACAATCAATAAGTCATATAGACCGTTTTAAGGGATGTAAACAATAACAATCTAACACAATAGCCCTAACACATTTCTTGTTGTAAACTTTTAATTTTCATAACTTCTGGGACTCCAAAAAGGTCCACATGCCTCCTGTTACTGTTTTGAAATGGTTTGACGACAAGCAATGTTCATGGGACAATGACATTGCCGCATATTGAAGCGTTTTTAAATGTATCAAGATATCTGCAGAAAGCAAGGTACTGCCAAAAATCGGACAATAACCTAATCTCAAAATGAAACATCATACCCCTTTTTAACACAAACCCCCCGTTTCACAAACAAGACTTAACCTAGTCCTGGACTAAAATGTAAGTGAGCTGTTTCAACTGAAAGAAACTTGCACTGACTGATCTTAAAACATATCAGTGCCTTTGTTTTGTCTTTAGATGCACACCAGTGATGTTTTTTTCTAAGCCGCGTTTGTAAAAATGACTTGAATGTCCTAATTGAACAATGGTTTAATCCTGGCATAGTCTAAGCGCTGTCTGTGAAACCGGGCCATAAAGTTACTAAAATTTGGATTTGGTACAAAGTCATATCATGCAGGATCATGATCGTTTTTGTTATTGTTCATTGGTGTAACTTCCAAGTATGTGAGTATTTAGCAGCTTGTGGTATCTCTAAAGGCTTAGTTCACCCAAAAATGTAAATTGCCATTAACTTACCTTCATGTTATTTCAAACCCAGACTTTCATGCATCTTCGAAACACAAATGAAGATATTTTTAATGAAACCTGAGTGATTTCTGTCCCTCCATTTTAAAGTCCATTCACTCTTCAGAAAGTTAATGAAGGCATCGTAAATGTAATTCATATGAATCCACATCTTCTGAAGAGACATGATATGATGAACAGATTTAAATTAGGCTTTTATTCACATATAAACATTGATCAACACACATAGAGCACATCAAATATGGTAAACGCATGTTCAGACATGCTTGTCAAGCACAAAGCAATAAGGTTTGTTGGGCTTCCGTTTGCCATATTTGATTTACTATACATGTATTGTATAAAATCCTAAATGAAATCTGCTCAATTGCCCATCATATAAAGTAACTGTCTCTTCAGATAAAAGATTCATATGGATCTCTGTGAACCTTTTGAAATGTGAAAGTTTTGGTTACGTGGACTTTCAATGGAGGGAAAAACCACTTCATCTGTGTTCCAAAGATGAACTAAAGCCTTGTGTGTTTGGAACAACTTGAGGGTGAGTAAATGATGACAGAATTTTTGTATGAACTACCCCTTTAACACACAAACACAGAGCAATCAGACTTTGCTGTGGCAGTTCACACGGTCCTGTGAACCGCTTTAGCCAACATCAACACACACTGCAGACGGTCTGGTCAGTGGGCCGCTGTAAAAGTTTAGTTATTTTTTGGAGATGATCTTTCATAGCACCCGCCTTCAGATTTAGTCATTAAATGTGTCCTCAGCTGCGATGGATCTTTTATGGCTTCATTTAAAAATATTGAAATTACACCACAAGTCTGTTGCATGTCAGCTTCAGGAAAGTATTTTTGGAGCTTCACACAACTGTGATTTATTTGCTGATAGAGGATTTATGTTTTCAAGATTTTACAAGTTCAGTTTTAATAGTGCTGCAGTGTGTGGACTGTGTTTTTTGTGGTATATTAATGAATATGCATCTTTTCAGCCTCGCTGTCAAAAGACTTGCTACAGATGCAAAAACGCAGAAAATAGAACCTGATCCAAATTTTATTATGACGGACGAAAGTTTCGGAGGCAGTGTGTAAACGTGATTGACACAATTTGAGGTCGTATTT
This sequence comes from Schizothorax lantsangensis, assembly GCA_027422415.1. Lineage (NCBI taxonomy): Eukaryota > Metazoa > Chordata > Actinopteri > Cypriniformes > Cyprinidae > Schizothorax > Schizothorax lantsangensis. The sequence goes on from CM049848.1 coordinate 12,098,089, forward strand.
ATTTTTTAACATTCAAAAAAGTGTAAATGCTATACGACCAGACACAATTTTATTTATTATTAAAATTTAAACCATTAAAATGGAATCCAGAAAAAATTATTGAATTTCATATAGGTCCCTAAAAATATTATTTTTGTTAAACTTTTAATAAGTTGTTGTTAAATTGTCTAATTAATTTAAATCACTTATACCTGCTTTTTGTTTTTACAAAAAATTTAATTTAACCATTAAAACATGAGAAAACATGATAAACATTAAAAAGAGAGAGAGGGAAAAAAACTGATTTTTTGAAAAAATAAAATTAATAAAACTAAAATAAAAATAAATCTAATAAAGATTTCACAGGGCCCAACAATCACAGTCAAGTTTGCCATTTGCTGTACATGAATTTTGCACCAATGATGCTGCACTGGGGGCGGAGCCAGCCAGCACATGTAAACCACCACGCGACAGACAGAACTCTTGTTACAGCAGCAGCTGGTTAGGACAGAAACTCATTAATATGCAAAAGAGAGCTCAAATTATTGTCACATATGGTTAAGACACATTGGCAGCCTTATATAGTTTACAGATAGTTTGATACATATTTGCAAACAAAAATGACAAGAGTGACAGTCGCAAGCTCCAGTCTGATTGGCTGAACTCGTGCAGTTTCCAGGAGTCCGGGTGCTCTAGCAATAGTCTGGCAACTTGAGTTTTGTTTCAATCCAACCTCAGTCGAGGAAGTCCCATGTTCCAGAGGGGAGGAGGCAAGGACAGGGTCTCACGGTAACCTGAGCCTGTCCTGTAGAGGAAGAGAGACGGAGAGACCGAGTGTGAGAAAGAGAGACTCTTTGTTCAACAGACCGTGCAGACAGAGTGAAATAACTCCCTTGATCACTGTTTTCTGTCAGATGTCCCTGTAGCTTCTGAAGTCATTGTCATCTATAAAAGGCCACATTCTGCACCTTTTTAGCAGTTTGTTTTCTGAGAAGTCCACCTACAATGTGACTCAAGATTTCAGCAAAAGCAGTCGTACTTTACTTTTTAAACTTCGTTTACACCTTCTTTCTGACTTTGATTTAACAGGGCAGTTTTTGCTACTGTACCTTTAAGAATTCTATATGTAAATAAATACCTCTGTTGTGATTGGATGTTCAGTAAATAAACACAAATATAGCTAACACTGTCATGCATTAGGCAGAGCCAGGTTTCTTAATGTTGACAATATCAGTTTATGTTCTGCCCACAGAAGGTCATAACTCATGATAAGTTATCTGTGGTTTGGGATTGGCCAGTCCCCTAGCCCTGCCCCTAAGTTACTGTTGCTATGCTGGTCAAACTGTATTACTGCCGCTTGTTATGCCTCTGGCAAATATGTACAAAGAGCTGATAGGATTAAGTGAATTATCCCAGGAATTACTAATGATTAACTGTGTATTTATGTCTGTTATTTTAATCTCATCTACCAAAAAAATGTTTGTAAGAATGTGTATACTGTGGTGTGTAACGGTACACAAACATGGTACAGTCATGGTTTCGGTACAGCAGGAGGAAAAAAAATATTTAATTAAACATACATTAAGTAATCAAGACATCACTAACAGGTAAAGTAAAATATAATGAAGTATATAGTCTAATATTTCTCAAAATGCTCTTCTCTAGACTTCATTTCTCTAGCAAATAACGACGAGCTGTGGACACTGATGACTTGTCTGAGGTACATGAAATGTTACGTGACATTTTGTTTACAAGCGGTTTTATTGACATCTTTCCGGAATTCAAACACTGATTGAGCGATTACATGAGATGTTCATTCATGTTTATTTCGCGTTAACTAGTGGTAAAGAGGAAGGGATGATCACGCTCCACGCTGCCGTTAGAACTGAGGCTTCTATACAGAGATCTGTCACGCCACATCAAAGAGCACCAAAACGACATTTATTGTCTGAATTTCCTGAAAATGGAATGATTTGTTCGGTACACATACATAAGTGTGTGTACATACATACCGAAAGACCCGTATTGAAAATTTTCGGTACATATGTGTATCATTACACCCCAAGTTGTAGGTATAGGAGTTATAGAAATAACGTGTATTTGTAGTGTAAACACTAATGTGTCCTCGCCTGTCTGTTGTCTGAAAACCACCACCTTAAACAGTCTAGTCTGCATGTGGCTTTAACATAACATTTTGACCATTTAAAAAAAAAAAAAAAATTCCAAGACGTTTACAAGACTTCAGTGAACCTCTTTGTATTGCCTGACAAGCAAGCAGTGGTGGCTTTAATAATAACAAAGAGCATGCCATACTTTTGAATATGCAGGAGTTTTACAAACTAATATGAACACCTTAAAAATAGGCACTATTTATTTGAGTTTTTTTTTATTACCATCATTTCACTTTAATACAACTTCCAACTTACTTGGAATAGATTCATTCACCTTCTGAATAGACTTCAGTTCAATGTTGTCTGTCAAAACATCTTTTACTTGCTTCAGAGATGTTGGAGGAAGGAATCAGCTTCTCAGTCTTCTCTCCAATGTTATCCACAGTGGTTTGATAATATTCAGGTCAGGTGATTTGTCTGGTCAGGGCAGATGTTCATCTTGGTGCTCCAACTGTCCAGATTTTATGATCATATATTTTTGCCATTTTAGTACTGATGGCTGTGATTAAAGTTATAGCAATTGCAGTTCTTTCATGGATGTTGCATGGATGTTCTTTTCATGGATGTTGAAGTTCTCTGTGGTTGATTTTTGTGGAAACAAGGTCTTCAAGATGAATATTGAGGTTTGTTGTCACTTGCTGCTCTAGTTATTTGGACACAGTCGTCCTTAGTGCTTGATGGTCATTCACTTTTAGGTTTTGCCCACTATTCTTCACTGATGAAGTCTTGCCATGCTTTGCATATGCAGTCATAATCGTAAAGACTGTTATTCTTAAAACACCAGGTTTAAGGTTACATACGCTCCTGCTAAATGGGCTCCCTTCACAATTCCTTGAAATCCCTTCAAGTGAGACTCTTGTTACTAGCAGGTGTCGACAGTTTTCTATCTCTGCTGACTACTTGTGATCCGATCATCTGAAATGTTAATTCTAGTGCCATAGTAAAGTGCAGACAGTATCACATAGGTAGTTAGCAGGTGATGACACAGCACTGTGGTAATGACGCCATGGTAGGTTAGCACATAACTTTACTAAGCCGTACACTGTGTTTATAGTATGCAGTCTGTGTGTAACTCATAGCTGCAGGAATCTCAAATACTCACACCACAAATAGTGCCGTATGTGATGATACTTGAAACATTTGTTGGTGGTATGGTGTATTTTTAAATGTGGTGAGATTAGTATATTTGGAGAGTAACAGTTGTCTGTCTGTCTGTCCGTTTCTCATGTTCTCTCTGAAAGACTGTAGGTGTGTCTGTAATAGTTGAAATCACAGCGGCAGCTGAAGTGGGAGTTTAATCTCTGAACCCGTCTGCCCTTGATTCCCTTTGTTTTAATTCTCTGAACTAGCATTGTTTATGCAATTTTTACATTTTCAACATGACAATAAAGCAATTGTGTAATTGGAGCAATAAAATAAAATAGTAATAGTGTCAAAATAATGTAAATATGGGTAATAATTTGTACAGTAGGCAATGCAAAATTAAAGTTCACTGAAGAAACCGCTGCTATGCAGTTTCTAGGGTGTGCTGGGAGGGTGAAACACCTTTGCGAGGTGATTGCTTTGCCCAGCAAGAAACTACCCAGAACAGCCAAGTCAAAAGAGCCTTAACTTAAAGGCTAAACTGTGCTTCATTTTCTGCTGCTTTGTTCTCAGTTGAGCATGCACAGCTTTTAAAGAATGCTGTATTTATCGTGAGCACAGGTTAATACATTCGGCGTGTGCACACTACCTAGTAGAACTTTGTATTTGAGAACTCAAATCAGTGCTGATGAAAATTACTTTGGGCACAAGAAGGGGTTTAATTGGGCCAGGGCCGGGGCCGTCCAGGGCTGAGCCCCGACACATGGGCTTATGCTGGTAACCCATCAGTGGACTTTCCTCGTACATTTTCAACAACTGTAGGCTATATATTTCTGCCGTTCCAAAAGTGCCTCGTACTGGTTAGTGAATCAATTTGCATTTTTAATAAATCTCTCTTTTTGTTCAGACCAATGTGACAATCCACCCATATAACACTGTTTTAAATGCGTATAAAAATGTATTGTTTATAATTTATAATTTAATATTTACATTATTTTTTAATTAATTTTTGCTGGTCTTAAAAAAAATTATTTAAATTTGATTTAAAAATCTTGTAGTCAAGTATAGTATAGCTTTGTATACTGACAGCATGTAGAAAGATTTCGATCAGCATTTTAGTATTCAAAGCAGAGGACTCTCTCAACTTGTTATATTTTACAGTTTGTCAATTGATATAAGACTATTGTAGGCTTTGCATATACATGTGCACCCCTCGATAGCCTGAAACCACAGAGCCCCCCCCCCCCATAACAAATCCCAATTTAACCCCTGTGCATAGGGAAGCTATATTTTCAAATTTAAGGCCTGTTCACACCACCTTGATGTTCAGTACAGTTTTTTTTTTTTTTTTTTTTTAAGTGATTTGCCTATGCAGACCAATGTGATGAAACAGCAAATAGGCTGAATGAAAATGCAAATTCACGCTTTGACAGTAGGTGGCATGTATGGAAAAGCAGAAATGCTGTGGTACACAAGGGCTGTATCCGAAATCGCCCCCTATACCCTCATTCACTATTCCCTACATTGGGCCACTAATATAGTTCACTTGAAGGAGTGAATGAAAACGAGTGAGTGAATTCAGACACTGAGTGCACCGGATGGACTGCCGCTTTTGCATAGTTTGTGCTTGCTGTTTAATAATCATTTGATACTGGCAAACTGGCAGCTCCAGTAGTAAAGGTGCATTCACGCCATATCGTAATTACGATAATACTAACTTGAAAAAAGCATTCACATCCTCATAGAACTCGTAATTACAACTTGTGAACTGGGAGTTTTCTGAGAGCTGTTTTTAAAATTTGTGTAATTGACAAAAGTAATGTAAACATAAATGAAAGACATGCAGCACAGAGTTAGATATCAAGGCTATCCATGTAATAACCAAACAAAATAATTATAAAGTGTAATAATAGCGCAAAGTTATTATTTCACTTACTGTCTTCTGCCATTTTGGAGAGTACCACGACGCATGCGTGCGTAATCAACATAATCTTATGTTGATTACACACGCATGCGTCGTGGTACTCTCCAAAATGGTGGAAGACGGGAACTCAGGGAGAAGAATTGTTGAATAAATTGTTATTTTTGTTTTCTTTGCACACAAAAAGTATTCTCGTAGCTTCGCAAAATTGAAGTTGAGCCACTGATGTCACATGGACAGTATATCGATGTCCTCGCTACGTTTCTGGGTCTGGGAACATTACAGTTGTGTTGCTGTCTATGGAGGGTCAGAGAGCTCTCAGATTTCATCAAAAATATCTTAATATGTGTTCCGAAGATGAATGTAGATCTTACTGGTTTGGAACGACATGAGGGTGAGAAATTAATGACAGAATTTTCATTTTGAATTTTCATCTCTTTAATTCCAAATTAAATTCCATTTCACACACTTCAGCATGTGTGGTATAGCTGAACATGTCTGTTTTTTTTCTTTCTTCAGCTTATTGAGGATATCCAACTGGCATTTGCAATATGAGCTATACAAAATAAATGTGAAAAGTGTTTTTATAAAATTCGAGAGTGCAGAGACAAGAGAAAAGGTTTTGAAATGAATTTGTTCTATGCTATTTACTGTCACTTAGCAAAAAAATTCCAAATTGTAGTTTTATATAATACGATTCTCATTGTTTTTTTTTGTTTTTTTTACAGTGCGATAGAAAAGAGATTAGTTTAAAAAACAAACAAAAAAAAACATTGCAATGGCATGCAAATGCTCGTCGTTCTAATCAGATACATTAACAGACATCTATTCAAATTAAAATGTTTATTGCACCGAATTTTCACACCAAACATTCATCTTGTTGTGAAGAAGCCTTAAATTTCTATGGTGTTTTGCTCTATAGAAATGGCTAGGATCCCAAAACCTATATGGAAAAAAAGTATTTTTTGCACATTTTAATGTAGATGTTAATGTACATGTTAATAGAGTTGCACAGCAAAAATTGTGAGATGATGATAAAATAATAAAAATAATAATGATAATAATAAAAATTGCATTCAACAATTTTAACAAAAATTAGTTAATTCAATAAAGTAACATTAATTCAAGTAACTAATGTTGATCAAAATATGACCTAAAAAGTGCTAATGAACAAGTCTCTGATTGTTTCTCTTTATCTTAGCGAGTCAGGATATTTCCTTCATCCTCACACAAGTCTCTTGTTGTTATATTTAGCAACATAAGGTGTGTTCTTCCTGTTTACTGTCTTTGAATGTGCATTTGTGTCCTGGACGGGGCGTTGTAGCATTTGTGTGTGTGTGTGTCACGTGTGATTATGAAGTGCACCTGCCGTGCGCCCCACCTCTCTCCGCTCACTCCAGGAAGTAAAGCAGCCTCTCCTCAAAGCTACACAAAAGTCTGAGCAAACACACGGGTGTGGCGCTAACACGGGAATACTTTCTGTGACACACATTAGTTGTCACCTTAGGAACTTGCTCGTGCTCTGAAATACTGTTTTGAAGAAAACTGTCTGACTGTACATTACGCAGGGCTCTTCTTCTTTGAGTTGTTTCCTTCTGTGCACAGCGAGATCAAGCGATCTGTAAGGATCATTTTTTTTTGTAACCAAGTAACAACCCTAGGATTAGGATAGAGAAGTGGAGTTTGTCTGATGGCACTGCAGAAATGTGTCGCCTAAATGTTCATTGTTATAGAGTCAAAATAATACACTTGTTTAGATTCCTTGTTGAAATCAGTTTCCAGCTGCTATATTGCAGGAGATAAAACACAGTGTTCTTTGAAGGCAGTGAGTTGAGCAGCTTTAGAAATGCATTATGCTATAATAAGTGTGACCATGCAAAATGCATGCACATATAAAATGATACATCATCAGTAGCAGCTCACTTCTGCAGTTTCAGATGGATTTTGTTCATAGCAACAGGGATCAAACCAGAGTTCACATAGGGCCCTAGGATGTTTACGATGAGGAAAACATGGAATTCCATTCCACGTTATACAGAAAATGTAACCATTTGTAAAACTGGGATGAATAAATCAAAGAATCACTATATGGACTAATGTCTGTGAATATTATACTGTAATGTCAGGTTTTTTTTTTTTTTACCTCTATTGTGTGGCACTTTTTCTTGCACAAAAAATTTGATAAATAAATGGTTCAGATTACATTTTAAAATATTTTTTTTCTTTTTTAAGTTTTTATTGCAAAGAGATACAATACACAACATCTGTTTATGACATTTGTCACTTTTACAGCATTTCCAACATATATTCCCTGATCAGGAAAAAAAAACTGATCAAAAAGTTCTTCATGACAATAACAGATCAATATATCTCTTTTAATTATCTTTCATTTATATAAAAACTATTTACAAAAGAAAGGGGATGTGGACACAATATTTATAAATATTAAAATAAAATAACAAAAAAAACATTTGGTTCAATAGGAGTTATATATTCAGTCCATTTGGACCAACAGTCAACAAATATATATTTTTGCTAATTCACAAAGAATGTAATTTTCTCCAGTAAATATACTTTTTACAACTTCAATCCAATCCTGTATTTGTGGCGGATTAGGTTTATACCAGCATCTAGTAATAGCTTTTTTAATAGTAATAGCAATAATTATTCTATTCATATATTTGTTCTTCCTTTCCCAGGAAACCATTGACACCTTGCTCATGTAAAGTACCTCAAAACTGAAATCAACTGAAGTGCTTAAAATCTTTTATAATACGTTATGTATATCTTTCCAAAAACGTCTGACATTAGGACATCCCCAAAATATGTGAAAATGGTTAGCATCCTGTGAGCCGCAATGTCTCCAAAACTTTGAGTTGCCTAGAAATATATTTTTCTGTTTTGGAGTAAGGAAAAACCAAACAGCAAAATTCTCTCCAATATGAAGAACGGGAGGTTGCCCATTGTAGTTTACATACATTTTCCCAGTCCTCAGTTGAGATAGTAATACCACTTTCTTTCTCCCATCTCTCCTTAATGTACAGAGATGAATCTCATTGTACAGATTGATGAAATCCATCAATGCTCTATATAGTTTAGTAATAGTCTTTAACATTGAGGAGAATATTAGCACTCTTATTTGGATCTCCATCAGTCCCTTTTTTAATTTTCTGATAGAAATGTTGTCGGAACTGAAGATATCTGAAGAAATCCTTGGAATCTAGATTGAATCTTTCTTTTAGAGAATTAAAGTCTAATATTTGTCCTTTATCTATGATTGTACAGTAAGCAGTGATCCCTTTCTTAGCCCATATTTTAAAACGCATATCTATGGTATTTGGTTTAAAATCAGAATCATATGAACCCCAATACATTCACATAATCCTTTAGATTATAATCCTTAATAATCTCAACCCAATTTTTTAAAGTTACCTTAATCCACTAATTTTCTTTTTTCTTTTTTATAAAATTTTCATCTGCAATGATTGCTTGAAAACTCACCAAACCAACCAATCTCTATGTCCTTCCATCTTGCTTGATATTCTGGATTGCACCAACAGATTATTAATCTCAACTGTGCTGGCCAGAAATATTTTTGTAAACATGGAAGGGCACCCCTCCTTTTTCTTTACTCAGCTGTAGGGTTTTAAATTTTACTCTTGGTTTCTTGTCTTGCCATATGAATCTGGAAATCAGTTTATCCCATTCTGAGAATTGATTTTTGGGCAAGGAAACAGGTAAAGACTGAAATAGAGCAATCTCGGAAGTATATTTTGCTTGACTGAATCTATCCTAGATCTCATGTTGAAAAATGGTAAAATATTCCACCTTGCGGTGTCAAATTTTATTTATTTTTTTATTAATAGGGCCATAATTAAGCATTTCTAAATTGTTCATATCCTTGGAGATATTTATTCTTAAATATTTGATAAATTTAAGATCCCATTTTAAGGAATAATCCTTTTTAATTTTGTTTGGGGGGATTATGATTAAAGGTCAATACTTGTGTTTTTAATATATTCAATTTAAATCTTGGAAAAAGACCCAAAAATTTGTAATGTTTCCCATAGCTCAACCAATGACTCGGTTGGATCCTTTAGATACACTAATATGTCGTCAGCAAATAGTGCTATTTTGTGCTTGTCGCCTTTGATGTTAATACCTTTTATTTTTGAATTTTGCCTGATCCACTGCCCCAGGGGTTCGATAAACAATGTGAAGAGTAGAAGGGACAGAGGACACACCTGTCTAGTGCCCCTCTCCAGTGTGAAGGTCTTTGATAGATTACCGTTTATTTTCATTCTTGCGGTGGGACATGAGTATATATTTTGAATTACTTTAATAAATTTCTCATGAAAATTGAATTTTGTAAGAATACCCTTAAGAAAGAGCCAATTGACCGAATCAAAAGCCTTCTCGGCATCGAGGCTTAGGAGGACAGCTTGTAAATTAGAATCTTGAATGTGATTGATAATTTGGAGAGTCCGTCTAATGTTGTCTTGCGTTGGCCTACTCCAAATAAACCCAGTTTGATCAGAGTTAATTAATTCCGGCATTATCAATTCAAGCCTTTTATCTAGGACTGAGACAAATATCTTATAATCCATATTCTGGACAGAGATTGGTCTATAAGCTGTGCAGTCTTGTTTACTTTTCCCCTCCTTTGGAATCACAGAAATAACAGCTTCTCGCCACGAGGGCGGCAAATCTCCACCATGTAAAACATAATTAAAAGCTGGCAATAAAACAGGGATAAGTTGTTGTCTAAATACTTTATACCATTCGGATGAAAATCCGTCTGGACCTGGTGACTTATTTGTTTTAAGCCTGGATAGTGCTTTATTTATTTCCTCCTCAGTTATATCTGCAGATAATTTAGCATTCCAGGTATCACTAACCGAAGGGAGTTTTAAAGGAGTGAGAAAAGAGTCAATTTTAACAGGATCTACATTAAAATAAATTTCAAATGAATCACATTGTCACATTTTATTCATTTATTGAAAATATACCTTTAAATCATAAAACACAGAATAATTAAAACAGACAAAATATATTTTTTGAAAAAAAAAAAGCATTTCACAGGACTATTTTATTTTTTTAAATACATTTTAATAATTTTAATTTTAATAAATTGTTAAACAAGGAATTTGGAAAAAAATAAAACTGAATTTGGGGTTAAAATAAAACTGATTTTATAGGGTACTAAAACTATTAGCTATTTTTATACTGCAGGGTTGATTTGGTCTCCAGTGCGTGTAAGATCTTTCTGACACATTCATCTGAAATTGATGTGCTGTTCTCATGTTGTTTCTTTGAGGAAGTGTATCTCTTCACAATAATACAGTGGCCATGAAGTATTTAGACTCTTCAGTCTCCCTGAATGTCATTGCTCTAGATACATAACATCAGTGTGTCATCTGCCCTCAAATGCTGCAGGATTTTTTTCCTTTAGTATCTTCAGTTTCTTCTGCGTTTTTATTAAATGTATGAGTCAGTTCTCCAAGTTCACACAGGTGTTCTAGCACAGGAACCACAGGTGTAGTTCATCACATTAACTAGAAACATGATCACCTAACGTTTTACAAACACAAAGTGTACCAAATTTGCCTTAATTTGGACCGTTATTATTTAGCATCTTGAGAAACATTTTATTTATTTATTTTTTCCCCCCAAATAAACCTTGTTTGATATTTTTAAAACAATGACTTTAATGCATGCAAATACTTTCTGGGACTACAGCGAGTTAAAAAATACTGACCAGGTGGAGTGTATAGCCCACAGCAAATTAATAATAATAATATAGAGAGAAAAGAAAAGGAAAAAAAAAACATAAAAAGGTGAAACAGTTAATCATCATTAAGTGGCTTTGGTCAACCTTGAGTTGCTTTTAAATGTGCAGCATGGGTCTGGTTCAGTGCTGCTTTTCTTTGTCACATTCATGACGCGTGCTGACAATCAGTCAAATGTTAAACAGCTGCAAACTGGGTGTTTAAATTGGTCAGAAAGAATATAGCATATATGAATTGCCTGTTGTCACTAATTGCTAAATCAGCTCAGTTATGACTGGTGGAATTGAATCAGAATTGTGTTGTAAATTCACAGGAGTGTGTGCGGTGGTGTTGAGATGAAGGTGTAGAAGTGCACTGCTGGTGTTTAGTCATGTTAATCACTGTACTGCTAATACGCTTTTGTGTCCAAAAAATTAATGTCACAATGAAAACAAAATGGACAATCCTTATTTTTCCTTATCCTTATTAATTAATTAGAATGTATTGTACTATTTATTATAATTGATTTGTTCATGCATGCCATTAAAAAAATAAATCATGTTCCCTTTTATTATTTAATCAAAAACATTAACATCCCCTTCCCTTCTCAACAAGAAGCAGCTGTTTCACTTGGATATACATGACAATAAGGAAGAAAAGTTGCAATTTCCAATTGATTACTTTAAACACAACAAACATCTATATCCAACTTTCTACCACTATATAAATCTATAATACAGCCGTGGCCAAAAAAGGTTGTGGTCCAGAAGTTGATTAACAGCATGTCAGGACGAATTGCAGAGGTCTTGAAAAAGAAGGGTCAACACTGCAAATATTGAGTCTTTGCATAAACTTAATGTAATTGACAATAAAAGTCTTGGACACTTATAAAATGCTTGTAATTATACTTCGGTATACCATAGTAACATCTGACAAAAAGATCTAAAAACACTGAAGCAGCAGACTTTGTAAAAAATTTATATTTGTGTCATTCTCAAAACCTTTGGCCACGGCTGTACAAAAATGTCATAACTTTGATATTTTAAATTTTAATATAAATTCATACCATAAGAATCAGGGACTTCGACATGTACACAAACAGGGTTGGAAAAACTTTTGACCTCATAAAATAAGTAGAAGGTTAAGCACATTATTTTACACAGTTTAACAACAAGAAATAAGTAGATAAACAGAATATTTCAGACACTATTTTGTACATGACTAGTGGAAAATTCTAATTAAGTGTTTGTTTCAACCTGGTCTCATAAAAATATGTACCTCTGTGCACTTTCTGTGTGACACCGTTTTACGTACTTTACTGCACGTTTCGCCGCAGTTTCAAAGAGAAATGTCCACTGAGTGGCGCTAAAACACAGGTTAAATACGTGAACCCTGGCACGTTTTTATTATGTTGATATAGGTACGTATTGCTGTGTTTTTATTGCGTTGTTTCAGGTACGTACTGCAGCGGTTCAGAATTCAAATATCCGGGGTCTGTCCCTAAAAGTTAATGCTCTATCGTGTTGGAAATATGCCCTACATCAAACCCAACCCTAAACCTACCCGATAGTGTTAACAAATGCATAACTGCTATAAAAACATATTTGTTGATGCAACCGTGCCATTTCAACTTCCTTATCTGCAGATTTGAACTGTTTCGTCGAACCGTGGTTACACGGGATTCGAACCGGAGCTCCTCGCCTCCTAAGTACGTCTCCGTACTCGGTGAGCTACCGAACAAACCTACCGTCTATGAAAACCCATAGATATGACGCTGGATATGTGCGATGCTAACATTCGAAAGCATCAGTTTTCAAATCTCCCAGCATATTAATGTTGTTTTGAAGTCGTAACATGATATTCTTAAAGTAATTGTGCGAAAAATACTCTTTATTAATCAAAACTCTGTAAATTTGTGTGAAAAGGAGTAAAAGGTGTCGGAGCTTTACTGCCTCTAGTGTTTGTTTCTTTTGGAAAGTGAAACTGCAGTAATATGTAGTTATTGGTACGTATTTCGTGTCTCGCTAAAAAGTGCACCCAGGTACATAAATGCCATGAGACTAGGTTGGTTTGTTTAGATTGTTCTATGATTGGCTCACTGTTTCAATAATAAACACCATTAGAGTAGATTCTTTTTTTTTTACTATTCATTTTTTCTTCTTTGTGGTCATGTGTGTTATTGTGACTCTTACTGTTTGTATTCACATACAGTATGTGTGTGCAGCCTGTGGTTTGTTGGCTAATATACAGTATATGCATTGCATACAGTATGTGCGTGTTCCCTCCTCTCACGCAAGCGTGTTAGTGTGTCCTGAGCAGGAGTTCAGTTAGCTTTACTTCACACAGCTTGTGTGTGTAAGACACTTTTTGTAGCTTAAAGGAGTTGAACAGTAATTATTGACTTTGAAGAGAGAAATGGAGACATAACAGGGAAAGACTGGTGTGGCGTTCCAGTGTTTCTCTGGACTGGAGTTGAAATGTAAATGTGAAGCAGATGTACACTATGAGTATTAATTTACCCACATTACAAATGTCAGGACACCACATAAAACATGCACAGTGGTCAAACATCAAGCATTGACATTAAGCATTCTGTCTTGCTTTGCTCACACTCATGTTGTTCCAAACGCACGACTGCTCTGTTCATCAGAAGAATGTTCATCAATACAATGAAAGATTACAGGGACCAAGGGTTCTAAAACTCCAGACAGGTATCAAGTAATGCATCAAAAAGCACTTTTATGCAATTTTTATGATGATTCTTAGTCGTCTGTTTAGGGCCCTATGATTTCTGCGATGCGGAAAACGCAGATGGATTTCAATTAATATGACATGCTTAATAATGATTAATAAAATTAATTTAACCATTAAATCAGAGTCTAGAAAAATTAAAATGGAAAAAAATGGAATCTGGAAAAACTTAAAAGGGAAAAAAAGGAATTTGGAAAAAAATACTTATTTCATTGGGCCCTATTCGTTCAAATTTGTTAATCACTGAAAATCAACTTCCATATTTCTCAAATCTTATACATGCTTCTGCACATTCTTAAATACTGTAATTCTGTGTATACAGTATGTGTATATTTATCAAGATTGCGCACCCTTATGTGCATTATTCGTATGTGAGTCAGCGGCAGCGCGAGAAGCCAGCAGAGAAAAAGGTACTCCTCTCAGAAAACGTGCAAATAAAGATCATTTTAGATATTTAATTACTATTAGGAGCATTGGGATTGCTAGACGAGGGCTTAATGATCACATTTTTGTGAAAACATGAAATTCGACCAAAATAGTCATTTTTCACTTTGTTTTTTTTTTTGTCTGTAGCTCAGAATTAGCCTGTGTGCATTCACACTTATTTTGCCAGCATGGGTCACACATATTTTTTATTCAAAAAAGTAAGATTTGAGAGTAGTTTGCATCAATGGATATTACTGCCGATCATTTAACATTTCTATTGTAATGCACTTGTCAAATATTAAATGTTTAACTACTTCTTACATTGTCCTCTTTCACTCTTAAAACTGAAGCGTTGTGATGAAGTTCATGCTCGGCTTCAGTGAACAGTCAAGCCCACCTTATTTTATTTGATTGTCCAACTCAATCATTTTGACGTTAAGCACAGTAGCAGACCATGTTAAAAAAAATACTTTTAAAACTTTTTGTCATCATAACACAAAGAGCAGTGTGTAATGAAGAGCAGTGAAGCAGCATTAAGATTAAATATTGGGTGTTTATGGTGGTATATGGCCTGATTAGTTTTTGAGTATAGATCCAATGACAATGGTTAACAGCTCATTGGAGAGGAAGATTATCAGTAAATAATAACATTAAATTTCAGCATGTTTCTCACACATCTATCGCATGACATTCATAGGTGTATTGGATTTAGAACACAAGTCATATGTGGACTACTTTTATCATACTTTCATAAAACCTGTGATACTTCTTCTGTGGGATGTAAAAGTTTTGGAACAATATTAGGTTGAGTAAACAATGTGAATTTTATTCCCATAATGTGCTTGCTCTCAGGATGAGGATAGGAGAGGAAGTCAGACGTCAGACAGGAAGCTGTTTGAATGTTGTCGTGTAACTGAAGCAGGTATGAACAGTGCAGGACAGATTCTCTCTCACTCTCAGAGACCAGAGCGGTCAGGTTTCAGCAAAGAAAAGGAACATTGTTTGAATTGCTGGCATCGTCCATGGCAACAGGAGAGATGGAAGAGAGACAGAAAGAAAGAGAAAGGAGAAAAAGAGGCCAAGTGTAACCACAGAGCGGTGTGAGGTCAGTGCAGGCCTGCCATTCATCACACGCTCACAAATCAAATATATTCAACAGTTAATTAACATGCAGTCATTTCACTTTCTCTGTCTCGCTCTTTATTTTTCTAGATGGATTTTCAGTGTGTTCACAAGTTCAGTCATGGTACTAAAAGTCATTTTTATAACCAGTATTTTGTCTTGCTTTTCCAATTAAAAAATATAAATATTCCTAAAACAAAATATGGTTACACTTTATTTTAAGGTGTCCTTGTTACAATGTAATTATACATTAAATACTGAGTTTTAAGTACTGAGTAATATTAATTAACTACATGTACTTACTATAGGGTTAGGGTTAGGGTTTGGCTTAAGGCCCCGATATACTTCAAACAAAATCGAAGAACGAACTGATATGACGTCATTTCGAACAAAATCAGGCCGAAACAAAGTTTCTTTTGAGTTCGTTTCGGCAGTTCGAAACAGCTCTCCAAAGCGAACTTTCTGGGGGGAGTTTGTTTTGGCTCCTAAACACCTTTGAGCTTCCATTGGTCCGTGGCGATTACACAATTGGTGGGTGGGTTCGGGAACTCCACCTTCTTTGATGTGAGTTTTTTTTTTTTTTCCCGGTTTGTTTCTCATTCCACAGTGGTCAGACAGGAGAACAACATCTAGAACAGCAAGTTACTAGCAATATGAATGTCGAATAGCTGAGCTGGTACAAATATATCCGCACCTGTATGATCGCTCGCGGAGAGACTTTAAAGATTCTGAGAATTAAAATCCTAAAAAGAAATTGCAACGAAACACGAGTTATGCAGAGCGATGTGGAGAAACATCCGATGCAAGTTTTCCAAAGCCATGAAAAGAATGAAAGGAAAAAGATAAGGTGGCGAGTAACAAATAAATGTTGTTACACCATACTGCTGCTGCTGTCATTTTTTTCTGTAAGCGAATTTTAAAGGTATGCAATAAATGAAATGCCAAAAGAACATACAATAATTAACCTTTGTTTTTATCAAAATTAAATCACGACACCACATAAAATATAAAAAGGTGCAATAATTTACCCAGTTTAATAAAATAAATGAACAATCATAAAATAAAGTAACACGTTTGTGTTATTGAGATGGCTCTAGGGATGTAACGATTACCGGTTTGACGATAAATCATGATAAAATTCCCCACGGTTAGTATTACCGTTTCATTTTTTAATTATCATTAAAACCGTATTCGATTACCACTATTTGAACAACTCACGATAAATAAATACTGTCCAGCTTAACGCACAGTTTTCAGTAACAGTCTCACGTGCGCACAGCAGCAGAGTAGTTTCGTTTTGAGTGAAAACAGGGCGGAAAAGCTGGGAGGTTTTAAAAGACTGCTGAGGGAATTATGCAAATGAATTTATGAATGAATTATATGAATGTACCTCTGAAGGTTCTGGCTGTCTTCAGAAACGATTCGATGGCATTTTGTTTTCATCTTCGCTCCATGTAATACCTAGAAGTCTTCTTTATCTTCTTAATCTCAATACTGCTTTGTTCACGGGAAACAGCTGTATTCAGCTTTTCTATAAGCGCCGCCCAGTGTCAGAAAGTGGATTTACAGAGTTATATTTACATTCAGCCTTTGTGCAGTTTCTGTCTGGCCAAAAACGGACCGAATTTGCATGCCCTGCTGTAAATTTTGACCGACTGATGAAAAACAAGCGTATGTGGATTCTACACATTTAAACGATTCAGATAAGTTATCTAGAATTATTTATGGAGCAGATAAAATACATATAATCATTTATTAATTATCATTTTGACTTGACCCTTTTCTGAAATGTGAGGTTTACATTTTTATTAATCTTTTTCAAAGCTTTATTTGAACGTTATATATTTGAACATGCTATTAAACTGGTGTCAGTCAAGTTGTCATTTAAAATCCGAACATAATTGGTCATGTTATTGTTTTAGTGATTATGCAAACAAAAAGTAATTTTATTTGTTTGTTGATTTTTAATTATAAAACTTGAAGTGATTTATGTGTCGGTACTTTTTGAACATCTCCAGCACATTTTAACAATACCGTGATAATACCGATAACCGTGATAATTTTGGTCACTATAATCGTGATAAGAAATTTTCATACCGTTGCATCCCTACATGGCTCCAATATTTTTTTCACATCATGCTAAAGTTTTCAGACTGAGCCATTCACACTTCCCATAAAGGACTGATTATGGAAATGGTATGTTTCTTTTATATTGCAAACATGATACTTGACTCTGAACTGCTGCTAATCATTATTCTTTTGTCTATAATATTCTGACCATTGGTACCCGTCTCACACCTAGATACATTTCGTGATTGCATCGTTGTTATGTTTAGGGCATACGCGCGAGTGGCGCGACACATAATAATCTACACCCCGCCTCCAGCAGCGCGGTGGTGTTGGAATGTTCGAATACAGTATACAGTCACTCAGCCTTTTCAAACTTCTTTTTGCCCCCAAACGAAGAACGAAAACGAACTTCGTTTGAAGTATGTCTGGGCTTTTAGGGTTACTTGCATGTAATAATTAATTGTTATTATAATTGTAAGTACATGTAACGTGTAACAAGGACACCTTAAAATAAAGTGTTACCCAAAATACATTAACTTAAGAAGCAAAACTGGATGAAATAACAATGACTTGTTTGCAGAGAATATCTTTTTTTTTTTATCGCCCATTGGAAAATAGATTTTTAGGCTTAAATTTATGCTTGAAAAAATATAAACTTCAAGGTGCATTTTTAAAAAAACACGTCTTAGAAGCTTCTGAAGTAAATTTGATCTTTCTGTAAGGATGTCAAGATCTTTTTTTTCTGTTAATCAAGATATACATATTTATTTAGGATTTTTTTTCCTCAGTGTAACATGCTTCTTTAGCCCGGCAGACACAGAGTCAGTGGGTGAACTGCATTGAGAGGTTTCTGTTCAATCGCTTCCGTGAAGATTCATGCTGAGCTTTTCTATATAATGTGCCGCCCAGCCGACATAGACTGTTGTTTAGATTAAATCCTGTGAGGAGTGTGGAGGAATGTGAGTGTGAGACACTGTTTCCTGCTCAGCTGCTGAATCGACAGCAGTCTGTATTGAATGGAGTAAATTAAAAGAGTCTTTCTCTTGCATTGTCAAACAGACAGAGCAACCACTTTTGTTTTCAGTTCGCAAAACAGTGACTATAATTAGCTGGTTCTTTTGTACTGTCCATTTCTAACTCAGTTTTGTATTATGGTGCTAAAACCTCTAATTAAGCCTTTTTTAATCTAAAATTGTCCTTTTTTTAGAAAAAAAACAAATGTGTAATAGTCTTTGTAAGTCATAAAATATCTTAAATTTCATTCAAACATGCTGAGACTCTGCATTAAAATATGGTACAAAAGCAGTATGCTTTTGTTTAGCTTGTAGTTAAGACCAATTATTATTGGTTAGGAAAGTTAGTCCCTGTGGTTGAGAGAGAGACGACTGCGTGTGTAGACAGAGAGACGTCTAGTCGTGTGGATTGGGGATTATGTTCAAGGTTGGGAAGCTGAACCGTTTTTTTCCAGTTTTTGAACAACATCAATTTATACTCCCATCTTCACACTAACCCTGAAACACACACACACACACACGCACGCACTGTTTTTAAAGATGCCATATTTAACACTTTTATTCACTTTTATTTTTGCTGAAGTCTGCTTTTATATCGTTAGCAGGGCTCATCACATGGATTGCTGGCCAGCGGTTCAGATTTTTACAAAATTTACACTGGCCCCACCACTAACTAACTAACTTAAATACATACATAAATAAAGATACAGCTTCCTTTGTCTTTGACTCATGCAACCATGTAGTTCTGATAAATAAGAACACCAAAATTTTGCTTTAAATACATTTTGAATACCATCTCAAAACCTCCAAACCAACTAATATAGAGTTGAACATTATTAAAGACAAGTAACTCTCAGTAATAAAATGAGAACAAACAAACATGTTACAAGCAATAATTCAAATATACAAATGAAATAAACAGTGATTTATGTTTTTCAGGGAGGTCTAACAGTAGCATTCAGGTGAGACACATTACAGAAATTGAATAAAGAAATCAAATCTAAAATAACATGCATAGTCATCAGTTGCATAAATTAAATATAGAATCATCTTTATTAAAGAATATCAAAGGTAATTTTTTTCACATCTTTTTGTGTTCACACAGCAAGTCATAACCAATTGTGTTTAGAAGGATACTCGGCAAGATGGCCGGTTTAAAGTCATTTTGTGTGTACGTGTTCATTTCAAGTGCAAGATGACGTGAAAGATAACTAAATTCAGCATTTGCACCCTGTCTGAAAGGTGGATTCGTGTGTGTACAAACAAAACATCTCAGACAGTGAGCGAGTTGTACAGTTAGTCATCTTCTTGTGCTTGATTAGTTCAAAATCGCTTGAATGTTTTACGTTGCAAGACTTAAAAAAAACTTGTGTGAATGATAAACTTTCACAGTTCAGGCCTGTTACAATTCCATCAACTATCCCTACCATCTTTCACACTGGCCCTGGGCCAGCTCTTAGTGTCGAGTCCTGTGTTAGTCAATATTGTTTACACCTGAAGATGTTGTAATGTAGTACACACACTGAAAAAAATGATTCATTGAATTTGCTAAATTTTCTTGAGGTTAGTGGTTGCAATCAATTTATTTTGCTACATTTAAATAAACAAATTTAGTTGACTAACTTAATTTTTTTATATATATATATATATATATATATGTATATATATATGTAGCTAAAATAAATTGTTTGCAAACACTTACCTTAAAAAAATGCAGTATAATTTTTTTCAGTGCAGACAGTTTTTGCTGCTGTACCTTTAAGACATCTATGCAAGTTAGCTATGCTAGGACTGGTTAAGTCTTACTAACCAAAATAGACTAAATTGTCTTTAATCAGAACTCACCAATTAACCGATACATGAATGATATGTAAATGTGGGTGGTCATAAGATAATGAATCATGGTTGTGGCATCTTTATCATAACGATTCCTGGATGAGCTGCTTTTTAGTTCGGCTTTAATAAATATTCTGTGTGGTCTGTGGAAGACATGATACACTGAACTCTTATTTAAAAGACCAAAATGTTGCCTGCTGGAAAGTGTCATATTGTCTAATTAATATTTTAAGGAAAAAAACATGGCATTGTACTCACACATGTAGCTTTCCAGAATGGTGACTGAAACCAGTGAGCTGCCTCTGTGCTGTTATTGAACTTTCAGTTAATTTGGCATCATGCTGATATATTCTGATGTAATTCATCACATCAGAGCTCAGCACATTTGCAGTGACTAGCAGCACTGTTTTCTGTGCTGTGATGTAGATGGTTCTCAGTAATAAACTGACTCTTGTTCTGCTCCTAATTTTGAATCGGCATCTTTAATTCAAACCACAACCCTCAATGCTATAAACCAAGATTACAAAATACTTTGGACGCCTCTAAAATGTTCTTTCCCCCTAAAACTGCAGTTGGAGAAGCCCTCTAAACCTCCACAGAAAGAGAGGTTAGTGGTGATGATATCTGTCTCTGCGTCTTTCCTTCTTAGTAAACGTTTGTAGTTCTCAGGTGGATTATGACGATAAAATGTCTGTTTCCTGTCTGATCAAAGTATGGCGCTGCTCAGATGAGGTAGTCCACACACAGGAAATGTTACCAGGGTAAATCACACTCCTGAAAGAGTCCTAATCAGTGGACTGATCTCATTCCCTCTCCTGCTCTGAATGAGTCTAATGTAATGAGACATACCTGAGTTTCTCTTCAGATCTACAGAGCCTCGGAGGAAAACGTGTCTGTGTGTGTTTGTGAGCTAGAGAAAGAGCTGGCAAAGATTTGAGCTTTGACTTTGTTCATTCAAACTTTGGAGCCCAGTCTGTGTGTCTCTCCACAAAATGATACTATTTAGGCTAGTTTAACTCTGTCTACAGTTGGATTCATTTTATATTGAGTTTCCCCTCAAATTTCTACTCTCAGACTGATAAAATATATAATTAGTGGAGCCCAGTGAGATCATTTTACTCAAACCCAATGTTTTATTGTTCCTCTCACAGTGTTCAGGCTTAATCCGCTTTCATTCACTCGATCCTATTTCACACACACACACACACACACACACACATTTAACTCTTTTCATTAATCAAGAAAATATTTGATAGACTATTTAAAGGGATACTTCAGCCAAAAAAGAAAATTGTCATTGTTTACTCAAATTTGTTTTTTTTGTCCAAACCTGTATGACTGTACATGAACAAAAAACGGGCAACTATTGTAAAATAGAGGATTGTTTTGCAAAAAAAAAAAGAATAAATAAATACATACGCAAATAAGTAAATAAATAAATGTACATAGGGACTGTCAGGCTCCAAATAAATAAATAAATTAATAATCATCATAAAGTAATTCAAAAACAAAAACATTAGTCCAGTATGTGAGGCATAAAAAAGTGTACCTCTGTCATAGTTACTCTTACTTGCCCTCATGTTTAGGTATTTCACATTATGACACATGTTCCATTAATGAAAATAAGTTGAGTGAGTGATTAAGGTGAGTAAATGATAACAGTTTTAACTGTGGGATGAAGAAAACGTTTAAGTAAACTGTGTATTTAAATTTTATACAAGTATAATTTAATTGGAAAAAACACGTTTTCTTTCCATATCCTCTCTCAGCTCTGGCTTAGTTCACTGAGGTTTATATTATGTTTATGAGTTTTATATGTTGACTAAAGTTGGGTATGCATTTTTTAAATGTGTTTTATGATCGTTGCTTGTTCTTCATTAGACCGTTTCTATAGACAGTCACACTGCATCAGTTCATCATATAAATTCACTGTATGTATATTCACTGATTTTGTAAAACTTGACTGACTTTAAAGAATGGATAAATCTCCAAAAAATGATTGTGTGTGTGCAGTAAGTGATTTTCTCTGTAGCAGATAAGAGCTGCTTTCACTGGGCTGATACTGTAGCAGAAAGGAAGCCTTTCTTTGGCAGGACTGTAAAGAAGTAGAGATCACAACTTGATCTTTTGGTTTCATTGATATATCCAGTGTTTTTGCAATAACCGAAATGCTGACCAGTGAATTAGGAAGGGGTCTCATCTTAATAAAACACATAATAAGCACTCTGAAAGATTATGAAAGTGAATGAATAGTTATTGTGTGTTATTAGCTGTAATTGACAGTTGTTTCTGGGGCTTCAGGTGTACAGCACATTCTCTAATGAAGAGTATGACCGGAGGAACGATGATGTGGATCCTGTGGCGGCGTCTGCAGAGTACGAACTGGAGAAACGGGTGGAGAAGATGGACGTGTTTCCCGTGGAGATTGAGAAAGGTGAGGCTGTGTCTTTCACAAAATACTTCAACTCTCACTGAGATTGAGTGATTTGAAAATCAGTCATACTTCACTCTTTAAAACAACGTATTCTGCACCTCTGTAGAGTTTCATTTGTTATAAATGGACTTATTATACCGTTCCGCCTGGAAACAAAGATGCCGTGGCGCCAAACCCCCTCATGAAAGAAGAAAGCCGTCATGTTTACAACTGTAACGACAAACGCTTATCAGGATGAAATAAACGCTGGATTTTCAAAAGTATGTGAAATATTGAAAGTTTGCGGCATAGAATCTTTAAAATACGTCCGAGAGTTTTACACACCGGTCTGTTATTGTGGTGACATTTCCACACCCCGAAACGTGACGCTGAACGAAACGAAGTGTGATTGGTTGTTTGACATGACGGTCAAACGGCCTCATGGGCGGGCCTTGGCCAATGAAAGCTACCATAGATTCCAGACCTTCAGCCGTCAGTCTGAAGGTCTGGCTACGCGAGACTACTGTTAGGTGTGGTCACATTAGCAAAATTTTGTGGTCAAAAATAGGTCCATTGTCAATAGTGTAGAGAAGTACGAAGCACAGGTCAAACGAAAATCACTTTCAAACCAAGTTTTTTATTGATCAATGTGGCAAATTCACGTGAACAACTTAAACATGAGAGAAATCCGCAGAGGCAAATTTTTCAGCCTCACACGAAAACTCAAAGTTGTGCAGATTTCTATTGGAATCACTGGATTTCACCATGAAATATAGCAGAGCAATGGTAAACGTGGCTGCACCTCTGTATGTAATGTCTGTACATAAATGATCTCCATTATGATTGGCTAGCCTCTTTGCATGTGAAATGAGTAGGGACATCCCTGCCAAGATACTGAACTCTGAACGGGTATTAATATGTAAATGTTGGCAATAATTCCAAAGTCAATGAAAAAAAAAATTAAAACTTACCTTTTTTGCTCTCTCTCTCTCTTCTCTTTGTGTAGGTGATAAAGGGCTGGGGATCAGTATTATAGGGATGGGTGTTGGGGCAGATCAGGGTTTGGAGAAACTGGGCATCTTCGTCAAGACCATCGCGCAGGACGGAGCTGCAGAGAGAGATGGCAGGTGAGATCTTTAGATTTGGACATTTGGACTGGCAGAATATAATTTCTTAGAACAAGCAGAGATTCACTGTGGAGTGAATGGATTCACTGTGGATCCATTAGATGGAAAAAAAAAACAGGTCTTGATTGCTTGGAAAAGTAAGACCACACAACTGGCTCTGATACTGTGTGCTTGTAATATTGTCCTAATCAGTCCTTTTTCTTGAGAGAAGCATGATTTTATTCAGCAAGGACACATTAAATTAAGGAATATAACAGTTAAGACTTTTGCACTGTTACAAAACAGCTCTGTATCAAAAATTGCTGTTCTTTTGTTATTTATTAAAAATGTATTATGGTTTCCACAGCAATATTAAGCAGCACAACATTGACAATAATCAGAAATGTTTCTTGACCAGCAAATCAGCATATTAGAATAATTTCTGAAGGATCATGTGACACTGAAGACTGCAGTAATGATGCTGAAAATTCCGCTTTGATCACAGGAATAAATTACATTTTAACTTAATTATATCTATAATAATATCTCACAATCTTACTGTTTTTACTGTATTTTTATCAAATAAATGCAACCTTAGTGAACACAAATGACTAGGTGTCAAAAACATTACAATATCTTACCGACACCAAACCTTTGTACGGTATATATGCTGGTGAGCCCTGTTTGGGGTGATTTTGCTGCTTCCTGAGGGCAGCTGGAGCAGGACACACATGTTTGATCTGTCTGATGGGCTGTGAACATTCTGTCCAAACCACTGCATTTATGACTGTCACAATACAGAAAACACACTCTTCCTCTTTCCTGTGAATCTCAGCACTCGCTGCCAACTGCTAAAGGGCTTTTTAAAGCAGAAATACTTACTGCTGTTTGGAAAAAGTGACCCAGCTGGGTACCAGGCCTCAGAGGTGTCTGTCATAAACATGTTATGATGTATAGTTTGGAGGTCAGATTAGGTGTGGGAAGTGTTAGCAATCTGTGCCTTGCCCAGAGAGGTGTGATATATGATGTGACATGCATTTCACATGTCACAGTGCAGCATTTAGCAGCACATTTACAATAGTGCAAATTAGATGGAATGTAGTATTATAGATAATTTATTATGAAATATATATTTTGCATTGTAAGAGTGACCATATGTGGAGGGTTTCATTACTGTATGTTTTGGAGCTTGTTTGGAGCTCAAAAGTTTGGGTTAAGTTAGATTAAAAATAGTAATAATACAAATCAGCATATTAGAATGATTTCTGAAGGATCATGTGACACTAAAGACTGGAATAATGATGCTGAAAATTCAGCTTTGCATCACAGAAATAAATTACATTTTAAAATATAATCATAATTATAATCCGTAATATGATCAGTAATATTATATCTTCCAATATCGTAATTATTCCAGTCTACAGTAATACACTGAAATGTGTGTGCATGCTATGGGACCTCGCATTTGCAATTTAGATTATTTCGTAGTGTTGTCACGATACCAGAATTTTGATTTCTGACAAAAACATAGAACAACAGGAAAAGTTTTATCTTTGTTATTAATAATAAGAACATAGTCGTGGTCAGAATTATTGGCACCCTTGGTAAATATGATCAAAGAAGGCTGTGAAAATTAATCTGCATTGTTAATCCTTTTGATCTTTTTATTAAAAAAATTCACAAAAATCTAACCTTTCATTGGATAATAAGAATTTAAAACGGGGGAAATATCATGAAATAAATGTTTTTCTCTAATACACATTGGCCACAATTAACAGCACCCTTTTATTCAATACTTTTTGAAACCTCCATTTGCCAGTTTAACAGCTCTAAATTTTGTCCTATAATGCCTGATGAGGTTAGAGAACATCTGACAAGAGATCAGAGACCATTCCTTCATCCAGAATCTCTTCAGATTCACAGCTCCATGACGGTGCTTCTCTTCAGTTCACCTCACTCATTTTCTACAGGGTTCAGGTCAGAGGACTGGAATGGCCATAGCAGAAGCTTGGTTTTGTGCCCAGTGACCCATTTTTGTGTTTGAGGTTTGTGTTTGGACTATTGTCCGGCTGGAAGATCCAAACATGGCCCATTATAAGATTTCTAACAGAGTCAGTCACTTATTGATTTTTTTTATCTGTTGGTATTTGATAGAATCCATGATGCCATGTGTCTAAACAAGATGTCCAGGACCTCCAGCAGAAATATAGGCCCACAACATCAAAAATACAGCAGTATATTTCATTGTACAAATGGGGTACTTTTTATCCCTGTGTTCACCAAACCCATCTTGAGTGTTTGCTGCTAAAAAGCTTATTTTTTAGTTTCATCTGACCATAGAAGCCAGTCCCATTTGAAGTTCCAGTCGTGTCTGATAACTGAATATGCTGGAGTTTGTTTTTGGATGAGCTAGGAGAATTTTTCTTGAAACGCTCCCAAACAACATGTGGTGATGTAGGTGCTGTTTGACAATTTTTTTTAAGGTTTTCTGACCCTGAGACTTAACTATTTTCTGCAATTCTCCAGCTGTGGTCCTTGAAGAGTCTTTAGCCACTCAAACTCTCCTCCTCACCGTGCATTAGGACGATATAGACACATGTCCTCTTCCAGGCAGTTTCGTAACATTTTATGTTGATTGGAAATTCTTAATTATTGCCCTGATGGTGGAAATGGGAATTTTCACTGCTCTTGCTCTTTTCTTAAAGCCACTTCACTAATTTGTGAAGCATAATTATCTTTTGCTGCACATCAGAAATATATTCTTTGGTTTTTCTCATTGTGATGGATGATTAAGGGAATTTGGGCTTTGTTTTCCCTCCTATTTATATTTCTGTGAAACAGGAAGCCATGGTTGGATAATTTCATGTTCATAATCACCCTGGAGTGCTCAAAATTGTGAATATGAATGGGAATATACTTAAGAGATATTTTACTCATAAGAGGGTCTAGGGATTTATTGGAGTTTCTACCAATAAATCTGTCCAACGTGTATGTGAGAAAAACATTTATTTCATAATGATATTTCCCCCCATTTTCAATTGTTTTAGTTCAATGAAAGGTTAGATTTTTTTTTTTTTTAAATAAAAGATCAAAAGGATTGCAGGTTTATTTTCAGAGCCTTCTTTGATCATATTTACCAAGGGTGCCAATAATTCTGACCACGACTGTAGATGCACGTAACAAACTAAAGGACAAATACAATAAAACAAAGACACAAATGAAATAAATATAAATCCAAATTCCGTTTTAGTTTTTCTGGATTCCGTTTTTTCTTTTTTAATTTTTTAGACTCTATTTTAATGTTTACATAAAAAAATATTAATCAAAAAGCATGTCTAATTAATTTAAATCATGAAACTTACACAGTTTAACAGCAATTTATTAAAAGTTTAACAAAAAATAAAATTTTAAGGCCCTATGAAATACGTTTTTTTTATTTTTCTCAAATTCACTTTTACTTTTATCAAATTCTAAGAATCTGTTTTCCATTTAATTTTCTGGATTCCATTTTAAAAGTTTCATTAAATTTTAATAATCAAAATCATGTTTAATTATTTTATAAATATTAATTGGATTTCTGAAAATCTTCAGAAACACTGTATATAAAATTTTCTAGTAAATAAATTCTGGTAAATTATTTTTTTCTGGTAAATATTCCTTAAATATTTTTTTAATATTTTATTAGTAGTAGCACTATCATTACATTTAACTAATATTTGTGTCAAGCTAAACCAATACTAGTAAAATGCAGAATCGTACCGTTTTTAAAAGCAGGGCATCACGATACCTTTTTAGTACCTGTATATTGTGCAACACTATTTTGGAGAGCAGATACCTCTTTAAAGAAAAATCTATCCACACTTTAGGCAAACATATCTAAAAGACTACTTTTCATAAGACAATACAATCCCATTATGTTCTGTTTTATTAGTAATACACAATAATGCAAACTGAATATAGCAATGTAATTTTACTTTTAAATGTAACATTTCACAACAGTGGTTTGAGGTGTTTGTTCTCTGTGTAATTATGTTTACATTGATGGTTTAAGAGACATACTGTATGAAATCAATATTTTTTTTGTCATCATAATATCTTAAACATCTTCATATTCTGTTCCAGGATCCTGGTGAATGATCAGATTGTGGAGGTGGATGGCATCAGTCTGGTTGGGGTGACGCAATTCTTTGCTGCGACTGTCCTGAAGAACACGAAGGGAACTGTAAGGTTGGTCCTGCTCTATCAGTTACATAAACATCACGTCTTCTATTATGGGTTAGAAGTTTTATGAAAGAACTGAAAAATCTCACATTTAACCTAGTTTAGTGTGGTCATTAGGTGCTGTATGTTGATGTATGTAAGGCAGGACATTACCTTTTGTTAATAGGAATTTTGAGATGTGGTTGTTGCACTCAAAAAGAGAGAGATCTGAAAGTCAGCTAGCAGGGACAGGGTTAAAACACACTGAAAGTAGTTGGGCATACGTCACTAAGTCTGTCATTTCACTGGAAGAATGACTAAAGGCGGTTTGATTTGAAAATTACAAGCTCTAAAGTTGATGAATCGTCAATAACATGCATTTAGAAAATAGAGCAAATTTTAATTTCATGCTGACTTTAAATCAGTATAATTACTATCTGATTGTTCATATGTAATATGCAACTACACAGTTGCTAGTTATGTTATCAAACATGTTTGTTTTTATTTAGTATAAAGTTTTTTGGGTTTTAGGATTGTAAATGCTCAAGCTCTTTAAAGGGACAGTTTACCCAAAAATGTAAGTTATGTCATAATTTTTTTCAAAAAGAAGATATTTTGAATAATGTGGGTAACCAAACAGTTGCTGGTAGCCATGGACTTCCATAGTATTTGGAAGTCAGTAGCTACCGACTTGGTTACCAACATTCTTCAAATTATCTTTTATCCACCGTATACACATCAGTCCACACAGATAGTAATGGAATCTGTAGTCCATGGAGAAAATATACATATGTCTGCCCCAACAGTCCAAACAGAATGAACGATAAAGTAAAGATTATATAACCAGCATTTTAGCGTTTATCAAAAAAAAAAAAAAAAATCTGAAAGTGAGTCCAAAATATTGTTTCTCTGTCGTAATTGATGTGGTGTGGGCTTCACTATTCTCATATAATTAGAATGTTTATTAAATATTTATAGTTACAGTTCAATCATGACAACTCAGAATCTTTTTAGCATGTTAATGGATATGACTTTTTATGTGTTTTATGTATTTAACAGACTAGATCTGCTACATGCACTGCTGCAGAGCAAATATGCACTTGCTACTGCTAACAGACACGCTGCTGTGACCATATAAGATATGCTGAATGAACAGGCATATGTGTATGATAGACAGGTGGATCTGAGGTGGAGCAGGGGCCGGATTCACGAAAATCTTCTTAAGAAATAAGTTAAGAAATTTCTTAAGATAAATTATACGAAGTTCGTAAGAATGTTCTTAAGTGCAATTCTTGAAAAATTCTTAACACGTTCTCAAATATATTCTTAAGAACATCTTAATTTTTTTCTTAAGAAGAAAATGACAGTCTTTATCTGAGTGAAGCACTTAAACTCGCACTTTATTGTCTTTTTGCTTCCTACTTACCCTAATAATCATAGATAAGAGACACTCTTTTTTGTCGCGACTTTGACTGGGGCTTATGTTTTTAATGCGGCGTGTTTTTGAACAGCCTGTCTCTCAAGCTGCAGCGATCTGTTTCATTCAGTTTCGATCTGCTCTCATCCGAGTGAACGCTTCCGGTATGTGTGTCCGCACTGCTACAGCTAACACGTCCTGTGTGTCGGCAAGTATGCGCTCAACTGCCAAAGATTATGTTGTATTTTAAAGCTCCCTATCTGACTCGTTTTTGTAGAGTAGCATGAGTTTTGAAGTCAGCACAAAGTAGCGTATAGGCTATATAACCGATCATTTACATTTCAGTTCGCTGTCACTTCAGAAAACTCGCAAACATCCCTATTAATAGTCTTATGTATTAGGCTATATGTAGCTAATGTTGTTGTAATGCCAAATATAACAATTAATTTGAAATAACCCAATAAATTCCATTAAATATTTCTTACTGTTTTGGATTTAAGACAAGTCTGGGGCTGTCTAAATTTAAGAAGTTATTTAGGATGATTTTTAAGAAGATTATTTTCAAGTTTGAATTCTTCTTAATTTTTGCTAAGAACAATCTTAAGAAAAAAGATAAGAATATTCTTAAGTGTTTGGGATACAAAATATTCTTAGCTTTATTCTTAAGTTAAAAAATAAGAAGAAAATGGCTTAAGAAGAAATTTCTTCCTAAGAATTTTCGTGAATCCGGCCCCTGGAGCTATTCTCCATCGAAAGCCATCACCTACTTTTTGCCTTTACTGATAATGCCTGATAAAGCAGCAAGGTCAAAAAAACACTTTCATTGTTTGTGAGGCAAACCCCTCCTTTGTGCTGCTTTGTCTCATTTCCAATTCATCGTGCCTGTACCTGAGCCGTTTGTGAGGCAGTGCGGGTACAGAAACCGCTATTTTTACCGCTCCAAAAGCTGCACCTAGTGGCAAAGAATGAATTTGCATTTTCATTCAGACCAATGCGAAAAGCCCAACAAGTGGGTGGGCAATATGCTAATTAGAGGTCGACCGATTCATCGGTTTTGCCGATGAATCGGTACCGATAGTTGATTTGCAGAACAATCGGTAATCGGCAAAAATCCATGCCGATAGTTTTCGGTGTTGTTTTTTTTTTTTTTTTTTTTTGTCTTCGTGTTGCGTCTGTTGCTGGAGTGGTTGAGAATGGTCTGCTATCATTATACAGTATGAGAGTGGCCTCTAGAGGCGGAAATCACTGACAGCACATGTTGTTTGTTTTGGCATGTGACACTGCGCGCTGCACAGAGCGGGAAACTTCAAACGCACATTTAAATGCAGCCGACAGAAAATCCTGCCACGGAACAGAGCGCCATTCACATAGTTTCCCATTAAATAACATTATAGCCTATTTGTCCCAAATCATTGTTAATGTACATAATGACTTCGCCCTAGGCTATAAATTATGTATTGTGCATTTTTCAGCAAAACATTTGTCTTTCCGTGGCTCTAATACAGTCTGTATGCTTCATATAGAGAGCTGTAATACAGATCGCGCTTTCTCTTTCCGTTTGCTCTGTTATTTAAACACCGAACTTCAAACTCATTTATGACACATAATTCATTCTTGAAGCAAACTTATGTCCGTTTGGTGATTAAATAAACAGTTTTAGACCGCTGCTTAAATTGAACGTGACGCGTCTGGTGTGTGTGTGTGTGTGTGTGTGATACCCGTGACTTCTCCAAGACGCAGCGCTGTGCTTTTGCACAGTGTGTCACTCACTTGCATATTTGTTTATATTTTAATTAGATAATCATGCAGTGTTCTAAAATAGCAGCAAATAAAGAGTGCACATACAATATCAATAACCTGTGCATGTAATTTTAATATGGCCTTTTGTAGGTATTTCAAGATGGCCATCTTTAAGCATGACTGTTGAAATGAAATGGTAATACTTAATAAGAGTCCATTTGTAACATTAACGAAAGCTGTAGAAGTATTGTTCCTTGTTAGAGTGTGTTCATTTCATTTCAACATTTACTAATAGGCTTCATTTTAAAATTTTAAAGTTTCTTCTTTTAACATTTGTAAACTATGAAATAACTTTAATAATCAATATAGTAATAAATATTAATACTAAATTTTTGTTCATTTACAAAGTATAGTTCAGTACTGTTACTGTTTTTTTTTTTTTAAATAGTAAAGCTCTATTTAGTTTTCATTCAGTATCTATTTTAAAAACTATCGGTTGATTAATCGGTATCGGCCAGTGTGGTCCAACCTAGCTATCGGTATCGGTAAAATCCACTATCGGTCGACCTCTAATGCTAATGTTTCATGTTGATGTCAGCATGAAACGGCTTGGAATTTGTTTTAAAAACGACTCGTTACCATGATTCAGAGTTGACTCTTTCTTTTGAGAGAATAACTTTATAAACGGTGCACTTTCAGATTTTAAAACTTTGCAGGATGTTTTCATTCACTTAGAGCTGTGTTACTGTATGAAAGGTAATTTTCAATAATCCATAATAGGGGCACTTTAAATGTTGAGCAAGCAATTTCACTGACTGCAGACTCAGCAGAGGCCAGTCAGCTTATGGCATAGTAAATTATGTGATTGCTAGATTGCATGTAAAGAACTGTAGGTTCTGGATCTGTAAGATTCTCCACACTTGAACCAGCTAATCAAGGTCTTCAGGGTTACTGGATAATTACAGACAGGTGTATTGGAGCAGGGTTGGAACTGAAGCCTGCAGGAAGGTAGCTCTCCAGGAACAGGTTTGGAGACCTCTGGTCTGGACTAAAGGTTACGAGTTCACCACATGCAAATAAACAATGCACGCACTCACTCAGGCTCCGTTGTTTCCTCTCTACCTGATGTACGCAGATCAGTATACGTTATACATGTAATCCTCCTTTTGTTTCTGCCTTGCTCACCTGTCAATTATCCCGTTCAGGTTTCTGATTGGCCGAGAGAAGCCAGGTACTCACAGTGAGGTGTCACGACTGATCAGTGAAACCCTGGAGCAGGAGCGGCAGCAAGCGGACGACACATACGAGCAGTCCACTGAAGAGGTCAGTCAAACACACAACTCATGGGCTTTTTTCTTACATCAGTGCTAACAGATTGTACACGTTTGGAGTGCAGTGCTGGGTAGGTTACCTTCAAAATGTAGTCTGTTACTGATTACAAATAACACTATGAAAATTGCAGTCAGTAATGTACTCTAGATTACTCATGTATTCTTTTGGATTACATTTAGATTACTTTTAACCTAACTTGTTTATAGATTAATAAAAAAAAGAGAAATAAAATATATGATTATTAACCAATATCAACATTTTACATTTGTTAAATTATTGAAATATTAACTTTAAATCACGGGGACTTTAAGTTAATATTTTATATCAATGGGGTTTTACTGACAAAAAGTTTAGGAATCCCTGAGTCACATGAACAAACATAACTAAACAAACATGAAAGCACCAAAGACAAAGTCTTTCATGTTTTAAATATTATACATTGACAGTGTTTAGTAACTTGCATAATTATTCATCTCATACATGTTATAATAGGGAAGAATTAGGGAGAATCAATAAATTATGAACAATTTACTGCCATTGTGTAATGCAATTTGTAATCATGTAATCCATACAAAAGTGATCTAACTTATCTAATTATTATCTGAAGTATTTTAAAAAGTAATCTAATTTAATCATAAGTACTACATTTTTGGAATCTGAATACACAGTCCAGATTACATGTAATCACTTACTACCCACCACTGTTGGAGTGATATTTTTATTTATTTATTTACTTTACTTTGTAGCTCAATATCAGTACGATTTTGTTTGTTCCTGTGCATTTTAATTCATAGTTCCCAAAGACTCAGTGCATTTATTATAATTATATTTATTTTTATTTGCATTTGCATTTATTATAATTTGTTTGCTTCATCAGTTAGTGCTTTACCCCATGATATTTATGATTTCTATAAAGAAACATGCTTTGGTTTAGTTATGACATCTACCAGCAGGTCAAACCTTGCCAACTCGGTCCAGACATACCTTTTTAGATTTATTTGGATCTTTGATTGTCAGAAGGTTTTAAGGTTTTAATCCAGTCATTTCAATAGGAAAACACAGGAGTCAGGACCAGAATTTTCCATGGGAAATTGCTGTGTTGACCAGCAGAAAGCAAATTTGTTTGAAAATGACTTGTGTGTGAGCTGTGCTTTATGCGTTGCTGCGCTATTGAAAATGCACCTTTTTCTCCTGCAAAATTTTGCCAAAGTTTTTTGGTTGCACGTTTAGACTGGAATCCTG
Source organism: Schizothorax lantsangensis (assembly GCA_027422415.1). Taxonomy (NCBI): domain Eukaryota; kingdom Metazoa; phylum Chordata; class Actinopteri; order Cypriniformes; family Cyprinidae; genus Schizothorax; species Schizothorax lantsangensis. Next base: position 12,131,679 of record CM049848.1, read on the forward strand.
CACAGCTGAGTTAAAGAAATACAGTAACTCACAAAAGTGAGTACACCCTTCACATTTCAGCAACAATTTTAGTATATCTTCTCAAGGGACAATACTGCACAAATTAAACTTGGATATATTTTTAGAGTAGTCAATGCGCAGCTTGTATAGCAGTACAAATTTACTGTCCTCTAAAAATAACTCAACATACAGCCATTATTGTCCAAATAACCGGCATCAAAAATGAGTACACCCTAAGTGAACATGTCAAAACTGTGTCCAAAGTCAATATTTTGTAGGGGCACCATTGTTATCTAGCACTGCCTTAATCCTCCTGGGCATGGAATTCACCAGAGCTGCACAGCTTGTTGCTGGGATCCTCTTCCACTCCTCCATAATGACATCACGGAGCTGTTGGATGTTAGACACATGGTGCTTCTCCACCTTCCGCTTGAGGATGCCCCACATGTGCTCAGTAGGGTTCAGGTCTGGAGACATACTTAGCCACTCCATCACCTTCACCTTCAGCTTCATCAGCAAGGCAGTTGTCATCTTGGCGGTGTGTTTGGGGTCGTTATTATGTTGGAAAACTGCCGTCCGGCCCAGTTTCTGAAGGGAGGGCATCATGTTCTGCTTCAGAATGTCACAGTACATGTTGGAATCCATGTTTCCCTTAGTGAACTGCAGCTCCCCAGTACCAGCAGCACTCATGCAGCCCCAGACCATGATGCTACCACCACCATGCTTGACTGTAGGCAAGTCACAATTTTCGTGGTACTCCTCACCAGGGCGTCGCCGCACATGCTGTACACCATCTGAGTCAAACAAGTTTACATTAGACTCATCAGACTACAGGACATGGTTCCAGTAATTCATGCTCTTGGACAGGTTGTCTTCAGCTAACTGTTTGTGGGCTTTTTTGTGAGCCAGCTTCAGAAGAGGCTTCCTTCTGGGACGACGGCCATGCAAACCGACTTGTTGCAGTGTGTGGCGTATGGTCTGAGCACTGACAAGCTGACCTTCCACTTCTGCAACCTCTAAAGCAATGCTGGCAGCACTCATGCGTCTGTTTTTTGAAGCCAGCTTCTGCACCTGACGCACAGCACAAGGACTCCGAGTGGAACCAGTCTTGGAAAACCTCTGTATGACACTGGCCACTGTACTTTAACTCAGTTTCAGGTTGTTACTGATCTTCTTATAGCCTAGGCCATCTTTGTGGAGAGCAACAATTCTAATTCTCAAATCCTCAGAGAGTTCTTTGCCATGAGGTGCCATGTTGAACATCCAGTGGTCAGTATGAGAGAATTGTACTCAAAGAACCAAATCTGAACTGCTCTAATATAAGATACACAAAATTTTATAGTCCTGTCAAGCAGACAAAAACATGAACATGATGAATAGGGCATGTGGCTTTGCATGGTTAAACGATGTATAGCTGTTATCACTTAGGGTGTACTCACTTTTGTTGCCAGCTTTTTTGACAATAATGGCTGTATGTGGAGTTATTTTCTGAGGACAGTAAATTTTTACTGCTATATAAGTTGCATATTGACTACTCTAAAATATATCCAAGTTTCATTTCTATAGTATTGTCTCTTGAGAATATATACTAAAATGGTTGCTGAAATGTGAGGGGTGTACTCACTTTTGTGAGATACTGTACCTTCAGACTTTTTTAGCCAGAACGTCTTTGTTGAATGTTCACAAGTATGCAAAAATATGTAAAACTCCACCATGCTGAATGAGGAAACAGATTCGTGAGTCTATTCAAAATCGTAGTGGGGTTTATACCTATGTTGAACCACTGTGTTTTTGGTACCTGTGCAGGTATGTTAAGCTTTTGAATTCTGAAATGTTAATGTTTCACCAGCGGTTTTCATGATTTTCATTATACTTGGGTTACTTTGTTAATGCATAACTTATTTCTCAACTTTGCTCTATTTTTGGACTGGCTGTTTTGTGCGTTACATCATGTCTGTGTCTCTGATGTCATGACAGGACGAGCACTACGAGGATGAGGAGGAAGGGGGAGAGGATGGCCTCCTTGGTTCGAGTTTTGGCAGGAGGAATGTGGAAGTGTACGATCTGCCCGAGAGCGAGGAAATGTTCCTGCCGTCAAACATGGACGCCGCTCAACTAACATTCAGATTTAAAGAGGTAACAGACTTTTGGTGCTTTTCATTTCACTTATTTTTAACAGATTGCCATTAACAATTTCTTAATTTTGTATATGTTCTGTATTAATTTCAGCTCCAGATAAAAAACACCATTGCAGAAGCTGAAGTGGATGAACTGAAAGAGAGAGTACGGACTTATGAACCATTTTATCCATTTGTATAAAACATATAGCATCCCTGTGTTTTAATTGATAAGGTTTTGTTGCTGTTGCAGTTGAGAGAGTCGTCAGAGGAGCGTGCGGTGTGGGAGGCGAGGGAAGCTCAGTTAGAGAGGAGCGTTCAGGAGAACTCTGAGAGAATCGCTCAGATGGAGAAGAACTGGCTGGAGGCTCAGGCTCTCTGTAAAAGCATCAACGAACAGCTCAATGACACGCAGAGCCAATATGAAGCTCTGGATAAAAAATACAGTAAAGCCAAGAAACTGCTCAAGGACTATCAGCAGAAGTGAGTGGTGATATCAGCACTATCCTTTCCATTAGTATAAAGTTTAACTGCTTTGTGAGCATCATGCGATGTCTTAATTGTAATAACTTCAAAACTCTCTGTATGTAGTCTGTGATTTGCATGAACTTGGGATTTTTGGAGCATTAATAGCACTTTTGTCTTTTTTGGCAGCCCCTAGTCAAAGTATGTGTTCACAGTATTGTATTCTTCAAATTTCCTTCTCAGTTTCACAGTAAAAAGTTATACAGATTTTAAATGACATGAGAGTGAGAATCCTTTACAGTCAACTACCCATTTCAAATGGGGCTTAAATGTCACTTACAGCAAGACACTACATGCAAAATCCACTGTTTTGTCATGAACTGGTCAGTTTTAAGATTTTGGGCTATTTTGCTTCCATAGCATATCTTCTTTCAGACTAGTGGAGAGAAAACATCCAAAATACACATTTAAGTTTTTGTTTCATTTGTCTCTATAGATTTAAATTATAATACACATCTTTAAAGGATATTTTCTTAAAATTAGTTTTTTTTTTTCCTCATAGCATTACAGTATTATTATCTGTATTCCGAGTGTTTTTATAGGAGTGTCTTCATATTACATTTACCTGATTTATCTAACATTTTATTCCTAAAACATGGTGATTAAAACTCTGGCTGATGACAGTATTTTCTGATTTATGGAGTGATAAAAGATATCTCCAATAATCGCTCTATTGAAAAAAGAAAAAAAAACATTTACAATATGTCAACAAAATGAAACCAGAATTTTGAACTTCACTTTATGCAGTGTTCATATTTTTGTTCTGGAAATGTATGCAAAATGTGTTTATATTAAATGAGATAATGCATCATTTGCATATCTAAACATAACATTGCAGAAATTAGAAACAAATATTCTGATTGGCTGTGTGTGTGTGTGCGTGTGGCAGAGAGGCGGAGTATGAAGAGAGGGAGGAGGACTTACGGAGAACTCTGGAGGAGAGAGAGGCCAAGTATAAAACTCAGATAGAGGATCTGCAGCGCAGGGTGAGAACACACTTCACTTATCAGTGGCAGCAGAAATGAACTCGCACATTAAGCTTTCATGTTCTCTGATTCCTACCTATCAATCTGTCTGTGTGTGTAGCTGGCAAATCTTGAATCTGGCAGCGGTCGTCATGAGTCTCCACTGTCGGGCAGTAAGTCTGCAGATTCAATTCTGCTGGGTGAGTTAAAGATCTCAATGCTTCTTAATGGCTGTCTAAATCCAAGCAGGATTAATTGATAGTAATATCATGCTGAGCCTGCATGATATTATATGCAGACTGAAGTTATAAGATGCGAAAACCACTTGGGCTCAGTCATAGAAACATAAAAACTGCTGCAGAGAGGAACAGCAACATGAAATTTATGCATAATTATTCTAAATAATATGCTAAATGCAGTTGACTTTTCACATATAAAATAGTAAAGTCCAGGGTCATTTTAATCCTGAATTGACTGGTTGCATTTCTTAATTGGTTATTATCCAAGGGTAGTCATGTTTTAAAACACTAGGCTGGTGTTTTTATTGACATATTTATAGGGTTACTGACAATGATTTGTTTTTGTTTTTTTTGCATTACATCATGTCTGTGAGAAAAAGCATTCATGAGAGAAAGCATCCCTGCTCCAAGCATGCATCCTATTTTAATAACTGCTTGTACATCTTGCCACATTAATCCATAATATTGTTTCTTCTACGACAGTATTATTATGCAACAGTGTTTACTGATGCTGTTTCTTCAAATGCAGAAACTAAACCCAGTAGTACAAGAAAATGTACAAAGTACCACTCTTGCTAAAACCATCAATGGCGAACAAAATTAATCAATAAAACATGGTCTGAAGTAAGCTAACATAGCCCATTTTTGAGTAGACCTGAGAGAAAGCAGGTAGTTAAGTCTCCAGATGGTCCATTATCCATTGTCAGTTGCATAGAGATAAATGAAACACTGTTAACATAGAAGTCAGAAGAAGCTGTGACTGCAGCGAATTCACTTGACCAACTTGAACATGAGCAGTAATTCATACAGTTGGAGAGCTTTCAAAGGATCTCTCAGTCAGTTAAGCATGCATTGCTCTCCAGGAGCAGACTGGAGTGAGGTGGTTCCTGAGACGGAGCGTTTGGACACCAGCGCCCATCGTGCAAAGGCCCAGCTGGCCCAGAGATCCAAACGGCAGCCACCGTCCCGCAGTAAACTCAAAGAGACGCTCAGCTCGCCAGCGAGAAGCGCACAGGTCACGCAGAGCTCAAGAAATTCATGACTGCTGTGAAAAATCCAATACATCAGTTTTGAACAATAACATTGTTTTTGACCTCAGGGTGATGATGAGAGTCAGTCTGCGAGTCCCGAGTCTCCACTGCCTCGTAGGAGATCAATCCAGGAGAGCTTGTCCCTGCCGGTCGTCATATCTTCCCCTGATAACCACCAGAAGGATGAAGGTTCTATTACAAGCAGCAGCCAATCAGTGCAGAGGGATCCTCAAGGCCCCGCCCTCTCCTCTCCTAAAGACTCCTCCCCCTCCAGCTTTCTGCGGAATGTAAAGAAGAGAGAGTCCAAAGGCAAGGGCAAAGAGGTCAAAGGTAACAGCTGGATTTAGGATTCCTGGAGAATGGAGCTTTTTACAATAAACATTGTCAATCTTGAATATAGTTCTGCTGCTTAATTTTTTTTATACATTCCACCCCCCACCCCCCACTGCTGCCATGATCAATAGAAAATTAAGTGCTTATCAATCCATGTTAGCCTGGAAATCAGATGTTTGTCTGTGTTTGTATTTTAATACAATTCTTTTATTTATTTCAGATGAGTCTAATGATGCAGCTGGAAAATCTAAAAGAAGATTCCCAGACTTTGGGTAAGAGCAGAATTCCACACCTTTCTCCATAGCATTTTACAATATAACTAAATGGTTTATAGTGAACTTTTGTTTTGTTCTTGTTGTAAGTTCATTAAGGATTGTGTTGTTGTATTTAATGCACTTTTCTGACTGTTTCTGATAGTGGTTTAAGGAAATCAGGAGGAAAGGGGAAAAAACTAAGCAAAGACGCTACGAGGGCGTCACTGGACAGCAGGTAGACAACACACACATTTGGTTTCCATGTTTTATAAACATTATGGTTTTTATACTGTCCAAACTGTATTTTCTATCCCCTTACTCTAACCCTACACCTAAACCTACCTCTTACAGAAAACTTTCTGCATTTTTAGATTTTCAGAAAACTTCATTCAGTATGATTTATCAGCTTGTTTCCTCAAGGAGACAAAAAAAAAAGTCCCCACAAGGGCAAAAATGACTGGTATTACTATACTTCTGGCAAGGTCAGAAATTAGGTTTTTGCCCCCTGGAATTGATTTCCTGGGGCATTTTTTTTTACATTTGTGAGGCTAATTTTTATCACCACGTTAATAATTGTATCTGTTATCTTTAATGTCAAATACTTAAATTTAACCAATTATTTAAATCAAAATATTTTAAACTGTTGCCAATAACAATTGAGTTAAACATTGTATCTAAATTATACGTTTAAAAACAGGAGCTAACAGGGCTGCAGTATTATGACAAAAATTGGGATTGTCGATTGCTGCTCTTGATATTGTACTTATTATTAATGTAGATTAATAGAATACATGTAAAATCTTTTTTTGTGTTTTGTGTCTGCGGAAATTTTGGGAAACGGCTCATATATTCTGGCAAAAACTTTCATTATAATCACTGAAGTTACGAAATAAATGTTTTATTTACATCGTTTCTATCTACATCGTAACAATAACTCAGCGATGACTAATCTAAGCATCTCTGATTGGCCATTGCATTCCTAATCTCAACGGAAATGCGTGTGATGGGTTATGTGGCTCAACGCTGCAAAGAAAACAATGCGTAAAAAGAAGTCTGTTGCGGTGTGTGCGTGGATAATTCTGCGAATAGACACTTTTCATTCATTTTCACGTTTCTTTTTTGAAATAGATTGCAACAGCCGCAATCTATTATTTAATTGTGCAGGGGCAATTTTTGCTGCTTTATATTGAATTTGTGGGGCATTTTTGTTAATTTTGGTGGCATTTGTGCTACACGCCCCCCCGTTAATTTCAGACCCTGACTTGTGAGTACATTTGATCCCCATAACGTAGGGAATACCGGGTACACAAACACACACACACACACACACACTGAGGACAATTTTACACTTCAACTGTTGATGTGGATCCAAATACATTTGACGTTAATTGTCAATGTGAAAGTTTTTTTTTGTTTTTTGTTTTTTTTTACAATCTGGTCCTCTGTTAGAAACCACATATGTCCTCCTGTGTACTTTTTCCTATTTACTTATTGTTTTTTGCAAGCAAAAGTTGAAGGCAAGCTGTGTCATAGATTAGTTAAAGTCACATGCATCAAAAGGTCCAGCTAAACAAATAAAAAAGTTGCCATTGGAATAAGTATCTAAAGCCTGGTAAAAGACTTCTACAACACAAAGCTTGTATGTTCTCTCCTCATGTCTCAATGTGTTATGTTGTAGGGGTTCAGCTGAGTTACTGGAGGAGTCAGGGGTCCGAGTCTCCCCTTCAGAGTCCATGACCTCCATCCCCACCTGCATGCCCTTCTCCTGGTTTGGGGAGAAAGACAAAGAGAGAGACAGAGAGCCATCGTCCTCATCCAGCAGTCTCCCACACACCAGTGCAGATGCCAGCGAACACAGCCACAACTCCAAAAACAAGGTGACAACTACTTCTCTCTCAGAGCACTTCTGCTCGAGGATTGATTCTCTTGTATAGATTAAAACTAGTCCAGATCTATTATAGATCTTCAAAACATAATGACCACAAATTGACTTTTTTGTATGATAACAACTTTATTTATAAAACACTTATCTTAAGATGTGGAATGTGAATTCTGACATTATTATCTTGTTATTTATATTACTCTTAATATCTTGACTAGGGATGTTCATTTTAACCGTTTAACCGTTAACCGACCGATAAGAATTTTGACCGATTAATACAATCAGTTAAACGGTTTAAAGTCTCTTATTTTTTTTTTTTCAGTAATTCATCAAAATATTTTAAAAGGTTTGCTGCATGGTTAAAATAAACTATGCATATATATATATATATATATAAAAGCTTTTTAGAGAGAGAGAGAAAAAAAAACCTTGTCGCATTTTATTTCATTCAGAAATAGGCCGACGCGAATTACAAACACTATAATAAACTATGTAAACATAACTAGGCTATTTTAGTTCCCCTCACTCCACAACAAATCCTTTCAATTAACAGTAGGCTATTTAGAAAAGAACAAGAATTAAAAATGTAAGAAGCTATAGCTATATAAACGACAAACCAAAACGAATTAATTTAGGCTAAAACGAAACTGAAACCAATGTTAGGTCTCTCGTTCGACACAAAATCAAATGTTTCCGTATTTGCGATGCCAAAATATTATTTACCTTTTATGTAGGCCTGCTTCACTGGCGTTCCAATATCCACGTAAAACAACATGTTTTGCATAACTTCACGGCGGTACGGTGATAACGCTTAACGGCACAGATTTTACTACATACACTATATTGCCAAAAGTATTGGGTCGCCCCCTTCTAATGAACAGGTTTGACTACTTTAGTAATTTCTATGAGTACAAATCTTAATGTTAAAGCATATAATGATATTCTAGGAAATTGTGTGCTTCTAATATTATAGTAACAGTTTGGACAGGACCCTTTTCTATTCTAACATGACAATGCCTCTGTGTATAAGGCAAGGTTCAAAAAGAAAATGATTGATTCAGTCAGTGTGGAAGAACTTGACTGGTCTGCATAAAACCAAGTCCTAATCCCAGTTTAACACCTCTGGTGTGACTGTAAATGCAGACCTTGAGCCAAAAACTCATCACCAAACACCAATGACTTGTACATACACTATATAGACAAAAGTATTGGGACACCCCCTTCTTTAGAGCAGAAAAATGCACTTCCAAATCTGTGGCAACAACGATGGGAACATAATTCATGTATTTAAAAATTGTATTTCCATCTCTGTGGCAACAGTTTTGGAAGTGTCTAAAATGACTGAACCCATATGTACAAGTCATTGGTGTTTGGTGAAGAGTTTTTGGCTCAAGGTCTGCATTTAAAGTCACACCAGAGGTGTTAAACTGGGATTAGGACTTGGTTTTATGCAGACCAGTCAAGTTCTTCCACACTGACTGAATCAATCATTTTCTTTTTGAACCTTGTCTTATACACAGAGGCATTGTCATGTTAGAATAGAAAAGGGTCCTGTCCAAACTGTTACTATAATATTAGAAGCACACAATGTCCTAGAAAATCATTATATGCTTTAACATTAAGATTTGTACTCATAGAAATTACTAATGTAGTCAAACCTGTTTATTAGAAGGGGGCGACCCAATACTTTTGGCAATATAGTGTATTTAAACTGAGCAGTGTGTTTTTTTCTATATGTTTGACTGATTGTTTTTTAATATGATAATGAACAGGCTGCATTGTCAAGGTAGAATGCTTAACTGTGTGCTCGCATGCGGTGCTGGAGCAATCACTTTATTTATTTTTTTCCTTCTAACAGTGGAAGCAACTACTCCTTTTAGTCATGAAGATAATCAGAATTGTAAAAGGTTTGCTTTTATTTGTGTACATTCACAATAAAAACAAATCTTTGCGCTTTTGTAAAATAAGCCTAAAAAATAGGATGCCGCTTTCTGCCGTCTGGTTTCCTTTCGCGCAGCACAAAAATGAACCGAAACTTTGCACAGGCTACTTGTTGCACAGTTTTTCTTTCGTTTTCTTAAATTAATATATTTTTCGTAAAGGCCTATTTATTCGTTATAATATATATATATATATATATATATATATATATATATATATATATATATATATATATATATATATATATATATATATATAGCTTTATTATGTTTTTCTCTGCTCGCAGAAGCGCAGCAGGTGCGTGATGTGATAGCTATGATGATCATGTGAATCCCCATGTTCAGTTGTTTGCTGCTTTTTGCGCATGTAAAATGAATCCCTGGAAAACAAATGTTAGTATTTTTAACGGGTCACAGACACTTATTCTTTCTAATTTAATTCAGTTCTAATTTAAAATAATCTTGTCAGTTAACGGTTAATAATCGGTTAACGAGCGTCGGTTGTTGGTTAGGAAAAATAACCGAAATGAACATCCCTAATCTTGACCCTTGCAGTTCTAGGGCTAAATAATATAAATATTTGGCACTTTCCACACATACGGTACAAAAAAGTGATTATATGAGTTGATTTTCTCTTTCTTTTGGTTATTTCTTGCCAAAAGCATTAAACAAGCACAAACATCAAACAAAAGTGATCAAATCTAGATATTAGATGTGTTTAAAACTAGATAGTATTCGTTCTAAATTAATATGTTAGATAATAGTTCAGTGCTTATCACGATAAAAGCATGGGCTCTAAAAAAAAAAAAAAAAAGTCAAGGGACACCCAATTATATTGTATTCATTAAAAAAATAAAAGTAGTGTACATGTTTGGGGTCGGTAAGATTTTTAAAATGTTTTTGAAATAAGTCTTATGTTTACCAAGGCTGGCATTCATTTGATCAAAAATATAGTAGAAACAGTAATATTTAAAAATATTAGAAGTTAATATTATAATTTAAAATTGTTAAACCGTTTTATTATATTGTTTTATTGTTATTTATTTTAAATTGTAATTTATTCCTGTGATGACAGCTGAATTTCAGTGTCACATGATCCTTCAAAAATCATTCTAATATGCTGCTTTTAATTTATTTGAAATATCAATTTTTGGGTAATAATGTAAAAGTATTTACTGTCACTTTTGATAAATTTAATGCATCCTTGCTAAATAAAAGTATTAATTTCTTCCAAAAAAATCTTACTGATCCCAAAGTTTTGAACAGTGTATGTATGAACTTATGTAGTGCAGATCATTTCTAGTTGAAAAATGAGTCAATGGGAGAACTTTCTGTTCTGTTCAGCTTTCTGCCGAACACACGACAAAACTAAATAATAAACAACAAATATCTGGCATCCAGCTGGACTTGCTTTAGTTTGTTTGTAATTGTGAGTTGCTAAGGAGGAAGCAGCATTGAAATGTTCTGGGTCGAAGCCTGCAGCCATATGGATGTGATCTTTCATCCAACTTGAGCCAAACAGACTCAGTCCATCTGTCAGAAAATGAATTCAGCGGCTCTTTGATCCCTCTCCGTTTCATCAGCTCCAGCTGAAGCATGTTTGGTAAAGGTTTGGGACAGTGATGTGATGTCATATTATTAACCCCTTTTCAAATCAAATCAAATCAAATCACTTTTATTGTCACATCACCACAGCACAAGTGCCTTGGTGAGTGAAATTCTTGAGAGCGTGCTCCAAACAGTGCAAAAAACAAAACAGTTTACATATAGACAGTACATATTCACAGACTGTACAGAAGACAATGTGCAAAATACACATACACATACTCAATACACACAGTGTACTATAAAGACAGTCTTAGTTATCAATACACTATGTACACATTTTACATTATGTACACATCTAAACATTGTGATATGTTAAGGGCAACAGATTATAGATTTACAACAGATTAGTTGTGCAGTAGATAGTTGTACAAAGGTGAAACAGATTATACATATGCAATGTCGTGGATGTGCATTGTATGGTATCCAGTGATAGCAGATAGGTTGTATTATTGCAGTGTGTGCGTGTAGTCCAGTGAACGGCGGTAAAGTGCAGTGTGTGGCATGTTGTGTGAGTGGGAGTGTGATGTAGGGTGAATTAGTTCTGTCTGTTCATTTGCCTGATAGCCTGAGGGAAAAAGCTGTCCCTCAGTCGGCTAGTGCGGGATCGGATGCTGCGGAGACGTCTCCCTGAGGGCAGCAGAGAGAGCAGTCTGTGGGATGGATGGCTGGAGTCCTTGATGATCCTCCTGGCTTTCCTTATACACCGCCTGGTGTAGATGTCCTGGAGGGAGGGAAGCTCACCTCCAACGATGTGGCGGGCAGTTCGCACAACTCTTTGCAGAGCTTTGCGGTTGCCAGCGGTGCTGTTTCCAAACCAGGCGGTGATGCAGCCGGTCAGGATGCTCTCCACAGTGCAGGTGTAGAAGGATCTGAGGATGCTGGGGCTCATTCCAAACTTCCTCAGCCGTCTCAGGAAGAAGAGGCGCTGATGTGCCTTCTTCAGCACTGCGTCTGTGTGAGTGGACCATGTGAGATCCTCGGTGATGTGAACGCCGAGGAACTTAAAGCTGTTTACCCTCTCCACAGGTGTCTTGTCGATGGAGATGGGTGTGTGTTCTCTGCTCTGTCTCCTGAAATCCACCACCAGCTCCTTGGTCTTGTCGATGTTGAGTGAGAGGTGGTTCTCCTGGCACCATTTAGTCAGGGTACTCACCTCCTCTCTGTAGGCCGTCTCATCGTTGTCGGTGATCAGGCCTATTACCGTTGTGTCATCGGCAAATTTGACGATGACGTTGGAGCTGTGTGTAGCTGTACAGTCGTGTGTGTACAGGGAGTACAGGAGTGGGCTGAGAACGCAGCCCTGCGGGGCACCAGTGTTGAGGATCAGCGGAGATGAAGTGTTGTTGCCCATTCTGACCACCTGACTTCTGCCTGTCAGGAAGTCCAGGATCCAGCTGCACAGAGATCTGTTCAGTCCCAGAGTCTGGAGCTTCTCAACCAGTGTGGCAGGCACTATGGTGTTAAATGCTGAACTATAATCCACGAACAGCATCCTCACATAGGTGTTCTTATTTTCCAGGTGGGAGAGAGCCGTGTGCAGGGTGAAGGCAATAGCGTCATCTGTGGAACGGTTTCTGCGGTATGCAAATTGTAGTGGGTCCAGTGAGGCAGGCAGCACAGAGCAGATGTGGTCTCTGATGAGCTTCTCAAAACACTTGCTGAAGATGGGTGTCAGAGCAACGGGCCTCCAGTCGTTCAAGCATGTGATTTTATTTTTCTTTGGTATGGGCACAATGGTGGATTTTTTGAAGCATGAGGGAACCACAGCCAGAGAGAGGGACAGATTGAAGATGTCTGTAAAAACCCCGGCTAGTTGGTAAGCGCATGCTTTGAGCACACGGCCTGGGATGCCATCCGGGCCCACAGCTTTGCGGATGTTCAACCGTTTGAAGGATCGAGTTACATCCGCGACAGAAAGGGAAAGTGGACTCACCTCTTCTGCAGCAGCTGTGGGAGCGCACTCTGTGTGGGCGGTGTTATGAGCCTCGAAACGAGCATAAAAGTTATTCAGCTCATCCGGTAGAGAGGCGGCAATGTTCACAGTAGCTGGTTTATTCCCTTTAAAGCCTGTGATGTTGTTGATGCCCTGCCACATGCTTCTTGGGTTGTTGTTGTTGAATTGTTCTTCAACTTTGTTTTTATATTGTCGTTTGGCTGCTTTGATGGATCTCCTGAGATCGTAACTGGCTTGTTTCCGATCGTCAGTGTTTCCGGATTTAAAGGCAGATGTCCGCGCTGACAAGGCTGATCGAACATCGCTGTTAATCCACGGTTTTTGGTTGGGGTAGATGCGTATTATTTTGGTCGGAATTACATCCTCTATACACGTCCGTATGAAACACGTTACAGAATCTGAGTACTCCTCTATGTCACCATCAGATGCTTCCCGGAACATGTCCCAGTCCACGTGATCAAAACAGTCCTGAAGTATAGCGTCCGATTGGTCCGACCAGCATTGAACTGTCCTGAGGGCGGGTGCTTCTCGTTTCAGTTTCTGCCTATAAGCAGGCAGAAGCAAAACGGAGGAGTGATCAGATTTGCCGAAAGGTGAGCGGGGGAGGGATTTGTAAGCGTCCCGGAAGGGGGAGTAACAATGGTCCAGTACACGATCACCACGTGTGTTGATGGTGATGTGCTGAAAGTATTTTGGAGCTATTGTTCTGAAGTTGGCTTTATTAAAGTCCCCCGTAATAATAAACGCTGCATCTGGGTACGCGGTTTCCTGCTCGCTTATATTCCCGTACAGTTCCCTGAGTGCCTGGTCTGTGTTGGCTTGAGGGGGAATGTATACAGCCGTGATTATGATCGCTGTAAATTCCCTCGGTAACCAGAATGGTCTACACAGAAGCGTATGAAATTCCAGATCAGGGGAGCAGAAGGATTTAATACAGTGTAGGTTCCTTTCATCACACCATGAGTTGTTGATGTAGAAACAAACGCCCCCACCTTTGCTTTTCCCTGTGAGCTCTTTCGTTCTGTCCGAGCGGTGCACGGAGAACCCTGTAAGCTCGATGGCTGAGTCTGGAACCATTGCAGACATCCAGGTTTCTGTGAGGCAAATAACGCAGCATTCCCTTGTTTCTCGTTGGTATGAGATGCGCGCACGCAGTTCACAGAGTTTGTTATCCAGTGACTGAACGTTAGCCAGCAAAATGGTTGGGAGAGGAGGTCGAAAGGCACGGCGTCTCAGTCTGACAAGAACGCCAGCTCTCTTCCCTCTTTTCCAGCTGCGTTTCTTTCGTCGTGGTCGTGCGCTCCAGACAAAGGGCTCTGATGCGGTGTCTGTAAACAATCCACCGGCGTTCAGGAACTCAAAGTCCGGTTTGCGTTGCGCGACGTAAGAACCGATGTTTAAAAGCGTGTCTCTATCGTAGACAGTTATACTAACAACATCTAACACGTAAAACAACAAAAAAACAAACAAAACATACGAAAACCTGCAGAGTTTTCTCGGAGCTCGCAACACGGCTGCCATCCTCGGCGCCATCTTGAATCAACAGACAAACCCGAACAGACAAACCTCTCCTGGTCGTCTCTGTTCAGTCGCTCCTTAGATTTGGTACAGTATATTTTGTCTTATAAGCGCTCATAGATGTCAAATTTGATTTAGAAATGTAGTGAAATTCTTGCTAAATATCAAACCTCATGTGTCGAGCTTTAATATAGAAACACATTAGTGAGTGTGTCTGTTTGTTGAATGCAATGCACTAGATGCATGATGCTGCTTCTGATTTAATCAGATTTGATTTGTACACTCACTCTTCAAGTGATTATTTTTTTCAGCCTTCAAATACAGGCTTTTATTGTCAAATCAACATGTAGATGCATTGCACTGCTTATCTGGTTTAGTCAACACAGTCTCATGGAAATTCATAACTATTTTACAGAAATGTTATCTCATTCGTATGTTTTTGTACGATCTTGCGCCCCAGTGATGGTTGTGTTTATGGGTGGACCTTCATGCTTGCTTTTTTAGTAAAAATTAGGGGTGTAACGGTACACAAACATGATGGTTCAGTACGTACCTCGGTTTTGACGTCACGGTTCGGTATGGTTTCGGTACAGCAGGTGGAAAAACTAAACAAATTGCTTTTTTTTGTTAAACAGTGGTTTACTGAACAAATTGCTCTTTCTTTAAATAAATTCAGACACAATAAAAATTTTCTTAGGGCTAAAAATCTACCTCAGCTTCTGCTCTAAACTATAGGGAGTCCTTTTACATTACTACAAGGTTGCAATTAACAACAGAGCCCAAACTTAAATTTAATTATTTATTTTTAAATATAATAATCAACACTCTTAAAAAATATTTAAATATTTGTATTTTATAACTTAAAAAATTGTATGCAAACATGTTAATTGCACATAATGCTTCTAAATTATAAAATTGCTATTTGTTGTTGAACTAGGCCTATAATCATTTACACAGTGGCTGTCATAACTTGTTTCATAACAGATTTATTTATTAAACGTACATTAAATAATTAAGACATCACTAACAGGTAAAGTAAAATACAAAGTGTATAGTCTAATATTTTGTGAAATGCTCCTTATAGACGTGGACACTGATGACTTGAGGTAAATGATATGCTACATTTTTGTTTACAAAGCTGTTTTATTGATGTCTTTCCACAGTTAAAACACTGATTGAGCGATTACGTGAGGCATGGGATGTTCATTCATGTTTATTTCGCATTAAAACTAGTAGTTTTAAGAGGAAGGGATGCTGTTTGAACTGAGGCGTTTATATGGTGATCTGTTGCACCACATTAAAGAGTGTCATAATGGCACTTATTGTTTGAATTTCCTGAAAAAAAAAAAATGTTCAGTACACATTCATACCGAACCGAAATACCTGTACCAAAAAAATTCGGTACGAATACGTGTACCGTTACACCCCTAATAAAAATCATACATCGTACAAATTCATACGAAATCTCCACATAAAATAGTTGCGTTTTCATGTGAGATTGGGTTGGGTTTAGTATAATGCTCTGTCTTGTGCTGTTACAGTATGTTGTAGTTGTCGCTAAAAAGTAGCTGTAGGTAGGTGGTGGTCGACCGAAATGAGTTATAAATACCCAATATAATGCAATATTAATAGGGCTGGCTTGATAATTTGGATTACACTATTTTAATTGATCTTCATTTTGATGAACCAGCAACTCTATTTTATTTGAGTGTTGATTGTTACATATAAAAATAAATAGCAGTTGAATTTTATAGTTTGGATTTTTAATTTTAACCTTTAATATTATAATAATGTACCAACTGACATGTTTTCCTGTAAGCTTTAGAGCTTTTAGAAAATTTTTGGTTGAGAGATTGAATTCCTTAAAGGAATAGTTCACCCAAAAATTTTATTTTTGTCGTCATTTACTCACCCTCATTTTGTTTCAAACCTGTATGAGTTTATTTCCTATGTTGAACATAAAAGAAGATATTTTGAAGAATGCTGATAATCAAACAGTTGATGGTCCCTGTTGACTTCCCCTACTATGGAAGTCAGTGGGGTCTGACAACTGTTTGGTTCTTCAGAATATATACAGAATTCTGGCATGGAACTATAGATGGCGCATTCCGATTGGTCTAACTCAATCTGACCCAATGACATCATTATCACATGGCACAGCTGATTGGTTCTCTCCTGAATCGGTAGCCAATGAGCTCTCTGCTCAACATTCAAATATATGACTAGTGCTTGTTGTAGCAGTTTCGCAGCATGCTTCAGAAACCCTCCACCTTCCCCAGCTCCACCTGTATAGATCTGCTACGAGGTGATTCATGTATGGTATAGGGGGTTCTTTCATGTATGATATATTTGCAGCAGCAGTATTTCTTACATGCTCACAGCAGCATGTTGTGGATGTATTGGCAGTAGCAAGTCTCGGCACTTGCTCTGCAGCAGCGTAGCAGATCTATTCCGCCAAGACCAAATACATTAACATTGTCACGTACATTACCATGCCAATCCCTCCGAGAGTTGTCATGACAGAACTTCTTTTGTGTTCAACATAAGAATGAAACTCATACATGTTTGGAATGACATGAGGGTGAGTAAATGATGACCATTTTCATTTTTGGATGAACTATTCTTTTAAATTTACATGTACTGTAGCTGATGCTGTTTATAACCAAATTAATCAAGATCAAATCGAGATCAAAATCGGATGGAATCAAGAGCTTGTGAATCAGAATCCAATTGATTCATGAAATCTGTGTCAATATCCAGTGTCAATACTTTTAAATAATGAATATTTCTTATAACTCAAAATATGTGAAAACCGATAATGTCTAATTTTATCTCAATTTTACCCAAATGTTTGTTGATTAATCAGTCTGGTCAGTGTATCGGTCTGACACTTCCAGTAGTCATTTTGAAGGACTGTTGATGATGTTACACTCGCTGACAAGTTATTTTCTCTGAAGCTCATTCTTTTGGTTTAAAGAGCTGAAGCTCCCCCAATCCTTGTGTTCGGATAACAAATCCTGCTCTCTATGCCCGTTCCAGAGTTTGTCAGTGCTAGATGATTCGAACCCCAGCAGTCCTGCTTCTGATTTTTCTGGGCTGGTGGTGGAGCCCAACCTGTCAGGCCGCTCTCATACATTAACCTTCTCCTCCAGCGAGGTGAGTGCAGATCAGACATGACGCTCTCACCGCCGTTCGTTTGCATGCGTTTCCTGCCATAAACAGGCCGTCTGGAAGGTCAAGTATTGTCTCGTGCCACCCGCTCTTCGCTCGTGTCGTTCCTGTGTTGTAGTTATTTTTAGTGTGAAGCATGCATGTGTGTGCTGATGGTGTTTTCATGTGGCTGATCACAGTAGTGTTTGTTTTGCATGACCGAGAGGATTAAATGCATGCTTGATGTTGTGTGAGATAACATTCACTCCATCTTCTGTGCACAGAAATCATCCCATATTCATTCATGTATTCTACTGTAACCAAAAAGTAGGTGCATTAAATAAAATGATGCCTGTTTCTAGGAACATGAGATTCACCTGGCTGATATGTGTGTGTATTAGATGCTGGATGAGGAGGCTTGTTCTGGAGGGAAGGAGTATCACTGGCAGAACCGTCCTGTCTCTGATTGGACGTCCCAGCAGGTGTGTCATTGGCTGATGGGTATGAACATGGATCAGTACACACCAGAGTTCAGCACACAGGCCATCGATGGACCGCAGCTCCTCAACCTGGACAGTGACAGACTGAAGGTGAGTAGGCTGTGCTCTCATGGATGTATTTGGAAGAGAGCTGTTTCTAATCTGACATAAACTGGCATTAGAGTAGCTTTATATACATGTGTATGTATATCTTTTTATTTTGGCTCATTTTGAATGCTTAGACATTACTGTGTTTTTTTAAGAGGTGGATATGATTCTATGATTAAAGCTGTGTGATTAAAAAGGAAATCTAAATACTAATACAAAAAAAAAAAAAATCAAAATGTATTGTGTACATCTACCCCCGGTTTCACATACGAGGCTTAATCTAGTCCCAGACTAAAATGCATGTTTGAGCTGTCTCAACTGAAAATATCTTGCTCTGACATATCTTAAAATATGTCAGTTTCATTGTTCTCTGTCAAGATGCACACCTGCAATGTTTTCTTCCAAGGCATTTTTGTATAAGTTGCTTAAATATCTTAATTTAACTAAGGCCTAGTCCTGGCTTAAGCTAAGCCCCGTTTGTGAAACCGGGCCCTAGTTTATTATCTTGTGGATATTCTGAAACTGGCATGGAACATCATTTGTATGAAACGTTTTTATCCCCAAAATATCCCAAATTACAATAGAAATGAAGTTAATATAAATGTAAACAAATCCGAAAACCAGTCAGTATCTGGTGTGACCACCATTTGCCTTCTCCTTCGCATAGAGTTGATCAGGTTGTTGATTGTGGCCTGTGAAATGTTGGTCCACTCCTCTTCAATGGCTGTGCGAAGTTGCTGGATATTGGCAGGAACTGGAACACGCTGTCGTATACGCCGATCCAGAGCATCCTAAACATGCTCAATGGGTGACATGTCTGGTGAGTATGCTGGCCATGCAAGAACTGGGATGTTTTCAGCTTCTAGGAATTGTGTACAGATCCTTGCAACATGGGGCCGTGCATTATCATGCTGCAACATGAGGTGATGGTCATGGATGAATGGCACAACAATGGGCCTCAGGATCTCGTCACGGTATCTCTGTGCATTCAAAATGCCATCAATAAAATGCACCTGTGTTCGTTGTCCATAACATACACCCGCCCATACCATAACCCCACCGCCACCATGGGCCACTCGATCCACAACGTTGACATCAGCAAACCGCTCACCCACATGACGCCATACACGCTGTCTGCCATCTGCCCTGTACAGTGAAAACCGGGATTCATCTGTGAAGAGAACACCTCTCCAAAGTGCCAGACGCCATCGAATGTGAGCATTTGCCCACTCAAGTCGGTTACGAAGACGAACTGCAGTCAGGTCGAGACCCCGATGAGGATGACGAGCATGCAGATGAGCTTCCCTGAGATGGTTTCTGACAGTTTGTGCAGAAATTCTTTGGTTATGCAAACCGATTGTTGCAGCAGCTGTCCGGGTGGCTGGTCTCAGACGATCTTGGAGGTGAAGATGCTGGATGTGGAGGTCCTGGGCTGGTGTGGTTACACGTGGTCTGCGGTTGTGAGGCCGGTTGGATGTACTGCCAAATTCTCTGAAACGCCTTTGGAGAAGGCTTATGGTAGAGAAATGAACATTCAATTCACGGGCAACAGCTCTGGTGGACATTCCTGCAGTCAGCATGCCAATTGCACGCTCCCTCAAAACTTGCGACATCTGTGGCATTGTGCTGTGATAAAACTGCACATTTTAGAGTGGCATTTTATTGTGGCCAGCCTAAGGCACACCTGTGCAATAATCATGCTGTCTAATCAGCATCTTGATATGCCACACCTGTGAGGTGGATGGATTATCTCGGCAAAGAAGTGCTCACTAACACCGATTTAGACAGATTTGTGAACAATATTTGAGAAATAGGCCTTTTGTGTACATAGAAAAAGTCTTAGATCTTTGAGTTCAGCTCATGAAAAATGGGGGCAAAAACAAAAGTGTTGCGTTTATAATTTTGTTCAGTGTATGTATATATATATATATATATTCCAAACCACATCAATCTTCATAACTACTATTAATTTTACATATAATGTAAGTTTTATACATGATTGTTAACAAGGGCTGGAAGCGAAAATGCCTTGTATTCAGGTGTGCATAATTATTAAGCAGGGTAATTTTTATAGGTAAAATGGGCCAAAAAGAGATTTAACTCGCACCGAAAAGTCTAAAATTATTAAATGCCCACAAGAACGATGCAATACTAGAAATAGCTAAATTAAGGTGCGACCGTCGGACAGTGAAATGCAGGATTCTTTACCTAACCTAATGCCAAGGTCACACTGCACGATTTTAGCCCTGATAATCACATATAAAATAAAATTTAACATAAAAGGGGGCAAGGGTTTTTCCTGTAAATAATATTCTTCTATAAAGGACAAAATATTTATTGCATTTTTCTTTTTCATCACTTTGAGGGCTTTTATAGGCTATAAGAAGTAAACTCATTATAAAATGCACAAAACGTTGGTTTCACTTTCAAGTACTTAGATTAGTGTATATAAAATTCTCCAAGCAGAAGTATGTTGTTAACAAGGAAGTCATCTTTGTTAATTAGGCTATTGTGTGTTCGGGGAGGACTTATAGACCACAATATCAGCGTGATCTTGCGTTATTACACTTCTTGTGTGCGTTTGGCTGTAGTTTGCGGATCAGACAGAGTTGTCGGTGATTCTTCCTATTGTAAAGTCATGCAGTGTGTAACCTCCTGTCGCCGATCCATCGTGCAATGTGAACACAACAGCAACTGAATGCTACCCCAGATAGTCGTGCAGTGTGAAAACAAAGGTGATCCGATGACTTTGAAAATCATGCAGTGTGAACTCAGCATAAGTCTCTGAGATCCTGACACCTTGTACTTCTGGAGACTCTGGGTAGGTTGCAGTTCTTGAAAATGGTGGAACTGGAGACTAAATGGTTTCTTCACCTTAATTCTCCATTCTTTTGCAGTTAACATGCGTATTTTCTTCTCAGAGTTTTTTTGTTTTTTTTGTGACTTTACTGACCCAATGAGCATTTCACTGTCAGGTGGTGGCGCCTTAATTTTAATTTTCCAGCCCTTGTTAACAATTATATATAACTTATAAATGATTTTATGTAAAATTAATTCTGGTTATTAAGAGAACAATTTATTAATGATTTGGCCATCACTCTCATTTCACACCAAAAGAAGGGTCGTGAAACTAAACTGCAAGCACAATCTTTCAGAAAATGCATTTTACAATACTCTACAATACAATACTCTAAATTTTAAAAGTGCATTAAGATCACTGCAAGATGTTGCTTAATTGTATTTTGTCATCTGCTGACACACTTGTGTTTAAGGATGGTTTGCAATGCTCTCCACAGGCTCTGGGTGTTTCCAGTCAGAATGACCGAGCCACCATCAAGAAGAAACTGAAGGAGATGAAGAAAGCACAAGAGAAGATGGAGAAACAGCGGGAAAAGCGTGAGAAAGAGGCCAGACGCAGCGGACGGCTGCCTGCCAGCACTGACTCTTTGTGCTGATGATGTTCAGCGCATCAACTTTTCTTTTCTTCGTCTTAATTCTTGACACAATCCATTGGCAGACTGTTACATCACATATGAGCCATTCTAGAGGAGTTGCTATGAATGAATACGGTCAGTAACTCGTTAATAACAGTCAGACGGTCGAGCTGAAACACTAATGAAGCTGCTTACGAGATCATATTTTACTCTGTTCATTTCAGTCTGTGCAGCACAAATATGAGCAGAAATATACTGTTCATCTACAGGTAGTGAATTTACTAAGAAAAGTGTTTACGGATTGTACCCATCTGTGGGCATGTTGCCTTCACTGTAAAAAGAAAAGAAAACATTTTAAATCAGTATTTTGTCAATTTTTTTTTCTTAAGTAAAATATCTCAGCAACCCTAAAACAAGATAGATGTATTTGCATAAGAAAAGGAAAAGTTACGTATTCAGACAGATTTTGAGAATATACAAAATTTTGTTAAATGTATATTTTAGTTTTTTCTAAAAGCTTAAATTTCCAGAAGAAATTGCATTTAATTTATCCTCTGAAAGCAAATAAATCTATATTAATGTATCCTAAGAACGTTTAGATCATTTTTATGAAAAACAAGACAAAATACTGATTAAGAATTTTTTTTTTTCAGTGTTCTAAGTGAGATATTAGACTAGCTTGTAAGAAAATCAATATGGCAATTTATAGCAGACCAAAACTTTTATTAGTTTTAATTGTATTTTATGATACCACTGTAGGGGCTGTTAAAAAAGAAAAAAAAAATTGCTAAGGAATATATAAATATTCAGATGCCTATTTTCACAACTTTGCCACTAATATTGTGGCACAAATAGTGCTTTCAAAAAGATTTCTTATTGTATTTTAGGAGTACTTCTGGCCTGTGGTGTTAAACGGGTCATTTTGCTGGATCCTTGTACAGTCAAGTAATATTGAGCACTGTATTTTTACTGAAACAAAAGGGGAACGTGGTTTATAAATGTACAAATGAAATATTTTATACACCACTATTAGCATAGATTTTATTAGCATAGCTTAAGAAGAGACATTAACGTTTGTACACATTTTCTACTAAGTAGAATAGCTTGTTGGTTAAACCATTTTGCTAATTCTGAAAAGCAGAGAGTGAAACTCAAAGTGAAAGGTGTTTGTACTCGTTTGTTGTTTTTATTTGGAAGGTTACTGCTTTTATATTATGGATATGGGTTAAAATACATAATTGTTACACAATGTAGCATATAGTTAACTTTTATTAGTGGCCATGGCACAAATTGTATTTGACTAACAGAAGCTGTAATGAATTTAAGTACTGGATAATCATCTGATTGTAAGCGCCGTTTTAAAAGAGTGCTCATGTCATCGTGATTCTGTGTCCTGTGGTTATATTTTTCTACCTTGTAAAATGGATGATTTTGAACAGACAAAAATCAAGCTTTCTATCTGGTACAAAGTGCATAAGCTGCAAAATAAATGCTTTCACCTCTTGTAAAAGAAAAGACTGTGTGTTGAATCCAAAATCCGGCTCCCTTCACACTAGAACCATGTTCAAAAAGTAAAAATGGATTGGCTAGCCTCTTCAGTCACTGCTAAATAACCTATTAAATCAAAATGAATCGATTACCTAGATTCAGATCATCAAACGCTTTAGAAGCACTGCTTCGTGAAGATTCGAAACCTTTGCGAATCATTTGCTCAGTTCTTCAAGCCTGTGATTCTGCGTATGGAACTGCCAAAGTCACGTGATTTCATTAAACGAGCCGCCGTTACGTTATAAACTTTCAGTGATTCTTTGTGAACACATTGTACCTGTGATCGCAGATCAGTTTTATACATTTGCAGATATTTTGAGACACATTTGTATAAAAGGAAGATAAGTAGATAATATAGTCTAATAGCCAAGCCCTGCAAATTAATAACAGAACACATAGGCTACAGGAACTTAATATTTAATGGTATTTGATTTTGTAAATTGCATTTAGTAGATTACACTTTCAATAAAACATTTGCAAAAGCCGTTTTTTTTTTATCCACGTTTGGGTTGTTTTTGTTGCATTTACACGTTCTGACCAGCAGGCGTCACCAGCGTGTGTCGATTGGAGGCCTTCAAAACAGTGAATCCTTCATTACTGTACACTTAAGTCATGAAAAACATTCTACAACTGCTTGAAAGTGTATAATACGTTTGTCATGAGGCTGCAGTTACAGTCTGTCTCACTGTTATTGTACTCATAGTACTTTATTGAAACAGGATGAGATGAACACTCGTTTAAAACTAGTCAAAAGAAGACAATTCATATGCGTTTGTTCCTCTTTTTTTGTCCTTGAAGTGCCTGAAATGTTAATTAGTTAGTTGAAGCTAAAGCACTTAATACTTTCAAACCCTTCACCCTACATTCTCACACTTTCTTTAAAAAATAAAGCTCTGCAAACAATATATAATACATGGGACTGTACAAGGAGTGTGAAGTCCCAGTTACGCTGGTATATATTACAGCCCACTACTGTGCGACACACACATTGTGATTTGGAAATCAAGCTTAAGTTTAAAGCAAAAATTATCAACCAGTCTCATGTTGACAAAAAAATAAATACTGACTTACACATTCAAATGTAAGATTAATAAGTCGGGAAACTCATACTGGTACTGAGTCACACTCAAAAATAATACACACTCAAAATACACCAGAATTACAAAAGCCTAATTGTCTAACTGGGATGTGATGGCACTAGCAACACCTGAGCTAACTTACAATACTGGTACCACATGGTACAGTGCAAAGCTTTTTCATTAGAACATACTAGAAACATGTAGTGTTTCAGCATGCTCTTATTTATTCCCAGTCTCTTTCGTTACTCTTCTGTCCTCTATCCTGATCTACACGGGGCGGATAGATGAAGATAAGATGCTTTATTGAGTCTGGTGAAAGGTGCGAGGGGAGTCTGGGCAAGCGCATCCACAACACAAGCGTTGAGATCAGACTAGAAGCTGCGGAAGGTGGACATGTCCTTGGGTTCTTTGCTGGGGACACACCAGTCATCCGCTTCATGGATGGTTTTATAATGCTTCCAAGCAGATTTGTTGTAAACAGGAAGCCTCTCGATGGACTCAGTGGACAAAGCCTTCAGGGATTAAAATACATTATTATAAATGGAATCCAGAAACGAGAAAGAATATAAATCAAGCATTATTTCAGTAAATAACTAAAACAGTAATTATCATTTCAATAATAATTATTAATATTATTATTATTATTATACACACAACTGTACAAAAGTTTGGTAAAGTTGGTAAGATTAAAAAAAAAAAACTAAAAACAGTAATATGTAAAATATTATTACAATTTATAATAATGTTTTCTATTTGAATGTGTTAAAATGGAATTTTATGGAATTTTCAGTATCATTACTCAGTCTTTCTCCAGTCTTCAGTGTCACATTATCCTTCAGATATTATAATATGCTGATTTACTGCTCAAGAAACATTTCTTATTATCAATGTTAAAAACAGTTGTGCTGCCTCATATTTTTCTGAAAAGCATTAAACTGTTTCTGAGTCTGTTTTAGGACCATTAAGTCTTTTTTTGCAGAGACAATTCAAATTTTTGCATTGCTGTTAAAGCAATATCATAAAAAAATAATGTCAATGCAAAAAATCTCCTAATATGTCCAAAAATAGAATTAACTTTTTATGCAAATAATTATAATAAAAATACATAGATTTGGGAGGATGAAAACCAGAGGTTATTCTATAGGGTTAAGGTTACAGACAGAGGTACTCACTCTGACATAAATGACAGCATCTGTGCCAAATCCCTCCATGGAGTAGAGCTTCAGGTCACCTTGGAAATATTTGGCGTAAAGTCTGGAGATGGGCAGCCCATAACCAAAACCAGCCTGAGACCACAAGACAACAAATTACATCAACATAGCAAAGATATAGTGTGGGTGCTTTAACAGGTCATTCAAAACAATGTATTTGCCATTTTTTACTGATAGACAAGTTGAAACAGAAATAATGTAGACAAAACCGGGAGAATGAGATCAGGAAATGCAGGTTCCAACTTGCTACATCATTTGTCTGAGCATGTAAGCCAATCACTAAGCCACAGCTACTACAACCCTTCAGTTTCTGAGCATTAAAAAATGAAACCGAAAGAAAGTGGGACCCTGAGATACAGACTGTACTGAGAGTATGTTCAGATTTCAGAGATGTCCCATACTGACCAGAGGAGTGGCTCGAGACGTGTCCATCTGAGGACGAGGTGCAGTGGAGTATGTGTATGTAAACAACCTGTCAATCTTCCTCAGTGGGACTCCGCCTCCACGATCACTGACCTATGACAGAACAACGATTCACATTAAACCAGGTTTTATTGTTTAATGGCCTATTATCTATCAAAGATTCTACAATTACATTAAGTGCAGATTTTCACCAGCTTTCAAATGTTTGGGGTTGGCTGCATTTATTTGATCAAAAATGCAATAAAATAATTGTTTTTCGATATTTTAAAATATAATTTATTCCTGTGATGTTAAATCAAATGAAAATGAACTTTCAGCATCATAACTACAGTCTTCAGTGTCACACGATACTCCAGAAATCATTCTAATATGCTGATTTGATGCTCAAGAAACATTTCTGATTAATATTATCATCAATGTTGAAAATAATTACTGTGGAAACGTGATAATTTTTTTTAGGATTCTTGGAATAGACAGTTCAGACGAGCAGCATTTTTGAAATAGAAATATTTTTGTAATATTATAAATGTCTTTACTGTCATGCTTGATCAATTTAATGCATCCATGCTGAAAGAAAGAACCCAAACTTTTGAATGGTAATTTTAGGGACTCTGATTTATGGTATGCAGTATAATTAACATGAATCCAGCTGGCTGTTTGGTTAAGTTTAGGAGTTACCACAGATTTGACCACAGCTGGTCTGTCTGACTCTGTACCTTCACAGTCAGGTCCTCGTGGCCGAGGACGATCTGCACATGCACTGGAGGATATTCCATGGCATCTTCATAAAGTTCCATGGTAGCACGCATGGCATTCTGCAGGAGTCACACAACATATTTATAGCTCAGCACACTGCTGCTCACCTAAAAGAGCAAAGCCATTCACTGTACATGTGTGATCTAAAACTCAATATTAACACTCTACTCAGAACTTTGGGCAAATATTCTCTCCAGATGAGAGCATACTTCAATATTTCAGCAGTGAGAACTGAAGTACAGCACCTTAAAGAGCTCAAACACCATGTGGTACAGATGAGACGGCACATAAACCACAGCAATAGGTTTATCAGGTCCTTTAACTGCAGAGGAAACGCATGAGACACAGCAATCACACTTCTGACTGTCCGTGTGGAAAGCTGATGGTTTACAAATCATTAATTCAGACACATGACTTGTAGTAAATGTGCGTGCAGCAGGAAGTTACCGTTAAATTCCTCCAGTACTAACTCAGGTGAGTTCATGTAATACCGGTCGCAAAGGTTACGGGCATTTTCATAAGCATCTGAAATACAGTAACGGGTAAAAGTTTAAATATTGAACAGGAAAATGGATGTTTCATAGATTCTGAAGAAAATATAAATGGTGCTTGTCAAGGTAAAAGTTGCTGCCGTGATTCCAGTGTGTTGTGGCTGTTTGCCAGGGCATTGCTACATTCTTTCTTAACGTGTTTTGGGTGGTTGCTAGGGCATTCAGATCATATTTCAACTCAAAAGTTATAAATAAATAAATCAATATGGCTTAAATGAAATCTACAAAGCACCCCTTTCCCCATTTTCATTACTGTAATGCAGAAATTATGAAACATTTTAAATGTATTCAATACATTTAAAAAAAATTATTCTTTTTTTCTGCATTACAGTAATGAAATACATTTGCTATACTGAATTTAATTTATGCAGACAAACATTTTATAAAATTCTCATTACTGTAATGTGTCAAGATGTTTTACTTTTAGGGGTTGTTTTTTGCTGTTCTCAGTGAAGTTTCTTATAAGTTATAAATTACTGCATAAATGATATATTGCTTAATATATAAACGTGTTCATACGTTTAAGAATTTATTCATCATGGAAGCATTTGCAGTACTGAATTTATGCTGATTTGAAAATAAAAAAGTCTTTAAAAAATACCTCATTAATAAAATCCTTAATTATCGCTACATGTTTATGAGATGGATAGATCACGGTCACCTTTCACGACATCAGTGACACGACAGCTGGGGTCAATGCTGCCAATCTGTTTGGGATGAGCAGGATTGTCACATATCTTTCCCCCAAACAGAAGAGCTGGAAACACACAGACATCATGTTATTGACATGTAATCCTCTCATTGGTGGTGAAACAACACAGCTCGATGTTTACTGGGTGACTGATCAATTCAGATATTTGGGACACTGATGGCTGTGAAACTTGTAAACATGTCAGTCAGTGCTGCTAATCCAATCTACACGTTCCTGAAGCCCCATTCATCGGACTGTACACTTCTGCTGTCCATAATGGAGCCCATTTTAAAGCGTCACAGAGCACTAGATGTGTGTGTGTGTGTGTGTGTGTGTGTGTGTGTGTGTGTGTGTGTGTGTGAGTGTGAGTCTCTTACTGTGCTGGTTCAGGAGCATTCTGATCGAGATCCTGCTCATGTAGAACCGGTCCAGGAAGTACTGGATGTTCTGGCTGGTGATGGGGTCGGTCCCGTAGGTCTCCTTATATTCCACCACTCCTTGAGCCATGGTGGGCACCACATCATTGTGGCGGTTTCTGATCTTAATCACAGCATCTGTGAAGCTACAACATCAGAAGTGTGTGTGTTTGTTAGCACAGGTAGGACTGGAAGGTAGAGGTCTTCATGGGTCCACTTGGATTGAGACCCAAGTGCATTTGGGTTCAAAACTTAGATGGGTGCTTTTGACATGGGTTGGGTATGGTATTAGTACTTGGGTTTGGGATCCTTTTAAATAAATGTTTTTATCAAATAGACCCAAGTTATTTTAAAACATGCCAACCTTTCATTTCTCATTTTGAGCATTTAGCAATATTTTATTATGTAAAACAAATACATATCAATAATTCTATGCCATTACTATTATTATACCCCTTCTTTGTCAATCCGTGCTTCTATGTAAATGACCAAACCCTACAATACAGATGCATGCAGCAGCAACATGTGATGACATGTTTTCATAGTTATTAATATTGTAATTCTAGCAAACATTTTTTCAAGATTTTTTATACTTTGGTGGGGTTTTATATTACATTAGTATTAAATTACAGAAAACTTGTTAACACTGCTGCATGAGTGTTTCTAATAAAGTGATGGCATGATGGCAAATTTGAAATCTTTCTTTCATTTGACCAACATATCATAATTAAAGAAACAATTTAAAAAAAAAAAAAAATTAATATAATTTCTGAAACAAAAACAATAAAATAATAATTATTATATATATATATATATAAATAAAATTGAGTATCGTGAAAAAACTTTTTTTTTTGTAACTTATTTCAAAAAGTGAAACTTTCATATATTCTAGATTCATTACATGTAAAGTAAAACATTTCAAAAGTTTTTTTTTTGTTTTAATTTTGATGATTAGAGCTTACAGCTCATGAAAGTCAAAAATCCAGAATCTCAAAATATTAGAATATTTCCTAAGATCAATCAAAAAAAGGATTTGGAAAACAGAAAAGTTCAAGTTCTTTAAAGTATGTTCATTTCTACACTCAATACTTGGTTGGGGCTCCTTTAGCACAAACTCCACCATCAGTGAGGTGTGGCATGGAAGCGATCAGCCTGTGGCACTGCTGAGGCACTATTGAGCCTTCAGCTCGTCTATATTGTTGGATCGACTGTTTCTCATCTTTCTCTTGAAAATATCCCATAGATTCCATATGGGGTTCAGGTCAGGCATGTTGGCTGGCCAATCAAGCACAGTAATATTATGGTCAGCAAACCACTTGGAAGTAGTTTTGGCACTGTGAGCAGGTGCTAAAGTCCTGCTGGAAAAGGAAATCAGCATCTTCATAAAGCTTTTCAGCAGATGGAAGCATAAAGTGCTCCAAAATCTCCTGGTAGACGGCTGCATTGACTTTGGACTTGATAAAACACAATGGACCAACACCAGCAGACATCACGGTACCCCAAATCATCACTGACTTCGGAATCCTCACACTGGACTTCAAGCAGCTTGGATTATGTGCCTCTCCACTCTTCCTCCAGACTCCAGACCTTGATTTCCAAATGAAATGCAAAATTTACTTTCATCTGAAAAGAGGACTTTGGACCACTGAGCAACAGTCCAGTTCTTTTTCTCCTTAGCCCAGGTAAGATGCTTCTGACGTTGTCTCTGGTTCAGAAGTGGCTTGGTAGCCCTTTTCCTGAAGACGTCTGAGCGTAGTGACTCTTGATGCACAGACTCCAGCTTCAGTCCACTCCTTGTGAAGCTCTCCCAAGTGTTTGAATCAGCTTTGCTTGACAGTATTCTCAAGCTTGGGGTCATTCCTGTTGCTTGTGCACTTTTTTCAAATTTCTTCCTTCCAGTCAACTTTCCATTTATATGCTTTGATACAGCACTCTGTGAACAGCCACCCCTTTCAGTAATGACCTTCTGTCACTTACCCTCTTTGTGGAGGGTGTCAATGTTCGTCTTCTGGATCATTGCCAAGTCAGCAGTCTTCCCCATTATTGTGGTTTCAAAGAACAAGAGATACCCAGAATTTATACTGTAGGGATGGTCATTTAATGAAATTCAAATGTAAATATTATATTATTTTGAGATACTGGATTTTTGACTTTCATGAGTTGTGAGCTCTAATCAAAATTAAAACAAAAACAACTTCTGAAATGTTTTACTTTACATGTAATGAATGTAGAATATATTAAAAATTTCACTTTTTGAAATAAAAAAAAAAGATTTTTTTTTTTTTTTTAATCCACCTGTATGTATATGTATATACACACACATATACATATATATATATATATATATATATATATATATACACACACACACACTTATACATATAAGACATGTGCCCGTATTCGGTAATGCTATACATCACGGTAATGAATATGCACAATATTGTTATCTTGGGCACTTCAAAATACCAAGAATAATTATTTATAACAAATTATTCCGAATTTTGAATGCATTTTAAGAGTACTTTTCCCATCAACTGGTCACAATGCACAACCACTGTATGCTGCGTCAAAGACGCGTGTGAACTCTGATGTAAACAAGCACAGATGAGAACGCGTGAGAAGGGTATAACTGCAGCCTGGAGATCTCCAAATGGGGACGGGAACTCCAAAATAGGGCGTGGCTTCCTCCCATTGAAAGACAGGCACATGACACGCATGCGCAATTTTTTCTCTCAATCAACTTCAGCGCAAACTCCGCCTCACAGGTGATTCTAAAGATTGTATTGGTTGTGTCAATCACAGTGTTAATTTCCTACACTATGCTACAAAAATGCTAACCCCTAAACCTACCCCACACCTGACCCTAACCTTAACCAGTGAATTTGGCTGCACGACAAGATTGGAGCTGAATAGCATGGTAAAGAATGTTGCAGTTCAGGAGATAAGCAGTTAATAAGATTATGTGATATGAGATCGCCGAGCCGGGCAGTTACGTAACTACCCAACCGGACCTCACCGGACAATGGCACCTTTTTAGTTACACCCAGCATCACTACCGCATCCTACCCTGCGAATTTCAAGCCCCAGGACGCCCAAAAAAAGCGATAAGAGTAAAATCTTTCCCCTGCGCTGCGCTAGGACAGATCGAGGGAGAGCTCGTGGGTGATTCCCGTTTATATCATTAAGCAGAGGTTCAAACTCTGGTCCGAACACCACTGGCCACGAGCTTTGGGCTCTGCTCTCACGGAGAATATCGATTTATATAGCATTTTATTTTAGATCAACTAGAAAATGTTTAATTTATAAAGTTTTATTTTGAAATGTAAGTCAATAACAATTGGCTGAAGCCAGACCCAATTCTTTGAAAAGTCTTTGCGAGATTTTAAAACATTTTTTTTCAGATTTTTGTATTCGCTATGGTGTTCATCACAGTGCCAAATACTTAAATATTTAGACTTAATAGGCTATTTATTTTCAAACTTTTTAACATTTTAATCTGGACTACAACATGCCCTAGATATTGTTTGAAAATGTTTTGATTCTTTATTGTTCGGTCAAACTTTACATTAGGGCTTCATTAGTTAACAAACTGCCAATGAAAAATTATTCTAAACATTCATTAATCTTAGGTAATTCCAATATTTAATAACATTGTTAAAATCAAAAGTTGCAACTGTGTTATTTAATGAGCTAACATGAACTAAGAGTTGTATTTTTTTTAACAAAGATTAAATAACTTCTGTAGCAAATGTAGCTGTTGCTCATTGTGAATGTTAATGCATTAACTAAGGTATGAGATCTTATTGTAAAGTGATACCTATTGGTCTTTATAATTCTTTTGCACTTTAATCTGTGTAAAATTTTTAACTTTATACATTTATGTATTGCTTTATTATATTTAAATATTCAGTTATTTTTGTTATAAGAAAAAAAGTTATTAAACCTGTTATACTGTATTATGACAACACTTTTTTGCAACTAAATTTCAATATTGTGATAATACCATATACCGTGATAAAAGCATTATCAATTAATTGCAACATGAAAATTTGACACCGGCATATCCTAACATATGTATGTTAGGATATGCCGGTGTCAAATTTTCATGTTGCAATTAATTGATATACACCTTGTGTTATAATACCATGGCATTAAATTACAGAAATGCTCTTGGGGCAAATGTAGACACAAAAGTTATATTTGTTGTAGTAGAGTTCACCACTACAGATGTTTACCCAACTATGCAGACTTTGGTTTCTGAGAACCCTAGTCATTTGAAAGGGTCCATCCTTAGGACCCAACAAGACATCTACAAGAAGGTATTTGATGAATCTCTTACTCTTGTTTGAGCATTTCATCATCAGTATCCCTGTCCTTGAACTCCAGTATATCCTGGAAGCTGTGCATATACCTGCAGAGATGCAACAACCACAGAATGTAGCTTACATATGCACACATATCAGAATAATAAGACTGCATGTATGCATTCACACCGACCAGCTCTGCACCAGACGCACTGAAGGAGTTCTCAGAAGATTATCAGGCAATAAATCTATCTCCTTCATAATATTTGCCAGCCTGACAGGCAGTTCCTGTCTTAGAAACGTGAATGACGTTTTCGCACATGCGTTCTCTGAACCTGCAGAGACAAATGTACAGAGAGACAGAAGACATCATCATCGAGTTTTGGTGCATGCATTGATTCTATCCAGCATTACACTGATATACTAGTTTACACTGATATAATTGTTTGTTTACATCTTTAATTAGATTTTATTTTTATATGTTCTGCTTTCACTAATTTTATTTAGTAGTTTTAGTAATTTTGTTGTATTTTTTTTTAGTTATTTATTTTTTATTTTAGTTTATTAGGTTAAAAAAAACCTTAAATTATTTATTTTTTTAAATATGGAATATCCAACATACTATATTCTAATCTATTTAAAATCGTATTGGTACATTTTTAGATATTCCAACTTTTAGACTGGGCTTTTTTTGATTCGATTCTTTTCTACTTTAAGGTTGGATCTCTATGATTGTATTCTATACCAATTACAAAAATACCGTGTTACATGGATATAAGTAGCATGGTATTCTCATCTGACACTGTACAATTAGTACCACCTCCATTGCACAGTTTTGCAAGGGACTGTTTGTTTATTATTTCCTGTTTTGTTCTATTCTCATACTGAACTGTATCCATTCGATCCCAGACTTACCAAAATCTATGAACTGTTTCATAGAGAGAGGAGAAGGTGAGAATCTGGAGTAAAAGTCGATTTGTTTGGCGATGGATGCAGCTTTCATCAAAGTCCTGAAGATCCTCATATTGGCGGCTTTTGCAGTTTAACTCTTCAGAAAATCCAGATAAATGTGTCCTGTTGGCTTTCTAAGCTCATATTTTCTTGTCCAAAACACAATCAGCAGAAAATGACTTGTTTCTCTTAAGTATGAAGTTGAATGTCAGTTATGTTCGCACATGCAGCGTTTCATTCAGAACCAGTGACCCGGTGACATCCAGCGCAGTTTCACTCTTCTGTATCACTCAGTAATGGCACTGCAATCATTATATACATGACATCGCACTAAACATGCAGGTAATCCCGGAGTAATAATGCATGACGGGTGTGAATCTCGATGAACTAATGTGATCCGCAGGAGCATCAGTGAACACTGGGCCTGTCACCGCAGTAAAAGCGCACATTACCGCAGCACAGTCCTCAGCCTCTGAGCAACAGCGGCTGACAACAAACACTGAAAACACCCTAATCTCTAACCTGCTTCCTTGCTTGATTAGCAAACTGCTTCGCCGGGCTGCTGTAAACAAGTTAATGCTGCACGAACATAGATGTTTCTGTAAGTCAGCGCATCCACTCTTGTTTTTCTTCTTCTTCTTCTTCTGTGGGTTTGTTGGCGGGTTGTCAACCAGCATTTAGAAGCAAAGCGCCACCTCCTGTGCTGGAGTGTGAAGTGGTTTCAGTTTAGGTAAAACCGGATGCGACCATTTCCTATTTTTAACGGTTTTTAATGCAGCCTTTATCACAGGGCTGTCCAAACTCGGTCCTGGAGGGCCTGTGTCCTGCAGAGTTTAGCTCCAACTTGCCTCAACACACCTGCATGGAAGTTTCTAGTATGCCTAGTAAGAGCTTGATTTAGCTGCTTCAGGTGTGTTTGATTAGCCTGACTACGTCAGACTTCGTACTTCCGCTCAATAGAGTGGGGGAACTATGACGTCAGAACCCGGAAGAGTAATTCGCCGCGGGTTCCTTCGAGATTTTCCTATGGGGTTTTATAATGGGGGTTTTCAATTTATGAGTAAAATAAAGCCTGTGGTAAACACTAGTGGTGGGCAGAGCGAGGCTTCGTGAAACACTGAAGCAGTCGAGGCTTCGAAACATTTCGACACCCGTCTCTACGGTGACACCTAGTGGTCATTTTCAAGTATTGCTCTGAAACAGCGTGGACAAAGAAACAATTAGGCGAATTGACGAATTATAACGTATGTTGTATTAGTTGCTCTACCAAGTGATTTGGGAGAGTGGTTTGTGTGTTCGACTGCAATGCTGTCTCATTGGGTTCAAATCCTGGGTGAATTGGGCATCTTTACAAAATTATAATGAACAATTAAAATGAATGTTTTTATTGTTCTGTTCTTGTAAAGTGTTGAAACATCGGTCTGACATCTGAATGAACTCTTTGTGAATAAATAAGTTATTTTGGTAATGAAAAACAGACAACAAAATACATCAAGCCACAATGTCTTATTTTATTTTTTTACACATAAATATTTTTATTTAAAAATATTTGTTCTGCTGTTGATGGACTTAGCCTACTTCTTTTGTTTACATAGAATTTCTCCAGCCTTTGAAAAAATCCTCTCACAAAAACCCACAAAGTGAAGATGCGTTAACTCCACTTTTATACTTTGTGGGAGTTAGGTTGAGACAGATGTGCAATTGTGTGATTTGTTCCCGACCCTGTCAATCAAACACAGAATCGGCAGGTTTGCATGTCTCGAAACACTTGTGATACGCCCCGATGCTTCGAATCGCCTTAGTCACGTGACATGGGTGTTTCGAATCACGCGTCGGAGCAGTGTTTCGAAACATCTGCGCTTCGGGATCTCGACACCGTGTCAAAACGTCAGTTTCGCGTCAGCCACCCCTACTTCCAGCCTCGCTGCCTCATGAGGCTATTCATGGGTTTCATGTGACGTCACAGTGGTGCGGCCGCCATTTGTAGGACCGTGTCCAATCTGCTCAGTAGCCCTTCACTGCAGAACAAAGATCCAGGGGGCGGGGTTGGATCCACATCCAGGGGGTGGAGATTGGTAGGTTTAGGGGTGGAGATGGGTAGGTTTAGGGGTGGGGATGGATAGGTTTAGGGGTGGGGATGGGTAGGTTTAGGGGTGGGGATTAGGGGTGGGGGGGTGGGGATGGGTGGGTTTAGGGATCAGGGGTGGAGACGGGTAGGTTTAGGTCTATGTAAGGTAGGAGGAGTTGGATCTAGATCCAACTCCACCCCCTGGATCTTGTGTTCTGCAGTGCTGCAATCAGCAAATCACAATGGATTGTTTACCAAGAGATGTTGATGTATGGGATTCTTTTGATTACATATTTCTCGTAAGCATAGATGCGTTTTTACATTTTAGTATTTTATTTAGCAAGCTCATAATGAACCTTGCAAAAGGGTAAATTCGCGTGCGAGACTGCTGATTTGCCAGAAAACTTTAGTTATGCTCCACCTAAAGCTAATAAATCAACGAGATGTTTTTGATCTTTGATCTAAGTACAGTTATGTGAGTCTAGAATGTTTACGCTGCACTAAACTTTGACGAGCAAAACACCGACCCACAAACAAACAGATGAAGAAGAGGAGGAGGATGACGGTCCAGTGCATACAAGGAGAAACTGAAAGTTTTGTACTTTTAGTTTCCACATTCTTCTTTTTATGAATGTAACTGAATGTAATTACTTAAAGGATGTTAGAGTGAAGAGGATTTGTTGGTACTATTAGTATTATAATTCTAGAGAAGAACGTTCTTTTCAAATATCTTAGTTAACTAAATATATAAGCTAATTGCAGTCATTTTTTTAACGATTTTTACGATGACCATGTCAATCAAATCTATATGCATCGATATGTCTGAGATCATCTGCAGTAACGTTAGCTCTGTCCTGCTTTTACAGTTGCTAAATGTAAGCAGACTTATATATGCAGGTGCTCCCCAACCAAAACACATGTAACTGACTACAACAAAACACAGAATCACAGTTTTGTTGCTACTTTAGTTGCTTCTTCACTTAGCATGTAGAGACATACAGGAATAACTGAATATTTCTCTTAAATGTGTCACAAATTTATTTTAACCTATGTTTTGTAGTAACCAAGAGAAGTGTCATCACAGAAGAAATGGCAGATACTCCTCAGACACCTGTGAACACCGAGCAGTGCTTGGAGTCCAAGACAGTGGACATCATCTTTATGGAGTTGATGAGAAAGTAAGTTCAGGTAAATGTCTGCACTGACCATGATTATACCATGTAATATAATGTTTTCTGTAACAATTGGGGGGAATCTTAACTGAAGAGACAAACTGATCAACAGGAAGCTATGGATCTATTGAATGTGTATTTTTCAAGCATTTTATTGTTGCATTCACTGTTATTTTTCTGCACAGTGATGAGTAGTGAAAAGTGTTTCTACTAATTTACTTAAAAGTATAGTTAACCATCTATCTAGTCCATGTAGGATAGTCATCATTTACATTATTACATCAATTCCCCCTCATTTTATTTTCAAACCCCTGACTTTTGTTTTTCTGCAGAACTCAAAAGAAGATACTTTGAAGAATGCTGGTAATCAAAACCAACAGGTTTGTCACGTGTTGACGACATAAAGGGAGTAAATGATTTTCATTTTTGGGTAAACTATCTCTTTAATTAGGATGATACACACTTTAAATTTAAATCATACTGGACACAGCCACTTAATGCGCTAGAATTAAATGGGTAAATAATAAGTAAATAGTCTTTCAAACAACATGTGCTTTAATACAATATATATATATATATTTAATTTCATTCAGTTTGTGTGCGTTCAGTTAGACCTTTAGTAATAGATACTTGTGCATTATTTGCTCTTTACAGGTGCAGAAATGAAAGCTTCCAAGCAAAGAACTCACTGGACTAAGATGTGGAAAGACATGCTGCACAATGACCAACACAATGAGCAACAACCAAGAACAGTATTCACTGATTACCTTTAAAAATGATTCATAGTTACAGTTAGGTAATAATTATTGAAAATATTTTGCCAAGTACAATATGTTTAATTCCAAAACTTTGCCATTTACCAATGAGTTTTTCAAAACACCTCTCACATTTTTAATGTTTTAACCTTTATTTATTAAATGTTACAGTCCAAGTGTACATATAAATGCCTCATTCATTCAAGTAAATGCATGGGTAATTTTGCAAAATGTGTTAAATATTTTATCTACCCTTATTGTATAACTGCTGTTTTTTGCTGTAATTGCAATAGTTAGTTCTTTAATGGACTTTAAAAAAAATCATAATGTGATGTTTATAGATTTGTTAAGTCGTGTTATTTATGTATTAATAAATATAATTAAAATGAAAGTAAACGTTTTGTCTAGGTAACATTATCAATTTTAAAGGAAATATTAATGAACAGTACAGTAGATATAGAAATGAAACTGGGCTAAATCTGGCGGGCTGATTATGGCTTGGAGGCGGCAGTGTCGTTAAAGGTGTAGTGGGACATCTCATTTCTGCACATGCGCAGTACAAATCGTGTTTCCGGAACGGATCGAGTAGTGACACGTCCCACCCTCCCTGCAATCGCCGTCCAAAGCCACGCCCCCTGAACGCACATACGCTCAGAGAGGGAATACCAGAGACAACATTAAATTACTACATCAACGGTTTCCAATAACAGTCCTCGCGCCCTCCCGCTCTGCACATTTCATATGTATATCTTATCACGTCTGACTTTTGTTCTATTCGACCGTGAGTCATAAGTGCCCTGCGAAGTGGACATCACCATATACACCGCCATGATTCCAGTTCAAAGCAAGCGTATATGTTCCATATTACAAAAGGCAATAAAGTGTGCGAGACGTGAATTTAAATTGTATTTATTTACAGAGGTATATTATGTCACATTTCTCTAGTAAGTTTCATCTGTGAGTGAAGATGCTGCGCAGCGCAAATCCGTGAATGAATGTTCCGAAGTGAAATAAACTTCAATGGATGTCCCTGCTCAGGGAGTAGTAAAAGTACTACAATACCAGGAAGGAAGATCGGGTTGTTGATGTTTGTCTGCCATTCTCGCTCTGTCTGAACCGCTGATGACGTATCGTGTCTGGCACGTCCTGATATTGCCGAGTTAGACGTGTTCCTGGGTCAACATATTTTGTTGACCCTGGAACAACATTTTAATCCAAAAATATAATCTTAACCATATTCATACACCTAAACCTAACCTTACCCATGAGTAATCCCTAAAATCAGAGGAACTGATAGATGAATTACACTGATGTACAGGCACCAAACACCGATTGTAATCCTAAACTTCACAAAAATTATAAACTGGTTCTTGAAATCTGATTGGTTAATAACAATGTTGTTCCAGGGTCAACAAAAATGTTGACCCAGGAACACGTCACACTCGGCAATATCAGGTTGTGCATCGTGTCTGCGCGAACAGGGTGCGCAGAGGTATGCAAATACATACATTGACAGACGGACCGAGCGTTTTGATTGGACGAACATTTCTTGGTCCTACACCTTCCACAGAATATATAAATACAGATAAATACATTTAGACCACTTAACTTAATGATTGCTATCAGGATGTGAAGAGACTTTCAACCAGAATAACAAAAAATGTTTCTGAAGACAATCACCTATGATACCTTTAAGTTACGGCTGTCGCATCTGATCCGGTTGATTCCGCCCAAAATCTGAAAGTGAGTACACACAGGCATCCAGGCCGGGTGCGGCAGATGGATCCGGGGCGATGGACAAGTCTAGCAGGTGAAAATTTAACTGAAAACGGCCCGAGTGTATGGAGAGGGATTGTGTATGAGGTAGATGTAAATATCAGCAAACGTCAAAATTGGTAAGTTTTCACCAGACTTTAATGGAGTCAGCAGTTCGCTTGACAGTAAATAAGGATCTAATCCTAGAGTATCTTATTTTTTTTTAAATAGGGTTGTTTTTCGTTGTTGGTGAAGTGCTATTTTGGTTTACGATCACCAAGGAGAGGCTACGCAAGGTCCTAAAGATGGCGGCCGCAACAAAAAAGTCACGTGACTGAAACCCATGAATAGGCGCGTTCGACTTGAAGCAGCGCTTGCAGAATGAGTGTCAAGCTCATTTTCACTGAGGGCCACTTCAACATTATGGCTGCCATCAAAGGGCCGGTTGAAACTGTAAGACTGTACAAATGTTACTACTCCTTAACATATTGTTAAATAACTGTCTCTATTTAAGTTACAAAAAGTTCATATGCATTTGCATAGATGTAAAAATATATGTTATTGCTCCGTGTTATTTTAACTTAAATCCTTTTAATTTATCAGGTTAAGAAATCCAAATTACTCCATAAATCAAAGTAAATAAAGAGAAGTATCATCAAACACAGGTCATTACATTAACTTTGTTAAAAACTTTTTTTGTTACATTTATGGTACAGCAAATCATTGTGAGCTGCTAAGAACGTGTGACAGATATGGCATTTAAAAAAACAAATGATCCCTGTCTTGTGAAAGTGCATATATAGCACGATTTTCTGTTTCTATTTGGCATGCGATTTATATGCAGAAATTGACTTTGGCGTGCATATAATACGCAATCAATGCTTGTAATAGAAAAAAGAATTGGCAGTACTCAACCCCACTCCCCCACCCAAAAATAAATAAATACAAAACAAACTAAAGTACTAAAAAAGGTACTTTTTAATTTTCATAATTTGCAGTGAATAGTGCCAAAATAAATCAATAAATTAACTAATAATTGTTTGCAATTCAATTCACATTTATTTGTATAGCACTTTTCATGATACACTGTTGCGAAGCAGCATCAAGGAAAATAAACATTTCTACATTACGTTTAGTAGTTTACAGCACTTTTAATAAAAAAAATTGCACAAGTCAAACTGTGATACCAAACAGGAACACAGGGGGACGCCAAAAGACCCAATGAGCTCCCTTGACCTGACTGATCCAGATTTACTAAACCACTGACCACTGCGTAATCTAAAACACCTTCAACCAGCATCCAGTACAAAACACTGTTTGACTTCCATAGTATTTTTTTTCCAACTATGGAAGTCAATGGTGCCCCAAAACAGCCTGGTTACAAACTTTCTTCAAAATATCTTCCTTTGTGTTCGGCAGAACAAAGAAATTCATACAAGTTTGGAACAACTTGTGGGTGAATAAATGATGACAGAATTTTCATTTTTGGGTGAACTATCCCTTTAATCACACATCACTTTATTTTAATATTTGAATTGAACCCAGGATGATTCTGAAAGAATACTCTGCTGTTGCTGTAGTAACGAAACTCGTGCACATCTGATTGACAGATAAACTGCACGCTCTTATATCAGTGTTGTTTTTTATTTTGTGGATATTTCAGCTAACAGCTTGATTTGTACATTCAGTTGAACAACATTAATTTAAAGTTAAAGACTGTCCGCGGCGACTCAGGATGCTGTTCCAAATCCTGCTGCACCACAGAGTGCCACTTACATAGTTTACCAAAAAAAAAAAAATCACATTATATTTGTCCCAAATTATTGTTGATGTTCATGACTTTAGCCTAGGCTGAAAGATTGTGTATCTTTCCGCAAAAGTTTGTCTTTCTGTCCGTATGCTTTATATAGGGAGCTAATAATAGCCATAGATCACGCTTTCTCTTTCCGTTTGCTCTGTTTTGTCAAACAAACACCACTTCAAACTCATCGATGCAACATTGTTCATTCCTGAAGTGGGCTTTTATATGAACCGTTTTAGACTGCTGGCTTGAAATGTGTGCAATACCTGTGAGTTCTAAACGCAGCTGCGCTTCTCGTTCGGTGTGCGAACATTCCGCACAAAATGCGCTTCCTTGAGAGCGTGCAGTTTTCTAATGTATTTACTTTAACTTGTTAGGTAATATCAATGATATGACGTTTCAGATGCGTCTGAAATGACAAAAACATATACATATATTTAATTATTTGATCAAAATATTGCGAGGGACAGTTTGGTAGTGGCTGGATATTGGTAGGGACACATCTAGGCCCCTGCGCCAATGTATGTTTCTGCTGGTGGATGCCCACACTCCAGGTTGCGTTTATTAAACTCAGGAGAGAAGATAATTTATGAGCGCACACATGTAATGTCTGACCGATAGAAAGCGCGTCCGTTTTCTGAGAGAGTGAATGAATCCACCTGCGAGCAGAGAGATTTTGCGCTCGGGCATTTAATGCGCTCTCGCCTCGCATAGGCTATAAAATGCGCTCTCGCATCGCATAGGCTATAAAATGCGCTCTCGCCTCGCATAGGCTATAAAATGCGCTCTGGACATTTGTCATTAAAATAACTCCATAGAAACCGCCTCAAACGAACTATTAAAACGAGAAGAAAGTCGTGTCTGAAAGCTACAATCGATTTTTTTAATTCGAGAATGGAGAATATGGTGTTTTTCCGTCGGTGGAGCACTTGATGAGGTCCGCTTTATTCCTTTGAGCCGTCCACGCAGTCGTCATAAACCGAAAAACCCCACACCCCTAATCCTAACCATCGCGTATCATATGCACACCAAAGTCAATTTCTGCATATAAATAGAACGCCAAATAAAAACAGAAACTTGTGGTATTGATACGCACTTTCATAATTTACGATATTAAAGCTGCATAGATTTTTATTTTAAGACAATATTATGCTCTCGCGGGCCACATAAAATGATGTGGCGGGCCGGAATTGGCCCGCGGGCCTTGAGTTCGACACATGTGAGAGCTATAAGAAAGCAGTCGGATCCTATGCATTCAAATCGCTCTCGCGTACTTTGATGTCATACGGTGATCATTCTGTGCAGCGCCGCTTGAAGTCGAATGCGCCTAATGCTTTTGCAGGCAGCGTTTTTGCATGAAGGCACCTCACGAAACTGATTTCGGACAGGCTTCTGAGGCAGCGTAACGGTTTAACGATCTACAACAAAATAGAATGAGTTTGGTGATAACTAAATGAATATTTAATTACTACAACACTGATTTCTGGCTAGAAATAACATCAAAAGTGCAAAAAGTTAATCAGAAATATACATTCACACACAAACCGACCACCAAACGCAACTTTCAGACGCCATCTTTATTTTTTTAGCTCAACCGTCACGGAATGGAACGCACAGGATTGTGGGATATCAAAGGCAGCGAAGGATACATCTATGCTGCCTTCAAAAATCGATCAGATGAAGGCATCTCATGAGACAGGAAGTGAAGCTAACTTTGGATTCGGACATGCCTTGATGCCTTGATGCCTTCCTGCCTTGGAATGCTGCCTCCGAAGGCAGCATTTTTCAGTTTTCGGATGCAGCCACTGAAGCAGTCGAAGCAAATGTGTTGAGGCTTCGAAACATTTCGACACCCGTCTCTACGGTGACACCTAGTGGTCATTCAAGTATTGCTGTGAAACAGCGTTGACAAAGAAACTTGGGCGAATTCACGAATTATAATGTATGTTGTGTTCATTGATCCACCAAGTCATTTAGGAGAGTGGTTAGTGTGCTCGACTGGAATGCTGTCTCCTTGGGTTCGAATCCTGGGTGAAGCAGTCATTTTCACAAAATTATAATAAATAATGAAAATGTGTGTTTTTATTGTTGTGTTGAAACATAGGTCTGACATCTGAATGAACTCTTTGTGAATAAATAAGTGTTATTTTGGTAATGAAAAATAGACAATAAAATACATCAAGCCAGAATGTCTTACTTTTTTTTTTTTACATATAAAGATTTTTATAAAAAAAAAAAAATTGTTCTGCTGTTGATGGACTTAGCCTACTTCTTTTTTTTTACATAGAATATCTCCAGCCTTTGAAAAAATCCTCTCACAAGGGACAATTATCTGTCAATGTCTATAGCCTATCTATCAATATCTTAATAATAACTTTTAATGTAGCCTAAATATAATTAACCAAATTACACTATAAATATCACTATATCGCAAAATCTCTCTCCTCTCACAAAAACCCACGAAGTGAAGATGCGTTAACTCCACTTTTATACTTTGTGGGAGTTAGGTTGAGACAGATGTGCAATTGTGTGATTTGTTTCCGACCCTGTCAATCAAACGCAGAATCGGCAAGTATGCCACGTCTCGAAACACTTGTGACACGCCCCGATGCTTCGAATCGCCTTAGTCACGTGACATGGGTGTTTCAAATCACGCTTCGGAGTAGTGTTTCGAAACATCTGCGCTTCGGGATCTCGACACCGTGTCGAAAACGTCAGTTTCGTGTCCGCCATCCCTAGACGTAGACGCTAAGTGCCGAATTTAAGATTGTATTTTAGGTTTGGGAATATCTAATACGACAGTGGACATGGAGACACGGGATGCTATTCACTCTGTTGTGGAGAATATTCCCGGCATTTACCAACTGAAGCCCGAACAAGAAGAGTGTTTGGTTCACATTTTGAATGGAGGTGATGTTGTGGCCCTACTCCTGACAGGTTTTGGGAAAAGTTTAATTTATCAACTGTTACCGATCGTCAGCGAGAAACTTAGAGGGTCTCTTTTATCTGTCGAGCTCGAACTGGCACCCTTTTGACAGGTCAGTGTCTCCTTTCTTTTCCAGTCCTTGAATATTGCCATGTCATGCTGTAATC
This sequence comes from Schizothorax lantsangensis, assembly GCA_027422415.1. Taxonomy (NCBI): domain Eukaryota; kingdom Metazoa; phylum Chordata; class Actinopteri; order Cypriniformes; family Cyprinidae; genus Schizothorax; species Schizothorax lantsangensis. The sequence continues at coordinate 12,175,790 of CM049848.1, forward strand.
TTGCAATTAAGTTGCAGCATTTCCGACAGACTCGAAATGAACGAAGAGCAGTGTTTAACAGAACTAATCCTAACTTTGACAGTTGGCTGCAGATATTTTCTTGTTTGTCTTTACTGTCAAATATTAGTTTAGATGCACTAATTGTACCGTGGATGCGTAGATTTACTTCACATAATCTGCAAAAGTCGTTCACAGCCATCTTCACTCCGGTATTTCGCTCGATGGTTTTGTTTTCGCCGCATACCTGTGTTTACAGTGGAAGTTCGAGGCGGCTGAGCCGGCGCATAACATACGTCATAACCAAACGTTATATGATTGGCTTACGGGTACACCAATGATTTTAAACTTCAGACAAGCGCCCCCCCACGAGAAAGTAAACGCTTGTCAATTATGCCCTTCCAGACTCTGTCTACGAAGTAGGGGTGTGCGATACTGCAAATTTTGGTATCGATCAGATACCGAGTAAATACAGGGCCAGTATCGCCGATACCGATACCGATACTTGTCATTTAAAAAACCATACATTTAAATGACCAACATCAATTAAAAAAAAATAACAATAACTAATGTTGATATGACTAATATTATATTCACCTTAAAGCTACATGGATATTATTTGCCTTTCTAAAAGGACTTTGCAGGCAGAGAAGCCCAGAACATGAAAGCAATGCGCAGTTTCATGTTAAGTATGTTCCTCCCATAGAAAAGAGTTATAACATTTTTTACGTGGCTTAATAAATTAAGAACATAATATTAAAAGACAAAACTCAGTATACACCTTATTAATGTTGCAAACTAGATATACAAGTTAGCAGATGTGCCCAGAATATGAAAGCAACGCTCAAAGTTTTCACATTATGCATTTTTCTCCCATAGAAAACCATTATAAAGAAAAGTTTAACGTAAGTGGCTTATTGAATGAAGACAGTGATATGAAAAAGAACTATTAAACCATAACTCGTTTATTATTGAAGGATTCCCTTCAACGGATAGTGAGAGCAGCTGAGAAGATCGTTGGTGTCTCTCTCCCCTCCCTCCAGGACATTTACAACACCCGTCTCACCCGCAAAGCCCTCGGCATTGCAGGTGATCCCACCCACCTGACACACAACTCTCTGTTCCATCAGGGAGGAGACTGAGGAGTTCCAAGCCAGGACAAACAGACTAAAGACAGCTTCATCCACCAGGCTGTCAGGAAGCTGAACTCCCTCCCGTCCTTGCCCCCCCTCCCCTCTCTTACCCCACGTATCACTGAACTCGGACCCCCACCCCACCCCACCCCACCCCACCCCCACCACCCACACGAACACACACACACACTCACACTCACACTGAGACAAGCACCGGTCACTTGTACAGCATTGGACTGACCTCATTCATTCAACTACCTCTTCTGGCAGTCTGATAAAAAAGACTGCTCCTTGTCACTTTAAATAGTCTTGATAAGCTCTTTGCACTACACCATTTATATTCTGCACTGTTTGTTTGTTTGTTTATTTCACTGATTTGCATATCTGCCATGTGCCTTATGCCACTTTATCCATTTTTTTTATATTATTATTTTTATTTTCTTTATTTAATGTTTTATTTTTTTCCTACATGTCCTTATTTGTATATTTGTAATAGTTGCATTTTTGTGTATGTATGTGTGTATGTGTGTGCATGTATGTATGTATGTATGTATGTATGTATATTATATATATATATATATATATATATTGATTTGTACTTATCTGTATTTTTGCGTTCTACTGTTTGTGTTTAGTGTTACTGTATGCACCAGGGAGTAAGAGAGTAACGCAATTTCAATTCTCTGTATGTATGTACGGTACATGTGACAGAATTGACAATAAAGCTGACTTTGACTTTGACTTTGACTTTGATTTTCATTACTGTATATTTTATTCCTGTAATATATTAAAAAAAAAACATTTAAGTATAAAAATATATACTATGAATGTGTAAGCAGATGAACCCAGAACATGAATGAACATGGAATTTAATTTCCTCTCAGTAACCAATATAAAAACATTTAATATGATAAAGAAGTGATAAAGAACAAATAAATAAAGACTAAATTCAGTATACAATTTGTTAATAAAATATAATATGTTGCAAGCAGTTGAGCACAGAATATATACGAAAACATGCTAAATTACATGTTAAGCATTTTACTCCCATAGAAAACTGTTATAATGAAAACATTTAAAGTGGCTTAATGCATGAACTCAGTATACACCTTACAGTAATACTGCATAAAAAGGACAAATTCGGTATACAGTTATATACAATATGTACTATGTGAAGGATTTCCTTCCTCCCCTTTTCATTTATTTTGTAGCTCGGAGTTCTACCGTTCCATCTCTCACTTACCCCCTTTCCACCAACAGGAACCAGGTGCTAGTTCAGAGCCAGTGCTCTTGCCGGTTCTAAGTTGGTTCGACTGGCGAGCCCTTTAAGAACCGGTTGCTTTTCCACAGGCTAGAGAGCCAATACAGAGCCAGGTCTTATGTCACTGAATACGTTTGCGCGGCCGCGCCAAGCACAACAGACTTGTTCGAAATGCATCAGCGCCACGCAGACCGATCGATCAGCACACAACACACCAAAGCACCGCAAGAGCGATCCAAAAGCATAAAGAGCCGTCTGCTTTCCAGTCGCTCCCGCAGCACCCCGATGCCTCGCCGGTCCTATCCATCCCGAACAAGCCTAAACAAACTATCAACAATGGCGGACGTTGCGTTGCTATTGATGTTCATGGCTTTGCGAACCTACATCGGCATCCAAACACGGCGAATCCAACATGTTCGTGTTTAGCTGCTATTTCAAATATGGCGGTCCAAAGTTTCTGTCGTCTTGTTGGTCACGGTAACCCTGCCCCCAGCCCCTGACGCAAGCGTTTCTTCCTTCTAGCCCAGCAATGTTTTGGTGCTACTTACGAACCGCTTTTCCTGGTTCGAAGCTGGTGCTTTGGGTGTCGAAAGACAAAGAACCGATTTGAAACTAGGCTCTGGCTCTAAACCAGCACTGGAACTGCCTTGGTGGAAAAGGGGTAAATTAAATTTTTGTCATTAATCACTAACCCTCATGTCGTTCCAAACCCATAAAAGCTTAGTTCGTCTTCGGAACACAATTTGAGATATTTTGGATGAAAACCGGGAGGTTTGTGACTGTCCCATTGACTGCATAGTAAATTGCACTGTCAAGGTCCATAAAAGTCCATGAAAGCTTTCCTGTAGCTCAAATGGTAGAGCATGGCACTAGCAATGCCAGCATCATGGGTTCGATTCCCAGGGAAAGCAAGAGCTGGTCAAATGTAAAAAAAAAAAAAAACACTGCTACTTGAATGCAATGTAAGTCGCTTTGGATAAAAGCGTCTGCTAAATGCATAAATGTAAATATAAATGTAAATGTAAAAGTATGAAAAGCATCCTCAGAATAGTCCATCTGCCATCAGTGGTTCAATCTGAATTTAATGAAGCGACGAGAACACTTTTTCTGTGCAAAGAACGAGAACGAATTTATTCAACAATTCGTCTCCTCTGTTTCAGCATAGTGCCATTTTGGAGAATATCCGCTGGACGCAAGCAGCGTACGCTCTTGTGTGTCAGCCGCACCACAAGGATACGTCTTCTACATTTGTTTACGCTTTGATTTGAATGAAAACAGAGTATCCGGCTGACACACAAGAGCATACGCTGCTTGTGTCCAGTGGATATTCTCCAAAATGGTGCTACGCTGAACCAGAGGAGACGAATTGTTGAATAAAGTCGTTGTTTTGTTGTCTTTGCACAGAAAAAGTGTTCTTGTCGCTTCATTAAATTCAGATTTAATTCATATTGAACCACTGATGGCAGATGCTTTTCAGACTTTTATGGACCTTGACAGTACAATTTACTATGCAGTCAATGGGACAGTCACAAGTCTCCCAGTTTTCATCCAAAATATCTTAAATTGTGTTCGAAGACGAACGAAGCTTTTACGGGTTTGGAACAACATGGGGGTAAGTGATTAATGACAAAATTTTCATTTTGAGGTGGAGTATCCCTTTAACCCTGCCTGGATTAAATGTTTGATACATACAATAGAGACACCAGCCACCATAGTCCATTGTTTACCGGGAGCCAGAGCGCCTGACATCCTGGCAAATTTAAAAGTGCTGGCTAATGCTAAACGTAAATTCAGTAAGATTGTTATCCATGCCGGCGCTAATGATGTTCGACTTCGCCAGTCGGAGATCACTAAAAATAATGTTAAAGAGGTGTGTGAACTTGCAAGTACGATGTCAGACACTGTAATATGCTCTGGCCCCCTCCCTGCTTACCGGGGTGATGAGATTCATAGCAGACTGTCGTCACTCAATGGCTGGATGTCTAAGTGGTGCCCGCAGAATAACATAGGTTTTATAGACAATTGGACGAGTTTTTGGGGCAGACCTGACCTGTTGAAAAGAGATGGTCTTCATCCGTCCTGGGGTGGTGCCGCTCTTCTCTCTAGAAATTTGGCACATAGTCTTAGAGTTCATACTTGACTAACTGGGGCCCAGGTCAGGAAGCAGACAGACTGGCTAAACCGACCGTCTGCTAGCCGCCTCACGTCACAGAAGTCAGTTAATTCTCAGCACATAGAGACTCCTTCACCTAGATATCGCACTATAGAGACTGTGTCTGTTCCCCGAACTAGAAAATACAGAAAACGTCAAAACCAATTTATGAGTAACCATTTAATTGTTGTTCAACAAATAAAAAATGTTTACAATACACAGAAACAATTGATAGAGCACTTTAGATACGGTTGCTCCTTTACGCTTAAGGAAGATTAATGAAAAGAGTCCAACACCGTGGTATAATGAGCACACTCGCACCCTAAAGAGAGCAGCCCGGAAAATGGAGCGCAGCTGGAGGAAAACAAAACTAGAGGTATTTCGTATAGCTTGGCGGGAAAGTACCCTATCCTACAGAAAAGCTTTAAAAAAATGCTAGATCTGATTACTTTTCGACTCTTTTAGAAGAAAACAAACATAACCCCAGGTATTTATTCAATACAGTGGCAAAATTAACAAAAAATAAAGCATCAACAGGTGTTGACATTTCCCAACAGCACAGCAGTAATGACTTTATTAACTATTTTACTTCCAAATTTAATACTATTAGAGATCAAATTGTAACCATGCAGCCGCCGTCAGCTACAGTATCACATCAAATAGTGCACTATAGATCCCCTGAGGAACAATTCCACTCATTCTCTACTATAGGAGAGGAAGACTTGTATAAACTTGTTAAATCATCTAAACCAACAACATGTATGTTAGACCCTATTCCATCTAAACTACTAAAAGAGGTGCTTCCAGAAGTCAAAGATCCTCTTTTGGCTATTATTAATTCGTCATTGTCATTAGGATATGTCCCCAAAAACTTTAAATTGGCTGTTATTAAGCCTCTCATTAAAAAACCACAACTTGACCCCAAAGATCTAGTTAATTACAGACCGATCTCGAATCTCCCTTTTCTGTCAAAGATACTAGAAAAGGTTGTATCCTCACAATTATATTCCTTCTTAGAAAAAAATTATATCTCTGAGGATTTCCAGTCAGGATTTAGACCGTATCATAGTACTGAGACTGCTCTCATTAGAGTGACAAATGACCTGATCTTATCATTTGATCGTGGTTGTATCTCTCTATTAGTGCTACTGGATCTTAACGCTGCGTTCGACACTATCGATCACAACATTCTTTTGAATAGACTAGAAAACTTTGTTGGCATTAGTGGAAGTGCATTAGCATGGTTCAAATCGTACTTATCTGACCGCCATCAATTCGTAGCAGTGAATGAAGAGGTATCATATCGATCGCAAGTGCAGTATGGAGTACCTCAAGGCTCAGTACTAGGGCCGTTACTTTTCACGCTTTATATGTTACCCTTGGGAAATATCATTAGGAAACACGGGGTTAGCTTTCACTGTTATGCTGATGATACTCAGCTCTATATTTCTTCACGGCCCGGTGAAAAACACCAAATTGAGAAACTTATGGAATGCATAGTTGATATAAAAACCTGGATGACGAGTAATTTCTTACTGCTAAATTCTGAAAAAAACAGAGGTGTTAATTATCGGACTTAAAACCTGCACAAGTATTAACCTAGAACACTGTCTAACACTTGATGGCTGCTCTGTCGATTCTTCATCATCAGTCAGGAACCTAGGTGTGCTATTTGATAGCAATATCTCCTTTGACAGCCACGTTTCTAGCATTTGTAAAACTGCATTTTTTCATCTTAAAAATATATCTAAACTGAGACCTATGCTCTCAATGTCAAATGCAGAAATATTAATTCATGCGTTTATGACCTCAAGGTTAGATTATTGTAATGCTTTATTGGGTGGTTGTTCTGCATGCTTAATAAACAAACTACAGATGGTTCAAAATGCAGCAGCTAGAGTCCTTACTAGAACCAGGAAGTATGACCACATTAGCCCGGTTCTGTCAACACTGCACTGGCTCCCTACTAAACATCGTATAGATTTTAAAATCTTGTTAATTACTTATAAAGCCCTGAATGGTTTAGCTCCTCAGTACTTGAGTGAGCTCTTATCGCATTATAGTCCTCCACGGCCACTGCGTTCTCAAAACTCTGGCCATTTGATAATACCTAGAATATCAAAATCAACTGCGGGCGGCAGATCTTTTTCCTATTTAGCTCCCAAACTCTGGAACAATCTACCTAACACTGTTCGGGAGGCAGACACACTCTGTCAGTTTAAATCTAGATTAAAGACCCATCTCTTTAACCTGGCGTACACATACCACACTAATACACTTCTAATATTCAAATCTGTTGAAGTATTGTTAGGCTGCATTAATTAGGTCAACCGGAACCGGGAACACTTCCCATAACACTCGATGTACTTGTTACATCGTAAGAAGACTGACATCTACGGTAATATTAGTCTGTTTCTTTCTTATTCCGAGGTCACTGCAGTCACCAGATCAGATGGTGGATCAGCACCTAGAGACGACCTCTACAGCCCTGAACGTCAGAGGAGACCAGGACACCTAGATGAGCCCCAGAGACAGATCCCCAGTGAGAACTCTGTCACCTAGACAGCCATCGGGAAAAGACCGCTGGAACCAGTTGAGCCCTTACAATCTGACTTTGCAGCAGTTAGAATTGAACTGCTGGGTCGTATGGCCAGAGGAGAAATGGCCCCCCGACTGAGCCTGGTTTCTCCCAAGGTTTTTTCTCCGTTCTGTCACTGATGGAGTTTTGGTTCCTTGCCGCTGTCGCCTCTGGCTTGCTTAGTTGGGGACACTTCATTTCCAGCAATATCGTCGACTTAATTGAACAGAAACTTTTTGAACTGAACTGAGCTGGACGATGCCATCACTGAATTCAATAATGAAATGCCTTTAACTGAAAATTGAGTGTTTAATCTTATCATTTTACATTATTGACTCACTATTTCCCTATTTTGATATTGTGCAGTTGCTTTGACACAATTTGTATTGTTAAAAGCGCTATATAAATAAAGGTGACTTGACTTGACTTTGAAAATAACAGTTGAAAACATTAGAAATTTAGAAAAATAATCAAAAAGTAATAAAATGTAATCAGTTGTGTTACCTTAATAAAGTAATTGAAATAGTTACACTACTTATTAAATTTTAAATAGGGTAACTTATAATCTGTAACTTATTACATTTCCAAAGTAGCCTTCCCAACACGGCCCAGAGTCAATGCCAACCACAGAGCCAAAGCCAGCGTCACATCTATTTTGGATCCCAAGTCTGCCGTACAGTGTACAGTGATGTTGTGGTCCACAAAGGGTTAGCTGGAATTACAGGCTGGTATTATGAATTTTGTCCTCTAAAGGTTGAGCTGAAGATGATGTTCCATTTTTCAGGCTGAGATATCACAGGCAATGACAATAAACAGAAACCATATGATTTCTGATTGTGCCTGGTGAGGTTGTGTATATGGAGAAATGCAGTGGATCAAGCACTGAACCCTGAGGTTCCCCAGTGATTAGCTAATGAAACTCAGACACACCTCTAGTTTCAGCTACAGATAGAAGGACAGTCTCTGTCTAATATCCGCTTTTGAAGCCAGATTAATTATCAAGGTCACACAATTCTTTTCAGAGGGTGAAGGGAAACTGGTCTGTTATTTTCAACTGCTGTAGGTGTCAGCAAACGGAAGGAGACCATTAGGAGATGAACAGGTAAGTTTCACAGAGTTTATTCACAGGATTAGCAGAAGAAGCAGGCAAGTGACCGGTAAGTAGTTCAAGTGAAGATCGGTTCAATCGATTTAGATTGAGACTAATAGTTCCTTGTCCCTTTGGACTTAGGAAACACAGGTGAAGATGACCAAAGAGAGATGATGACTGGGGAAATGCAGATAAGTGAGTCAGGTAAGTGGCAAATTGCTACAAGCAGTTCATGCGTACCTGAGGATGATTTACCAGGGAAAGATCAACATGAATCTTGTACTATATTATAATGAAGATGAGCATGTACATTACTGATATCCAACACTCGAGGAGGACAAATATGCAAATTTTTTGACAAGAGTTTTACAAATTCAAGGTCTTTTATGGTATGATTCTTGGCACTGTAAGAATTGTATGACTTTGCACATAAACTACACACTGTCTGTACCTTGTCTTACTAAATGACACATTGGCCTTGTGTAATAGTACAATGAAGTGTCACGATATGTATTGGTTGTTTAATTTGGTGTCTTTGTTTACTGTCACTGTCAGCACTGTATTCTTGTTCTTGATCTAATGAAATAAATGGAGTCCGTTCCAAATGGCTATTTTTGGAGTCTATTCTTATTGTAACTATGACTTGCCACAACTTACATAATGGCAAGTTGTAGAAAAGACAATCTAAAATAAATTTTCAGACATAAATGCAACTCAACACAGTTTGTTGTCCATGATGAGAATAGATCTGTGTATGTTTTGCAGCCCTTCAATCCAGCCCAGAGAGGCCCCTGGAAGAGCAAAAAAATTTACATTTCAAATGGCTGTAAATCAAAGTCTGATTATAGTATTAAACAGAAAATTGGCAAGACAACTGCTTATGCTATGTTTACTAAATAATGTTGGGACACAGTTTTCAAACATATATGGAAAGGTGGTATAAAGGTGTTTAAAAAGTGCTCTTAGTAAAATACCAAATTTCAGCCTGCCTCTCAAATATGTCATAGATGTTTGCACAATGAACATGTTTAGATATCCCTTTGTTCAAAAAAAGATTGCATTTTTCCCCATTTCATTATTAAACATTTTAAACTACATTACACATAAACCTCTGCCATTCTATGATAGAATGCAAAAAATGTAGTTCAATGAAGTTATGCTTAGGGTTAGGGTAAGGATCTCGGTAAAGAGGTGATTTCTCACGAAATAGCAACACTTAATTGTTAACTGAAGGTATTACTGATGTAATACAGCAAAACGCACTTTGAAACATTAAGTGTTTTTTAATTTGGGTTAAAAGATAGTCCAATCACAGTGAGTTCTGCGAGTGCCAAGAGAAGTTCAAAGCCAATGGCAACCCATTGAGCAGAGACGTCACACTTACTTGTCCATATATGGTCATTTATGACAGGATCTTCCGGGTTCTTGTGGTGAATGGACAGATAATCAGATAAAGATTTATTTGTCTTGGACTTTGTTATTGCCTGCTGTATGAATCTGCAGTAAAATACTTGTCACACCTTACAGATGCACCTATTTTGCTCACATCTCTTAAACACAGAACAAGGAAACTGTTTCAGCTGCTTGAAAGGAAGCTGGAAACTTGTTGAGCTGTTGTATTTGTCTTTTGTTCTGTGAGTAAATAATGTGAAATGGCAGAAACCATTTTTTCTCAGGATCAGTTCAGATGTCCTGTGTGTCTAGATCTACTGAAGGATCCAGTGGCCATTCCTTGTGGACACAGTTACTGTATGAGCTGTATTTCAAGCTGCTGGGATCAGGATGATCAGAAGGGAGTCTACAGCTGTCCTCAATGCAGACAGACCATCACTCCAAGACCTGCTTTATATAAAAACACCATGCTGACTGAAGTGGTGGAGCAACTGAAGAAGACTAAACTCCAGGCTTTTATTCCTGCTGGACCTGAAGATGTGGAGTGTGACATCTGTACTCTGAGAAAACACAAAGCTGTCAAGTCATGTCTGGTGTGTCTGAACTCTTACTGTCAAAATCACCTCCAACAACATAAAAATCACTTTAAAGGTATGAGACACAATCTGATAGATGCCACTGGACGACTTCAGGAGAAAATATGTCCAACACATAATAAACTACTGGAAATCTACTGTCATACTGACCAGCAGTGCATTTGTTATTTGTGCACAATGAATAATCACAAAAATCACGATACTATATCAGCTGTAGCAGAGAGGACAAAGAAACAGGTATGAACTGAAAGTTTATCTATCTATCTGTCTGTCTATCATCTTTTAAATGTCATGTTAAATGAAATGTGAAACATTTATTGGTATTTCTTGGGTTACTCAATGCTGCATCATAGCTGATGGGACCACCCTCCCAGTGTGACAACTATCTGAATGCCCGTAGAATCCCGCCAATTCATTGGCTGATAGCGCAAGCAGTGCACTCCGAGGCTGACGTGCTGTATGAGCAAGGGAATACGATGTTGAGGTCAGAACAATGTAGAGCAGAAGGTACTCAGTTAAACTGCATTTTTTTGTGACAGTTTTCAACATCCAGAGCTTCTTCGAACCTTAAAGAAGAGTATGCTATCCAATTTCTATGCTGTCCGCCTTACTTCAGCGGAAGTGCTCCCCATGATTTTCGGTTGCTAGAAGACTCTGATATTATGACACCAAAGTAGGATGGTGGTTTACGCCCGATTATGGGATTTTACGTAGGCTACTACTCAGCCACTTCTGACCCCTTCGCTGAACTGGTACAATCACTCCGTTCATCCCTTCTATCACCTCCAGTAACATCATCTGCCTCCGCATGTCCCATGGCCAAACCTGCTACTTACTCTGGTGAGGCGTCTGAGTGCAGTGGCTTCCTTCTCCAATGTTCCCTGTATTCTGAAATGCAACCCCAACAATTCGTTAATGAGAGAGCAAAGATCGCTTTTATCATCTCCTTGCTGTCGGGATGAGCACTCCAATGGGCAAGATCCATCTGGGATTCTCAAAGTCCAATTACACGCTCCTTGATGCATTTGAAACTCATTTTAAAGAAGTGTTTGGCACCACAGCTTCAGCGATCTCCGTCCATTACAAACTCTTCAGATTACGGCAAGCGGATATGTCCATACACGATTACACCGTAATCTCGCTGCTACCAGCGGATGGAACGAAACAGCTCTCCTCTCTGCATTTCGTCGTGGTTGGTATCCTTCACTTCGTAAACAAATGGCCATTTATGAGGATAAAGTGGGACTGGAAAATGTTCTGCCTACCTCCTCTTGAGATCGACACCAAAGAGACCATCTTCAGAGTCAAAGAGATCTTAAACTCCTGGCGACGAGGCGGTCATCTCCAATATCTGGTCGATTGGGAAGGATTCGGTCCCGAGGAGAGGTCATGGGTGGACAGAGACGACATTCTAGATCCATCACTCCTCACTGATTTCCATCAATTCCACCCAGATCGGTTCCTCACCGTTGGTTACAGACGTCAGGAGATGCCCGTGGGGGAAGGGGTACTGTCACGGAGTCACCAGCCACAAAAATTGAAAATGATATACCCGCTTGGACTTTTGAGTTTCATTTGGACAGTCCTGGAAGAGGAATTGAGAAAGAGGTTACTACTTCAGTTAAGTGAGCTTCCAGTGAATGTTTATGTTCCTGCTTACCTGTCCGTGTTGGAACCCTGCATCTCGTAATAAAGAAGCTCAATTACCTTGTACTCGACTTGTCCATCTCATTCCTACTGTGACAGTAACACTAGGGGTGGGAGAAAAAATAGTTGCATCGATGCATCGTGATTCTCTCTCCAACGATTCTGGATCGATTCTGAGCTTAGTTTTTAACCAGATGTGCGATGACGCTGAGTTTGCTTTAGAAACACCCGTATTCTGCTTGCTTCCAATTCCTCACACACATACACCACTCGAACCTTCCGTAAAATAATCTTTCAAAGTTCGGAAAGGTTGAAGCGAATTACAAGGACATTCGCGGGCTTCATTGCACAGGATGCGCTGTGAGAGACGCGCGCTTAAGTGTGCGGTCTCGCACGTCGGTATTTACCTTACAAATGCTCTACGTCTACGAAGTCATCATTTATGTGGTTTGGAATGCAGTGGACTTATATATTTAAAATCTGAACCTCACTAACAGAAGGCTGCTTTCAATTTCAAATGCTGACGCGCGCTTTGTTTGTGTAGACTGCATGCGCACGCGGCTGTGTGTGCGCGACTCCGTGTAAGTGGTTTAATGTACTTGCGTCTCAAAATTATGCAAAATTAATGTAAACACAGCCAGTTATGTTTTAAGGGATTAAACTGACAGGACAAACTACATCTTATATTTTAAAAGAGATCCGTGCGTGAATGCATCTTAATAGATCTCCCGCTGTCTATGATGTCATAGTAAAAAACAACAGTAGGGGAGAGGGGACGGTTGCAACATGGCTTATTTCTTCAATAAGGAATGAGCTACAGTGATGATATTCATACTGCACATGCTAAATCAGCCGCCCATCCTTCCTGGATGAAATCAGACACATGTGACCATTCCTTTAACAAAAAATTAATTTCATGGTAAAAAAGTATTTTTTTAATAATCCGATTTTTTTGTCATACTGTCTAAGTTGTTTGCGTGAAGCATTGTAAAAACATATGATTTATATCTGTGTTTTCTTAGCTTCTAATAGGCATAGCTAACATGTGTCAAAGATTTTGAGTCAAGCTATTATACCAAGTTTTATCACGGCTGTCAAGTGTAGGGACAGTTGCAACATGTTGTCCCTTACCACAACAATGATACACTTGGTTAGCTGCTAGTTGGTCAAACTAGTTCTTAAGACAGTCTTAAGTTAGTGACTATGTTCATGCAACTGACCTTAGTTCAGTAACCTTTCACAGATGTTAACAGAAGTAGGCTATTATTAACTTTTAGTGCCTTGATTCTGATTAAATTAATATTTTGAAGTTCAAATGTATTGTAATAATTAACCAAGACAAGGTTGTTACTTGTTACTTGAATTTTTTTCTTCCATTTACTATTCTTTGTTTCTATACAGCCAATTTAACTTATTAAAGACCATGTCTATGCACAAATAAAATAAAGAAACTGCTAAATGATATTTAAGAATGGTTTTAATTACATTTTAATGAATGCCCTGTTGTGGGGTCAGTTGCAACATTTGACTTTGTCTATTCAAGTATAAATTGTATGTATATAATCATATGTGCAGGCACGTGCAGAGGGGGGGCGGTGGGTGCTTGAGCACCTGCCCCTTTTCCCCTTGATGCCCAAAGTGCCCTTTTGTCAAGGCAATTTTTTTTTTTTTTTTTGGGAATTAAATGCCCTTTTGTGAAGGCCTGCCCAGTCTAACTATTAGTAAAATTAATTAATAATAGTTTAGCCGTAAATTAAATTATCCACATGATGACCTTTCACCTGACGATCTCATCCGGGACGATCCCTCACGTTCAGACACCTTTAGGATGCCTTCAATAACATCCGCGGCTGCCGGTAAGTGGAGTTCTCAGCGGAGCGGTGTGCTTGTAAACTTGAATTATTATTATTTTACGAGAACGGCGTGAACAGATCATGCACAGCTGTTGTTTATGTTGCTGTGTGTAGCCTGTGGAAGCACGGTTAGCTCTGCAGCAAGGGGCTACAATATTTTTGTTCAATGTTTTCCTGATGACAATTTTATGATTGGTTTATAAAGGCTACTACGAACACCCTTTTCCTATTTTTATCACAGAATAATTCAGGAAATATATTTTATAGTTTCTGTACTAAATGATATGTCAATCAGTACTGCATTTTTCATATAGTTTATTTATTTATTACCTGAAGATAACTTGGAAAAACACACATAAACCATATATTTTCGCAATCTTTTATTGTCTTCACGTTTCATCAGTAAAAACGTTTCTGCATTTTAATCAGCTCAGCTTTCCTGCACGTCAAAAGTTTCTGCGTGAGAGCGCCCTCTGACTTCGAGTATGAATGAAACATGCACTGCACAAGAGTGTTCAGCTCTCCTGATATTCATATCTCCTCATTTTGGATACGAATAAAACGTCAGGTCATGTCTCTTTAATTTAAATCTAGATTTAAATCTAGAAACCTCTGTGAAAACACCTGCTCGAGCTTGAATAAAGTGCCGGGGACGAATTTACATTTTATTAAAATTAATATTAAATATTAAAAATGCAGCTAATGTAGTTCTACACACAGCAATAAAAACAAAGGTGCTTGTTCTCTTTCGTTCTTGTTTAATTGGGAAAAGTTTAAAGCGCGTCGAGGTGCCTTGTCTTTTTTATGTTATCTGACTAAAAACTATTCATACTTTGAACTATTATTATTACAGTATTTATTTAAAAAATGTAGAGTGCCTTAAAAATAATTATCACAACACTGGTAAAACAGGCTTATACTGATTTTCTCGTCCTCCGAATTATACTTATCAATCCTGTTTTTATAATCATTATCATTCAAAAAATGAATAAATTCAGAACAGGATTAGAATAGAATTCTATTTTAAATAAGACAGAAATATATTTTCTACAACAACAACAGTAGTGTTTACAACTGCAAAACCACCATACCCTGTAAACACAATAACAACAACAACAACAATAATAATAATATCATTCCAGAGTAATTAAGAGGTGCAAAACATGTCTTTAACATTTAAACTTAAAATGGTCTTTTCTGTTTTGTTTCTTTTTCAAACCTGCGTCATGGAATTTGCTGCTGTATCAATACAGAAGCATCCATTTCAATACACATATCAGCAAGGAGCACAGCCCTATTAACCCTCTTATGGTCTTCGTTACCTGTTTACACTTATGGTCTTTGGGGTCAATATGACCCCAACAATTTATAGAGTAATTGTAAAAAATATATACATTTTTAATAATACAAATAATATATCATTTTTTTTGTTTACTTCTCATCTATACATTAATGCTGTGTTTTGGGAGATATGAAGTACTTTTGTACCTATTTACTGCAAAATTCCTCAACTACACCTTTAGCTTGCATGTGAAATATTAAATTTTTATGAAAAAATCACTTAAATTATGTCTAAATTTAATTTAAGTTGTTTCTGGATATTGATCAGGTGTTAGGTGTAGAAGTGTGCCATCTGCTGGTTAGAGATAAACCTCACAGGATTGCATTTAAGAAATAAATAGTTTTGCAGCAGAGGAAATGAGAGCCATTATTTTACAGATGTGGCAACTGTCTATCACAACTTTTGTGATACATTTTGTGAATTTATATATATATATAAACATTAGAAAAGCATTAAAAATAAATATTCTTTCAAATAGAGAATTTTTGTAGTTTTTGATGCATTTTGAAATGCCTTTTTTTAACAAAATGCCACAGAAATTTGACAGAAAAATGCCACATAAGACGCACCTAAAGGACAAGACTTGTATTAGTTTCAATTATTATTTTAATGGTAAAAAAAATCATAATTAACTTCAATGCAAAATAAATTAAATAAATAATATGTAAATAAAACAACAGCAATATGCAAAAATGAACAGGATTGAAAGTGAACATCAAATAACAATACCATTTTTTACAAACACATTCTAAACACTGAACTGATTTTATTTACCAAATTCTATTTAAATGCTGTCTGTGGCAGTCATAAAAGAGAGAGAGAGAGAGAGAGAGAGAGTGTGAGAGGCAGTGCAACTGTCCCCACTCTCCCCTATAGATGAAGAAAAATCAGTCCCAGGCCTTCTTTTGTGATTTTTAGATTTATGCCAGATTAAATTTTTTGACAAATAAATAAAAAAAAAGAAAAAATCACATTTTCCATTCATTTTCAATGTGGGGTCAATTGACCCCGAAGACCATAAGTGTAAAATTTTTTTTTACTTTGAACAACCGAATCAAGCCCAGTTTTTTTTGTTGTTTGTATGTAGGAAAAGTCACAAAATTTTATTCTATGAAGGGAACTTTTTATTTATTAAGAAAAAGTCGATTGGGGTCTATAGACCCCAGGGACAGTTTATTATTTGCCCCTATACTTGCTGCCCCTCCAAAGTCTCTGCACGGCCCTGTTTGCACGTGAAGTTAGAAGCCGACTATGTGGCTTTAAAAATTATGGCTTTCTAATGCAAACAGTCTCTGAAAAACTAAAGGAAATGCAAAAAAGTGTTGCAACTGTCCCCACACTCTTTTATAATCTTAAATACTGAAAGAACTCTTTGTTTGTTGTTTGTATGTTTCTATGCTCCTCTTTATTATTTGCTACTTGCTTGTATGTTTTGAAGTTATAAAGTACTTAATTACTTATTGTATAACCCCAAATCAGAAAACGTTGGGACAGTATGGAAAACGCAAATAAAAAAAGAAAGTAGTGATTTCTAAATTTACTTTCACTTGTATTTCATTGCAGACAATATGAACACAAAATATTTCATGTTTTGTCTGGTCAACTTCATGTCATTTGTAAATATACATCCTTTCCTGTCATTCAGACCTGCAACACATTCCAAAAAAAGTTGGGACAGTAAAGCATTTACCACTTTGCAATGTTGCCATTCCTTTTCACAACACTTAAAAGACGTTTAGGGACTGAAGACACCAAGTGATGAAGTGTTTCAGGTGTAATTTTGTCCCATTCTTCCTGCAAACAAGTCTTAAGGTGGGCAACAGTACGGGGTCTTTGTTGTTGCATTTTGCGCTTCAAAATGCGCCACACATTCTCTATTGGAGACAGGTCGGGACTGCAGGCAGGCCAGTCAAGTACCCGTACCCTCTTCCTCCACAGCCAGGACTTTGTAATGTGTGCAGAATGTGGTTTTGCATTGTCTTGTTGAAATATGCATGGACGTCCCTGGAAAAGATGTCTTCTTGAAGGCAGCATATTGTCCTCCAAAATCTCTATGTACTTTTCAGCATTAATGGTGCCATCACAGAAGTGCAAGTTACCTTTGCCAAGGGCACTGACACAACCCCATACCATGACAGACCCTGGCTTTTGGACTTGTTGCTGGTAACAGTCTGGATGATCCTTTTCTTCTTTGGTCCGGAGCACACGGCGTCCATTCCTCCCAAAAAATACCTGAAATACTGATTAATCTGACCACAGTACACGTTTCCACTGTGTGATGGTCCATCCCAGATGCCTCCGAGCCCAGAGAAGTCGACGGCGCTTCTGGACACTGTTAACATAGGGCTTCCTTTTGGCACAGTACAGTTTTAACTGCCATTTGTGGATGTAACTACATATTGTGGTACTTGACAAAGGTTTGCCAAAGTAGTCCTGAGCCCATGTGGTGATATCGCTTATAGATGAATGACGATTCTTGATGCAGTGCCGCCTGAGGGATCGGAGATCACGGTTGTTCAGCTTAGGCTTGCGCCCTTGTCCTTTACGCACTGAAATTCCTCCAGATTCCTTGAATCTTTTAATTATGTTATGCACTGTTGAAGGTGAAATATCCAAATCTCTTCCTATCTTTCTTTGAGGAACATTGTTTTTAAACATTTCAATAATTGTCTCACGTATTTGTTGGCAAACTGACGATCCTCGGCCCATCTTTGCTCCTAAAGGACTAGACCTTTCTTGGATGCTGCTTTTGTACCAAATCATAATTACAATCACCTGTTGACATCAACTGTTTCAAAACACATCATTATTTAACCAATTTACCTCATTACTAGCCCTAAATTGCTCCTGTCCCAACTTTTTTTGGAATGTGTTGCAGGTCTGAATGACAGGAAAGGATGTATATTTACAAATGACATGAAGTTGACCAGACAAAACATGAAATATTTTGTGTTCATATTGTCTGCAATGAAATACAAGTCAAAGTAAATTTAGAAATCACTACTTTCTTTTTTTATTTGCGTTTTCCATACTGTCCCAACTTTTTCTGATTTGGGGTTGTATATGTAAATGTAAGGCTTTTAATATTCTCAAGTCGGTAAACTAATTAATTAATAAGGGGGAAAAAAGTAGATCAAGAATCGTTCTGGAATCGGATCGTGACTCCCAGAATCGGAATCGGATCGGATCGTGAGGTGACGAAAGATTCCCACCCCTAAGTAACACAAGTGTTTGTCCTATAATTGAGACTGCATAATCCAGTGTTTTCTTGTCAGCTGAAGACTAATCAATCTAATCAGCTGTTTTCTTGATTTGTGGGCCACAACAAGGGTGTTGATGCTAAGAAACAAATGAAGTTACATTTGGTGAAGGATGCAGTTTCTCTTACTTATAAGGCACTTGGGTTAAACTCACCTTTTGGCATTTAAGTTCACTGTACTAGAAGTGTTGCTGATTTTTTAGGCCTTATCTAAGTTTGCAGCAAACTGGGCCTCTCTGCATATTTTGTCAGATTTTACACTAGTTACAGCTACTATTTCGTCATAAAAACATCTGAGGATTGATGGTCCAGTGTTCCTTTTAGGTACTGTTGATGCCATTAGCCAATAAACTGTTGTGATTATACAGGGTTCAGACAATCATCACATGATTGTTCCCATAGTGTCAGCTACTGATGCTGTATCTTGTTCCCATTACATATGTTCAAAAAAGAGATCTGTACTCATAATCAGTTTATTTTTAGAAATCCATCTACAGAAGTCTAATGTATGCTGCTGCCTTATTATTTATTATTATAAATAACTATGTATATTGTCTTGAGTCATGATTCATTTAGTTTCTTCATTCTAATTCTTCATATTTGTTCAGCTTTATGGTAGTTTCACACTATATAGACCACAAATTATATAGTCATTTCTAACACAGTTGTATGTAATATTTCCAAAGTTTACAGATTTATTGAATTTCCATACAGATAATTTTGAAAGAGACACAGACAGAGTTCCAGAAGGGAATCCAGCAAAGAAAAAAAGATCTTGAGGAGCTGAGAGAGGCTGTGGAGACTCATAAGGTGAGTTTGGAGAAGAACAAAGGTTTGAGACTCTGCTTGGATTCTGTTTATAATTGTGGGTCACATGCACCAGTTGAGCTGATTGTGATGCGTGTCCTAACAGCGCTCTGCAGAGACAGCAGTAGAGGACAGTGAGAAAATCTTCATTGAGCTCATCCGCTCCATTGAGAAAATCCGCTCTAAAGTGATGCAGATGATCAGAGAACAGGAAATGGCTGCAGTGAGTCGAGCTGAGGAACTCATCTATCGACTAGAGCAGGAGATTGATGATCTGAGGAGGAGAGATGCTGAGCTGGAGCAGCTTTCTCACACAAATGATCACATCCTTTTTCTCAAGGTAACAGATCTGAAATACAGAAATGTGGTTTTAACAAGACCTTGCTATTAGATGCGTTTTAAATTTCAGCTTAACTAAAATTAGCTAGAAATAGCTAGAAATATGGAAAATCACTAGAACAGGAGTGCTAGATTACACCTGAGGAGCCCAGGAGAACACCAAGAATATGATTAATACCAGAATGACACAACTATTGCAAATAAAGTAGAAACAAGCAAGATAATACAGTATGTGATTGTACAGGCCAGTGGTGGAAGTTTGGATGTCATTAAGGTTTTTTTGTTTTGTATCTTAATATTTTATGTTTATTTCTTCCTGTAGAGTTTCCAGTCTCTCGCTGTATCTCCTGAATCTACAGATACATCCAGCAGCATCACTGTTAGCTCTCTCCTCTCTTTTGATGATGTGGGAAAGTCCCTCTATCAACTGAAAGAAAAACTGCAGGATTTCTATAGAGAGGAGATAGACAAGATATCTGGCAAAGGTAAAGTAGAAGACTTTCTTTAACTCTTAAT
The DNA here is from genome assembly GCA_027422415.1 of Schizothorax lantsangensis. NCBI lineage: Eukaryota > Metazoa > Chordata > Actinopteri > Cypriniformes > Cyprinidae > Schizothorax > Schizothorax lantsangensis. The sequence goes on from CM049848.1 coordinate 12,195,752, forward strand.
CATCATAGAATATAAAAAAAGTTTTAATGGGATACTTATGTCTCTGTTTATTTTCTTAGTAACATATGTTGAAATTATTCCCACCAATGAACCCATGATCAGGGAGGAGTTCCTACAGTGTAAGACACAATGGAAACACACACACACACACACACACACACAGGCACGTCTATCATTATTAGGACTTTCCACTGATTTAATTGTTTTTACACTGATCAGAGAGAATGCAAATAAGATTATATATTTGTAGCACTATTTGTGACATACAGCAATTGTTACACTGCTGTAGGCCTCTGAGAGGCCCACACATTAAATTAATTTAAATTGAATAATTTACTTTGTGTTTTATCTCTTTTAGATTACAGTAAGTTCACTCTGGATCCAAACACAGTGAATGAACACCTCCGTCTGTCCATCTGGAATGGAGTGTTTAATGTCCCTAACGTAGTCCAGCGGTATCCTGATCATCCAGACAGATTTGACAATTATCCTCAGGTGTTGTGTAGAGAGAGTGTGTGTGGACGCTGCTACTGGGAGCTCGAGTGGAGTGGTGATGATGGTGTGGATATATCAGTGTCATATAAGAGCATCAGCAGAAAAGGAGGCAGAAATGAGTGTGTTTTTGGATGTAATGATCAGTCCTGGAGCTTGGACTGCTCTCCTTTACTTTACTCATTCTGGCACAATAACAGTTACACTGATCTTCCTGTACCATACGGTCGCTGTAGAATAGGAGTGTATGTGGATCACAGTGCAGGAACTCTGTCCTTCTACAGCATCTCTGACACAATGAGCCTCATCCACACAGTCCAGACCATATTTACTCAGCCGCTCTATCCGGGGTTTGCAGTTCACGGTGGATCAACAGTAAAAGTGTGTGATCTAATGATATAGATTATGAAAGCTGACTGTAATCTGTACTAATACATAATGTGGCTTTAAGCCACAATGAATCAGTAACTGAAATGTTAGTGGAGTCTCTTATTGACTATCAATATTATATGAAGTAGCTGAACTTAAATGAAGCTTAAAATATCAGATGTCAACAGAGTAAAACCATTAGATAATATAAAAGATAATATTTGTTGTGCTGTTTACACTGACAGTACTTGAAATGGTCAATGGTAGGCTACGTTTTACAGTTTTTAGGCTTACCTATATAGGCCAACTAGTTAGGCATTTTATTTTATTTTGAAATATTCAAATGCTGCTGTCCATGTGCTTGATTTGAGATATAGCCTATAGGAAGTTTTGCAGTCTGTTTTAGTTGCTTTAGTGTACATTAATGACACCCTAATTAAAATGTTAATTAATTCAAAACCCATTGTTTGAAAATACGACTTTGATTAAATTCTACATATAGCCTAATGCATAATATGGAATTTTTTTGTACCCTTTTATGTAGATTGTATGTACCCTTGTGTCTTGCATCGCTGAGACTTTAAGAGCAAATATACGACATGATTATAAGGAAGCTAATATTCGAGAGGATAATATAACTAAAGCAAAAAGTTTACAAAAACAATATCTGGGTAATTTTTTTGTTGTCTGCTTTGCGAACTTTATCATCACTCTTCCTTATTTTACATACAGGTGCATCTCAATAAATTAGAATGGCATGGAAAAGTTCATTTATTTCAGTAATTCAACTCAAATTGTGAAACTCGTGTATTAAATAAATTCAATGCACACAGACGGAAGTAGTTTAAGTCTTTGGTTCTTTTAATTGTGATGATTTAGGCTCACATTTAACAAAAACCCACCAATTCACTATCTCAACAAATTAGAATATGGTGACATGCCAATCAGCTTATCAACTCAAAACACCTGCAAAGGTTTCCTGAGCCTTAAAATTGGTCTCTCAGTTTGGTTCACTAGGCTACACAATCATGGGGAAGACTGCTGATCTGACAGTGGTCCAGAAGACAATCATTGACACACCTTCACAAGGAGGGTAAGCCACAAACATTCATTGCCAAAGAAGCTGGCTGTTCACAGAATGCTGTATCCAAGCATGTTAACAGAAAGTTGAGTGGAAGGAAAAAGTGTGGAAGAAAAAGATGCACAACCAACCGAGAGAACCGCAGCCTTATGAGGATTGTCAAGCAAAATTGATTCAAGAATTTGGGTGAACTTCACAAGGAATGTGAAGGTGTTTTGAGGCTGGGGTCAAGGCATCAAGAGCCACCACACACAGACGTGTCAAGGAATTTGGCTACAGTTGTCATATTCCTCTTGTTAAGCCACCCCTGAACCACAGACGATGTCAGAGGCGTCTTACCTGGGCTAAGGAGAAGAAGAACTGGACTGTTGCCCAGTGGTCCAAAGTCCTCTTTTCAGATGAGAGCAAGTTTTGTATTTCATTTGGAAACCAAGGTCCTAGAGTCTGGAGGAAGGGTGGAGAAGCTCATAGTCCAAGTTGCATGAAGTCCAGTGTTAAGTTTCCACAGTCTGTGATGATCACTGGTGTCAAAAGTATTTACATTCATTACTCAGGTAGAAGTATAGATACTAGGGTTTAAAAAGACTTCTGTAGAAGTTGAAGTATCAACTCAAGCTTTTTACTCAAGTAAAAGTACTGGTTTCAAAACTACTTAAAGTATAAAAGTAAAAGTAATGTAAGGAAAAAAATGCCATTAAGGACAAAAGCTTAGGCCGCGCCACAGGGGCCTATTGTGCACTACCCCACCTCCTCAAAAAAACATTTTTCTAAAGGCCATAATGACTATAATGTTATATTAAAATGTTAATGTTGAAAAATTTGGGATGCACTAGGCTACCTGTTTCAGCCGCATATATGCCCATTGAAAATGAACGCATTTTAGTACAATGCAAATACATTAAAAAAACATATGTGTACTACTGAGTATTAACATGTTTCATGGAGCGGAAGATATGATGACTAGTTGCCTATAAGTATTGTAATGGTGCAAAAAGTCAAACTTCAGAGGCATGTCATCAATAACCTTTATTGGAATGTAAATGTACATCCAAGCTTAGCTGCAGGAAACTGAGGGCAACGGACAAGAAAATTGGTGTACCCAGTGCAGGCTTAGTAACAATTACCCTTGTATGGTTGTCTATATACAATAAACATTAGTGCTGTCAAAATGAATGATTAATCCAAGTGATTAATCAAAAAATAAAAATAACTCATAATCCTGGTTGGGACATTTCGCTCGAGTTCTCTTCTTGAGTCTCTGCCACGGACATCTTCGTACTTGGCTACATACGTCTGCTATGTCCAGTGTTTGGGGTAACGAGTTACAAAGTTAGTATAGCCTACTTATCACAACATTGTCAATAGCGTTGTCAATCGCAAATGCTAATTTATTCAAACGTCTCTACCGAACTACCTACTGTAGCTTAATTTGCGGAGGACGAAGATAAAGCACCCGTTTGATAAATGAGCCAGTAGTGGAGAAATAATAACTTTTAAGAAATAATCTTTTTTGAGTAACGACCCCAACACTGGCTATGTCCTTGCTGGAGTGTGACGTGATTTGTGTCACGTGCAGGTGCAATGGATCGCGTACAAACCAATAGGGTGTCGGAATGGTGTTTATTCTTCTCATCCAACCACAATCAAATTCACTCTATCCGGATGGCGTGATTTATCTGGATAGGTTTTTTTTTTTTTTTTTGAACGATGACAAGCCAGAATGAAAACAAGCCGAAATGAAATAGGTGTAACGAGGCTATTTTTAAAAAGTAAGGAGTAGAAAGTACAGATAATTGCGTGAAAATGTAAGGAGTAGAAGTAAAAAGTCGGCTGAAAAAGAATTACTCCAGTAAAGTATAGATGCCCAAAATTTCTACTTAAGTAAGGTAACGAAGTATTTGTACTTCGTTACTTGACACCTCTGGTGATGATTTGGGGTGCAATGTCATCTGCTGGTGTTGGTCCATTGTGTTTTTTGAAAACCAACGTCACTGCACCCGTTTACCAAGAAATTTTGGAGCACTTCATGCTTCCTTCTGCTGACCAGCTTTTTAAAGATGCTGATTTCATTTTCCAGCAGGATTTGGCACCTGCCCACACTGCCAAAAGCACCAAAAGTTGGTTAAATGACCATGGTGTTGGTGTGCTTGACTGGCCAGCAAACTCACCAGACCTGAACCCCATAGAGAATCTATGGGGTATTGTCAAAAGGAAAATGAGAAACAAGAGACCAAAAAATGCAGATGAGCTGAAGGCCACTGTCAAAGAAACCTGGGCTTCCATACCACCTCAGCAGTGCCACAATTTTATTTTGTAATTCAACATCAGTTATTTTGATATAATTTTGTTTGAACCATAATTATTAGGCTGTTACTTAACAATTTTAGACAATTTCATTTTATAAGGCCTGTTTAAATATATGTTTTTAGAGATTATTATAATAATATTACAGACAGTTAATCTGATATTACTTTATTAATTAGTATAGTTAATTTTCTTAATATATATTACCCTTACTCTTATTTCCCTGTTCTTGTTTGTATGTATAAGTCAAGCAGTAAAAAAATAAAAAAAAAAAATTGGCTGAGTGAACGCAGGCGAAAGACCGGCGGAAGATCGCCGTGATGCACTGTATATGCGCGCACAACAAAACAGCGCGGCGGCTAGATTGATCATGCATTTCGGAGTGGCGGCTGCCTAGTTCGCCTATATGCACGCGCTGGCCCTGCCTCCATGCCACGCGGAATTGAGGCAGTAATTAAAGCAAAAGGAGCCCCTACCAAGTATTGAGTAGATATACAGTAAATGAACATACTTTCCAGAAGGCCAACAATTCATTAAAAATGTTTTTTTTTTTATTGGTCTTATGAAGTATTCTAATTTGTTGAGATAGTGAATTGGTGGGTTTTTGTTAAATGTGAGCCTAAATCATCACAATTAAAAGAACCAAAGACTTAAATTACTTCAGTCTGTGTGCATTGAATTTATTTAATACACGAGTTTCACAATTTGAGTTGAATTACTGAAATAAATGAACTTTTCAACGACATTCTAATTTATTGAGATGCACCTGTATTTGAGAAAAAAAATCGCGTTTTTGACATTGGGTTATTTGGTCCTCCCCGGCACCCGTCAGACGCTTCTGCAATCTGCATCCGCGCACCCGGAAACTGAGCAGTGCAACAAAAGCAGCGCTTTCTGCAGGCAATAAACACCCTCAGGTCTGTTCACAACATGCTTTCAGATTAGAGAAAACATTTCAGTAGTGTGTTTATGACACGAGTGAGCTGTTCATCTGTCAGTATGTCACTTTTCATGTGTTGGGTGGAGTGCAGCAGTAGGTTTCTACTGGGCTGCTAACGTTACTGTGAATTCATCAGATAGCAATAACGCACTAAACTCTGTGTGTGTGTGTGTGTGTGTGTGTGTGTGTGTGTGTGTGTGTGTGTGTGTGTGTGTGTGTGTGTGTGTGTGTGTGTGTGTGTGTGTGTGTGTGTGTGTGTGTGTGTGTGTGTGTGTGTGTGTGTGTGTGTGTGTGTGTGTGTGTGTGTGTGTGTATGTGTATATATACTGTATATACCTCTATCATTTCCTCTGTTTGTTGTGCTGTGAGAGGGCAGAAGTTAATCTTATTCAGATAAAATCCGATTTAAGGAGATTTACAGTGAATGTTTTCTGTTCTTAGAGTAAGAGAAGAGAGAAGTAAGTTATATACAGACTATTTGTGCTATGTGTTACCAGTGTTTGTGTGTATGTGATGTATAGGTCTAGTGTTTTAACAGAAAAAAAACCCCACCATCTGATGATGATCCCATGAGTTTCTGAAAGACGGCTGTGTCTCTGTACTTTTTTGCTATTCTTGAGGGTCACATTTCTGAAAATGCCCTCTCAAATCTACAGAAAATATTTGGACAATTAAATCACCCTTAAAATGTTTGAAACTACTGTACAAATGTAAATGTAGTGTCATTCATAAAAAAAAAGAACCACACTTTTTAAGCAAACTTTTCAGGAAAAGTTTTTGTCATTTTTATCATATGTTAATGTAAAAAAATCTTGTGTAATATAACTTGTTTGTTTGCTATTTTTTATTTTTTTTATTGTTTTTGCCATGAAAATAGCCTAAGATGCTAAGCAAACCTTTCACAAAGAGAAGTTTTAAATGTTAGATTAGATGTCAGATTTTAATATTCAAAATCCAGAAAGTTCACATTTAATAAGATGAATGACACCTAGTTGAACTCAAGGAGAAAATATTTAATATATCCATTTAAAATCACACAAATATCTGTTATGAGCAGGAAAAATGTTGTTATGAGAAAAGATCCTGCAGTATTTGTTGCCCTTTGCACCAGATAGGAAATGAGTAGAATCATGTGCTACTCTATTTTTGAAGTGTTCAGTTTAACAGTGGTTATATTGTGCTGTAAACTCCTCCTAAGATCACAAGTTTTGGTGTGATCTGATGTATCAGGACTCATGCAGATGGCAGAAAATATTAGAGCGAATGATAATCTGTTCTGTAATCCTCAGTGAGAGATTACTGGACTAAACGAAGGCCGTTTCCTCTTTGTTTTTCAAGTGCATGTTTTAATTTGGTCATTAAGCGCTGTAGAGAGTGTGCTTTGTGGAGAGAGTCAGGTGCTGCCGTGCACAAAATACAGATTAGAGCGGTGAGCAGAGACACAAACGTTACTCTTGGACTGATCCTGTTAATCTGTCTGAAGAGGCTGGGACGGGCCGACAGACAGGCGGCAGTGAATGGGGGGTCCTGAGACCAGGTGAAGGGGGTCCCTCTGCGGTTTATGGTTCTCTGAATATGTTTTACTATCTGCTGAGGATGTTAATAGAAATAAGACACTCAAGGTTGTGTGCTACACTAAAATAAGAGCCTAATAACATTTATTTATTTACAGTAAGCAGCATTTGGTTAGATATATGTAAGTCAAATATCTGTTTTATAGATTTACATTTTATCATTCAGCAGTCGCTTTGATCCAAATCAACTTATAAATGAGCAACACTAACACAAGTTTTGTCATAATGAGATGATGGAAGTGCAATGAAAGACTGCGGATTATGCTGATCAGTTGAATAATGTTTTTTGTATGAGCTGGTATATTATTAATGACAGGTGCTTCTCACTTACTGTATCATATTTGATATGCCAATTTATAAGGCCTCTAAATTATCAACATGATCAAAACTTTGCTGAAAACCCTGTTGTACACAACCTTAATAAACCTGCCGTCTGATTGTAGTTTTTAGTAAGTAAAAGAGCTTTTAATATAATTGTAAAACTGTTAGGTTGTTGTTCGCGTGTCTTTTTTGCTGTGAAATCTTTACTGATTTTTATAAAGTAAACATGAGAATAACTTTTATATTGTTTGTAAATTTTAAGATGAACAATTACTGAACTGAAGCAACTTAGGTTCACTTAATTATCCATACATAATTTGGAAAAAATCATGTTCAAATGTGAGTATCAAAAATAATACATCAGGTTTATGGGGAACGCTTATTTTTTCATCTCTCACTTATTATTGTATTGTATTGCATTATATGTTTAGCCCCCATAATAAAAATTACAGAGCTTTGATCATAAAACTACGCATTTGATTATCTTAATGCAACATATTATTAGGAGATATAGAATGGCATCTGCTGTTTATATACATAAAGTAGGCCTACTCTGTTATATTGTTATTAAGATAATTGATTTAGCGTACATTCCAAGCTATCAGAATTTCATCTTACTTTTTGGCCATATTATAAATAACATCTGCACCAAATTGCTTTATTTTGCTCAGTTTGGGCTTCTGAAAAAAAATGTAAGAGTTTTTCTCCTTGAGTAGGAGCCCCATATTCTCACTTCATCAAGTCAAGTCACATTTATTTTTATAGCACTTTATAAAATACATATTGTTAAAGCAGCTTCACAGTTTAACATGGAAAAAAAAAGTCTAAAGTTTCAATTAAGAAAAAAATGAATACATAGAAAATATATACAGGAAAACCCTTCATGACAACGTTCTGTCTTCCTGACACTAACTTGAGTTTTGTCTGTGTGTTTTGTAAAGCATAATGTCGGATAAAAGTGAGCTGAAAGCTGAGCTTGAGCGAAAGAAACAGCGTTTGGCTCAGATAAGAGAGGAGAAGAAGAGAAAGGAGGAGGAACGCAAGAAAAAAGAGGTGAAAACACACCATACTCTACTTTTTTACTTGTATTAATATTGTTTAAGCAATCGATCCTCCATCAGAAACTTCAGCTCTATCTGCAGATTTTCAGGCACATTTCATGAATGGAGTACAACAGATTTTTTTCTTTTTTTTTTCTAAAAATAGCCAGCAAGTTCTGTCAAACTTGGGAGGTCGAATAACATATTATCTTTTATGATATAAGCTTATATAATATTAGTTATGTTTTGATTGTTTTCTATTCTTTTCATATGAGGTTAGGTATTTTTTATTCATTTAACATTTGCAAAGGTCCTGATTGTTAGACAGTGTTAGTTTCCAGTTATTGATAAACTTACTTTTCCCATTAAAGAAAACATAAATATATGTTCAATCATTCTTCTTACAATAACTTTAGTAACAGGGTTGAGTGGGTGAGTTTGATGAATGCAGTCAACACTACAATTTGTGTCAACATTGAGTAAATGCAGTAGGAGGGTTCCTGGTGGAAGTAAATAGAGTCAGATTGCTGGTTTTTGTTCTTTGGGAACAATAGAAATTTAGTTTTTTGATGAAGTGTTTGTTTCACTCTGTTTTGTTTGTGTCAGGCTGAGCTGAAGAAGGAGGCCGTCCCACTGCAGGATGATTCAGACCTGGAGAAAAAGCGCAGAGAGGCTGACGCTCTGCTACAGAGTATGGGCATCACGCCAGACGTACCTGTGGGTAAGTCACCTACACACCTGATCCACGTCCACTGTACTGTCAGTCAGACATCTCATATAAAATATCCCTAGAATATCAAACTGAGATCCCTTTATGCATCAGCAAGACGACCCCTTGCAGTCTAAGTCAATAATATGCTATGTTTAACCAGATTTTAAGCTGATATTTAACCGCAGTAGTTCCTTGAAAGTGCTACCAACAAAAGAAGAAACCCAGTGTAGTGTACTATATTGATTGAACACTAGGGGGCAGAAGTGCACCACATTAGTTTTGATGGTGGCAGCTAATTTCATCAAACACTTAGCTGAGATGTAGTTTTTATGACATATTTTATATCTGAACGCTGTACATATAAATAGCAGTATTGTTAAAATGGGCTAAAAATGTTGACAATCTTCATCAAAATTTACATGCTCAAAATCTCAACTTTAATGCGTGTGACCAAGACAAACTAACAATTATTTAACACACACACAAACACACACATATATACACACTATATATATACACACACACATATATAATTTATTTGTGATTAGTTTGATTGTGTTTTTTTTATTATTATTGTTTATTATTGCTAATTAATTGTTTTGTTTAGTGCTGCAGTAGTGGTTACAAGTTTGGGATAATTTAAATTCTTAAAATATTTTTTAAAGAAGTGTCTTCAATAATTAATGAGCAGCGAATCAGCATATTAGAATGATTTCTGAAGGATCTTGTGACACTGAAGACAGCAGTAAATTCAGCTTTTCCATCACAAAAATAAATTAAGTTTTAAAATATATTCAAATAGAAAACTGTTCTGAAATTGTATCTGAAATTGTAGTAATATTTCTCAATATTATTGTTTTTATAATCAAATAAATAGCCTTGGTAAGTGTAAGAGACTTCTTTCAAAAAATATTAAAAATCGTTGTATTCCAAACTTTTGACCAGTAATTTGCGTACATCTGTTAAAAATCATCAAAACATTAGTTCATCAGACAAAATGTCTCAGAAAAGTGAAGTTAGTGAAGAGAAAAGCTCTAGTAACATTTGAGTGCACATGCATTAAGTGTGATTGAATTGTCCAAATGTTTTGGAGGGCACTGTATGTAGATGAAAGTATGTTTATGTCTGTCTTTCTTTAGTTCCTACATCCATGTCTCCCACGGCCAAATCTGCAGGCACTCCAAGTGAAGTAGGCAGTCAAGACTCAGGAGACGGTGCCACCGGGCCAAGGTATTCTCTCTCTCTCTCTCTCTCTCTCTCTCTCTCTCTCTCTCTCTCTCTCTCTCTTTATAGTGCATAATGGCAGGTCTGATCTGATTGACACTGGAAAGGTTTGTGGCTTTGGCATTGCTTGAAGGACAATCCTCCAGTGAAAGTGTTGTTGTATTTTTGTGTCTGTTTGCAGGTCTGAGCAGGTAGGGAAAGATTCTTCTGAATAAATCTCTGTTATTAGCTTCTTTTCACCTGTAACTAAAAGAGAATTTATTGCTGGAAACCCCCTGAGAAGAAAGAAGGGGAAACATGAAAACATTAGCTCTGTTCCAACACCTAGTGAGCTGCCCACTGTGTCTGTGTTTTCCAGCCTCATAGATGCACTCTTAATGCAAAGGCTGTTTCAGAGTGATGATGATGATGATGATGCAGCCTTTTAAGCTGTACTCTAAAGCAGAATTGCATCTACAGAGAAGGTTATCCCAGAATCCAGTCTAGTAGGCTGAACCACAAAAACACCACAGGATTTGGCTTTTGGATTTTTGCAGAAAATAAACTTTGCGACCAACAAAAGTTGGATGTTCATCATAATAATCTTCACAAAAATGAACTACACCATCTACTGACTTTTAACATCATCCCCATTAAGCTTTCGACAACTCTTTCAGTCTTTATTTAAAAAATATTTTCCCTGAAATTTTGAGTTAGAATAGATTGCAAGTACAAATTATGAACACAGGGAGGCAGTAAAGCCAGACTTGTGCGTAGATGAGTTTTCCTGTTCAGATGATGTTTACGGTCTCCGACATCCTCTGTAGTCTTATTTAACACCTTGCTAGCAACCGCCTTTTTCAAGTCAAGTAAGAGCTTTTAAAAATCATGGGAAGATGTAACTGGTATATTGTATGTCGAAGAGTAAAACATAAAAATATCTCAATCTCTTATGAATCACAGACCTTATTTCAGGCATTTAACCAAAACCCATTAACTTTGAGAAGATGGAACTGGAAGTGCTAAAATGGTAATTCGTTTCCGCACTCTATTGTCCCAACAGAATAATAAAATAATTCAGGCTTATTGCATTTTTTTACTCTTTGTTGCTTTAATGTTGCTCATCCTTATGTTATATTTGTTAGGTGACAGCTGTGCATTAGTAATACCAGATTCTAGTTTAGGGATTTAAAGAAATTTGAGAGTAAAACAATATTGTCACTGTATTATTGACAGTCAAAATAGAGGGGAAACTGGAAAATGTTTTGTGGGGAACACAGGCTAGAATTGAACCTGCATTACCTGCATGAGCCCCAAGGCTCAACTTTTCTGGAGCACATGAGCTAACCACTAGGCTCCAACTAAAACAATATGAATATAGAAAGCTTATAGAATGTGAGTGTGATTTAGCTCACAATAAGACCTGTGGGAGCAGTGTAGAGCTGCTGTAGGGAGTGTTTAACCCCTGATTACAGCAGAAACTCACAGATGCCCCCGGGGCTCCGTGTCCACTCATATCCCGCACCGCTTCATCACTTCCTACACACACGCAGGTCATGTTACGAGCTGCACACACACATTCTCCCTCATCACAGTCATACTCCCACTTAATGCACTCATGACCACACACAGCCTCCAGTTGTGCTTCCGCTGATGTGGGGCGGTTTAGTGTCATGATCTGTAAGGATTTCATTATCGTTTTAATATATGCCAGCAGTCGTCTTTTATTCATATTGAAAATAACTGAAACTAAATTTCATTTTATTTTGTAAATAAATATACCACTCAATAGAATGAGAAGACTGAAAATATTTTAATGATGCATTTGGCTTTGAAACTAGATTGCTTTGTTTCAGCAGTTTTCGCTTGGTGTTTCTTATTATTATTTGGAGTATTTGAGCTATTGAGAAAGGTTTAGAGTAACTATGTGAAAGCATATGTCTTCTGTTCATCAAAATAGCATTTATTTGACTTTCATATGGATTTTGTTTAAAAAAAAAAGTAGTTAAAAATATTGTACTATTACCGTTTAAAATAACATTATATTGTTATATATTAAAAAATATTATTTTTTTTACCTGTAAAGACAATGTCCCATTTTCAGCAGTGTTTTTTCTACTTCTAAAACCTGATGAAATTCTTCTGTTGTTGAAATTTGGTGTTTGATGGGACCTTTCTTATTACAACAGTTTTAAATGGTTGTGCTGCTAAAAATTGCTTGTAAATCTCTCATTATGCTATGTTATCAACAACAAATTTTGGATTCAGTATTTTTGTAAACTAGTTTTCTTTCAGTTAGCACAAGATTTGTATTTCTTTTTGGAACTGATTCGTCATAGGCCTAATTGATCTGAGCTTATGCACTCAAATGATTGAATATGCATACAATATTTGGTAATAATATAGCATAAGATATTTATAAGAAATTTTTATCAGTTGTTGTTTTTTTTTGGGGGGGAAGTTGTTATATCCTGCATGAGAGAAGTCAGTGTATGTGTTCAGCCCAGTGCAATAACATTAACTAACATTTTCGGGAAAAAGAAAATCCTCTGGGTCAAAATGACCAGAACACAACATGAGGGTTAATGAAGTGTGGAAATCACAATACAATGTCTTTTTCTATCAGAAATGGTGTAAAAGAAACCTATTTCTCCAGAAATGCATCAGTCTGTTGTTCTTTCCAGAGATGAAGGCTATTTCATGCACCACTGTCTTCATAGAAGACAGCAAACTGGACATCAGTGTCTTGAGAAACAGGCCGCACATTGGTGCTCAGCTAGTATTACACAGCAGCTTCATTTGCAAAATTGAAGAAGAATTTTTATAAATATAGAATGCGTTAGAAATTTTAGAAATTTGTGTTTTGAACTACTTCTTTTTTTTTTTATATAAGAATTCTTCAAAACCCTTTTTAACTGATGCCCTCTTATTTTTAACTGCCATATAGATGTTTTATACCTTCTAATTCCCAATGACGTACATGTCGCAATGTCGCAATGCCAGCCATCTTTTTTTTATTTTTTTTTTTTTTACCCTGTTTGACCCAAAAGGGAAAAAGGTCGCGAATGTCATTTAATGTTTATTTTAAAATGAACTGTACTCAAGTTGGTATGAGCTTGGTTTACTTTAGAGAGGTCTCAGACACCTAACACTAACCAATTGTGACAAAACCCTACATTTACACATGTAACTGTAGCTCAGTGGCACGTTTTTTAAACTGCTGTGTAGAGCTTACAGTTATTTAGGTGACAGACAGCTTTTTGCCCAAACATTTCAGCAATTTAGTGACTAAATAATACGCAACACTGTATTTGTTGATATATATAAAGCAGGCTTTCCATGTCACTTCTAGTATTTACTTAAAATTATCTCTTATTTGAATTAAATCTATGATGGTGTCATTTAAAGTATGTGTGGTTTTCTCAAACAGCTGTGATCAGATGATTATGTCTGGTCCTGTACTGGAGAAGTGTGGTGGTCTCCTGAACATCAGCAGATGATTTCCTTTAGAAACAGAGCACCACATGGGCATCTGTTTCTGTTTCTGACTGTGTTGAGTTTGTCTCCTGTGTGTCAGTATAGAAAGCTTTTCTTCTTGTCTCTAACTGCTCTGAAGAACTATAACACTGTTTTTAACCACCTTTTATCTAACAGCCTCTCTGTCTTGCTGTATCTCTCTGTGTGTCTGTAACCCTGTCTCGTGGCTGTGACACTAACAGGACTCTGCACTGGGACTGTGACCCCTCTACTCTTCTGCTTCACTCTGAGCTAGGGTACTGCACACATTCTGTTCATTCTCCTTCACTTCTGCTCTTTCAAACATCTAGAGTAAGAAGTCATGAGTGATTGTTGTTGATCATGAGAAGGGATTCATACTATGATTCATGCTGTACTGTAAAGTTAACTTCAAGATAGCAAGGCATTTGGATTCGGATGCTTTAAACGTCACACAGAGGTGAATGTAAATATTATCAGTTTGAAATATTTCTAAAGTGAGCACAGTGATTTCCAGAGGACATTTAGAGACATTTACACCTGGTATGATGAACATTAGACAATGTTTACAATACCGGTTAAAGGTTTGGACACACTTATTTTGTGTTACTATTTTTCAGATTTTAGAATAATATAATTTAGAATAAAAGTCATTAACATGATCAAATTTAAGTTTAGAAATGACATAATGACAAAAAATCTTAAACTAATACACTTTCTGTATTCTAAAGCTTTTGAACAATTGAAAGAGATCCAATCCCATGTGCACTGCTGGCTATTTTTCCTTCACAACCACCCATTCAATTAAATTAATAAATGTAATATTATTTTTGATGGGTTTATGGGTTTTTGCTTTAAAATTAATTTATCACAATTTGTATTTATCTACAAACTAATCTGGCACAAGCCTTTTCAGAACAAAAGATTTTCAAGTGCATAAGAAACTAATTTAGTTTCTTATGCATTCCCCCCCCCCAGCAAACGTGCCCATTTCTGACCACCTGTGAATGTGGTGTGGGTGATTGAATCACAGTGTGTTTCTAAGACTTATTGGAACATGTTTCCACCTGTGCTGTGTTTAGTGCTGTCCACTTGTGATCAGCTGATAGAGATGTTACCAGAAGTAAATGTGGTCTCAGATTGTCATCTGCTAAAGAAAGATGCAGCATGTGTGTAAACATTTAGATGGTTGAACAGTGTGGGCATTGTTCCTTCTTATGATTTATGTGTGTGTGTGTGCTCTTTCAGACGTGGTCCTCTGAAGTTGGCCATGGCGAAGGTGACCCATGTGGATTTCCCTCCCAAAGAGGTGGTGTCCTACACCAAGGAGACACAGACGCCCACCATGACAGAGCAGAAAGATGGTAAGTCATCATCAACCCCATACAGGAATACTGACTGATACCATTTACAAGATTATTTTCATGTTATGGACAGTAAATAAAGCAATTTGTGATAGTTATATTAAAAAAAACACCAACAACCTCCAGAATTTTAAATGCTGCAGGTGGATTCAGGCATCAGAATTACAGATGCATGATATATCCATGACCGTATCAATAATAGCCAATATTGGTGCTTTCTTTCTTTCTGTATGTATGTACACATTTTCTATTCCAGCTTAGGAAAATTATACTTCTTACTGTAAATTTTAATGTTTTTATGCTTAATTTCATAGATTATTTCTTTCTGATTCTCTGTTAAATGCTGTTAAATGTTACAGTTTTTAAACAGCAAAAAACAGTAGGCTATAGGTTTACAATGTCAGTTATATTATCTTTTATCAATCACAGCATAAAAACTAACATTGGCTATATTGTAGAGCAGTCAGTGACTATCTTTTCATTGATAGCAAATGAGTTTGAAACTTTCACTGTAATGAATAGAATTTATTTAGCAAAAGGTTATTATTTTACAAAGGTGGTTTGGCTCATTGCAAAAAATCTCCCAAACTAGTTGAAACCAAATTTCTTAATGCTGAGGATGCAGGTCAGGGTAGAAACGAGCATGACTGACACATGTCAATCATCGGAGAAGGAGGCTGGTGAGTGGCACTGCATCTGCAGCAGCAGTTAGAGCACAAGCCTTTGATCTGAAAGCTATTCAGATGTGCTTGTGTGAGACATCAGAAGTGTGTAACCCTTTTTGGAAATGATCTGACTGTAGTGAAGATGGAGATGAAAGCTGAGGGAAAATTGCAGAGACTCGAGAAACATAAGACGTCAAGGCAAGATTAAACTCACTCACACACACACACACACACGTTTACAGAGACGGAGCGAGGGGGCACAGGAAATGAGCAGTATGTTAGTGGAGATATGAGAATGTGTGTCCAAAGGCAGGTCAGGATTTGTGTAATTGCAGTTGAGGCCTTTTATGTGGCAGTTCGTGCATGTCTTTGACCGCCCAACTCATGTCAGATATACACCATCACTGCTTTACTCTGTGTGTTTGTGATGTCTATTCTGTTGATGTTTGTGCAGGAGATAATTAGGGATAATTTTAATGAAAGCTTTTTAGAGATCTATTTTTAGGGATATCATGACTATATCAGTATTGGACAATTTAATTTATTGCCATTGGTCTGGTTAGGCTGATTATTGGATGCAGATATTATCATGGCCTGTTTTTACAATTCTTACAGTAAACTTTCTTCCTCTTACCAAACACATTTTAAAGAGGGAAAACAGTATAGATATTACAGAATGTGATGTCAGTGATGTTTCTGTATTGTGACAACTGAATAGAATTAGAATTAGAATTATAGAATAGATTTTTTATTTTTATTTGTCACATACACGATTATATAGAGAGTATATAACCAGCAGTGAAATGTATTCTCTGCATTTAACCCATCCTAAGTGAACACACACCCGGAGCAGTGGGCAGCCATGTTACAGCGCCCGGGGAGCAGTTGGGGGTTCGGTGCCTTGCTCAAGGACACCTCAGTCATGGTATTGAAGGAGGAGAGAGCGCTGGTTATTCACTCCCCCCACCTACAATCCCTGCCGGACCTGAGATTCGAACCCACAACCTTTGGATTACGAGTCCGACTCTCTAACCATTAGGCCACGACAACAGGATTACTAAAACAAAGATGAGCAATTTAACTGCAGAAATGATTAAAAACTATTTGAAATAGAAAAGTATGTGGACTCATCCCACATTAGGACTGAGAAATAATCATAATTTATTTAAAACGGTGTCATTTATAAATGCATCGTTTTATGTGTAACAGCATCAAGTCAGATATTTTATTATCACATTTGATTGGAGTAACACAAAAACTGTAACTGACTCATTTTCTCAAATCAGTTTAGATTGTCTGTTTCAATTAATTCATTTCAAATATCAAATATTCACTGATAGCCCCACATCACATTTCATGTTGTAGTATTTAAAATAATTGCTCATGCTAATGATGTTAAGCGTTAATGTAATATTTTACATTAATAATCAGAAATGTTTCTTGAGCAGCAAATCAGTAGGCTATATGAGAATGATTTCTGAAGGCTCATGTGACACTGAAGACTGGAGTAATGATGCTGAAAATTCAGCTTTGCATCACAGGAATAAATTACATTTTAAAATATATGCAAATAGAAAAAATATATATTTTAAATTGAACTAATATTTCACAGTGTTTCTGTTTTTACAGTTTTTTTTTTAATGAAATAAATGTACCATTTATGAGTTTAAGAGACTTTCATAAACATTTTTAAAAAATCTTACCAACCCCAGACTTTAAAACGGCTGTGTACATTGTTTATTACTTTTTATTGTTAGGTATCATTATAATTAAATATCATTCCTCCTATCCCTATAGTGGGAAGTGTTTTTAAGCCAAGTGAGAATCATTTTTTAAGCCATTTCAGAGCAAATGCGGAAACATCACCTATCATGACAAGATAGATTTACACATTGTCAAAAGGCTGAAAAAACATCTAGAGATATGTTTTTCTCTGTGGTGTCACTTTGCCCCAGCCCCGCAGTATGTTAAAATTAAGACTTTTATCTGCAGACTGTCCGAAAGCTCTCCTCAACACACACACACACACACACAAACAATCTCTCCTTCCATTCCTGCCACTGTATAATCATTTCATCAACTCTCACACTCTCTCCTGTCTCTCCTCCAGCACATAACAAATCACTTTGGGTGACATTGGGAGGTTTTCCCATCTCCCTTGCTTTCTTTCTCACTGATGGAGTGGCTTGTGAGGCTGTTGAAGGCTCAGCTCTGTGTAGGTCAGGACAGGAGTTGTGTGGCCGTTACTGTGCGCAGCAGGACATACAGGTGTCAGTGCTGTATCAGAGTGCCAGATACGATTAAATTCACACGCATTCAATGCATTCTATAAACAAAGTGACTCCCTTGAATTTTCAGGATGCATACCTGCATCAGTGGTGTGTAAACAGAACCGCTCTGGACAAAACTAGTTGTGTCACGTCATACAGTGCATTTTTTTCATGTGGCATTCTGACCTGATATGACCGTGTGTTTGAAGGTTTTCGATTTAGATGCTGTTGTCTTGTGCTTCTTCCATCAGTTTTATGGTCTTTTATGGTGTGCATTAAAAACATTCAAAAAGACGTGCGATGTGCAGATGGAAATCACTTTTATTACTGCCCGATCCACAGCTCTGCTTGCTGGAGCACCAGGGGTTGTGAGAGTGTGAAATTGAATTAAAAGTGATTGTTTTAATCGCCCTTGTGCTCTTGGGAGGGTTAATATCCCGTGCTAATCACAAGAAGCCTCTCGTATGGAGAGCATCTCTCTTAAAGTGAGGAACCCTCAGCCCAGCTCTTCACAGATCCAGGCATCTCTAAATGAATACTATTGTCCATCATCTCCTAAACACACTTGTTTCATCATTCATCAGCTATCAGTCAATGACAAAGGAATTACCACATTGATTACAGGGATAATAAAAAGCCTCTGCTGTGTTCATTTTATCTTAAGTTTGTGTTTTGCTCAAACTTTTTGGGACAAATAATTTGGTAATGTCTTTACTAAAAATTAAAAGAATATAAGTTGTCTCAAAATCTATAGTTATCTAGTTGCTTGCTAAAGGTCCAGTCATATTAGCAACATTTAGGCAAAATTTTGCAGGCAAAAAAGGTTTATTGTCAATAGTGTACACTGTAAAAAAAAATTGTTGAGTCAAGTTAAAATAATTTGTTACCTGGCTGCCTTAAAATTTTAAGTTTAGTCAACTTGAAATGATAATTTGTACTAAGTGACAACTTAGATATTTGTGTTGACTAAACTTAAAATTTTAAGGCAGCCAGGTAACAAATTATTTTAAGTTGACGCAACAATTTTTTTTTTAACAGTGTAGTGATGTATGAAACAATGCTCACATAGAAACCAAAGAACTTTCTGTTGGTCAGCGTGTTATATTCGCGTGACCAACTTGAACCTGTTGCAAAATCTACAACGAAATTGCAAAAATCTTCCCGATCTTGTAGATTCTCGTAGATTCATATTGAGCCTGTTGTGAAATCTTTTGCCCATACAGTATTCAAAATTCCCGATCTCATAGATTCTAATTGACTGGATTTTGACTGTGAACATTAACCAAACAATGGTAAATTTAACCACACTTTAAGACAGCATTTTGAAAATTTGTGTAAAATGCCTTCACTAAAAATAATGGGACATAAATGGACATAATCTGATCAATTGCTTGTTAAATGTGCAGTCACATTAGCAAAATTTTGGCAAAATTTCTCAGGCAAAACATATGTAATGTATGAAACACTGAAGTCACCTTTAAAATAAGCAACTATCTGTTGGTCAGCTGGCCGATTTCATGTGACCAACTGAACCTCTTGCGAAATCTGTGGGAAGTCTTTTGCCCGTATGTGGAATACCAATCCGTGGGGATTCCAGATTGAAATAACTGGATGTTAATGGCCGCACCTTAAGACAGCGTTTTTGGGCATTAGAGGTGTATTTGTGTATAAAGCCTTCACAAAAAAACAATGGGACTTAAATTGTCTCAATCTGTTCAATTGCTTGCTAAATGTGCAGTCACATTAGCTACAATTTTGGCAAAACTTTGCAGGCAAAACATACGTAATGTATGAAAAACCAAAGTCACATTTAAAACAAGCAACTATCTTGCAACTCTCAACGTGCCAATTTCGTGTCACCAACTGAATCTGTTGTGAAATCTGCGGGAAGTTTTTCGCCCATACGCGGAGCACCAAATCTTGGGGATTCCTATTGAAATAACTGGATTTTGGCTTTGTAAATATTCAAGCATTTTATGCTTTAGACATATATTCAAACAATCAAATTCAGTGTCTGAATGGAACTGTGAAGCTCAGAAGCGCCGTTTAACATTGATCTTTATTGATCTGTTCAACTGAACTTCCTCTCTGGAGGAGGATGCGACCCGAAGAGCTGCGCACATCTCTTTATTTTGTTTTCCAGCTGTAAAGCCCATCACGAACAACACCTTCATTGGGTCTCTCAGGAGTACCGGACTCATATTCACAAAGCCGAGATTCACCTGGGCCACTTTCACAAGTACAAACATGGAACTCACGCTCAGAGGTCTCTCTGCGTCTCCTTTTCTGTGGGCGTCCGACAGACTCCGTGCACCTGCAGAGGACATCAAAGAGCATTAGTCTTGTTCTCGAACAACCTCTGACCCCATGGGGCGCTTGCATTAATACATTGTCCTTTGACAAAGCCTGCCGATTACCGCCCGCTCTCTTTTTCTTTCTGCTTACGCCCTCCCCTCGCAAAAAGCTTTTATTTCTTGAGGGATACAAAAGCTATAATTGCTGCTGCTTTGAGATGAGGTGTCGATGGGAAGGGGATCTGCCATCAGGGTGAATTCTGTTAAATGTTTTTCTCCCTCTCTTTCTCTCTCTCCTCCCCTCTGTGGGGTCACCAGGATCACTTGCTTTTCTCCAAATGGGCATTTTTGCTGGCAGGTGCATTACACCCCTTATTTTCAGATTGTCTTTCCGCTGCTAATGCCTGGCAGGTTGATTGCTCGGGTCTGGCTGGCGGAGAAAGGGCCGTGCTGCGTTCGGGCCCCGGACTGAAAGACACTGATTACTGTTTTCCTCCGAGCCTGATTGAGGCCCTTGAAAGGAAAGATTTTAACCTTCTCTCCTCTCTCCTTGCTGAGTACGGGCCCGGCACGGCAAGATGGCCCGTGTCATCAGAACGACTCCATAAACTCATCAGAGCGAACCCACACCACCCCCTCCTCCCTCTTTCTCTGTCTCTTCAAACCCGGCCCTTCCTGAGAGAGCCGTGGACACGTTTCTGATGTAAAATCTGACAGATGACATTATCATTTTGATTATTGCAGGAAAGAGCGATTTCACTCTCTATTGAGACAAGTTTTTCTGGTCATGCAAAAAGCTGCCATTAGCATGGACAAACCACATTTTGATTATCGAATATGACTGTTTGTGGGGAAATTAAAGGAATAATTTACACAAATTTAAATAATTTAATTATTTACTCATCCTCATGTCATTGGACGAGATCTTTGATGAATATCCTAGATGCTTTTTTCTGCATAGTGTGTTGTATAAAAGTCTTCAGCTGTAGCATTATATTCATAGTGTTCTGAGGTCAGTTTTGTGTGAAGAAAATATTGAAGATCATTATTATTATTATTATTCCCATTTAAAATAGACTACAGAAGTTACATTTAAAGGGTTAGTTCACCCAAAAATGAAAATTAGTCCATGTTTTACTCACCCTCAAGGCATCCTAGGAGTATATGACTTTCTTCTTTCAGACGAATCCAATCGGAGTTATATTAAAAATTGCCCTTGCTCTTCCAAGGTGTTTTTGTTCAACAGTCCAAAAGTAGTCAAATAAAGCGTATCCATCCATATTAAAATGTTGGGTTATCTCACTATGGGAAACGCCTCTTGCGTGGCCATCCATGAAGCCCTATACAATCACGCCCATCGGGCCCGTGCTCTCGGGAAGCCCCACCCCTTCCTATTTAAACAGCAGCGCTGGCTCAGTATGTCATACTTTACAGCTCTTCCGAGTATAAAAATAATGGGCCCTCTGGTGAGATGTCTCACTCATCTCCCTCAGAGAAACCAAGGTTAAAACCATAACCCAATGTTCTCTTTCGGTCGACTCGCTCCACATCTCACTATGGGATATAGAAAACGCCCAATATTCGGGCATCCCCTAGCTTATTCATTGCACTTAGCAGTCTTCTATGCTTCTTTCCCTTTTTCTTTACTGTGCTTCCAGCACTGCCTGTACCAAAGCAGATTTTGTCACGTCCAATTTATAAAATCTCAATACAAAAGTATGAGGAGAAGCCCAGTCGTCTGCCGCACACACATCTTCCATGGATATGCCCTTAAATACCACCCAAGACACGGCCATTCCTCTTGTAGAATGGGCTCTTAGGTTTCCTGGTAATAGCTGACCTTTCACTGAATACGCCAGCTTTATAGCTTCCACTATCCAGTGAGATAGTCGCTGTTTTGACAGTGCCTGGCACTTCTTAGGGTTCGCAAATCACACAAAGAGATTTTCAGATTGTCTAAAAACCTGTGTCTTCTCCAAGTAAATCCTTAATGCCCTAGTCTGACATAAGTGCTGCAGATCCCATATCCTTGGGGACTCTGAGAGAGGAGGGTGGAAAGCCTGAATTTCTATCTCCATACGTGAATAGCCAGGCTTGATTACCTTGGGCACAAATGCTGGGTTTGGGCGCAAGATAACTTTGGATTTATTTTTTTTGTAAACCTGATACATGCAACTCTCCGACCCACTTCATAGAGGTTAGGGCGAGCAGTAAAGCTGTCTTGTATCTTCAAATCTGCCTGCTCCAAGGGTTCAAAAGGGCTTCCCTGAGTGCTTCCAGGACCCATGTTGGTAACATAGGATTGGTGATTGGTCTCAGACGGTGCATCCACTTCATAAATCTACTTACGATAGGATTCTTTCCTACTGTTTCACCGTTAAATCCCATGTGGCAAGATGAAATGGCTGCCAGGTACGCTTTGATTGTAGAGAAGGCTTTGCCTTCTCCTAGCATCTCCTGAAGGAAGGTAAGGATGTCTGACACTGATGAAAGAAATGGTTATTCTGTCTTTCCTGACACCATGTCTCAAAACTTTTCCATTTTGCCTCATACAGAGATCTGGTGGAGTCTGCTCTAGCACTCTGTATGGTGGAGATCACATTCTGAGGCAGGCCCAGGGCGTACAGGTTAGACCTTTCACGGGTCAGACCCAAAGATTCCACCTCTCCGGATGTGGATGAACAATCCTCCCCCCTGCCAGAGAGAGGAGATCTCTGTGCTGAGGAAGACGCCACGGATGCGAATACAGCAGTTGATCTATCTCTGCTGTCCGTGTCCTCCCTGGCCATAACGGGGCTATTAGGAGGACCCTCACCCTCTGTGATCTGATTCTGGACAGTGTGGGGAGGATAAGGCTTATTGGTGGGAAAGCATATAACAGAGTCTCTGGCCAGGGATGTGCTAATGCATCCATCCCTAGTGACTCATCCATCCCCTTTAGTGAGAAGAGCAGGGGACAATGTGTGTTCTCCTCTGAGGCAAATAGATCCACTCTTGCCTGACCATATTTGCACCATATTTCCTGAACTACCTCTGGGTGGAGCCTCCATTCCCCCAGGTGAGGATTCCCCCTCGACAACAGGTCCGCCCCGATATTCATTTGGCCTGGCACATGTTTCGCTCTGAGAGACAGCAAGTGCTTTCTGCTCCATTACAATATTCTTTTTGCCAAGGCATGCAGACTCCTCGATCGGACTCTCCCTTGCTTGTTTATATAGGCAACCACTGTTGTGTTGTCTGATCTGACTAACACATGACAGCCTCTTATCTGCGGAAGGAAGTGTTTGAGGGCCAGAGATACTGCAAGGAGTACCAGACAATTTATATGCATTACTTTGACTGATTCTGTCCATACCCCATTCACAGGTTGTCCCTCCATTATCTCTCCCCAACCCAGTGAGGACGCTTCTGTGATGACCACCTTGCGATGAGACTACTCCCATTGCCAATCCTTCCATCAGGAATTCCCTGTCCCGCCAGATGAGCAGTGCCTTTAGGCATTGGGCTGAGACACTCACCTTTCTGTTTAAATATCTGGAGGTATATAATCTCAGAGAAGCAGCCCATCTCTGAATGTCTCTCATGAACAGTAGCCCAAAAGGCACTACTGCTATGACAGAAGCCATGAGGCCCAGCAATCTCAGACAAAGCTGAAAAGAGACTTTTCCCCAGATGAAACTGACTTACACAGTTCCTTAAATTCTCCCTCCTCTGTTCTGACAGGGTTGCCCGGTAAGATACTGAGTGTAGGTTGAAACCCAGAAATATTATTGACTCGGAGTCAATGAGTTCTTCTTCTGGTTTACTACAAAACCCAGAGCATTCAAATGCATTAACACTGCCTTTGTATGCAGATCTGCCATCTCATTTGACCTGGCACAAATTAACTAGTCATCCAGATATGCTAATATCCTTATACCCTGCTGTCTCCGTGGTGTTAGTGCCGCTTCCACACATTTTGTGAAAATGCGGGGTGCTAGAGACAGGCCAAACGGTAGAACCTTGAACTCGTATATCTTGCCCTGGAAAGCAAACCTTAGGAATTGTCTGTGCTGAGGATGGATCTGAATATGGAAATAAGCATCTTTCAGATCTATTGAGGTGAACCAGTCTCCTCTTTGTATAGAATGGAGCAGGGATTTGTGTGTCAGCATTCTGAATTTGGGATCAGAAAATACTGGCTGAAGAATCCCTTCTTTGCCATACCGAGCAAGCGCTGCTGTTTAAATAGGAATGGGTGGGGCTTCCCGAGAGTGCGGGCCTGATGGGCGTCATTGTTTAGGGCTTCATGGATGGCCACGCAAGAGGCGTTTCCCATAGTGAGATGTCGAGCGAGTCGACCGAAAGAGAACTTGCATCACACGGCTCCGGGGGGTGAATAAAGGCCTCCTGTAGCAAATCGATGTGTTTTTGTAAGAAAAACATCCATATTTAAAAGGATATAAACATCTTTCTCTCACTTCTGCTAACTGTCGTATGCGGAAGCTGTTCCGGAGGATGATGTAGGCATAGCGTAAGCACCGATGATTAGTGACGAATGCGGAAGCGTGACAGAGAGACAGCAAAACAAAATGCCGGTCACGAATTAGAAGTACAAAACAAGGATCTGTAAATAAAAATGTCGGAGGATTTCGATATAAGCCAAGAGGAGACTGGTTTTCCTTTGGTAAAGTAAGGAAACTTTGCTTCCTTTGCTCCTTTAATCAAATGTTGGTTTTCACGAGACTCACATGCGCATGCACTACGCCTATGTCATTAGCTGGAAAGGCAGGCTCTCGTGAACACATGACGACAGTTAGCGGAAGTTACACAAAACTGTTCATATCGTTTTAAATATGGATTTTTTTTTTTTACAAAAATGCATCAATTTGCTACAGGAGGACTTTTTTCCTCCCCCAGAGCCGTGTGAGGCACGTTTTAATATGGATATATGTGCTTTATTTGACTACTTTTGGACTGTTGAACAAAAACACCCACCCATGCCATTATAAAGCTTGGAAGAGCAAGGACAATTTGTAGTATAACTCCGATTGGATTCATCTGAAAGAAGAAAGTCATTTACACCTAGGATGCCTTGAGGGTGAGTAAAACATGGGCTAATTTTCATTTTTGGGTGAACTAACCATTTAACTACAAAATGGTTCAAGTAGTTCTATCATGACAACTCTCTGAATATTTTAGCATGGTAATGGATATGACAATGTTAATGTGTTTGGTCTTGGCGGAATAGATCTGCTATGCTGCTGCTGCTGATTTGCTGCTGCTGTTGGTTATTGCTGTTGTTGTGGATTATTGCTACTGCTGCAAAGCAAGTACAGGAACTTGCTACTACCAATACATACGGCGGTGTGGTGCTGTGAGTATTTAAGACATACTGCTGCTGCACAAATGGCATATATAATAACCCGTAGCAGATCTATACAGATGGAGCTGGGGAAGGTGGAGGGTTTCAGAGGAACTCTGAAAGTGCACTGCGAAATGCTGTAGTGAACGCTACCCAGACATTTAAATGTAAAGCAGTAAGCTTATTGGCTACGTATGCAAAATGAATCAGCTTGTGCCAAGTAGTTTAATTTAATTCAATTCAATTCAATTCAAATTCAATTCAAGAATTATTTGTCACATACACGATTATACAGAGAGTATTAACCAGCAGTGAAATGTGAGTCAGGTCCGCTCCATGGACAGTGCAATA
The DNA here is from genome assembly GCA_027422415.1 of Schizothorax lantsangensis. Classification (NCBI taxonomy): domain Eukaryota; kingdom Metazoa; phylum Chordata; class Actinopteri; order Cypriniformes; family Cyprinidae; genus Schizothorax; species Schizothorax lantsangensis. The sequence continues at coordinate 12,221,571 of CM049848.1, forward strand.
TTATTGAAAAAAACAACACAAAGAAGTATACATAAAATTAAATGAATAAAAAAGAAAAAGATATAAAGAACAAAATATAAAATATAGAATTTAAAATAATGTGCATGATAGTATACTGTAGACTTAAATATTAAGATAGGCATGACTGTACAAGAGAGGAATGTGCAAATAGGTTGTACATGGTTGACATGTAGCAGCAATTTCAGAAAAAAATAAAATAAAAAAATAACACAAATAACACTTTAACACTGTAAATATCATTAATTTGCATTATCGACTAGGGGTGTAAGAAAATATCGATACACGTGAGTATCGCGATATTTTGTTTGGCGATACTGTATCGATTCTCAAAAACGGAATATCGATATTTAAAAAAAAAAAAAAAAATCATACAGGATTCATGGCAGTTGTTTCGTTTTGAGTTCATAGAGAGCCTTCGACCGCTCTCTGAAGAGCAGTCTTCATCTCTGAACTTAAACAGTGACAGGAAATACTAGCATTAGAGCACACCACTAATGTTCGCGTTAATATAGTTCGCTGCCAGTAATGGAGGATGAAAGAATTGTTCCAGCTCTCGTTTCGGTGTACAAAGCTGAAGTGTGGCGTCATTTTGGGCTTTTGTGGTAATGTCCTCCCCGGGACCGTGGTGCAAGCGCCACCTCGGTCCCGTCGCTTGCCATGTGCGGGGTGCGGCGGGCAGCAGGGTCGCTGCGCGGCTGCAGCTTTCTCTCGTGTCGGGGACGTTTTGTGCAGTTGGGGCGGTGCTCGCGTCGCGGTCTCTGCGACGCAGAACATAAATACTCGCGTCGCGGTCTCTGCGATTCCATCGCAAACATAAATATAAACTGAAAGGTTCTGAAATCCATGTTCAACATCTGTGGATTTATTTTATTGTTTACAGAATTTGTTCAACATTGTTTTCATTTATTTTATTGTTTACATTTGTTTTGTTTTCATTAGGAATCCAGCAAGCACTTTATTTTTCTTTTCATTAATACTAAGCAGATGTAATTTTTTGCTCAGATCAAAACGTCATGACATTGTATATTACAATTGTAAACTTAAACTGTGAACCTTTAAAGCAGGGTCTAAAAATATATATGGTCTTTTTTATAAAATACATTTTATACATACATTTAAGTAAAGAATTCTGCAAGCACTTAAATTTTTCCTGCACAAAAAGTGGTTCAATAATGTTGAATGTTACAGGGACTGATTATTGCAAATGCAGATCCCAGTGTTTTCTGGTTAAACAATTATTTATTTATTTATTTATTTATTGCTAAGGTTTGCATATGGTGGTGTGCTCTTAATGACAGCTTTCCTAAAAATATAACCTATTCCTAAAATAAGAAATATCCCAATATATCGCCTTGCTTACAGTATCGCAGTGTATCGCAATATATCGTATCACAACCCCTGTATCGTGATACGTATCGTATCGCCAGATTCTTGCCAATACACAGCCCTATTATCGACCCATCAGCCTGCGCCATCTAGTTTCATGACAGAACTCGTAATTTCTCTTGGTCAAACAGGATTTTTGCCAATGCTGCCCTATTTGATTTGGTGTGCTGGAGGGCAGTATTTTCAGTGAATAATGACTTACATTTCAGTCAGTTTCTCACAGATGAACTTATGTCTTATAGGGATAGTTCACCCAAAAATGAAATTTTGCTGTTGAAAATGAAATCCAAGATGTTGGTGAATTTTTTTTCCTTGATTAGAACAGTAAATAGGATTTTAGCTGAAGCCGTGGTCCTTGGTGATTCGTAAAATGCAAGTCAGCGGCTAGGTCTGCACAATTCATCGAAATTTCAGAATATAGCATGGCACTGTAATGTTTTACACATCAGCAGCTCATGGCCTGTTGCTTTCAGTGTCTCAGTTTGCTGTAAATGCTGCTCCACGTGAATTTGTGTGCTGTTAGTTGAGTGCATTGCAGGTATAACATGCATTTGGAACATGTGTGCCGATCATTTTCCAAAACTTGTCATGAGAAGTGCTTATAAACCAGCTGTTGCCAACAAAACAGAAGATTTAAGTTTGATGTTTTAAACTTTTGAAAATGAAGTAATTAAGAGCCATAAATATTAGTATTAAAATTTTACAGTTTTTACTGTAAAATAAAATTATTATTGTTGTTGTTGTTGTTGTTATTGTTAATATTACATTATTTTTCTTTTTATGTTACGGTTTTATTTTGCATATTTAATTTTTTTTTTTAGAAAAGCTGTTACTGGGATGTTACTTTTCAAAAGGTACACCTTTGTACTAGGGATATTCATTTTAACCGGTTAACCGACCGATAAGAATTTTGAATGATTAATACAATCAGTTAAACGGTTTAAAGTCACTTATTTATTTTATTTTTTTTCAGTAATTTATCAAAATATTTTTAAATAAATAAGGTTTGCTGCATGGTTAAAATAAGCTACGCGTATAAAAAAAAAAATGTTTTTTAGAAAAAAAAACAATTCGCATTGTATTATTTCATTCAGAAATAGGCCGACGCGAATTACAAACATTATAATAAACACTGTAAACATAGCTAGGCTATTTTAGTTCCCCTCACTCCTCAACAAAGCCTTTCAATTAACAGTAGGCTATTTAGAAAAGAACAAGAATTAAAAATGTAAGAAGCTATAGCTATATAAACGACAAACCAAAACGAATTAATTTAGGCTATAATGAAACTGAAACCAAAATTGGGTCTCTCGTTCGACACAAAATCAAATGTTTCCGTATTCGTGATGTATTTGAATGCCAAAATATTATTTACCTTTTATGTAGGCCTACTTTACTCGCATTCCAATATCCACGTAAAACAAAATGTTTTGCATAACTTTTTTTTTTCCCTTCTAACAGTGGAAGCAACTACTTTTAGTCATGAAGATAATCGGAATGGTAAAAGGTTTGCTTTTATTTGTGTACATTCACAATAAAAACAAATCTTTGTACTTTTGTAAAATAAGCCTAAAAAAATAGGATGCCGCTTTCTGCCGTCTGGTTTCCTTTCGCGCAGCACAAAAATGAAGCGAAACTCTGCACAGGCTACTTGTTGCACAGTTTTTCTTTCGTTTTCTTAAATTATTACCGGTATTTAAGTGAAAATATATTTGTCGTATAGGCCTATTTATTCATTATAATATATACATATTATATATTTATATATTTTTATATATAATATATATATTTATATTATTTTATATATTTCTTCCCCAAATCTTGCAGCCTTACTGTGGACTATTTTTGTGTTTTTATGGTGCCATTTTCAGACCGTGATCCTTTTGCTTTTTTATTATATTGAAAAGAGGGGCTAGAATATTCTTCAGATATTCTCCTTTTCTGTTTCACTGAGGAAAGAAAGTCATATGAATTCAGAACAGTATGAATGCAAATAAATTAAAAAAATAATTTTGGGAACTATTCCTTTAACATCCTTTTAAAAATTTTCCCAGAGCTTTACATTTGTTCAGGCCTCATTGGTAGAGTATTGTCAGAGATGAGCCGTGTGTGGCTTACAGCTGGTCAGGGCAGCAGCTTCGTTTAGCTGCTCATGTTTGGGGGTGAATAGCGGTCCCTGGACCCCCTGCCGACTCTCTAATTGCACAGACTTGTGTATCCGGAGAGAGTCTTGACTAAGAGCAGTCAGGCAGAAACCCCTGTGCCATCCCTGTGCCACCACACACACAAATGCAGCAAAACCATCTGCCTAACACACACACAGCCGTCAGCTGTCTCAGCCGCTGGCACCTGCTGCCCTGCGTGTGTGTGTGGGATGCGCTGCTGAATAGTCCCTGTCTCAGTTACGCCGGTAGTCTGTTGGACGGGCTGTAGGTTAAGTCCTCGGTGATGGCATAGCCCCCTGTAGATTAGAGAGAGGACGGGCTCTGGGATGTAGATACAATGTCCACACACACACAAAAACACACTCCAGGTTGTTCTTGGGCATTTGAACAGACTAAACAGGCTGTTAGCAGTCATGGGCTTGTCACGTATTCACTGGGTTTCAGGAATTTGTTGGCTGATTCAATTTGATTTTCTTCCCCCACTTATTCTATTTATATTAATCAGAACCAGAGAAATGAAGCAAATCCTTCCACAGTCCTGGTTATTTTATGTTAATGGAGATTCAGGGTGAAATTAACATCTATCACCTGCTAAAAGGCTGGTTCTTTTAGCACAGGGGTCTCCAACCTTTTTTACACCACGGACCGGTTACGTTTGTAAAATATTCTCGCGGACCGTCAGGAGGGGGGGCGGGGTTTTGGGGTTGAGATATAGCCTAATATATATTAGTCTATTATATAGTATTATAATAATAGCATTATATAGTGGTTCAGCACATTATATTGTGGGTTTTATTCACAGATCGGATTATTTTTTCGGATAAGCAAGAAAAAAAATATTTAAAGCACAGAGAATGACAATGCCGTGAAGGGTTTTTGACATAGGCTAATTTTATGTGTATGTATAGGCAACTCGGTATTTCCGCACTGTCTGAAACACATCTCTTTTGCTTGTGCGCGCTTTGATTGTGTGCACTATGGTTGATAAGTAAAAATGAAAGTAAATTTCCCACCCTTTGGATTACAGTGGTTTCATCTAAAAAACAAAGTCTCAAAGTATTTTTAGAAGTCTTTTTTTTCTTTTTTCTTTTTTTTTTATCAAAACTTAATAATTTTTGTTTTTCATGACGTTTATTACACTCTCTGAACCTTAGAATTAAAAAGACTACTTTTGCTACTGTACCTTTAAGAGGTTATTTACATATGTTAATGATTTCTATTACTATTGGCTGACTTCATGCAGAATGGTTCCTATTGTACTTAGGCCAAGTTGCTGAACACCGAATAGGTGTTGATACGTAAATGTGGATTTTGCTAACAATGAATTCGGGAGCCAGATTGTACAATTTGAAAGAATGCAGTGCTATAATGTTAACATGAGTTGTTTAATACCAATTAACCCACAGTAAACAAATGTAATCTTGAAAATACTATATTAACCGAGTGATAACCCAAGTAGTGTGTAACATGGGCCCTATAAGAAGACAGTTCAGCAGCTCTGGTGTGAATTATGTTTATGTTTGCGATCTTCCTATTGCAGAGGAAGATGTGGAGGAAGAGACCGCACCTCCGCAGCCTGAGGTCGAGGCAGAGAAAGAGAAACCAGCAGAGAAACAAGATGAGGAAGGTAAAATATTGAACACACCTCATATACAGTTTCCTACTGACTCTAGTGTAATACATCAGGTATTTTAGTATCATTGATTTACTCTATCATTGATGTGATCTTAGTTTTTGTTAATATTTTTAATTTAATTTAAGTTTTCTTTTTCATTTTAGTTTGTCATTTTGTTGTTTCAGTTTTTTTTTATTATTATTAGTTACTTCCCTAATCCTACCCAATACCTAAACTTAACAACTACCTTACTAACTATTAATAAGTTGCAAATTAGGAGTTTATTTTTTTGTTATCAACAATTTTTTATTTTCATTTTTTTACAAACAACACAACATAATATCCAAAATAAAACAAAACAAAACAGCAGACACATACTCAACATCTAAAAGTTCAATCAAAAGGGAGGGAGAGAGGGAAGGACAACAAGAACACAAAAGTCACTCCTTTAAATAATCACGTACATTCAGTAAAAAACACTGCCAAGCCTCAATGGTTGAAGGCCTGGCCCCACCGACTCGCGCCGTTGTACACTCACATGAAACAATTTGCAGGAGGCTACGGATCCAATATGCCTCTCTACACATGTGTGGTGTAAACCAGTTCTGAATTATTGTCTTCTTCACAGCTGTAAAACCAGCAAACAACATTCTCTTTTGCATTGAACTAATACAGAGATCAGAATCATCATTAAGAAGACATAAACTTGGGTTAACAGACCAATCAATTCTCAGTAATGATGACAAAACCAGGTTTACATGTGTCCATAGACTGATGACGACAGGACATTCCCAAAACATATGCAGAAAAGTGCCTGATGATGTAGTGTTACATATATGGCAGTTCAAATTTGACTGCAGTTTAATTTTAAATCTTTTGTAAGGAGTTATGTATGCTCTATGAATGACTTTGAAGTGAATAAGACGATGAGCCAGATTTTTAGATGTTAAACTGAGATTAGACCACACTCTCTCCCAGTCGACAGATAAATTAAGATCAGATAATTCCCTATTCCAAATAGTTTTAATAGAAAGAGGTTTTGTAATACAATCAATAATTTTATTATATATTAAGGAAACAGATGGCCGACCAGCAGATGGTGCAATCCAGTCCCGCATAGGATGAGAGGAAACGGAAGAAGACCAAGGAACGCCATACGCTTTGAGAGCAGAACGTAATTGAAGAAAAACAAAATATGCAGATGCTGGTAGACAAAATTTGGCTCTCAATGCCTGAAATGAACAGAGGCCCTGGTTATCATACATATCACCGCACGTGTTCACACCTAAAGAGGACCAAGAGGATTGGACAAATGGACGATTTCCACATACAAAGTTCAAATTGTGCCATAAAGGTGTACTGTTACAGAATTTGAAGGGTCCACCTATCCGACGTTCAACCGTTTTCCAGATTTTAATAGAGTTAGCCACAACCGGACCAAATTTATAATTATCCCCTTTTTTTCCTGTGCCAGTAAATAAAATATCTTGAAGTCTATTTGGTTTAACCTTGTCAGCTTCAATCACCCTCCATGAAACTGTAGATTGAGGATCAACCCAATTATGAAGGGCCTTAAGCTGGAACGACCAATAATATAATTCAAAATTTGGTACAGCCAGTCCTCCTGCGCTATTAGGATGTTGTAATGTGGTAAGTTTAATTCTGGGACATTTATCATTCCAGATAAACTTAGAAATTATGGAGTTGATCTCCTTAAAGTAACCTGGAGGGGGAGAAAGTGGTAGCATAGAGAAAAAAAAATTAAATCGAGGTAACAAATTCATCTTAACAGTGGAGATTCTTCCTTGGAGAGAGACTTTAAGATTCTTCCATCTTTGAATGTCATTTTTGACCTTAACGAAAATGTTATTAAAATTGTCTCTGGCAATCTTATGAATGTTTTTATATATGGTAATGCCCAAATAGATGAAAGATTCCTTAATAGGGATAAATGAGGGAATAGAAAAATTAACCTTAACATTGTTAATTGGCATTAAAGCAGATTTGCTCCAATTTATTTTATATCCTGATAGGCTACTAAAATTATCAAATTCCTTAATTACACTAGAGACTGAAACATCAAAGTGGTCTAAATATAGAATAATATCATCAGCGTATAATGAAATACAATGATTATGGTCATGAATCTTAATCGATACTTCAGATTTCCTAATGGCTTGTGCTAAGGGTTCGAGAGATAGACAAAACAATAAGGGGGAAAGTGGACACCCCTGTCTCGTTCCCCGCTGTAAAGGGAATGAGGGGGAAATAATATTACCAGTTATGACTGATGCTGCAGGTGAGTGGTATAATGTCTTAATCATAGAAACGAAGTGTTCACCGAAGCCGAAACATTGCAGAACTGCCCACATATAATTCCACTCTAGCCTGTCAAAGGCTTTTTCTGCATCAAGTGAAAAGACTGCACAAGGTGTTGGGTGGGAGTCCGCAAAGTCAAGAATATGAAGGAGTCGACGCATATTGTCAGATGCATTGCGCCCCTTGATGAAACCAGTTTGGTCCTCCTTGATCAGACTGTGAATTACCTTCTCCAAACGAGAAGCAAAAACTTTAGCATAGATTTTTAGATCACATGGGATAAGCGAAATCGGTCTGTAGCTGGAACAATCTAATGGATCTTTCCCTTTTTTAAGAAGTAATGAAATCAGTGATGTTTTTTGATCTCTATGAAATGCCCCATGTTCAATTGCAAAATTAAATGAGTTAAGCATAAGTATCCCTACCAAATCCCAAATTTCTAAATATAATTCAGGGGGGAGACCATCTAGACCCGGCGATTTGCCCTTTTGAAGGCTTTTTAGAGAGACGTGAAGTTCCTCCAAACTTAATGGGGCCTCCAAAGATTCTTTATCCATCTGTGAGATCCGAGGCAGTTCCAATTTATCTAAATACTGCTTACAAATTGGTTCATCAAAATCTGTTTCGGCTTTATACAGATTTGTGTAAAAACCTTTAAATATGTAATTAATTGCCACAGGGTTCGTAGTGACCTGATCATCCGATGATTTTATTGCGCTAATATATGCCTTAGACTCGCATTCTTTCAACCTAAGGGCCAATAAATGACTAGGTCTCTCTGATTCAAAATAATATTTTTGTCTAGTCCTATGTAAAATAAATTCTGCCTTTGAGTGTGAAAGTAAATCATATTCTTCTTTTAAAGAGGACAGCTGTGTAGCCTGTTGCTCAGTAAAATGTTGTTTTTGTAGGTTTTGTAATGATTGGATTTTATTTTCTAATTGTGTAAACTGGTGAGTTCTCGCTTTGGCAAGAGTAGAAGAGAAAGATATACAGAAACCTCGTATAGTACACTTAGTTGTTTCCCACAGTATTTGAGGATCCACATCAGAGGGCATATTAATTTCAAGAAAGTCCTTAATATATTCTTTTAGAGAGGTAATAAAAGTCTGATTACTTAATAATGATATGTTAAAGCGCCATCTAGGGGACTTGGCTTTGACATCGGAAAGAGGAACACTGCACAACATAGCAGAATGATCAGATAATAAAATTGGTAATATAGATATAGAGGAATTAGATGAAATTAAAGATGGGCTGAGAAATATGTAGTCTATCCTAGAGAAAGTCTTGTCTATTAGAAAAAAAAGTGAAGTCCTTAGCTTTAGTGTTCTGAATTCTCCATAAATCGATTAAGTTGAGCTCAGTGATAAATTTATTCAATAATTTAGAGGATGGATTGGCTGTTGTATCAGATTGAGACTTATCTAAAGCAGGATTTATGACAGCATTAAAATCACCACCCACCACTAGAGGGCAATCAATCTCCTCAAGTAAAGTTTTGGAAATCTGTGTAAGGAATGCACTGTCTGTCTCATTCGGACCATAAATAGAGACCAATGCTAACCTATTATTATATATTTTGCATCGGATAAAAACAAATCTACCCTTTTCATCACTACCAAGGTGTTCAATTGTTAAATTTAACTTCCTGTTAACAAGTATAAGCACCCCCTTAGTTTTATTTTGAGCGCAGGAAAAAGCTATTAATTTGTAATACTTATTCTGGAAACGTGCCACGTCAGATTGTTTTAAATGTGTCTCTTGTATTAAGGCACAGGAGATAGATTTACGGTGTAAATATTCTAATACACGGGTTCTTTTAACAGCAGAATTTAAACCATTCACATTCAGTGATAAAATATTTAAAGTATGCATTGAATATTCATAATCCCAAGATTGTACACAATAAATGCAAAAAACAAAAAAAACAAAAAACAGAAGCACTTCCATTCCGTAAATAACCCGTAAACACTGATGTGCATTTTAGATACCAAACCTCCTATATGAAAAATCCCTTTAGAAATAATGTAAAATAGATAAAAGTATAAATGTCTGCTGTAAAAAACAAAAACAACATAAAAATGTGAACAACCGACAACCATAAACATAGAACAACTCAGACCGCACATTACCGAGAACATTGGTCTGACTGAGCAACAAAAAAAACAGTGATAGGTTGTGACCGATCCACCCTAACGCAAGACATGTCTCCCGAAAGGCTCACACAGCAAAAAAAAAAAAATTTTTTAGTAATTAAACCTACTCCCCATTAGTCCCCTCCAAAACAGAAAAATGGAGTGTCAGTCTTACCAGCAAAGAGATCGTTGTACCGGATAAATAAGGACAATATCCCAGTATAAGAGAAGAAAACGCAAACAATAGGTTTAGCAAGCATCCATGGCCATCCTGCTATCATCCCCTTCTGGGCAGCTAGGGCCAAGTCCATCCCGGCCGTCACGCCCCTCCCGTGGAAATGGAGAAACAGCGGCCGCTGCTCCCCCGTCGTCCCCCTGAAGAGCGGCGGCATAGGACTTCTGCTGAGACATGGAACTGATAAAATCCTCCGCTTTCTGAGGGGAATCGAAGCTTCTCTGTTCTCCTTTGTGCCGTAGCTTAATCACCGCTGGATAGATGAGGAAGGGCTGGAGACCAAGTGCAGTCATCTTCTTCAAAACCGGACCAAATGCCTTTCTCCTGATCGCTGTAGCCGGACTAAAGTCAGGGAAAAAACAGCAGTGTGACATTGTTCTGTGCGCACTTCACCGGATACGCCTGCCGAGCACCTTTCAGGATATCTGATCTGTCATGCCATCTCAGTACACGGAAGATGAGAGTGCGCGGCCGATCGGAGCCCCTCCCTCCGTCATACACGCGATGCGCCCGATCAATCTCAATGTCACGGCCCCTCTCCACTTGGAAAGATTAGCTCGGAGGAAACTAGCTGCATCTGGACCTTCCATCCCTTCTGGGAGTCCCACCAGTCTAACATTGTTCCGCCTGCACCTGTCCTCCATATCTGTCATCTTCTCGGTGAGTCGCTCCAGCTGATCCTTTAAGTCCGTGACTGTTCTCTTATCTTCCCGCGCCGCTGCCCGAACAGAATCAACGCGGTCACGTGTCTGCTTCGTCTTGGTAACTATGGCCTCAAACTCCTCTCTTAGCTCTTTAACAGACTTATTGGTCGCTAGTATGTCCTCACGCAGTTCGCGCAATGCTGGAATCAGCACAGAGTCCATCGCATCTCTTACTGCCGAGTTCACAACCGAATTCAAAGTGCTTTGGTGTTCTTTAAATGCTAGTTCAATGCGGCTACCAATAGCACTGTCCAGCTCTTCACTGGAGATGGCTGAATCTCTGAATTTTTTCTTCATTGGCGATTGCTCAATCTCCCTTTTCCGATCTCCTTTGTCTGCCTTAGTACTCATGATGGGTCTAATGCAGAGTGGTTCAAATTTCACTGACAGGATTGCAAAATATTTGGCAAAGTGAGCGGAGCGAAAAACTAAGCCTGCATCACCGTCGAGGGGTCACGTGATCCCCAAATTAGGAGTTTATTGAGACAAAAGTCATAGTTAATGGGTTGTAATGGCAATAATTGGACCTTAAAATAAAGTGTGTCCATTTTTAGTTTAATGTTGGTGTAATGGAAACACAATCTATTTAAGAACTATATGTAAGGAAAAATTCACAACAGACCATTGAAATATTGACAGTTTGATGCACACAATTTAACATTATTTAATTAAACAATAGTTTAGTGGTTTGGAAACCATTCTGGAACATGTGTTCAGACATCTTTTGTGTAGAGCTACTCTCTTACAATAACGATTAAGCATCTTGCATGCCTTAATATTGGATTGACTGGAACAAACCTGGAACTGCTTCAACAATTCTGATGCATAAATGCATAAATGCAATTAATTTCATCCAGTTACACACCTGCCATTGTTTCCTGTCTGTTCGTGAGTGTAGCGCCCCCTCATGAGCTAACAGAGGAGGAGAAGTTGCAGATTCTGCACACGGAGGAGTTCATGGAGTTTTTCGATCACAGCACACGTATCATCGAACGTGCTCTGTCCGAACACGTGGATGTTTTCTTCGACTACAGCGGCCGTGACATGGAGGAGAAGGAGGGGTAACAGTCAGCCCTACTCACCTAAACAAAATCACAAACCAGCTCATGTGCACTGTTTAATGTGAGATACTTGTGTGTGTGTGTGTGTGTGTGACTAGTGAGATGCAGGCTGGGGCCAAACTGTCTCTAAACAGGAAATTTGTTGATGATCGCTGGTCCAAACAGCGAGTGGTGACCTGTCTGGATTGGTCCCCACAGGTACGTGACCTCCTAAACTTAATTTATGTCAAAACTTTAAGTATAAATATTGATTTTCATAAAATATTTGTTTGTTTAATTTTATTTTTATTTTTTAAACATTTGAAGCCTTTATTTTCATTGCATTATAACTAGTGCTGTCAAAATTAGCGCGTTAACGCAAGCGATTAATTTTTTCAGTTTAACGCGTTAAAATTATTTAACGCCGTTAACGCAGGGGCGGGGCCTAGGGTTGGCCACCCCACTCATAACTGCTAATTCTGTCTCTTTTTTCTTGACAAGAAGTGCATTTATTCAGTCGCAGAATGTCTTTACGACCAAATCAAACAGGAGACGTTACAGCCGTGCGTCACGATCTTCCACTTCACTTCAGTGGCAGGCTGACAAACGAGCGCGGAAACGGTCCTGTGCTCGTAGCGCGTGCTCTTGCACACACAAATGTGCCAGCGCGTGCTGTAGCCTTTATCATTTCATATCAAAGCGCGAAATAAACTACTAGCATGCAATGTCGTGGTCAGTTAAGACATGAAGTTACCAAAAAGGCGATTAAAGCTGCCATAAAACTGTGCATGCATGTAATATGTTATATGAGTCACATTTAAGAACATGTCTCTGAAATGGTTTTCAAAAGTGTCCTGGAGCATCCTAGCACTGTCTCCCTCATCTAACACACCCGATTTAACTCGTAAGCTCATTAGTACAGAATACAGATTGAAGTGGGTCAGAAAAGGTAAAGAGAGTTGAGGGGAAATACAATGTGTGTCAGATCTGCGTCACGTTCGGCAGCAACAGCTCTTAAATAAATAGAATCCAAAATAACATAACTCAGCTTCTGTGATGTCTGTTAATCAAAGAAAAAAAGAAGGAAATCAATAACGTTTATAGCTTCAAGGATTCATCTGTATTTAGTTTAGAATTTAGTGTTTGATAACTTCATTCAATTTCTGTATATTTCTGCTGAGGGGCACATGTAATATGACATTTATTTTAATGGGTCTATGTGAAGATTGTTTTAAGTTCACTTAAATTATAAGTTATTTTTAAAGTCTAATAAATGTTAAAATTGATAGCTCTTAATTATAATGTAAAGTTGAATGGCTATAGTCAATGGTTAAATATTAGGGGGAAACATTTTTATAGGGAAATCAGTATTAATTGGTATCAGTGATACTGGTCTTCAGTCATCCTACTGGCCCTCAAGTCAGATGACATTAAACAAATATTAAAAATATACTGTCTTTATGTTGTTTGTACATTAATTTGAAGATTGAATGTGAAATTATTGCAAAATAAAAGTATATTTAAAAACTTTAATGTTAGGTATTATATTATATAATTATAACATATACAATACCATTCAAATCTGGGGCCAGTAAGATTTTTTTTTAAAGAAATTAGTCTTTTGAGCAATGTCACATTAAATTAGTCAAAAGTATATAGTTTTATCAAATAGATAACACCTATTTTAAATGGTAATCATATTTCACAATATTACTGTTTTTATTGTATTTTTGATCAAATAAATTCAGCCTTGGTCATAAGAGACATCTTTAAAAAACATGTAAAAATCTAACTGACACAAAACTTTTAAATGGTACTGTATAATATTTAACAATGATGTAGCATGTGAAATTAGGCTGAAATTGAATTATATTTTTTATTAATAGGTTAGTTTTACAATTTATCAAAACTGCTCCTACTGTTGGAAAAAACTGCTCCTACCGTTTCACATGAAAACGTGAAAAATTATTGGATATAATGTTTTGGATATATTGTTTATTTAAATAATGGATATAATATGTATTTTAGTAATGGATATATTTTATAATAGGGTCCAGTTAAATGTTTGAACATACCTGATTTGGACATGATTGACACCCTCTTCAGATGTAGTTTAAGGAGATAAAAATCAGAACACTTCAATTTTATAATTCGACAACTACACACATTTATTTATCATTTGATGTTCATGGTGGTTGCTCATGACCCTGTTCACGTTTTACTTCAAATTACCTTCACTAGATTTCAAAACTACCCTCTTTTTTTTTTTACCCATGATATTCTTGAACATCTGCTTGTTGATGATAGTAATAGTAAATGTGAAATAAATAATAAGAGAAATTTGTTGAATGTTGAGGATCCTCTAAAAACAAGCAAATGCTGTTTAAGCCACCAAATTTGAATATGATGATATTTTACATTGGCTGTATGTTTAGAAGTGTTTTTCAAAGTTGATTTATTTCGCTGTATCAAACAGAAGCTCAAACATATGATGTCTTGAAGTCGCTGTGTGTAGTTTGATGTAATAGATCTAGAGTATACACCCTCTCAAATGCACTGCACCTCATGTGTGTCCACAGCACAAACCGAGAGAGAGCACAAAACACACACTGAAACAATGCTGTCAATGTGAGTTTACATGAGAAATCTCCTGGCGTCATGCATTTACTCAAGCAATTAGTGGCTAAATACCACAAATGAAACTAAAAAATGTCTTAATTTATAAGATTGAATTAAAACACTGCACAGCTGTAATGACATGCTATGTTACTCCTCAGATTTTTGGAAAAACTAGCTTTCTTTCTGGAAAGGCTATTCTTTTTCACCAATAATGTAATCATTTACTCACCAACATATGACTTACAGTGCCGTGAAAAGTTTTTTTCCCCCCTTCCTGTTTTTTAATTTTTTTTGCATATTTATCACACTTAAAAGATTCAGATCATCAAACAAATTTTAATATTACACAAAAATAACCTGAGTAAATAAAAAATGCAGTTTTGAAATAATTTCATTTATTATGGGAAAAAAGCTGTCCAAACCTGCCTTGCCCTACGTGAAAAATGAATTGCCCCCTCATGTTAAATCATGAAAGAACTGTGATTATTAACCACATTATTTTAGAAAGCTGAGTTAAACTATTACTTTTTTGAGTCATATAGGTTTAGAACAATGTAAGGGTAAATTATGAGTAAATGATTTCTTCTTTTGGGGTACAATTGTTTTATGTAGCATTTAGTTTGCATTTTGAATTATTAATATTAAAAAATATATTTTGTCCCAGTGACAGTTTTTTAAAGCCTTTTTTCCATGCATGTTTGTAACAGGTAGTCCAAAGAATTAATGAATACATACATACATACAAGTGGATGCTTGTCGGCCAGAAAAAGCTGTATACCAGACTTGATGCTGGAAGTCAAAAGTTTTTCTTATGTAGTATAAAGTCTAGTTCTTGACCTGTACACATGTGTTTACAGTATCCAGAGTTGCTGGTTGCCTCTTATAACAACAATGAGGAAGCCCCGCATGAGCCTGATGGAGTGGCTTTAGTCTGGAACATGAAATACAAGAAGACCACACCGGAGTATGTCTTCCACTGTCAGGTATACACACACACCTGCCTTCAATCAGCAACGACTGACTTCTCACTCCTCCACGTACACACACCTCCTGAAAGCCATCCCACATAACATGATTGTCATATACAAACACCTACACACCGGCCTGAGATCTCACGGGTGGGCTGCAGCCGGATTTCCTTCCATCCTCTCTTCCTCTCTGTATCTTTCTGTCTCCCTCTCATTCCCCTGCACACTGTGATTTCACTCTACTGGCATTCAAACACACACACACACACACACACACACACATGCTTGTGATACCTTAAAGGAATAGTTCAAAAAGTCTTGTCATCACAAAGCCATGACTTTTTCCTTGCATGGATCACAAAAGAAGAGGTTTTGAAGACTGTTCAAGCTTCTCTTTTCCATACAGTAAAGGCATATAACACTTTCTAATATTCAGTACTGAATACTGCTTAACCCTCCCAGTACATTTAAAATCTGCATACACCTTTTGCATTCCTCGGGTCAGTTTTAACTTAAGCTTATAAAACATTCATAAATTAATCAATTTTCAAACCATGTTAAAATGTTTCATAACTGTGTTATTACCATGTTACTTCTTTATTTGCACAATTTTGTTTATAAAAGAGGAGAGGTTTGTTTAAATTTCACATGCAGGAAAGCTAGTGTGATGCAAGAAAAAAAAAAACACTTTTATCAATATTTTTAGGAACTTTATTTAAATTTTTAATTAAATGGAAATTATAAGAACATAGAAAATGAGAATTTACTGTGTGAACTGTTTGACTTCAGTTGATTTAAAATATAAATGGTCATCAGACTCAGCCCCACAGATTGTAATCCTTCTAGCCATTATGCTGCATTACAAACAGTACAGAAGCAAATTGTAGCATTTCTTTTGGATGTTTTTCACTGATCAGTTGTGTATGTGATGAGTGTTGCTGTATGTTCAGTGTTGGCTGTGTGTTTGGCCTGAGGTGATCTGCTTGGGACGGCCTGAGTAGAACCACATGTGCCACCCTCAGCAACGGATGCACACACACACACACACACACACACACACACACACACACACACACACACACACACACACACACACACACACACACACACACACACACACACACACACACACACACACACGTGGAAAAACTCCAGCAGTATTCACACACACTCAAATGAGGTGTGAAGTTGTTACTTTTTCCATCGTTTTGCTGAGTGTGTTGGGGCTGGTTAACTCTTCTTTGAGAAAAGTGTGAGTTCAGCTTATTCAGTCAATAACAAAATTAAGCATCAGCGTCATTATTTGTTGGTGTAAAAATGTAAACTCCCTTTACATTCAATTGGTGTTTTGAGGTGTCATGGTGGAATTTGAGGTCACATCAAACAGATACAAGCTGCATGTATACTTGATGCACCTCAGAGGCTTTTATAATGTAGCTTTGCTCACAAACTAATTTTAAAAACAAGAAGGTACAGGACTTGCTGAGAAAATATCAGCTGAACCGCTGAGAAGCAGCAGTGAGAAGTAACTTGACAAACTTTACTTACCTCTCCCCCATTTATACATTCATTTTCAAATAGTAGAAAATAGATGAGCTGAGCAAAAATCCTTTTAATAAAGCCATCAAAGATTTATATTCTATACAGTATATTATTTGGCCATTTTTTTCTGTGTGCAATACTTTAAGGGTTAATTCACCTAAAAATTAAAACTCTGTTATCATTTGCTAAACTTCACATCATTCCATCCAAACTCATAAGACTTTAATTTAAAGTTCACGTTTTTCAAGTTTAAGTTGCTTTATTGGCATGACATTTGTGTATTTTTTATTATTTTATTTATATATTATTTTTTTATTATCATTTATTTTGTGTATTATTTGTGCATTTGTAACACAAATTAAGCGATTTTTAATATAAACTGACAGATTTCTGTTCCTCCAATGAAAGTCCATTCCACCAAAACGTTCATACTTCAAAAAGTTTATTGTAAGAGATTGTAAAAGAAAGGTCTTTATGCTAAAGCTCAAATTAACTTGCTTGATGCGCAAGAGTTTTGTTTTCACATGGATTGTAACATTATATGTGGTAGTTTCAGTTTTGATTATACAGGTGAAGCTGCTAAACCTGACTTCCTGTGGATTTGTCCAGTAGGATTGAAGGAATGTGTAATTATCTCTGTCTCTCTCGCTCCTCTAGTCTGCTGTCATGTCTGCAGCATTTGCAAAGTTTCATCCTAACCTGGTTGTCGGTGGCACTTACTCAGGACAGATCGTCCTGTGGGACAACAGAAGTAACAGACGCACTCCTGTCCAGAGGACGCCTCTCTCTGCTGCGGCCCACACGGTACGTAACGTTCACACACCATACTGGAAATGAGGCGAAGCAGTAGGTGCAGTCCAAGAACCTTGAGATATTATTATTATGGTGCTATTGCATATTTTTCCGATTTGTTTTATTATTTTTACCCTTAACCTTACATTGCTGTTTCTCTATGCAGCACCCAGTGTACTGTGTTAATGTGGTTGGCACACAAAACGCTCATAACCTCATCAGCATCTCCACTGATGGAAAGATGTGCTCCTGGAGTCTGGACATGCTGTCTCAACCACAGGTACCCACAATGCCCTTCAAATATACCATCATAGTTTCAGAGTTTGAATATCACACTCAAAGAAAGCGACTTGCTTACTCAACCAGTAAAAATAGTGAATGTTGTGTACAAATCTTGCTGACATGAATTAGTTGGCATCAGAAGTGCTATAAAAGGCCCACTGAGGAGCACAACCTCTTCCATGCTGCTCAGCCTTGAGTTTCCAAAAACATTTGCCAAACCGCAGTGTCAGATGTTAATGATTGGTAAAGCGCTGGCTGAATTTAAATTGCGCATTTCTAGAAGAGAAGAGGCTGTTGGCAGTGGTGTTATTGGTGTTTGTGTGTGTGTGTGTGTGTCAACAGGACAGTATGGAGCTGGTGTTTAAGCAGTCTAAATCAGTTGCGGTCACCTCCATGTCCTTCCCTCTGGGTGACGTTAATAACTTTGTGGTGGGAAGTGAGGATGGATCAGTCTACACAGCCTGTCGTCATGGCAGGTAATACACACACAACACACTTACAATGTTATTGAAAAAATTGCAATAATTACTATATATTCATTAATTAAAATAGTAAAGCTAGATGTGTATGTAACACATTCAGTGTATTAGTACTAATACAAAAATCTTACCAGTTTAATTTATGTATGATTGACAAAATGCTTTACCTTAAGTTATTAGTTTGTTAAAACTGTAATCCAAAAAAAGTTGTATAAATAGTGTTTATTATACAATATAAAAAAATAATAATAATTATACTTGATATTTTACATATTTGTAGAAAATGTATATATTTATCTTTTTTATATTATTTTATTTATTAATATATAGTAATTCTGTATATGTACACTACCATTCAGTAGTTTGGGGTTAGTAAGATTTATTGTAAGACATAATTTAGTTCCTTTAGGATTCATTAAATAGATCAAAATTGACAGTAAAAAACATTTGTAATGTTACTACTGAAAATTCTGTTTTGCCATCAAAGGAATAAATTACTTTTTAAAAGAAAACAGTTACTGTTTTTACAGTTTTTTTTTTTTTTTTAAATAAATGCAGCCTTGTTGAGCATAAGAGACTTAATTTTGCAGACCCCAAACGTTTGAATACTAGTGTTGATGTTTGTTTAATTGTAAATAAACAGTTCTGTATAAGGAAATTAATATTGAATTTCTGTTAATAGTAAATTTATGGTGTCTACTGTGACCGTAGAGCTTTACTGAAGCAGAAATCATATTGGATTTCATTCTCTCAAAACTTTGGAATGTCCTGAAAGTTCCGACGCAAGTGTTCATATCAAAAATATGAAAAGCAGTTTGTTTTTATGAATGGGATATAGTCAATGTGTTTGTGTGTGCTGTAATGAGCTGAGAGAGTGAATGTTTCCTCTTCATTGGTGATGCTGTGATTATCTGATCCTCTACACACACACTCAGCATCTCTCACACGGCTGTTTACCTCTCACAGTAATGAGCTCACACACACTCAGCGGTGTGTGTTAGTTGATGTGAAGTGTTAACTGACTGATGAAAACATGCTGAGATGCTGATCATTAAACCTCTGCCATTCTCTCTGTGTGTGTGTGTGAGCAGTCGGGCAGGTATCAGTGAGATGTTTGAGGGGCATCATGGTCCAATCACAGGCATTCACTGTCACACAGTGGCAGGACCCATAGATTTCTCTCATCTCTTCCTGACCGCCTCATTTGATTGGACCGTTAAACTCTGGAGCACCAAGGTAGCACAGCATTCATAAACACTTATTACATAACACTGTCATTCATGAATCTCTCAGCTGACTGTGCACTGCTCTCTCTGCTGTAGAATAACAAGCCGCTGTACTCATTTGAGGACAACTCAGATTATGTTTATGATGTCATGTGGTCTCCGGTTCATCCCGCTCTCTTCGCCTGTGTGGACGGACTCGGACGCGTCGACCTGTGGAACCTCAACAATGACACAGAGGTGAAACATTATTGAATAAATGATGCACATATTCAGTGACATATTTAGTATTAGCAATAAAGGTCTGAACTCAAAATCAAACTATATGCTACACATAATGTGGACGTATCAGATACTGACTGAACATAGAGATCAGATTTCATCGCTTGCAACATCACAGACACTCAGTCTTTATGGTCAGATGGAGAAAATAAATTTAACCTGTGTGTGTGTGTGTGTGCAGGTGCCCACTGTCAGCATGTCGGTGGACGGCAGTCCTGCTCTGAACAGACTGCGCTGGTCTCAGTCGGGCAGAGAGATCGCCGTGGGTGACTCAGAGGGACAGATCCACATTTACGACGTCGGCGAGGTGAGACAGTAGAGTTTAATTAAAGGGATAGTTCACCCAAAAAGGAAAATTCTGTCATTAATTACTCACCCTCATGTCGTTCCAAACCCGTAAGACCTTCGTTCATCTTCGGAACACAAATTAAGATATTTTTTGATGAAATCCGAGAGCTCTCTGACCCTCCCATAGACAGCAAGGATCCTTACACGATTAAGGTCCAGAAACGTAGCAAGGAGATCGTTAAAATAATCCATGTGACATCAGGGGTTCAACCGTAATTTTGCGAAGCTACGAGATTACTTTTTGTGCACAAACAAAACAAAAATAACGACTTTATTCAACAATCCGTCTCCTCCGCGTCACCCTATAGCACCATTCTGGAGAGTATCCACTGAACGTAAACAGTGTATGCTGTTCTGTTTCAGTTGCGCCACGTGGATACGTTTATGCTTTGATCTGAACGTAAACAACGTATCCGTGTACATACGTTGCATACATTGTTTACATATGTGATACTCTCCAGATTGGCGCTATAGGGTGACGCAGAGGAGACGAATTGTTGAATAAAGTCATTATTTTTGTTTTCTTTGTGCACAAAAAGTATTCTCGTAGCTTCGCAAAATTGAAGTTGAGCCACTGATGTCACATGGACTATTTAACCGATCTCCTTGCTACGTTTCTGTGCGTTGATCGTGTTAGGAACCTTGCTGTCTATGGGAGGGTCAGAGAGCTCTCGGAATTCATCAAAAAATATCTTAATTTGTGTTCCCGAAGATGAATGAAGGTCTTACGGGTTTGGAACTGCATGAGGGTGACAGAATTTTCATTTTTGGGTGAACTAACCCTTTAAGACACATCACAGACACGCTACACCGTAACACCTTTCTCCCTCACTCCTGTTCTGTCTCTGAGACAGTCGTGTAAAAAGCCCACTCCGAGCCTCTAAAGATGACACACACTACAATTATATGTCTGTCAGAGAGGGGCCCTAACAGCACGGCCCTTCAGGGGCCACAGAGGGCCTCTGTCACTCAGCAGATAGAGTAGAAGAACGAGATGGACGATTGTTAGGCAGGGGTCAGTTCACTCTGACAATCTCAGAGTAGTTTGATCATCCGCTGTGTGACCACAACACACACTTTACACCTCTTTACAAAACGCTCCGTATTATGTTTCTCTCTCTGTTCTACCATAGCAAATCGCAGTCCCGCGAAACGACGAATGGACCCGCTTTGTGCGGACGCTGGCGGAGATCCACGAGAACTGCGATGATGCCGAGGAACTGGCCGCTCAGCGCCTCGCCGCTTGATCGTCATCAAACCAGCAGATTTCAGAAAGCTGTTATCACGTCTCTCTTTGGAAATGAAATTATTTCTGTGTGCAAACCTTTGATTCTACCTTTTGTTTGGAGTAAAAATATGAAACATTGACCGTAGGTGCGATTCATAGTGCTAGGCCCATGCCCAGAAGCCTTAACATTTGCATGCAAAAAACAAAACCACAATGAATGTTTCTGTTTCTATCCAGGTATCTCTGAGCGTGCTAAACTCTCAGCTTATTATGCACAGCCAAATATGAAATATTAAACCTTGGATCCCCAAAAATAAAAAAAGGAAACAATAATTTTTGCATAAAGAAAGTGAAGCTGTTTTTTGTATTATTTTTATGACAGTTGAGCACATTTTGATGTAAACCAAAAGGTTTAAAGGAATAAATTTGCTGCCTCAAATTACACAGCTTTAGTATAACAAATTTTGTATTACAGGTTTTTAGTGTAATACTGTAAAATAGAATTGGGGGTGAGGAAATGTGCTTGAGTGCTAGATGTCATAAATAGTAGAAAATATCAATAAAATAGGCTTTATTTTCTTTCACATGTAATTGTTTTCTTTTGATTTTGGGGTGAAATATGTTTTTGAGAGGTTTTGTCAGAATTACCCTAACATCGGTACTATTCTCAATACTAGTGAACCGGCGTATCTTTTTTTTTTACTTGATCACAGACCAAGAGAATTGTAGAGATCTACCTCTTTCAGATCTTGTCAGTGGGTCATATTCAGCATAAAGTATTGAGTTTGGTGAGTCTAGCTGTGGACCAAATGCTGGAATAATTTGTGATTTTTATTTTTTTTCCTGTTAATGATCGATCTTGTTCCTCTTCACCTCAGCAGAGGCACAATCACGTATTTGGGATGCATATCAATATAGCAGGTTCATTTTTAGACTATCTGAACTGTTTAAAGTGTCTGTTTTAGAGATCAAGGTCTTCCTCTTCCAGTGTTCGTTCACACCTGTTTGAAACGCTAATGGTAACTTTTGCAGAACCTCTTTGAATGTCTTTGTATATCTGAATTCGTTTTCTAAGCCAAATCTCTTGTGATTTACCTCCAGTCAGTTTGAAGTCATCCTGTAGTCTTTCCTGTAGTATTTTGCAAGGAGAAAGTAGGTTTGCGAAGATTTCAAAATGTTGCTTCCAGCTGTTTCCAACAGTATTCCTCATGTTTACTGGAATGTCCAATAAATTCTGCATTTGAAATGTAACAATGGAAATGTATTTCAATAAATGACAATACAATTATCAAATGCATTTAAACCAAATATCCTAAGTCTGTTAATGTTGTTGTTGTTTTTTTCATATTAAATAAAACATTTGTATTTCCTGTTAGATCCCAGGTTCCTATAATCAGGCATACTCTTTAAAAAATATTTTAATACTTTTAAGCCTTAATACTTTGGCCATTGCTTGACAATTCCACAGATTTACTATCAACTTGGTTAGTAAATTATTAATAGTAGATATATCAGTAGAGTGTAGATTAGTAGTATATTGTACTACTTTTTATATTGTACTTTTTTTTTAAGTATTCAAATATTGCATTATATCATTATTATTTGATGTGTCATGTTATTTAAAAGCAGTAAAACCAGTGGTGGGATTCTACTTGCAAGATTGAAAAAATATGACAATGACACAGAAGCCATAAAAATATGTAGTAATGTTTATGGAAGCCACAGTGTAATAAACCTTCAAGAGGAGAGAATAAACATGTTGTGGAAATACACTAACACTACTGTTCAAAAGTTATTAATTAATATTTTTATTCACCAAGGACAGAGTAAGTGGTGATAAATGATTTTTGAGCAGCAAATCTGCACAATATTAAGATGATTTCAGAAGGATCATGTGACTGGAGTAATGCATCACAGGTAAAAAAAATTTTTTTTTTTTTAAATGTATTCAGATAGAAAACAATTGTTGTATTGGAATATAACAATTGGAATATTTCACAATATTGCTGTTTTTACTGTATTTCTCATCAAATAAATGCAGGACTGATGAGCATAGACTGCATTAACCTGTGGAAGGACTGACTCTGAGGCAAAACATCTGATAACATACAATAATATATATATATATATATATATATGAAGAGTTCATTTGAAAAAAACGATAACTCCATTATTATTATTTTTCTTCAGAAATCACGTTTTTTTTATTGCGCATTCCAAGTAATATCAATTAAACTGCAGTTGGGTTGTTTTGATTAAGTAATAATAACTAAACAAATACAGGCAATTTACTAAATTAAAGTTCATTGAAAGTATGTTTTTTTTTTACATATTAAAAGTTTGTTTTATAGCAAAAGCAGATAACCAACAGTCGTTTTTTTTTTGGCAAAAGCAGATAACTCCACATTTCATGTTTTAGAGTTAAAAAAACACTTGTTTAATCTTTGTAATCTCCTCAGATGACAATGTAGATGCCTGACAAACGTTGTTGTTGTTTTCCCTCACCATTGTAACGCGCTGCTTTTTCAAGGTTCCATGAAAACGTTTCAGCTTTTATTTTCCTTTTACACCCTGAAGAAGATATCACAGGTTCATCAAGTTCGTCGAAATTATCCATCCTCGATCACTTTTTAGTCAGCTTTGACCAAACTCCTTTCAGCTAGCACTCTTTTCAAAGTGAAAGTAGCCTTGTCACCTGACCTGAATACAGCGCGCTGATTCGCTAAAATGGACTTATGGGCTTCTGTTCAAAAACAACAAAAGGTGTGTTCGACTTGAAGAGGCGCTGTGCACAATGCTCAGTGTATGACATCAAAGTATCGCGAGAGCGATTCGCAAGTTTAGGATCCGTCGGCTCTCTTATCGCTCTCGCGGTACTTTGATGTCATACACTGTTCATTCTGCGCAGCGCCGCTTCAAGTCGAACACACCTAGGACTCTTGTCAGCTTCTGCAGTAAAACGTGACCTTGCGATGCCTTGAAAGTGGACAATACAGGCAGGCTTTTTTTGACAAAATGTGTTTAGGGTTCAGATCGCGCTATATGTGGAGAATAATGAGCGGCATTTTTTTTTTAAAGTGGCGTTTATCGTTTTTTGCAAATTAACTCTTCATATATCTATCTATCTATATATATAATTATTATTATTTTATTTTTATGTGTAGTGCCTAAAAGAAATTTAGTCTGAATATAGAACAAACTTAAAACGTCCAGCAGAATAAAATATTGGAGGGCTTGTCCTCCAAAGCGAATGCGAAACAATCTCTGCAGAAGTTCACTAGAGTTAAAGCAGACTGTGGAGATGATCTGAAAACACGTGCAGAGTGAAGAAACAAGAGCCGGGGTTACAGTGCGTCCAGCTTTTACTTCACGCTCCTTCAAATGCAATCTCACACACATCTTCCAGACCTCAATTAGAGGAGTCCTACACCTGTGAAACCTCTCATTTTACCATAGTGAGACATCGGCTGTGTGTTTGTTGATCCTCTCCCGTCCGCAGAGCTCTGAAGCAGTCAGTCACACCGGTGTTCGTTGTCCCGCGTGCACGGTTTGATGACATCAGCAGGGGTCACCGGCGAGCGGGAACACCTATAAAACAAATCTATTACAATGCAAAGAAGCTCTATCATAATGCTGCAGAAGAACCTCATCCTGCTATGCATGATTCAAAAAGGGTAAGCATAACACTGACAGCAATTTAAAAAAAGGTGAGCTGCAATCCGAATGTGCTTTTTCATGCGTTCATGTTTAGATATTGTCTGGAATGGAATATCTATGAGACATTATCTAACACAATATTTATAGTTGTATGTAGCCATATGAAGGTCATTCTCAGGTGCATACTTGTTGCTGATATTATTACACTATACTGAACTGACTGAGACACATTTGATGCACTTGATTACAGCTGCTGAAGATTCAGCGTTGTCATCACAGAATAAATTACATTTTAAAATATATTTTAGATTATAGATTTAGAGTATATTTTTGGATTTCTTTAGATGTAGATTTAGTTAATCCACTTGTTAGGAACCATCTTTTTCATGGCAAGTAAAAGCTTTTAAAAAAAGAACAAGGGGTCATTACATATGCATTTAAATATTGTAAAATAAAATGTGAAAATATCTTAACCACAGACCTAATTTCTGGCATTTAACCACCCATTGACTTCAGGAACAATGGACCCAGAAGTGTTAAAATGTTAACTCGTCTCTGGGTTTTGGACATCAAACATGTGCCATCCCTTCAGCACTCTATTATAATGTATGATTTAATTATAACAAGGCATACAAACTGAGTGATAACCTACCACTTCAAGTTAATCAGCTATATATTCAAAATGTAAGCATATAAATTCCATTTTACTGTGACATGGATGAAATAATGTTGCACTAGCAACAAATAATATTGGTATTTGATTCTTTGTTAGGCTGAATCCTTGTTTTTACTATTGGTGGTAATAGTTTAAGATGTGTCCACTGAAAAACCCATATAGATTGAGCACTAATCTGAATATTGAGAGAATGTGTCCCCTTATTGTGGTGCCACATTGTCTATCGTGGTATAGGGAATTTTATGTAGTGTTGTATGATAAATGATTTTTGTACTGTTGAGTTACCAAAAATCTGGCCTCTGAAGCAAAACAAACTGAGATCCACTGTATAATGTAACCTTTTTAAAATGCTGAATGTTTGTTTAAAACATTCCTTATTCAAAGACTGAGTATTTTTCCACTCTAGTCCAAAAAGAGGGACTACTGTACTGCTGATACACACACCTGTTGAAATCAACTCAGTGTCTGTCTTTAGTCTCACACAGGGAAACTCCAGACTTGCTTTGGAAATCCCTTTAATGATCTTTGTCCAGAAGTTCCCATATGTTTTCAGTTCTCCTGAATTCTTTTTTATGAACACATTAATTCCCGAAACCTCAAGTCTGCTCATCTGCGAATGCTAATGCAAGCCAGCCCTCTGATTCACATGAAGACAACACCCAAAACAGACAGCAGAGCCGTGGCGCTGATCTAGAATCAGTCCGCTCCTTCTGAACTGTTTTTAAAGCATTGTGTTTCATACGGCACAGCTGATCCAGGAACAGCACAGAGAGGCTTTATGAGGGTGATTGTAGGAGGGCGGTGGAATAAGCCTGTGGTTAGACTCAAAATGAAGCCAAACCACGGCAGTATAAGTCAAGCAGAGAGAGAAAGAGCACTGGCCACAAACACATACATGCACACACTGAAAAACATACGGACAGAATAACACTGATACCCACAAACACACACACACACACAACTCTACTTCCCTTACTAAACCACAGACTCACATACAAGCATCACGATGTGGAACCAGGGGCACATATTTTAACTTTGAGAGGATTTTAACAAAGACATTTCTTTACAATATACACAAGTGAAAAAGAAGTGTGCTTAATTGTATTGATGCGCACTTGTAGTGTACTTCAAATTTTAATATTAAGTATATATTTAAAAAAGCTGTTATAAAAGATAATATAATATTAATGAAATAAAAGTTTACTTAAAGAGAGTACACTTTCATTACTATGTTTAACACACAAGTGCACTTTAAAATAATTAAAATAAAAAAATTTAAAGTACATTTTAAATTATTGTTTTATTTATCTTTTGTTGTTTTAAAGAAGTAAACTTATTTTGATGTGTTGACTAACATACTAAAGCACATGTAAAATACCTGAATCTAATTTTAACTGTAATGTGTTATTTGATAAAACATTTAATGATAATATATTTTAAATGCATCATTACAAATGTGTAATTACAAATATATTTCAATACATGGCATACGAGTTTCAATGGAAATCAAATTATAGTATATTTTAGGTTACCATAAGTGCTTGTCAGTACATTCTGCAGTACACTTTTTTTTTGGAAAGGAAATAGAAGTAATTATGAAATTACATATAAAGATGTACTTAAGTCCTACTTAAGTGAGTCAAAAGCACTAAAGTTCAGCTAACTATGAATCATAATACACAGTAACATGCAATTAAGTGCCCAAAAACATTACAGTCACTTCATACTTCAGTATTTTATTTTAATTATATTATATTTCGTAAATATGTTCATATTTCATAATAAGTACTCTTTTATTTTTTTGTTTGTTTCCCAAAGATATATGCTCCCATCCTCTATGGAATCTACAACCCATATTCAAAAAAATAAAAAACATTATATTTGGAATATCATTCAAAAATTGGCTAGCAACCACTGAATGCTATAGTATGTAACCGCATAGCAACACACTATTGACCTGTTTTGCATGGACAAGCAATAGATTTCAAAAATCTTGAAATAAATTATTTACAAATGTGGCTCACTCAAGAACATGTGTCTGTTTTGCACTGTTTTGAACTATGAATCATGGCAATAACAAATAAACATTCCTCAATTCATTCAAAGGCATCTGCACTTTCTTTAGATATTTATAGATGCACTGTAACTCATCAGATTGTTTTCTTTGTGATAACTGAGCAAAAAAAAACATATTCAGGGTCTTTTAAGGACTGAATTTGCAGGGTTGTATGGGGTTGTTTGGGGTAATCGGATAGGAGGGGGCGTTTGAGGCAGACAGTTTGGCCCCTAATTTTTGTCACATCAGGATTGTGCACCCCAGTAAGTGTTTCTAAATCAGCTACATAAACCCTAAAACAAAGGTCTCTTTAAGGCGTGATGTCACTGTGTCAGAGTGACAGAGCAGGCGGAACAAGCGTCCATTCAGAGCAGAAACACAAAGGTCAGTCCAGATCAGGGTCGGTGTGAGACGGAGTCTGGCGGGTCCTGACCTCCAGCACCGCACTCTTTTCTCTTCACGTCTTCCCCTTCAGGGCCTCTCCTCACTGGGCCTGTGAGCCCAGCTCGCCCCTCCTGTCCCCAGAGAGAGCATCCCCTCCAAGTCCCGCCTGGGGCGGCGTGGCCCCTGACTCGGGAGCATCTATCACTGCTCCGGGACCCTAATCAGGGCCAAAGAGGGGCGGACGTGACACCCGGGGTCGAGTCCTACTCTGTAAACATCCGAACGGTTTCCTTAAAAAGGCTGTAAGACTGTCCGTTAGGATCCGAGAGGGATATCCGCTACTCTAAAAAAAGATCCTATCCGTCATTTGATTCATTAATTACTCCTCTTATCTACCCCAGTGATCTATCAATAGCTCTAATTAGTCTGTTAGCGTAACTGTGGTGGAGGGCTACAGCACGTGGCGGGGCAACAAAATTTGGACTAATGCTGCCTTTTTAACAGTTTTTAGCTTTTGGTATTTTAGTATCATTAATAAGCCCATTATATGGCCCAATCACAGCAATGCTGATATAAAGCAATATCACCCAGCTACGAGTGTGATCTTGCTCTTATATACAGTGCTCTCCACTAATATTGGCACCCTTGGTAAATATGATGTGAAAATAAATCTGCATTGTTTATCCTTTTTATCTTTCATATATAACCTATATAAAACAATTGAAAGTAAAATATAAATAAATGCTTTCACTATTTCATGTTGGCCATTATTGGCACCCAATTATTGCAATGTCCTTTTCCCAGGGTAACAGCTCTGAATAATGCCTGAAGAGTTTGGAGAACACCTGATAAGAGATCAGAGACCATTTCTTCATACAGAATGATCCTTCAGATTCACAGCTCCATGACGGTGCTTCTTCTCTTCAGTTCACCTCACTAATTTTCTGTAGGGTTCAGGTCAGAGGACAGAGACAGCAATGGTTTCATTTTGTGCTCAGTGACCCATATTTTGATGTCCTGGTGGAAGATCCAAACACGGCCCATTATAAGATTTCTAACAGAGGCAGTCAGATTTTGATTTTTTATCTGTTGGTATTTGATAGAATCCATGATGCCATGCATCTGAACAAGATGTTCAGGACCTCTGGCAGAATGCAGTATATTTAACCGTGGACATGGGGTAGTTTGTAGGTGGGTTTGCTGATAAAAAGCTAATTTTTTAGTTTCATCTGACCACAGAAGCCAGTGCCATTTGAAGTTCCAGTCGTGTCTGACAACTGAATTTGCCAATTTTTCTTGAAACCCTCCCGAACAACATTGGTGATGTAGGGGATGTCTGATCAACTAATCTCTGCAAAGCTGTGATCCTTGGAGAGTCTTTGGCCAGAGGACGATATAGACACACGTTAGGCAGATTTTTATCTTTAGTTGATTGAATGATGGTTGGGGATTTTCAATGAACTGAGTGATGCTCAACAATCTTGTTCTTCATGTACCCAGATCATGGTGGACTTTCATGCTAGTTGGTGTGCTATGTAAATATGAATGGGAATATACTTCAGAAATTTGAAGGGGTGCCAATAATTGTGGCCAACATTCATTGAAAAACATTTATTTCATCATGAGATGTTTTACTTCACAAAAGGATAAACTGCAGATAACAGCTGCATATTTATGCCAATATTAAGGGCACTCTCTCGGATTTGATGATAATGTACATGACAATGTTAATGTATTTGGTCTTGGCGGAATAGATGAACTCTTTAGCACCTACACCACAAATGTTGTGAGAGAGTCATGCTAAATCCATACTATCCATCCTGAATTCTATTTGAAACTAGAATTAGAGTGTTATATTATAGAATGTTTAGATGAGTATCCCACATGTACCCAGATGGTCTACTATTTATGGTAGAAATTTGAAGCGTAGACTCTAATGCACATTCTAACGGCGAATATTAATCATAACCCATTGAACTTTGGAGGAAGATTTGGCTCAGAACTACAAACATGAATAAAATCTACAAACATGGTGGAGAGATTTAGATAAAGGGATTTGAGTGATTAATAATCAATATCTAACCTGATTAAAAAAAATTAAGATTGTAAACTTATAAAGATACTAACTTTTAAATATTAGAAACATGAAGAAAGTATTATGCATGAAAAAAACACAACTGACAGATCAGTGTGCTACTTCTTTTCTCTCCAATACTGCTAGAGGAGTTGTCGAGCAGAGTAAATTAACTGAACTGAAATGATATGAGGACGTTAACTGTGACACAATGATTGGCAGGCCAGTTTATGGTGACAGGTAGCACACAGCTTTGCGATAAGATGCAATTATGGAGTGGTATGCCCCATAACTTTTCTGCTATAGACTCCAAAGTATTTTCATGTCTATAGAACTCTATAATACAGTTAAATACAGTTCGAAATGTACAAATGTTAACATTAACAAACGTTTTTGTTACTTGAAATAAATTACTAAAAACAATAAATTACCTTAATTAAAAAAAAAAAGACTAAACTTACTGTATTTCATATAACTGCCAATGCAACATTTCTCATTTTTATTTTATTATCTTGATGTACTAAATACGTATATGCTATATGCAGTGTAAAATATAAAACTAAAATTGAAATAAAAATTATAGAAATATTTAAAAAACAAAAACTAATAAAAATGACAAAAACACACAACAAAATGACTAAACTTTAACTACATATTAAATGAAAATAGAAAAATAGTAACTCATTCAAAATATGTGTAAAAAAAAAACTTTATATGCTATAATTATGTGCTGAATATTTAGAGTTTAGGTTATTTAGGTTTTTGTTCAAATCACTAACCCTTAGCAGGGTCAATATTAATAGTGATTAAAAATGACTGGACATTTATACTGTATTCAGCAGAAGCATGTTTAATGGTCTTGAGCATGTGTGTTGGCGGTTTCTACATGCCATAACAGTGAAGTTCGCAGGTATACACACTGCTGTCAAACTCAATAGAGTCACACTGCAGTCAGTCAGCCGCGGTCCTGCATGGCATCTTGCCCCAATTATGGCCTGACAGAGGTCAGCGCCCCGCAGACCTGACCCTCCTCTCTCTGACACACCTACCAGCCTACATGAGCACAATTATAGCATCTGATAAAAATAGTCTGGAGTTATGCAACAATCTTCAAAACTGCTGTGAATCAGAAGGTGCCGGTCAAATGTGAGCTTGTCCATAAACAGCTTTTATTAAGTGACCAAAACAAGTAGTGTTTGACTGAGTGTTTGTCAATAGCTGGTGGCCCTAACAATATTTAGAGAGCAGGATGGCTGACATAACACCAAAATATTAGCCAATAATTACTGTATAAGAAATGGGACAAACACAACATTGTGGAAATTAACTAATAGAATTTGATGAATAGAATTTGAGTTAGAACAACAAGCGAATGTGTCATTTAACACATTAGAATCAATTGAAACTTATAGCAGAGCTATTCAGCTTTCACACACAGAAAAATTTATTTCAACTTTTCTGGGGGAAAAAGGCGAAAATGTGTGTGATGCTGCTTTTGCAAAACCTGCTGCTTGATGTTAGGGTATTGTGGGTGATTGCCATGGCTATCGAGTTGCTATGATGCTCTGAGTATTTTTACCATGTTGCTATGCTGTTGCTAGGGCATTATTAAGTGGTTGATTACTGCACCAATTGAAAACAGCCCACCACAATGCTGAGGGTTCTGGGTGATTTTTCTGGTTTCTAGATATTGAGTCCTTACTTTAATGTCTATCTTTGTCTGTTTTATTGTCCACTAGGTAAAAATGACCATGACATGAAGATTAATAAGGGTCAGAAAAAAACACTAATAAGTCACACTTTAACAAAACTAGTAAATAGACACTTCTGGCAGTAGTGAGATAGTGGCAGTAGTTTCTAAGTGTGAATTTATCTCAAAAATTATTCTGCAAGAATAAACCACTGGTCACCTCATCTGAGGCAATTACACTCCCGCTGCAATAACTTAAAGCAGGATGTGACATGATTTTTTTTTTCTAAATAATTTTTCTAAATTCTAAATTAAACCCTTTTAGAGTGAGAAAATCAGAGGTCTAGATGTATATGTGTATGTGTGTGTTTCCAAAGTGAAGTGAAATTGGGTAATAGGCATGAGTTTGATGGACTACTTAGGATGCAAAAGCACTATAAAAGAACCAAGAATGTGGTCCGTGAGCACTATATACCAAGTCTCTGGAAGCCATACAACACCTTTGTGTAAAAACACAGTGAAAGTATTAACTGTATTAATTTTTAGGTAAAAATATTTTAATAATCTTAAGAAACCCACTATTTTTCCACTATTAAGAAGCGTTTGTGGAATGGAAAGCTTTCCATGGATGTTAAATGTTCTTCATGGAACCATCAATGCCAATAAAGAACCTTTGTTTTTAAGAGTATATAGTCAAATGGGCCATTTTTATGAAAAATGTATGGTTTTCAAAGCTTGAAAGTCTTCAAAATGTCAATTTTTGTGTCTCTTCTAAAATAATATTTTAAATGAAGGATTGTATTTGCTTAACTGAGTTGGTGGAAGTGCTGACCCCCATCTAATAATGAAAAGCAAGACCATAATTCAAACAGAGAGAGAGAGAGAGAGAGAGAGAGAGAGAGATGTTTAATCAGAGCATGGTGTGATGGATGGACTGTGAGAGAGAGAACAGAATGTAAAGAGAACAGCACTAAGGAAGAGAGTACAAAATGCCAGATGCAGTGGCAGCAGTAGATGGCAGTATTGATCTCCTTCATCATGTTTCTAAAACCGGTTCTCTCTCTCTCTCTCTCTCTCTCTCTCTCTGTCTCTCTCTCTCTCTGTGTGTGTGTGTGTGTGTGTGTGTGTGTGTGTGTGTGTGTGTGTGTGTGTGTGTGTGTGTGTGATTAGCAGAGAGTAAGGAGGCACTCTCTCTGGTTTATCTCTGTGCTGTTGACATCTTAAGAGAAAAGAGTAACACTAACCACTGGCCCATAATCCCCTGGGAGGCAGACTGCTTTCTAAAACACAGGTCTGTCTTTTAGCGGCGTGTGTGCAATGCTGCGAGAACATCACACTCTGTGGCTGGTGCACAATCTTAAGATTTGTAAAATAACTTATAATTTGTAAAATAACACAAATTCTCTGTGGTCCCTCTTATTGTCTGCAAATCAGCAAGTACCATATGAATCACAGAACTGACTAGGATTCTCAGAATCAAACTCTTTGTGTGCGTAATCTCAGCTGACTCCATAAATGGATTGTTTACACAGTTTCACCTAAGCTCTAAATGTATCAGTCTTTCAGCCCAATCTCTATCAGTAAACTATAACAAAACTATTTGACCGATGGCTGAAATACAAAAATCCTGTGTTTACAGAAAAACAGAAATACTGTGTTTGTCTCTCAAGTATTGGTCTCTCAAATGACAGTGACAGAGATGACATAATGCTGGAAGTAACAGATCGTAAACAAACAAACCTGGGGACAGTTGCATGAGTTATGCAACTGTTAAGTGGTTGTTAACAAGTGGTTAACTGCTTTTCAGATCAGACCATTTTACATTTTTATGTAACTGACTTCAAAAAGTTTGGACTAATCTTTCCGAAAAATATAGATGATTAAATTTTAAGACTACTCTAAGCAGTTAATGCAATCAGCCACTGATCTATCACATGGTACCAGAGCTGTCATGGGACTTTCCTACTGTACAAAAAAAAATATGTATAGTAGATTGTCTGTTAAAGTGATTTGAACAAGTGGCTTAAATATAATGAACAGTAACAGAGCTTAGAGTATTGTAACTGATAGTAACAGAGCTAAAAGAAACAGACTATTACTATCAGAGGTAACATTAACTAACCTGAATATAACAGACATGATAGTAACAAAGCTGATTTTAACAGAGCTGACAGTAACAGCTGATCGTAAAAGGGCTGACAGTAACTTACCTTATCTAACTGAGTTCATAGTAACAGATATGATAGTAACAGACATTACAGATATATAGTAAAAAGGAGATAACTGAATTTATTATAATAGAAATGAGAATAACAGAACTGATGTTAAAAGATCTTTTAGCAACTAAGCTGATAGTAGCAGAACAGACAGTAACAAAGTATTATAACAGATAGTAACAGAGTAACTATCTCAGAGTAACAGTAACAAACTTGGATATAAAAGATATTAAGAGCAGACAGTAACAGTTGATAGTATAAAACTGTAAAAGATACAGTAGAATATGATAGTAACAGAGCTAATAGCCACAGAGCTAGCAGTAACAAAGTTGATAATAATAGAGCTGATCTAAATATAACAAGCAGTAGAGTAACCAAGCTGATTTTAACCAATGTGACTGTAACAGAACTAACTATAACTGATAGTAAAAGAACTGACAGTCACAACGCTGACAGCAACATCGCTGATAGTAAGTGACAGTAACAAACTGTAACAAATTGAGCTGATTGTAACAAAACTGATAGTAACAGGAATAGTTTAATTGATTGTAACAGGACTGACAGTAACAAACCAGAAAATAACAAATCTCTTAGTAACAGAGTTGATAGATCATATTTGGGAAGATTTGGAAATGTAATACATTACAGATTACAAGTTACCCTATTTAAAAAGTAATAAGTAGTGCAACTATGTCAATTAATTTATTAAAGTAATGTAACTGATTACATTTGATTACTTTCTTATAAATTCTCTAAATTTCTAACAAATGTTTTCAAATGTTAATCATTTAGAAACATTTAAAGCAGGCAGGGTTAACCTTACAGTAGTACTCGACACTGATTACTGTCATACTTTCAAAATCACTTGAATTTAGATGATAAAAAAAATATTTTAAAACAGCCACCACAAAATCAGACTTTAGCACCTCTTTTTACTTTAAGATTTATCTGATTTTTGATTTTTACATTTCCAGCACTGTAATGCATTTTTATTAATAGCCATGGTGGCAACGCTCAGACAGGTTGTAGCCTAGATGAAATTAGAATTTAATTAATCAATTATGTAATGCTGTTACAGATAGCTAGTTACTCCCCAACACGGGTTACCTGTAGAAGCCATAGAAGCCTTCATAACAGAGCAATCCCAAAGCTATTTTTATACATGCGCTGACCTTTAAAGGACCCATTGGACCTTTAGTTCTGTATGCAGGTCTTCACAAGGTCGATGGGGTTACACAGCTGTAGCTCCTGTTGCTGCTCAGGACACCCCAAATAATCTGTCAATCAAACCTTGAGTTCTCTCCATCAGTATTCAGACACACGCACACATACACTCATAGTCAAAATCTGAACTCTGAACTACACACTCACACAGAGACAGAACCACACACACTCAGAGCAGATGTCAATCAAAGTATGAGTTTGAACTTCCTGCTGCCCCACACATGCAAATGAGAGTGAATCTGTTTGCTGGGCAAATCTGCGTTCATGCTGCTCTTTTCCATACAAAAAGTCATGTGGCCTTTGAACAACAATTGATAAAATTATATCAGATGGAAATATTTATAAAGTGACAAAATAAAAATGTTAAAGTACCTAAAGTTGTACACGAAGTTGGTCTGTGCTAATTATAATGATCTTAGTTTAACAACAGTAGGTGTGTGTGTGTGTGTGTGTGTGTGTGTGTGTGTGTGTGTCTGAGAGAGAAAGTAGGACTGTGTGAATGAGTGAGTGTGTACTTTATGTACTCCACCTCTATGTGCAATAAAATAGTTACTGAATGTGTGTTTGTGGCAGACAACACTGCACTCTTTTGATTTGTATCTTTTGTTACCTGCTCAGGAGACACTGTCACGACACACTATTGCCACATTCTTGTATGTGGGTTTGGTAAGAAAAGTATCTGTCATGGGCATCAATGGGAATGTAAATGAAGTCATGAGTGCAGCAGCAAGTGACAGTCTCTGACTTGTAGTTCTGTCGGGTGAGAGCAAGTGCAAAGACTGCTGTTTTAAAACGCTTAAGAGAGGGGTAGTTCTGTGTCTTTATTGCATAGTACACTGGTATTTCTACTTGATTAAACCCATAAAAATGAATGTGGTTAAATCAGTGATGTTAAATTATTTTATTGACTTGAATAAACCAAAATTAGTTTAGATGTTTCCCTGTTTTTAGTTTACTTGCACTATACATTCAAGATTTTGAGGTCAGTAATTAAAGAGTTAGTTCACCCAAAAATGAAAATTAGCCCATGTTTTACTCACCCTCAAAGCATCCTAGGTGTATGTGACTTCCCGAAGCCGTGTGAGGCACGTTTTAATGTGGGTGGATGTGCTTTATTTGACTACTTTTCGACTGTTGAACAAAAACATGCCTACTCTCATTCTAACGCTTGGAAGAGCCAGGATCATTTTTAATATAACTCCAATTGGATTCGTCTGAAAGAAGAAAGACATACAGGTGCATCTCAATAAACTAGAATGTCGTGGAAAAGTTCATTTATTTCAGTAATTCAACTCAAATTGTGAAACTCGTGTATTAAATAAATTCATTGCACACAGACTGAAGTAGTTCAAGTCTTTGGTTCTTTTAATTGTGATGATGTAGGCTCACATTTAACAAAAACCCACCAATTCACTATCTCAACAAATTAGAATACTTCATAAAACCAATAAAAAAAAAAAACATTTTTAGTGAATTGTTGGCCTTCTGGAAAGTATGTTCATTTACTGTATATGTACTCAATACTGGGTAGGGAAAAACACAAAACACAGAAAACACAGTGGACCAACACCAGCAGATGACATGGCAGCCCAAATCATCACTGACTGTGGATACTTCACACTGGACTTCAAGCAACATGGATTCTGTGCCTCTCCACTCTTCCTCCAGACTCTGGGACCTTGATTTCCAAATGAAATGCAAAATTTACTTTCATCTGAAAAGAGGACTTTGGACCACTGAGCAACAGTCCAGTTCTTTTTCTCCACAGCCCAGGTAAGACGCTTCTGACGTTGTCTCTGGTTCAGAAGTGGCTTGGTAGCCCTTTTCCTGAAGATGTCTGAGCGTGGTGACTCTTGATGCACTGACTCCAGCTTCAGTTCACTCCTTGTGATGCTCTCCCAAGTGTTTGAATCAGCTTTGCTTGACAGTATTCTCAAGCTTGCAGTCATCCCTGTTGCTTTTGCACCTTTTCCTACCCAAATTCTTCCTTCCAGTCAACTTTGCATTTAATATGCTTTGATACAGCACTCTGTAAACAGCCACACCTTTCAGTAATGACCCTCTGTGATTTACCCTCTTTGTGGAGGGTGTCAATGTTCGTCTTCTGGACCATTGCCAAGTCAGCAGTCTTCTCCATTATTGTGGTTTCAAAGAACAAGAGATACCCGGAATTTATACTGTAGGGATGGTCATTAATTGAAACTCAAAAGTAAATATTCTAATATTGTGAGATACTGATTTTTGACTTTCATGAGCTGTAAGCTCTAATCATCAAAATTAAAAAAAAAATTTTTTTAAATGTTTTACTTTACATGCAATGAATCTAAAATATATGAAAGTTTCACTTTTTGAAATAACTTACAAGAAAAAATTAACTTTTTCACAACATTCTAATTTATTGAGATGCACCTGTATACACCTAGGATGCCTTGAGGGTGAATAAAACATGGGCTAATTTTCATTTTTGGGTGAACTAACCCTTTAAGAACACACTACATTGATCAGATGTGACTGTAAAGACATTTAAAAAGCTACAAATTTTGTATTTCAAATAAATGCTGTTCTTTTTTAACTTTTTATTTATTAAAGAATCTGGAAATATATATATATGTGTGTGTGTGTGTGTGTGTGTGTGTGTGTGTGTGTGTGTGTATTTATCACATGAGACCAGGCTGATTTATCATGGTTTCCACAAAAGTATTAAACAAGACAAAATCTTAAACTGTTTTCATAATGATAAGAACCATTTGTGAGCAGCAAATCAGCATATTAGAGTGATTTCTGAAGGATTATATGAAGGATGACTGAAGACTAGAGTAATGATGCAGGAATAAATTTGTAATAATATTGACAATATTACTGTTTTTATTGATCAAATACATGCAGCCTTGGTGAACATAAGATACTTTCTTCAACAAGGATCATGTGACACTGAAGACTAGAGTAACGACTGTAGAAAATTCACTTTTGCCATCACAGAAGTAAACTGCATTCTGAAATATATTCAATTAGAAAATAAATTACAATTTAAATTGTATATATTTCACAATATTACTGTTTTTACTGTATTTTTGACCAAATAAGCGCAGCCTCGGTGAACATAAGAGACTCCTTTCAAAAATGTTTACAAATTTGCCAACCCCAAAATTTTATATATAGCAATTGTTTCCATATTTAGTTATATTTTCCATCTGTACTTGTTTAATTAGTCTTATTTCCTAAATTTACTTTATTATTTTATTTTGTAACTTCTGCATTTGTATTTTATTTCAATAAATAAACAATAGAATAAATAATAGCTCATGAAAACTGCTGTAATGGAAGATGTGTGTGTGGTTGTGTAAGTGTGTGTGGTGAGCCCTAGAGCATATGTGTGTGCAGTATGCATTATTATACAGTGGTCTACAGTGGTATCAGTTTCCTCAGCCATAATTAGTAAGAGATTCCACTGTGGTTCCGGAAGATTTGAGCCATCCAGATCGGAGGCCTCCAAAGCTTTAGATCAGACCCACGCTGTCTCTCTCGCTGTCTGTCTTGTTCTCTGACGGTACGGACAGCTATGCTTACCCACCCCACAGAGGACAGACCTCACTCACCTCCTGCAGCAAAAACCAGAATGAAGCGATACGCAGACATCACAGCTTGCTGCCAGACCGGCTGAGAGACATCATGACTGCGCTGGAGAGAGAGAGAGAGAAGAGAAAATATGAAGTGAACTTTGTAAAACTATAGAAGGCAGTTAGAGCACTGGACATTTCAGAGGATGTGGAATGTGTTACAGACGCCCGAGTCTTTGGGACAGTGAGACATGGAGCCACAGCCACAGCTTGATCAACGTCAGCAGGACAGCCACAAATGACCAGCTTCTGGCATATGACTCCTCTGAACTGCCACAGTTTAACTGCTGCTGTTCCCCAAGTTATGAACTGAGGGCACACAGACCTTGGTGGATCAGATAAGGCATAGTTTACTGCATAATACAATTTCCGTCATCAATTAATGACCCTCATGTTGCTCAAATCATGTGTGATTCACATTCTCACAAGGTTATCTAACAGACTGTCCAGCTCTTTTTTGTCTGTAGTCACCATTTACTTTCATTGAAAAAGGGCATTCTGGACTTTTTTTTGTGGACAGTGTAGAAAAGATAATAATAATAATTTAATAATAATACAATACTGCTGAAAAGTTTTTTTTTAATAAAGTCTCAGTTACACTTTATTTGAAGGTGTCCTTGTTACAGTGTAATTATACATTTAAGTACTGAGTAATATTAATTAACTGCATGTACTTACTATATGATTAGGGTTAGGATTAGGGTTTGGCTTAGTGTTACTTGCATGTAATTATGCATAATTCCTTGTTATTATAATAGTAAGTACATGTAACGTGTAACAAGGACACCTTAAAATAAAGTGTTCACCAAGATTGCATTTATTTGATCAATAAAAAAGTATTTTTAGTTATTTTATAGATAATCTCGCAACTTTTATAGTATTTTTAATAATATTTATGTAATTTATATTAGTTGGCCCAATGCTGACTGAGATTGTGGGTGAGAGAAAAGGTGAGAAAAATTCCTTTCAAATCATTTAAAACATTTTTCTTTTTAACTTCATAGCTCAGGTTTTGTGTTATAGACTTCAGGGGGTCAGACGGAGTATTGACATGTTTAATGCTTTCTGAAAATCATTGAGTTCTGGTAAGGAAGTTGAACAGGGTGAAAGGTTTAACCTTCTATTTCCTTTCATCACATTTCTCTCCGTCCTCCAGAAGCTGGGTGAGAGAGCAGATTTGGGTGATTATACCTGTGGGATTTACCCTGTGCACTGAATCTACATATGACACAGCATGTGTATTCTACAGCTGGGGCTCACGGGTCTTTCTCTCTCACACACAGCTGTTTTTACTGTAGGGCAGAATGCTAACGAGCCTGTGCTTTGATCAAACAAGTCACTGTAATTACCCACCCAGAGAGGCCTGTATGTGTGTGTGTGTGTGTGTGTGTGCTTGTGATGAAGAGCAGAGAGGATAGCCAATGGGCACATCCCAACCTCCAGACTTTCACACTCTCACGACAGATAAAAGCTCTGCTCCAAATCCCAGGAAGCTGACTTTTAGGATGCCTTCTTTTGGCCAAACTTTAAATTTATAGTCACATTAGCAAAATTATGGCAAAATTCCACGAAAAAAAATCTGTCCTTTGTTAACAGTGTAGTGATGTATGAAGCACAATAAGTCATTTTCAAACTAAGCAGCCATGGCAAAACCACATGACTAATTTGAACCTGTTGCAAAATCTGCATTGGGAAATGTTTTCTTCCCACATGAAATTCTTGAATATGTGGATTACTATTAAAAGGACTGGATTTCACCCATGAAAATTCGCCAAACAACAATAAATGTGACTACAACTTTAAAGAATAGTTTGCCCAAAACTGAACATTCATCCTCAGGCCATTCAAGATGTAGATGAGTTTGTTTTTTCATCTGATCAGATTTGGAGAAATGTAGCATTCCATCACTTGCTCACCAATGGATCCTCTGCAGTGAATGGGTGCCGTCAGAATGAGAGTCTAAACAGCTGATAAAAACATCACAATAATCCACAAATCCACACCACTCCAGTACATCAGTTTACGTTTTGTGAGCTGAAAAGCTGCATGTTTGTGATAAGAATCATTTGTAAAAATCCCACCTTAAGGTGTTTTTAACTTAAAACGGTTGCTTCAGGCTACAATATGAGTCTAACCATAATATTGCTTTCTCCAGTGAAAAAGTCAACTGAATCGGGAGAGAAATATATGCAAAGATCAAACACTGCTTACAAGCGAAAACAGTCCAAAACAAGTTTTAAATGTTTTTATCAGCTGTTTGGACTCTCGTTCTGACGGCACCCATTCACTGCAGTGGATCCACTGATGAGCAAGTGATTTAATGCTACATTTCTCCAAATCTGTTATGATCAAGAAACGAATCAACTGGCGAACAAACTAATCTGGTACATCTACAGCCATGGATGGCCTGAGGGTGAGTAATTTTTCAGTTTCACCCAAGTTTTTGGGTGAACTATTCCTTTAATGTAGCATTTCATGTATCATCTGGAAAGAAAACAATCCCAGAATGCAATGCAACAAGCTTGGATGATAAAAATTCAGTATATTTATAAAGAAATTTATATCTAATTATAAAGTGACCCAATATTTTATCCAATATTTCAGTTTGGATCCCATCTAAAGCAGTCTGTCTGTTTTTCTCCTTCTCTGTCATGAACACTCACACAGAACAGACCTCGCCTGAGGATCTTCACACAATAACGCAGCAGAAAGCACTGCCCTGATAAAAGCACCTATTAAAGACTCTCAGATGTGAGTGTGTGTGTTTGTGTGAAGTATGCATTCATGCAGAGCGAGCACGACAAGCCACTGCTGCAGGAAATTGGGGATATTTTCTTCTTCAATTAGTTGTATGTAATGCTGGATTACAAAAGAGCACATGTCCCTGTGCTAATTCTGTTTTGGAGAAAGCCTGTGTCATTTTCCCCATAATAAGCAGGCGATTATGGCATTATAGAGGATGAGAGACCCAGGAGATTAAAGCTTCCTTTAAAACCTACATCATAAAAAAGGGAGCAACTGAAACTCTGAGACTCACAGGAAAGAAAAATCACAAATGAGATCTCTGCAATATCTGACATGTTTCTCCTAGACAGCAATGAGATTAAATGGAGAACAAAAATAAACTTTTTTTTCAAGTCTCTTGCTTCTCAGAGAAACACATTATATTGTTCTCATGTTACAGCAGTGTTTCAATAATCTCAATAATATCTCAAGGTGTCTCAAAATCATTACATGTTTGTGTTATAGCTCTGCTGTATAACTAAAGTTGATACTGAAAGTTGTTTCTTCACCCAGAAAACAGACATTGTGTCATAATTTTCTATTCATTGATTGCCACTGACCATGACCAAACGTAATTTGTACCATACAGTGCTGTGTTTGTTTCGAGTGCTGTGGTGGAGGGCAAGATTTTTATGTGTAATGAGTTAAATTTTTGTCTGTTTCTTACCTATTGTCATTTTGGAATTTGGTGCTCACCAAGGCTGCATTTATTTGATACAGTAAAATTAATATTGTGAAATATTATTACAATCTAAAAGAACTGTTTTCTATTGTAATATATTATAAAATGTAATTTATTCGTGTGATGCAAAGCTGAAATTTCAGCATCATTACTCAGATTTTGAATGTCATAAGATCCTTCAGAAATCATTCTTTGCTACTCAATTATTATGAATTATTATTCGCTTTATAGTTTTTCTTTGAATAATAGACAGTTCAATAAACAGCATTTATTTGAAACAGAAATCTTTTGAAACATTACTAACATACTTACTGTCACTTTCGATCAATTCCATGCAGCCTTGCCAAATAAGGGTAATAATAATTTCTTCTTTTCTTTTCATTCTTTTTTTTAAACTTTTAAAGGGTAATGTCACTGTTTTCACAAACATTTTTAATGACACAACTGTTTTTAACATTGATAATTAATAAGAATAAGAAAAGTTTCAAATCAGTGTATTAGAATGATTTTTGAAGTATCATGTGACACTGAAAACACTGAAGCATAAGAGACTTCCATCAAAAACTTTGCACATGCATGCAGTGAAGTAATATTACTTATTACTTTTAAAAAAAATTCATATCTTCCTTTTAGCCACTTTATTGTTCCCAATGTCATCATCAAAACAGCTATTTTCAGGCATAT
The DNA here is from genome assembly GCA_027422415.1 of Schizothorax lantsangensis. Taxonomy (NCBI): domain Eukaryota; kingdom Metazoa; phylum Chordata; class Actinopteri; order Cypriniformes; family Cyprinidae; genus Schizothorax; species Schizothorax lantsangensis. The sequence goes on from CM049848.1 coordinate 12,264,701, forward strand.
CAGAACATAGCAAAGTTTTTTTTTTTTTTTTCATATATGTGATGCATATAGTAGGTAATCATCTGCTGTGGGTTGTGATGAGCTACCATATAGATTCCAGGCTGATTTTTAATCCCAGTCTGTTCCTGGGAGGAAGAAAGAAAAGACAGAGCCTGGTTCTGGAGAGGAAGGCAGGCTTCATCTCTCCCCGCTGGGAAGTGCAGACTTGCTCCCAGCAGCATGAGCTCATTTTTTCCACAAGCTTTTTACAGTCCTGTAACCTGCATTACTGCTGCGTTATAATGCCTGTTTGTACACACAAACAAGAAAACAATACTGAACCGGAGCCACAGCGCACACATACACACACACACACACACACTCTCTCTCTCTCTCTCTCTCTCTCTCTCTCTCTCTCTCTCTCACACACACACACACACACACACATGCTCCACTACAGGCCGCAGGCGTCATTCCAGTTTCTGTCTTTCTCTCTCTCTTTCCCAAATAAATCAACCCCAGCAGCCACTGCTGTTGAAATAACCAAGCAATAATGTTAGATTTACAAGCTATAAATGCAGTCGTAATGTTTTTATACCCTTTAGCTTTAATCACAAAGGCTGTTGAGTGTGTTTAATATGCAAGACTAAAAGGTGTAAGTGAAATATGAAATCTGCCGCCACACGTAACAGACATACAGGGTTTTCAGAGCCTCAAGCCAAAGCATTACAGATATTGTATATGAAAACTGTTTAACAAGAAAATATACTGACATCAGAGTTAATAACCACTTAGGTAGACAGTGGGAACGGTGTGTTATTACCCTCGATTATTTAAGCACCCATGGCACTGGTATTCAGACTGTTTAGAGTTAACAGAGATGGGGAGTGAACTAAGGGCCTGGAGAATACGACCCCTGCACAATCCACTGTTGATTTCATTTCATAAAAACTAGACAGTGGCTCCTTTGTGCCTAGAGTCGATTCAGAAATCTTTTATATGAGCTTCTTTGAAGTCATTACCCTTTTGAGGTGCAGTGTCTTTGAATCAGCTGGTGTTTTGTTGATTTTTAGTGGATGTATGAAGTCAGTTCTCCTCAAGTCCTAGCAGAGGAATCACATGTTTAGACAATCACACTATCAACATGATCCACTACTGTTTCACAAACACAGAATGTTGCATACAGATACTTTTTCATTTAATGACATTCATACATTTTGACTTAAGTATTTTAATCTTTTTAGGGTCAGTTTATCCTGTAAGATGACTTAATTGTTTTGAATGTGCACTTAGTGTACTTCAAATCTTAAAGGCATATTTAAAAAAAAAATTGTACTTGCAGATAATGTACTATTAATTAGATAAAAGCCCACGTAAGTGTAGTTAAAGAGAGACAATTATAATGACGTTTCTTAACACACTTACAAGTACAATTTTAAAAGTTTGAAAGTGTAAAGTTTTACTATAAAGTTAATTTTAAACAATTTTAATAATTCAATCATCAGTTTTAATATTTTTTTTGTCATGCTTTAAACACATTTACATTAGCTGAATATTAGAGTGCAGGACTTTAATGTAATTTCTTCTGAAACATGTTTGTCATGAATTTAACTTAATTTGTAATTACACATTTAATGAGGAAGTTGTTAAAGAAGTTTGTAAAAGAAAACCTGCTTTGATAATTATGCACATCTGAATATAAGGCATTTTCACTTCAAGCCCTCCTTAACAATTATATATCACTTATAAATGATTACATACAAAATGAATAGTACTTATTAAGATGTGGTATAGAATTGGTAAAATGTGACAACCTCTCAATCAGATTTCACTCATTCAGTTATTTTATTTTTGTGACCCTGACACCCCAATGAGCATTTCTTGTCCAATGGTCACACCTTAATTTTGCAATTTCTGTAATATTGCCTCCTTCTCACTGGCATTTGAATATTTTGGTATTTAATGTGTTTATGTATGTGTGTATTTATTTATTTATGTATGTATGTATGTTCATTTCACATGTAAAAGAAAACCTGCTTTAATAATATGCACATCTGAATATAAGGTGTTTTCACTTCCAGCGTCAGTAGTAGTTATTAAGATGTGGTTGGGAATTGGTTAAATGTGCTTGGGAAAAAATATGATCAGAAAATTGACTTGCCTAATAATTATGCACAGACTGTAGTATGTTAGTCAACACATAAAAATAAGTGTACTTCTTTAATGTAAATAACTAAAATGCAACTAGCATGCAATTAAGTCCCCAAAAACATTACATTCTGTTTTCACAAGTATTTTTTTAAATATATTTTTCTTTATTTAGTACTCTTTTTTTTAAAAAAAACTAAATAAAACATGCTAAAGTGTACTACTTTTTCACGAGGGTCACTGAGGAATCAAATGTGTACAATGCAGAATCCTGTGCATGTGTGTTTAAAACATTTTGTCAGGCTGAGTCACACAGTTCTTCCGTTTTATGGGGATCACAGATGTGAAGATCTTGACTGGCAGTTGCTGGAAGCTCTGATGGTGTGTGTGTGTGTGTGTGTGTTCTGTGTGAGTTTGCATGTGTTTAATGAAAACCACATCAGGTGTAGCCTGATCCTGAGAGTTGAGCCCTGGAGAGGAGGCAGGTGCTTCCGGAGCGCTGGGCCGTGATTCAGTCGGACGGCCCCACAATCAGCCGCTACAGCCGCAGGAGATGGGGGTGGAGGTGGAGGCCGCTGCCCAAGTCAGTGCTGCTGTCAGAACTGATCAGATATTACGAGACCAGAGCCTCTGATCTCCACAACTCAACATGCTATCAGTAACTGCAGCCAGAGCCGCTGAGTGGACAGAAACAGATTCAGAGAGCCTCAGACAGATGCGTGTGTCCAGAGCACTCTCATGGGCAGTCTTTAACTCAGCTGTTGTTTTGCTGATTTTATTAGATGTATGAAAGTCCAAAGATGTTGAGGGCCACTCTGTTAAAAGGACATTCCCCATGACGTAAACAGAGGTTCCCTTGTGAAAAAGAAGTGTATTTAATTGTGCTGAATGTGCACTTGTACTTCAAATCTTAAGTGCACTTTTAAATTTTTTTACAGATAATATAACATTAATGAAATAAACTCAAGTGTAGTTAAAGAGAGACACGTTCATGACTGTTTAAGACACTTAAGTACACTATAAAAGGTGCACTTTCTAATAATCTCAAATTAAAAATGTTTAAAGTACATTTTAGATCATTATTTTCCAGTAATCTTTTGTTGTGCTTTAGAAAAGTACTTATTTTGATTTTGATTAATATTCTGATATTGTTTTCGTTTAATCTGATGTGTTAAACTAACATAATAAAGAACATGAAAAGTATTTGATTTTAATTTTAACCATAGTGTGCATCAAAATTTAATTTAAAGCCAATATATTTTAAATGTACTGAATTGCAAATTTGTGATTACAAATATGTAATCGCAAATATTTTTTTTTACATATTTTTGTGCACCATAAATGCTTATCATTCAGCACATATTGCAAAGACAATAGAAGTAAATTAAATTACATGTGAAGATGTACTAAAGTCAAATTGGATCAAAAAGCACAATAATTGCATTTAATATAGATTATTACAGTTTTTTTTTAAATTGCTTAGACAATAAAAGGGATACTTGAGACCCACTTAGTGGAACCATTCACTCATATCTTTAGACCAAGTCTGCAAAACTATAAGCACATTACATGCAAAAACAAACCTTTTGCAAAACTTTAAACACAGATGTCTACATTACACACATCATTTGAAACTAACAGCTCTTTTGTTTCATTTGGGAAACACTGTCATTTTAATGCCACACTCATTTACTGATGACCTACACACAGTGATCATGTGTGAAAACACTTACACATTATTTTTTTTTATTATTATTATTTGTTCACTTAGTAATCAAAACTCAGTTTTTTTAGAAATAAGTTATTTTTACTCCCTTGCATTTCTGTTTACATTGTATCTATATTGTGCAAAGTGCTTTATAAATAAAGCTGACTTTCTGACATAGCTTATATTCATATTCTCTGTGTGTGTGTGTGTGTGTGTGTATATATATATATATATATATATATATATATACAGTATATGTATGTATGTACTGTATATGTATGTATGCATCTATGTTGTAAAAAAATAAATAAAAAATACCTTGCCACGTGTACTGTGTTAGGCTAACCGAGGCTTGTTATAGCTCTTGCATATCATTGCTCTTTTGTTGATTTTGATTGCTTCCATTGTCCTCATTTGTAAGTCGCTTTGGATAAAAGTGTCTGCTAAATGACTAAATGTAAATGTGTATATATATATATGTATGTATATACTGTATATATATATTTATATTCAAATTCAAAATTGCTTTATTGGCATCACTGCAAAGGTACAATATTGCCAAAGCTTGGAATATATGTGGAGAAATATAATAATAACAATAAAAAGATCAAAATAAAAATAAAAAAACATAACAAATTTAAACATATATATATGTGTGTGTGTATGTATATATATATATATATATACGTATATTACTCTCCTGTAAAGTTGGTGAAATATCACTTACGCCCTTCTGGTTCTCACCCCTCGATATGCATGTACAGTATGTGTGAGTGCTCTGACAAACTCCTGTTCTTCACTGCACTCTGAACAAGCAAAAGACACACGAGAGTATAGTGTTTTACATTTTTCACATCTCTGTGTAGTTTGGCGTGTATGTGGCTAATAATTTTATGTTTGTGTGTAGAGTTATGCAAAAATATTTTTTTTAGAAGAGTTAAAAGAGTTTTCAAAGAAGTGTTTACTTTTGCAAGATGTGTGTGACATTTTGTATGTTGTGTGTGTGTTTTGTGGTTTTGTGTGTAGAGTTTTGAGAAATGCAGCCATAGTTTCAAAAACTGTATGTAAGCATTTTGAAAAACTGCAACATATCTTGAAATCCAGTTTGAAGGACTACTGTATATTGCTTAGCTATGATATTGTGTCAAACAGACTTTATGTCTTTAAATATATGATACTATAGCCCCAAATCTCTTTTATTCTTGATGTTTTTCATAAACATTATTTTAACTATAATACATTTTATGTAATTGCAATTAACATGCAATTAGGTCTCCGAAAACATTACATTCAGTTTGCACTTAAGAAGCTATATTCTTTTAATGTATATTATTTGCATAATATTTTAAAAGTATGCTAAAGTCTACTACTTTTTTCACAAAGGTTAAAGGTTCCAAATTCCAAAACAAGCAACAGAACATCAATATTTCACTCCATTTACACAGACTCATGCCAATACCGTCATTTTGACAAAAGTTTGGTCTGTCATTGCCTTTAAAGTGCTCATCCCTAAATCATTCCAAAGCCTGGAATCGAAGAGAGCAAAAATCTAAGAGTATTTTTCACTCAACAGCACGTCTGGTGGCACTAATAGCAGTGGGAAATGAAACGCTCCACACGAATAAACATTTGTTTGCTCTGTAAACTCTTCTGAGGGAACAGCGAGGAAAATCAGCCGCAATCACTCCTTTGTATCATTGTTCCCAGAGCGATCAGACGGCTGCTTTATTTTCTCTGAGCTAAAGCTGCTTTTCATTCCTTTTTATTCTGCTTGTGAAAAGACCAAAGTCATTGATTCCGACTTCTCAACAAAATCAGTACTCACTCGCTCTGAACCAGATCGATAATTTTGAACTCTTTTCATAGATGACAAAAAGTGTACAGTAGAGTTTCAAAACTCTGGGTTCAATGTTCACCTGTCATTCAGCTGAAAGGTGGCATATGATGATGGCTCTTTATACACAACACTTTCAAATTTTAAATGACTTTAGAAGAAAAGGTTGTTTGTGTTTTAGACTCGGATTGCTTGTTACAAAACTTTTCTTCATGCTCTGAGGTAGACATATTTTCACTTCCATGTTTAATTCTCTTATTCTGAGCATTCCATAAAGTGATGTATATTTCCAGAAGAAACAGAAAATTACAGGTTTTTTCAATTGCTAACAAGCGTTTACCAATACTTAAAGTACTTTTTCTAAACTCTTAACACAGCAACACACCTACATCACACAGTTAGCCAAATAGTTAATTTTCTGGCCAAAACCACATTTTGTTAAATAAATACAAACTACATATTTCAAAACGATGAATACCTTTTTCTTCATATACTAACTCTATCAAAACACAGCAAACACAATTCATAATCGAGTCATTCGGTCAAAACATTGGCACTGGTTTTCTATCCAATAATAACACAGTCAATCATAGTGCACGGACTGTCAAAATGATAACAATTAATGGCATTACAAAAACTGCATTACTTGTCATGTCTCAGATCTACCCGCATATAACAGACAATACAAAAATCCATAATTTTTTGTAATTTAGCCTTCAGTTTACCTTCATCTGAAAACTATTTTACATATTTAACATTGTGTTTTTACATTTTTACATTGTGTTCATTCTTGGCAACATACTAGCTACAACTGAATGAGTCATTACTTTATAGAATGTACAATAGAAAGAAATAGGGTCCCCTATGCAGAAATTCAATTGGAACCTTGAACCTTCCAGTGGGTGAGTGTTGGAGTGTTGTGATGGTGCCCCCATGGTAGCTGATGCAGTGATCAACAAACATTCCAACATACATGGCCTTTGGTTACTAAGCAAGCTTGTTTCTGTCACAGAATAAAAAAAGTAAAAACAGTAATTGTGACCTTATTATCTCACAATTCAGACCTATATTGGAATTGTGAGTTTACATCTTGCAATTCAGACTTTATCAGAATTGTGAGATACTGTAAATTCACAATTGCAAGAAAAAAGTCAGAATTCTGAGATAAAGTTACAATTACCCATTGCCATTTATATTCCATGGCAGAAATAAGCTTTCATAGGTTCCACATGTGTAAGGGGAAAAAACAAACAAACATAAAAATTGCACAGTCTAACACACATTCTCACTCCTCTCCCCTACCTCTTCTCCCTTTTTCTGATCCAACTACTCTTCTCCCTCCTACAACTATTCCTCTCCCTCTCCCTGTTACGTAAGTGCCAGACACAAAGGTGAGTGTTGAACACAGTGAGTTTATTTACAGGAATAGATGAGACAACAGTGGTGATAGTCTTTGAGTGAGGTGAGTGGCTTTTCTTGGAAGTATTGTGGATCGTGCGCTGGGATTCTGACTGTGCCTCTGTCTCTTGGCAGGTTCGTGGCAGACAGGAATCCTGGAGAGCCCGTGAGTCACTAGAGTCTACAGCTGTTCAGGTATCTGGATGTGAGAGGTAAGACAGGAGGTAAGTATGAGCAGGAAAAGTACACAGGCAAGTATACTCAGCTAGCTTTCTGTTGTAGCGTAGCGGTCCTTGGAGTATCCATATGTCTCTACGTCATGGCAGCTTTGTGACTTTAAGATCCGACAGTAGTGCAGGATGAGGAGTGTGCTTATATCCAGTCCTAATGACTGTGGTGATACGGAGCAGGTGTGCATGATCAGTAATCAGGTGCAGGTGAAAGTGATCAGTGATGGAGGAATACGGGCCATTCTGTGACATTACCTCCCCCTCCCGGACGGCGCGTCCTGCGACGTAATAACAATACCGGGGAGGGGGGGTGGGCGCCCTGGATGTCGGTGGAGGACATGGACACAGGGAAGGCATCCAGGGCGGAACTGGAGATTCGGGAAGCCATGGCGGGACAGGAGGTTCAGGAGGCCATGGCGGGACAGGAGGTTCGGGAAGCCATGGCGGATCCGGGGACTCGGGAGGCCATGGCGGAGCAGGAGAATCGGGAGGCCATGGCGGGGCTGGAGGCTCGGGAAGCCATGGCGGATCCGGGGACTCGGGAGGCCATGGCGGATCTGGAGGCTCGGGAGACCATGGCCTATTTCTTTTGGGCGGCCATGGTGGGTCAGGGATCTCCGTGGCCTTGGCTCTGGGCCCGGCCACCCAGGCAGAGGATATATAGCCCCCCCCCAAAAAATTTTCTTGGGGAAGCTCCCCTCTGGTGGGCATTCTGGAGGAGCGGGCTCTTGAGGAGGCTCTGGAGGAGCGAGTTCTTGGAGGTGCTCTGGAGGAGCGGGCACTAGGGGGCGCTCTGGAGGCGCAGGCACTAGGGGGCGCTCTGGAGGCGCGGATTCACAGGGGCGCTTTTGCAGCGCGGATTCAGGACGGCTGGACGGAACCAGCGGGAACTCAGGACGGCTGGACGGAACCAGCGGGAACTCAGGACGGCTGGACGGAACCAGCGGGAACTCAGGACGGCTGGACGGAACCAGCGGGAACTCAGGACGGCTGGACGGAACCAGCGGGAACTCAGGACGGCTTTTGCGATGAGCCGGCTCTGGAGGGCACTTGCGAGGAGCAGCCACTGGAGGGCACTTGCGTGGAGCAGCCACTGGAGGGCACTTGCGTGGAGCAGCCACTGGAGGGCACTTGCGTGGAGCAGCCACTGGAGGGCACTTGCGTGGAGCAGCCACTGGAGGGCCCATGCGAGGAGCAGCCACTGGAGGGCCCATGCGAGGAGCAGCCACTGGAGGGCCCATGCGAGGAGCAGCCACTGGAGGGCCCATGCGTGGAGCAGCCACTGGAGGGCACATCGCCGCGGTCGGGGGCATCATCGTCGCCGCGAGTGGCGGAACCATCATCGCCATCTCAGGCGGCGGAACCATCATCGTCGCTGTGACTGGCGGAATCATCATCGTCGCTTCGGGCGGCGGAACCATCATCGTCGCTTCGGAACCATCATCGTCGCTTCGGGCGGCGGAACTCCGACTCGGGATCGGAGACTGTCCAGACACTTGAAGACAGTCTCCTGCCAGGTGAGGCTGGAAGTGTCTGGGAGCTTCAAGGGGTGATGGGCTGTGATCCCGAGCCGGAACAAGATCTTGAGGGCTCGATCCTCTAGCGAGCTGGAGAGGGCGAATGGCACGAATTCTCGCACAAAGTCCAGCGGGTCGTGGATTGCGTAAGCCCTATTAATAAATGAAGCCGCCTCCTCCATATCGGTGTGGTCCGCTTACGTCTTCGGTTTTGGTCGGATCTTCTGTAACGTAACTGCCGTACACAAAGGTGAGTGTTGAAAACAGTGAGTTTATTACAGGAATAGATGAGACAACAGTGGTGATAGTCTTTGAGTGAGGTGAGTGGCTTTTCTTGGAAGTATTGTGGATAGTGCGCTGGGATTCTGACTGTGCCTCTGTCTCTTGGCAGGTTCGTGGCAGACAGGAATCCTGGAGAGCCCGTGAGTCACTAGAGTCTACAGCTGTTCAGGTATCTGGATGTGAGAGGTAAGACAGGAGGTAAGTATGAGCAGGAAAGGTACACTGGTAAGTATACTCAGCTAGCTTTCTGCTGTAGCGTAGCGGTCCTTGGAGTATCCATAAGTCTCTACGTCATGGCAGCTTTGAGACTTTAAGATCCGACAGTAGTGCAGGATGAGGAGTGTGCTTATATCCAGTCCTAATGACTGTGGTGATACGGAGCAGGTGTGCATGATCAGTAATCAGGTGCAGGTGAAAGTGATCAGTGATGGAGGAATACGGGCCATTCTGTGACACTCCCAGGCATCATTTTGTTCTCTTTCTGATTCTTTGTGTTGTTCTGCATCCACAAAACCAATTCAAAGAGGTCTTTTTTACTCTATGTTGTTGATGTAATGGAAAGAGTTTCAACACCTGACTATTCCTCCAACTGAGACAGGAATCAGCTATTTCTAAATATTTCAGTGATCTGTTACTTAAAAGTGCTTATCAGTTGTTACAATACTTTATATAGAGATAATTTTTCAATACTTTTGAGCTGCTGTTGTAGCAGAAGTAGAAGTTTTATTTACTATATTTAAGGTTTGGAACATTAGGTCTTCAATTCTGACATGCTGTGTTTAAGCATTTGTAAATATGACTAAAAAGAGCCATGATTTTGGTTTTGGGTAAGCTTGTATGAAAAGAAAATGTAAGCATTTTAGAAACATGGTAATTGACTGCATATTGTGTGAAAACAACACAAATTGTGCTAATGGTATGGTTACAACAGACGGATGTTGTGCTAATTGTGTTTAGAGTTGAAAATGTGACTACAGATTGGACAAAAGGATGTTAGCAATTGAAAAAAACTGTAATAACTGAATATGATGATTTGATGGTGTCTGAACTGAATGTAAGTTTGCAGTGGATTTTGGAGGTCTACTCCCTCAGAAACACCAGCTGCACCCACTTTTCAACTGAGACGTGAAGGGTGAAGGTCAAGTTTACTCTCAAGAGCATCTTCACATATCCCAATTGTGATGCTTATTACCATAACCTTTATTACATTAACATAAATCTGCATTATAACGATAACGTGGCTATTGGTTCATATTGTCCAGTGCCCTTTGCGGCCTTGGTTGACTTCAGATGAAATTTGATTTGTTTCGAAAGTAGAGTTAGTTTTTAGATACTAATGGAAGATTATGCAGACAAACATTTTTTTTTACTTTTTAAAAAAAATAATGTTTATGAAAAACATCAAGAATAAAAGAGATTTGGGGCTATAGAATCATATATTAACAGACATAAAATCTGTTTGACACAATATCATAGCTAAGCAATATACAGTAGTCCTTCAAACTGGATTTTAAGATATGTTGCAGTTTTTCAAAATGCTTACATACAGTTTTTGGAAACTATGGCTGCATTTCTCAAAACTCTACACACAAAACCACAAAACACACACACAACATACAAAACGTCACACACATCTTGCAAAAGCAAACACTTCTTTGAAAACTGTTTCAACTCTTCTAAAAATTGTATTTGTGCATAACTCAAATATAAAATTATTAGCCACATAAACGCCAAACTACACACAGATGTGAAAAATGTAAAACACTACTCTCGTGTGTCTTTTGCTTGTTCAGAGTGCAGTGAAGAACAGGAGTTTGTCAGAGCACTCACACATACTGTACATGCATATGCACATATACACTGTATATACAGTATGAATGATTGATTAATTTTACACAGTTATGCAACTGAACTAAATCAATACTGAACTGACTTGAGCTGTAGAATGGCACTATTGACTTGTTAGAGCTGATTTACAGCAGAATGTGAATTTGATACTATTGTGAAGCTGCTGTGAAACAATCTATATTGTATGAAGCACTTTAGAAATAAAGTTGACTTTCTGACTTGGGTTGTATGCATGTTCAGTATAGATAGATAGATAGATATTTTTTTTGCAAATATAAATATGAAAAAATAAAATAAAGCAGAGCTGCGGTAATGACATCTTGTAAGGACACAATGTTAAAGTGCCATGAAATCAAAAACAAGCTACTGTAGAGAACAACAGTAAAAGAAACAGAAAACATATAGGCTGAATATTTGTAATTTAATATACAGTAAACCTTGAACTTTTCTCTACCGCAACATAAGGTCTTTACCTTACAGTTTTTTTTCAATTGCTAACAAGCGTTTACCAATACATAAAGTACTTTTTCTAAACTCTTAACACAGCAACACACCTACATCTCACAGTTAGCCAAATAGTTAATTTTCTGGCCAAAACCACATTTTGGCCACACTTTAACAATAGATTTACGGTGTAAGTATTCTAACACACAGGTTCGTTTAACAGCAGAATTTAAGCCCGTCACATTCAGTAATAAAATATTTAGAGTATACATTAAATATTCATAATCTCAAAATTGTATTCAACAAATGAAAAGAAACAACAGCACTCCCATTCTGTAAATGACATGTAAACGTTAGTGTGCGTTCTAGATATCAAAACACCTAGATGAAAAATACCCTTAAAAACAAGGTAAAGTAAATAAAAGCATGAATATCTGTTGTAAAAAATAAAAGCAACACAGACAGAAATGACCAACAACTATAGACAAAAAACAATTCAGGCCGCACGTTACCGAGAACATAGGTCTGATTGAGCAACAAAAACTTGTGATGATCCATGACCGATCCACTTCAGCCCACAACGAGCCTCCCAAAAGGCTCACATAACGAAAACATTATTGTAATGAAACCTACTCTCCATTAGTCCCCTCCAGAAAAAAAAGAAAGAAAAAAAAGGGGGGGGGTTAGTCTTACCAGCAAAGGGACAATTGTATCGAATAAATAAAAATACTATCCCAGGAGGTGTCACGGTGCACACAGCAGGGAGGAACAAGGACACGCAGACGAGGACGTAAACTCAAATAATAGTATTTAATCAGAACATCAAGGCAGGACAAGACAAGGCTGAGAGACAGGATACACCGGGAAGTAACGAGTAGACCAGACGAAATCAAACTGAACAGGCATGAACTAATATACACAGGTTAATTACAGATAACGAGACAAACACAGCTGGACAAGAGTTAACTAATAATCACATCTGACGAGGACAGGAAACAAACCAAATATGGACACAAGAGGCGGGAACACATGACACACACAACAGAACCCTGACAGGAGGAGAGAGGAAAGAAGAAAAAAAGAGAGATCTAGCAATCATCCATATCCCTCCCGCCACCATCTCCTCCATACCGGCCACCAAGCCCCTCCCGTCGGGTCGAAGAAAGGGCAGCCGCCGCCCTCCCGCTGCCCTGTGGATCCGCAGCAAATGTCCCACTCTGTGACAGGGAGCCGACAAAATCCTCTGCTTTCCGAAGAGAATTGAGGCATCTATGTTCACCCCCGTGCCGTAGTTTAAATTACCGCCGGATAAGCGAGGACGGGCTGGAGACCAAGCGCCGTCATCGACCTCAAAACCGGAACCAAGCTTTTTCTCTTGGCGGCTGTAACTGGACTAAAGTCAGGAAAAAATAGTAGCGTGACATTGTCCTGCGTGCATTTCACCGGATAAGCCTGCCGAGCACCTTTCAGAATCTCCAATCTGTCATGCCATCTTAGCATACGGAAGATGAGAGTACGCGGCCGATCAGAGTTTTTCCTTTCCTTTCCTTTCTTTTTCCCAATCTCGATGTTACGACCTTTCAGGGAAGGAATCCACTTGGAAAGATTAATTCTGAGGAAACCAGCCACATCGGAGCCCTCCATCCCCTCTGGTAACCCCACAAGCCATACGTTATTTCTCCTGCTTTTATCCTTCATATCCGTCATCTTCTCGGTGAGTCGCTCTAGCTGATTTCTTAAGTCCGTGACTGCATTCCGATCCTCACGTGCAGTTGCCTGAACAGAATCAACGCAGTCACATGTCTGCTTCGCCGCGGCAGCCATGGCCTCAAACTCCTCTCTTAGCTCATTAACAGAATTGTTAGTCGCTTGTATGTCCTCACGTAGTTTACGTAATGCTGGAATCAGCACAGAGTCCACAGCATCTCTTACTGCCGAAGTCACAACCGAATCCAAAGTGCTTTGTTGTTCTTTAATTGCCAGCTTGATACCGTTAGCAATAGCCTCATCGATATCCTCTCTGGAGATGGTGGAATCCCTGAATTTTTTCTTTATTGGCGATTGCCCAATCTCTCTTTTCCGATCGCCTTTGACTGTTGAAGCACTCATGATGAGTCCGATGCAAAATGGTTCGAAATTTACTGACAGGATAATAAAATGTTTGACAAAGTCAGCAGAGCGAAAGACTACGCGTGCATCGAAGTCGAAGGGTCACGTGATCTCCCGCTTTACACTATATTTAAAGTTTGGAACATTAGGTCTTCATTTCTGTCATGCTGTGTTTAAGCATTTGTAAAAAAGATAAGAAAGATCCATGAGTTTTGGTATGGGTTAAGCTTGTATGAAAAGAACATTTAAGCATTTTAGAAACGTGTTAATTGACTGAATATTGTGTGAAAACAACATGAATTGTGTTAATGGTATGGTCACAACAGACGGATGTTGTGCTAATTGTGTTTAGAGTTTTGAAAATGTGACTACCGATTGGACAAAGGGATGTTAGCAATTGAAAAAAAAACTGTAATACCTAAATTTGCTGCGGTAAAGACATGTTGCGGAAATGACATTTTTGCTAATATTGCAGCTAATTGGCAGCTAGCAAGGTCTACTACATTAGTTTTGACTCTTAACATCTTGAAGAGTTACTCCACCCCAAAATGAAAATTTTGTCATTATTCACTTTCCCCCATGTCGTTCCAAACCCGTAAAAGCTTCGTTCATCTTCGGAACACAATTTAAGATATGTTGGATGAAAACCGGGAGGCTTGTGACTGTCCCATTGACTGCCAAGTAAATAACACTGTCAAGGCTCAGAAAAGTATGAGGGACATCGTCAAAATAGTCCATCTGCCAAGTCAGCTTTACTTATAAAGCACGTTATACAATAGATACAATGTAAACCGAAAGGCAAGGGGGTAAAAGTAATTTATTTCTAAAAAAAAAAAAAAATCTTTTATTATATAATTTGGAAAATGCTTATTTTGAGTGGAAGCAGAAACATGTCTCATTAAATGCAAATGAGCTGCTGCTCCCCGCCCTCTTTTCCAGAATAGGGAAGTGCCTTTACAAAAAAAACATCCCTGTGTCCCAATGTGCATACAGTACTATCCACCCTATCTGCCCTAAATAGTATTGAAAATTACTAATATCACATAGAATTTAGAATGGATAGTATGCACATTGGGACGCAGGCCATCTGTTTGGTTTTGATTATCATGTATATCGCGCTGAAATTATCATGTCTATCGTGTTTTAAAGCCATATCAGTTTAAACTTCTGATAGACGGTTTTCTGAGCGCAAACATTCGTAGCACGCGCGTAGAAAGTGGCTGCACACGACATGTGAGTACTAAAGTTCTCGTTCACACACGAGTTTATGTTAAAAACACGCATAAGTTACAAAAACACAGTTGGATTGTGTGCGGCTCACTCAAGGCGGTGTCTTGGCTAGATTATGGCAGTGTCAATCAACAATTGTGGGTGGGGCTGGTAAATTGTGATGTCACACTTTATGGATTCTGTGATCAGCTTGCTCTGAGATGCTGCTAACGATATATGGAGATTAAAAAAATAAGGAGCGGATGGATTTTTATCATTATATGGTTGTTTACACACACTGCCAATACACATTTATGTCCAAACAACATGTGAAAGTGAATTTTGCATAATAGGTGCCCCTAGAGTTTTTCAAAAGGTTTGTTACAATATCAAACTGAGTTTAAAGCATGTAATGTGCTTATAGTTTTGCAAACTTGGTCTAAAGATTAGGTATATGTATCTCAAGTATGACTTTTAGTGTCTAAGCAATTTTAAAAAACTTTAATTGTTCCAGTTGTCATTAAATTTGAATGGTAGAGCAAATGGCTGTACATAAAACACAACATTTTGTTTGCAGTTCTGTCATGTTCTGGTGTGGTTTGAATGTAATGCTACTGTATAAGATCAGTAATAGAATCCAAATAAAACTTACAAAACTTATAGGTTTATTAATTCACTTCAGTTTTGTATTCAGTGGGGGCCAAACAAATACTGATGTGTTACTTGTTAAATATGTTCATATATTATTATGTTATTTAGACCACATTTACACTTCATTCCTCTCATATTCAAATATGATTTATCCACTTCTTTTACACCTGGCAGCATAAATACATCCCTGTCTGATTGCGTTCATCGTGCTTTACTTGCTTCAAATGCAAATGCAGTGCGATTAATCTTCTGGTGTCTCATTGCAATCAGGCACATCAGATGATTTTATGTATGGAGATTGGGGCAAGTTGTCACATGAGCTGTATTATAAATGTTTGTTTTTTGTTGCACTTAATATCCACAGTATATTTATTTCAAATAAACTGTTAAACTATGTTTTAAGAACTTTGTGACACCCCATCTGGGTGGGGCAGGTGTCATTACATACTCTTCATTTTTATGCTGTGATTTTTATTCATGTATTACAGTTTCAACATGCAATTATATTTTTTAGTAAGGGAATGAATCTTTGCAAGTGTTTCAAGACCCTCAAAACACACATCATTTATTTGTTTGTTTGTTTATGATTTTTATCATTTTTATTTTTATAATGATTTTTTTAAAGAGATATTACCATTTAAAATTCATTTTGGACCCAGGACCAGGTATGTATAGAGTACCATCAGGTGTCAAAAATACATTTTTGTTAAATTATTCATGAAGTTATATTAGTGTCAAAAAACTATATTTAGCCTTTTCCCATATGTCACAAACTTTTGTGATTGAATTTTGTTAATAAACATGAATATGCATGCCTATTGACAACCATTGCAGCATGAAAAAAATATCACTTTTTCATCTGAAAGTGAAAGTTTATGCAAATTTTTTGTGTAAGAAATTAATATGTAGGTTTCATAATTATTTTAACAATCTGAGTCAAAGGAATTTAATTAAATTCCATTCATTCCAATGTTAATACTGGTAATTCTCAGATTATACATTCTCATACATTTCACACAATGATATATTCAAATAAGATTCCTCATCAATATTTTAAAAAACAAATATTTGATTTAATTTTTTAATTAATCAAAAGAGGGGAAAATGTAGTAATAACATGGTAACATTTAAAACTTTGACTTTTATCACATTTATGCATTAATGAGAAGTTGCTGATCAGATATAATATGATTTTAGTTGAACAAATATTGAATTTTATGAAACAATACCTCAGGACCTGGTAGGTGAAAATCATATACAGATTCTGAATGCATGTGGGTTAAACAGCAAGATCCCATGGTGAGATGTGAACAAATGCTATACAGCATTTTCAGTGTTGGGCAGTGCAATGTTACTGTAATAATATATACAGATTCTGAATGCATGTGGGTTAAACAGCAAGATCCCATTGTGACAACTTACCCCATATGATGTGATAACATGCTCTGCTATATTAAAATAACTGCATCTATTTTCAGTGTTGGGCAGTAACTAGTTACAATTAACTTAGTTACTGTAATAATATTACTTTTTGCAGTAACTAGTAGTGTAACTAATTACTAATAACATTTCAGTAATAATATTACAGTTACATCATGTAACTGTAATATTATTACTGAAATGTTATTAGTAATTAGTTACACTACTAGTTACTGCAAAAAGTAATATTATTACAGTAACTAAGTTAATTGTTACATCCATAAAACAGCTTAGTTACTTAGTTACTTTTGATGCCACAACCCCGCTGATTTAAAATCCAACAATCAAATAATTCCTAGATTTATTTTCATAATTTTCACGACTCGCACATGCATGTGATGTCCCCAGTGCAGCAGGCAAGCTTGGAATATGGGAAAGCTTACAATCGGCAGATATAAATATTGCATTATATTGATTTTGTCAGGAAAAAGATGACAAACACATTCCGGAACACTGTTGTGTAAGCTGTGGCTTTACTTTACTCTGGCGTCACATCCCACTCACATCCCTCTGATCAACATGTGGTACATTATATTACTATAATAAAAAATATTTTTGGAAAATTAAACCGTTTCTTACAAACTTATGTGATTTGATAAAATACATAATGAAATATAATCGTATATGGGTAATGGAGAAATTACAATTAGCTTCAAGCTACACATGACAATTAATGAGATTAATACAACACTTCTGCTTGAATGTCACTATCAATCACTATTAAGTGTCTGTAATAACTTCTGACTGTGATCCAATGTGGATTTTGGTCAAATGATGAGGCAGACATATGTTGTTAGAAACGTTCTAGAATAATTTTATGTGGAAGATACACAGTTACAACTTCTGTGGGGCGTGAAGAAAAAGTAATGTAACTAGTAGTGTAACTAATTACTGTTGCGAGAAAGTAATAAGTAAAGTAACAATATTACTTTTGAAAAGAGTAACTAGTAATGAGTAATATATTACATTCTTTGAGTAACTAGCACAACACTGTCTATTTTTCTGGGCAATAACAGTGAAAACAGTGGAAACGTTCAATGAAATGTTCAATAGAGAACACCAGGGGCTGTTGTATGTAGCTTTCACATTGTAATCATATTTATATCTTCACAGTGTGAGAAAGACTTGAATCATCATTTAGCTGGAAGTGATTCAAGCAGTGACATGTGTCCATCACCGCCCGCACACACACACACACACACACACACACACACACACACATATCTCCAGTCACACCTAATGCTCCCAGAGAAAACATTAATTCCAAACAATTTATTTAGCAGCTTCGTTATACACTTCACATAATTAAGCACAAGTTCAGCTTGATAAGCCTAAAGTACTTCATCGCTAAACCAAGCACGCACCCAGCGCTGTGGTGAAATTCAGCTCTTGCTAGCAGCAGTGGTTCCTTTACACATTAAAGCAGTCTTAATTTCAAAGAGCTACTTAATTATTTCATGTGACAAGGGGGGTATTAAAATCATAACTCCATCAATTATAGATTTGATCATTTACAGGCGAGGTTAACTATGCAGTGATGTGTGTTGAGAGAGAGGCTTTTAAAATGGAACTGGGTTAAATTGAACAGCTCACTGTTGAGAGTAATGAACAGTGACAAGTGCGCTCAATGACTGCTGCTGCTGCTCACAATGCAATTCAACAATACTTCATACTTATTTCAAACATTCTGAAGTCTTTCAATTCATTGTTTATTTTTCATTTTTATTGTTTAGAGTTTTGACATGAGACTGTAAATGTTTATAATAATAATAATAATATGTATGTATGTATTGAAATCATTATTTGTACTTAATTCAAGTTTTTACACACAATTTTAGTTTTTTATTTAATTAATTAGGATTGTCACTAAATATTTTATGTTAAGTTATGTTTATGTTGGTGCACTATATTTAATTGATTTACTATTATTTAATTAATAATCTTAGGTTGGTGCAACGTTTTTATAAATTTACTAGGCTTAATTAATTTTCCTAAGTTACTTTTTATAAATCAATTATACATGTATTATACATGTATTATAAACATGTATTATCAATTATAAATGTATTATACATAGATTCAAGAAAGTGCAGAACTCAGAACTGTACTTCTAAACATAAATGTTTAAATCTGAAACATTCTTTTTGTTAGCATTTTCAAGAAAAAAATACAATTTAGAAAAAAATAACTGTTTTGCATTAAGTTTAATTCATAAATAATCAAAGTCAAAGTCAAAGTCAGCTTTATTGTCAATTCTGCCACATGTACCGTACATACATACAGAGAATTGAAATTGCGTTACTCTCTTACTCCCTGGTGCATACAGATAACACTAAACACAAACAGTAGAACGCAAAAATACAGATAAGTACAAATCAATATATATATATATATACATATATATACATACACATATATACATATATATATATATATATATATATATATATATATACATGTATACATATAAATAATGTATATATCTGACTTATATTTCTTGAAACACACTGAACAATTTATTACAGTTTATAACATTGATTCACAAATAAACCATCAGCATTAAAATATAAAAAGAGGGAATGAAAACTGAGGGAACAGAATAGAATGAGCACAAACATGCTTGAAATCTGTAAATTCATACATTTTAAGTTGAGGAAGATGGTCTTTGAAAGATGTAATGGAGGTTCAGAGATGACCACTGCCAGAATTGGGTTTTCCCGGAGATCCACCTCACGGATCACAAATCAGTCGACATGTTTTACTCTTCTCTGGTTCTTAGAGGTCATGAACGTGCCTTCAGTAAACCACTAATCCAGTACTGTTAGGGAATCATGATATTACAGACACAAGCAGTTTGAGCTCAGAATCACCATGGCAGGGATAATGACACAGAATTTCCCAGGGTCAGTCTGCACAGCCGGTCCATCCTCCACTCCGGAAAGGTCATGTGTTTTATTGAGCTCCCACACTGTCTTCCCCGTTTGGAGGAAATTTTCCCTGTGTATCTAATCTATGAGCCAACTGACATAATGGCCCACTTCATAAAGGCCCAATTTAGTGTTTGACAACATATTACATCTTACCTGATCTCTCTCTCTCTCTCTCTCTCTCTCTCTCTCTCTCTCTCTCTCTCTCTCTCTCTCTCTCTCTCTCTCTCTCTCTCTCTCTCTCGTAGAGCTATTTTATGATCGTCTAGGACAAATTTGGTCAGATTATAGAGACTAACCCGGTTATTTATTGTATCTGCTTGAAGTTGTCTGTTTTCATAAATGCCTGATGATGGTGGATATACTTGCTACTTTTCTGGAAACTTTTCTTCAATGATTATCTTATAATTTCATCATCAAAAACCACTCAAATTTGTTTAATTAATACTTCTGCAAGAGAATCTTACACAAAATCTTACATTGCTATTACAATTTATTTCCAAGACAGCTTATTGGGTTAAACGTGTTCAGGGTTGTATTCACCATACTGAAAGGACTGTTTTAGGACTGTTAAGATTTATTATTAAGTTTCGTTGTAGCATTTTAATTTAATTTAATTTAATTTTAACCCTTCTCCATTTTGCATTATGTAAACAAATAATGTTCTATTATTTAAATGGCAAAGTATTATTATTATTTATTGATAAAGGTATTTCTGTAATGCCTTTAATTTATGTTTTTTTATTTAAAATATTAAATATAATACATATTATTTAAATATAATAAATAAATATTTAAATAATAAAAACCATTGTATTATAATATTTTAACTAATTTAAAACAATTTGAAAATTTGAATGGGTTAATTATCATGAATAGTCACAGTCCCAAAAAATCTGATCCTAAAACAGGCTTAATTTAATTAATTTGTTAATTTACATCACCACTTTAAGGTGGTGAAACCTGGTGTAATTTATTTTTGTTATTATCTGCATTTAAAACTACGTATATGTGACCCTAGCTGTGACCCCCCCCCAAAAAAAAAAAAATCTTTTGTACATAAAAAATGATCCTCCATAAGTTAAAGCACCTTGATTGATCAAACTTTTGATGCTTGTTATCTCAATTCGATTTTGAGACTTTAGCCTGGATTTCACAGACAGGGTCACATTTATTCTATTTGTATTTTTTGAGCTATTTAGGTGCTACACGAAGATATATATGATTTAAAAACAATAAACATTAACGCCGCGAGATAACGTTGAGAGTACAGCGGTGCTGCTGTCAAATCTGATGCTGCTTCGATGAGAAAAACAACGCCGTGAGATTTCTTCCAATAGCGTAAGCGAGCGGAAGCACGTGGGTAAACAGGAAGTAGTTTCGGCATTTGGCGGGTTGAGCGGAGAAGACGTGCAAAAATGGCGGGTGAGTGTGAAAACCCTCTATAATAGCGGCTGTGTTTTATTACTTCTGCTGTTACCGAGCGTGTGTGTTTGTGTGATGTTATAACTCGAGCGGTGCTGTGTGCTGATGTCTGGGAGCAGATAGATCAGAGAAGAGAGAGTTTTAGCTGCGGCTAAATGCTAATCATCACACAGATGAGCAGCACATGTTTGTTTTTAATGTCAGATAACGTTATACTAACACACACGAACTCACAATATCACACAGATAAAATATTGTACATTAGGATAATCAGACGGGTTGCAGCTGCAAGGTAATTCGCTGTATGCAGTGTAATAGTGCTGTGTCTATGTGAGCTGTCAGTGTGACGAGCATTAACTTAGATATGTTCATGCCTGTATATCTGAGATCATTTAAGAGTATATATTTGCCAAATGGAAGTAAATATACATATCTGTGTTAAAAGATGTATTCATTACTAGATAGTGATATACATGCATACACTTGGGTCCAATGCAGATGCTGCTATTTAGCATTTTAGTACATTTTTGTCATTGCAAATTATACAAATGATATGATCACTATAGCAAGTCTTAGTTGAGCAACTCAATAGTGTAAAGCACTCAAAACCTGATGATCCTGTTTTCCAGCATGATTTGAGATGTTTCAAACAGCAATGGAAGAAAATCTTATTTTCTGTACAAAGTTGTTTAAATTTGTTACATTTGATTAGTAACATTTAAACGCCACTGCATTCATATTGTATCGATCTGTGAAATTGTAGTCTAGCAACAGCCGCATTATTGCATTGTATCATATGGTATCTTCATGTCTGAGTTGTGTAGCTAATGACAGAAATGACTTTTTTTATTTATGCTGTTATGATAGACATGTTTCTCTGTGCCTTTCCTCCAGCTATGAATGACATGGAGAAGAAACTTGCAGAGTATAAATGTGACACTAATGAAGCTGTATGTCTGAAATTAGGTAAATCATTAATCATCACTTAAAAAAAAAAATGTCTAACATTATAAATAAAGCAGTAGATTGAATCCTTTGTTGTATGATCATTTGTTTATATTCAGAATACATTTATCCTGCAGAATAATAGATATAGACATGAAATTAACCCTTTTTATTTATTTTATTATTACATATTACTGGATGTAGTTGTGAACGATTCATCAATAGATGTTATTCCAAATCTTAAAAACGTTTTATTGTGAATGGATAATACTTTGGCTCCATTTTAATATGTTAATGTCCACCTTTTATTCAATTCCTAATTGATAAAATGATTATTTTGTCTGATGTAGTGCGGTTCCCGGAGGATATGGATGATGAAAGCACAACGTTTCACCCTGAGTACAGTCATCAGCTGTATGGAGATGAGTATGTATCACAAACCATTGCATACTAGACTCTTATTATATATGTAACAGTTGTGAGTGTTTTTTTTTTTCTTGGCACCACTATTTTGACCCATTTCTTCAATCCTTGTATTTTGTTTTTGCACAGTGAAGTGGCG
This sequence comes from Schizothorax lantsangensis, assembly GCA_027422415.1. Classification (NCBI taxonomy): domain Eukaryota; kingdom Metazoa; phylum Chordata; class Actinopteri; order Cypriniformes; family Cyprinidae; genus Schizothorax; species Schizothorax lantsangensis. Next base: position 12,287,396 of record CM049848.1, read on the forward strand.
TTTGGCTACAAAGGTCTTCAGATCCAGCTGTACTACATTGCAGGGAACCTGAACACTCTGTTCAAAGTCAAGTACACGGCCAGGGTCACAGACAAGTTTGACTGTGTGGAGGTACTCGTTCATCACTCGTAACTCGTTCATTTGGTGTCATACACATCATCTCACTGACTGTGTTGACATGCACAGTTTTCATGTGCATACAGTCCAGTGAAAATATACATTTGCATCACATTCTGAACAAAATCTGCACAGGTGGAGAGCAGCATTTAGTGTCGTAACAGAGAGGGATGCTGTCAGAGAAAGCCACTGAGTCAGCTGACTATAGAATCAGGCATGTGCCTTTCCAACATACGCAGGACTCAACAGTAAGCATGGGTAGGAGCCAGTCAATGCAGACTTTATGCGAACTCTAAATATTTGATGTTTTCGAACTATTGTTGTTACGATCGAATTGTGATCGAATTCTGATCATATAAACATGTCAAGTCAATAATGTTATCCAGCTGGCTAATATAGATTTAATGTATAGATTAATATAGTTTTTTTTTTTTAAATAGTGAGAATGATTTGTGGTAGTCTTGAATTAATTACAACTGATTATTATGTTATAGTTGTAAGCCAGTCAATAATGTTTTGCATTGTTTTTGCTATGTAGGAATTACAAATTAAAAATCCAGCTATTTTATGATACAAAAACAGTCCGTTATGCTGCTTGATATTGCAAACTGGTATTTGTTTTTGTAACATTCAAATTTATTTCAGTAATAATAAAAACACTGGTTTGTAGCACAAATAGGTTTGCAGTTGAGTTTAGTCTATTTAATATTTCAATTTGCGAAAGTTAGTAGAAACAGCTCTTTTTTTCTATATTGTGATGTACATCAGGGTTGTTATAGTTAATTACATCTAAAACCATAAAAAAAATCTTCAATTGCATTAAAATAAATATTAACTAAAATAAAATATAAACATTTTTTTTGCACATTTTGCCTGTAGTTGCCCAGGCTGCATTTCTCATTTCAATTTATTTACACTAAAATATCTACATATGAAATAAAAAATAAACAAAAACAATATACAAACGCTAAAAAAGGTAAATTACAAAAACATACAACAAAATTACTGAAACATTTATTACTAAAAATAAAATGAAAATAGAAATTCTAAAAACTAATTAAAATATTCATAAAAACTATAATAGCATCTCAATGAATACTAATGAACATCAGATTACAGAATATCAGAAAATGTAAAAAAACATTAGGATGGGACTCAGTTCTATCTAAATGTAACTTGCAGCCGATTGCAACAAAGGGGCGGGAATTAAAGAAGTCAAGCATTGTGATTGTTGTTATTATTATTATTAGACCTTGCATGTAACTATATTATATAGGCCTATTATGCTTTGTTGCCATTGGAAGCAAATTTAGGCTTGTTTTCTGTGGTCCTTTAGAAAAACACGTCACACCTGTCAAGTCTGGAGTGCTTGTGCCTGTGTTGCGGTAGTCAAGCGCACAAACAGCCAAGCAAAAGGCAAAACTTAAAAAAAAAAAAAAAAAAGCTCTCTTTAGGATTTTTTTTTACAGTATTGGCATGGTGGGCATCTTTTATTAGCATTAGTTTTAGCAGTGCAGTGGTGTGTTCTTATTGTTTACATGTTGCTGACGTGATAGGTCTGCCATGCCAAGATAAGCTCAGTACTCTTGTTGAGATATTAGTCCGATTTACAGAGAGGGAGTGATTTGATGAATTCATTTAAAAACTAGAAATTCTCTCCAAATGTTGCACAAAACCTGTTGTGGATACTTTTTCTAGTGCTTCTTAATTAGATTTTAAAATGTCACAAATTCATCATGGCTCCAAACCCATACGACTTTTTCTTGTCTCAAATAACAGGAGAAATGTTCTGGCTGCCCAAAATCATGCGCTTTATTCCAAGTCATCTGTCATACTTTGTGGTAGGAACAGACCAAGAAATTTATGTTTTGTCACATTGGTGCCATTTTATAGCAAAAATTATTGGTTTTTATTTGATGTCATGGCTTATTTCACTCTTAATTCAACCACAAAGGGGGAAATTTTCAGTGAATAATGAAAATTTCATTATGTTCTTTACATAAAGCTGTCATATGACTTAGCAGTGGTTCTCAGCCTTTTTCACTCCAAGGCCTCCCACTGTCCACAGCAATATTTGAAAGTCTGACACTCCTAGTTTCTGGAAATTAAATTTCAGGATACGAAAAGTTTTAAGAGCTGAATATTCTTCAAGGTTCTCACGTTTTTTAACCAATAAAGTTAAAATAATTTTCCAGTCATTTGTGAATAAGGTTTAAGAAAAATATTTTCTTAATTTACACTTTCAAAATTAGGTTAACTTATATACCCAGGTTATTCTACACAGTGGGAACAGTGTAAAAAAAGTTGTTGAGGGATGGATTTAAATGAGAAAAATCTTGATTCTTAGTTGTTTTAGCTCATTTTAATGCTTGTTTTGTCTTATGTTAAGTCATGTAAGTAATCTTAGGTCCCCATATAAGTTTGCTGAGTCTCCATTTTTGAGAACCGCTGGTTTAGAGGCATGGAATATACATTTACGTTTATGCATTTGGCAGATGATTTTATCCAAAGCAACTTCATAGGTACACATTTTACATTTTATCAGTTCCTGCTCTCCTTGGGAATCAAACCCATGTCCTTGACGTTTTTAGCATCATGCTCTACTCTTCTAGCTACAGGAAAGCTCTTGTAGCACAAACCGGTTCCATTTATTGTCAAGAGAATAATTAGAAGACACCTTTTGTGTTCCACGGAAGAGAGGCAGTTTGTATTTGTGTTTTTATGAGGACTATTCCCTTACATTTCATTCACCTGTGTTGAGCAGGTGTATGATTTGCTAGATCTCTATTCTACTACTGCACACACACACAGTTTATAGCCCTAACTCACACCATCCCAGACTCTCATTCCAGCTAATAAAACCCTTTACAGAGAGCAAATGTGTGACACACTGAAAAACAGACACACTGACCTATATTGCAGCTCATCCTTTCCACAGTCTGTGTGAATGATTTAGGTAGTTGAATAAAATCAGACCTGAACTTATTAGTATTAGACCTAATTATATATTGCGTGCTGACACCACATGACTGTGTTTAGTGGCATTTCTGAATGTCTTCCATCTTTAAGCGTGGCATGTAATTATAGCCGCTAAACATACTTAAGATGTTTATTGTTTGAGGATAGTTGATTTTATTATGTCTTTTATTTACACCGCTTCACCGTTGCTCATATTGTGTTCTTTTTTCATCTTTTTTCCTCGTAGATGATGTCTTTGATTAAAAGTGTTTTTTTTTTTTAGTGTAATTGGATTCAATGCTGTTGTTGAACCCCATCGTATAAAGAAGATTCATTCTCAAAACTCTGAAGAGTCTCGGATCCTTAAGCGGTGTTAGTTAATACGGTAACGCCACAATGGCGTGCTTTCATTTGTGCGATTGAGCAATTTGCCTGAGAAACTGTCTGTTTTTACCATTTTCTGTCTGCTCCGTTCTTGTCGTCCTCTCTTCTCTTCCATAACGCAGTGGTACAATAGTGAGTGTTACTGAGCTGCAGGTGCACCGATCCCCTTCTGATATTAGCTGATGTCTGAATGAGCAGGAATTAGCGGCGTGTTGCATTAGCCTTTTGTCGTGTGTTTTGTGGCCGTTGTGAATGAAGAGTCCCGCGACACAAGCGAAGCCCATCACGCGGCCAAAGGGCCCTGCTTAGCAACTTAATACAAAGTGTTCTCATGTCAGCCCTGCTGGAAATGGATACAATGCAAACATGGGTGCACATTCTGCTGGGTAAAAAAAATCCCAGAGAGGGGGTAGGAGGGGGGCGGTGCTATTGTCCGCCCCGGAGCCTGTGAATAGAGAGGGCAAACTCGTTTGATTGAGTTCGCTCACCAGCCTCAGAATACAGGAGCCTATTATACATGTCCGGGCTTTTTTTTTTTTTGTTAAGTCGAGATCAATTCATTAAATTTTATTGCCCGGTGAGAAGCTGGGACACATTACGGTGGGGGGAACTTCATCTGATATTCATGGTTTAAGATAAGTAGTAAATGTATTCAATTAAGTGGTCTTTCAGAGGAGGCACAGGAAGAGGGGGGCTGGAGACTCCTCAGCTGACATTGCTAATTGCCTAATGGGTCTCCTTTTTGTGCCACAAAAATATGTATTTTTTTCCTTTAATTCCTTTTTGCGCCATGCCAATCACAGCTGAAGTATAGCTTAATGACAGAACAATAGGGAATTACTCTGTTAGGGCTCTTTTGTGATTATATGTAAGGCCGAGCGCCGGGTGAATAGACGCATAACTCATAAATGTGCCACTTCAGTTTATATGATTAAATTCAGCTGCTTTCACTGTATACTAGACACAGCTGAGTTAACCGCTCTCGCTCTGTGGGAGCTTGAAACGTGCTTTAGATTAAGATGAATGTGTGTTACCTCTATAGAGATGCACACATTCTGTCTCGTGTGCTGATCTTTGCCTTTAAACTGGTAGTTTGGCGCAATATTCTGTCATCATTTTTTAACCCTCATGCTGTTACATATAACAAAAAGTGAGGAGTTTAGCAGAATGATTAAGCCGCTCTTTTATGTGCAATGAAATCTGACAGTGACCAGTGGCTGTTTAGCTCTTAAAAGGACAAAAAACACTATTAAAGTAACCCATATTGCCATATTCTTCATATGGAAGTCATATTTAAAATAGATGTACTTTATTCAACAAGGATGCATTAAATTGATCAAAATTGACCGTAAAAACATAATTTCTTAAAAAGATTTTTATTTCAAATAAATGCTCAAAAAATCCTAATAAAATGCACCAGTTTCCACAAAAATATGAAGCAGCACAACTGTTTTCATTGTTAATAATCAGAAATATTTATTGAGCAGCAAATCAGCATATTAGAGTCATTTCTGAAGGATCACATGCCACTGAAGACTGGAGTAATGATGCTGAAAATTCAGCTTTGCATCACAGAAAGAAATTACATTTTGCAATATATTTAAATAGAAATCGGTTATTTTTAACTGTAATAAAATTTCACAGTATTGCAGTTTTTATGTTTGATCAAATAAATGCAACCTTGGTGGGCAAAATAAATCAGTTAATGTTAACAGTTGTTTTCCACATATACACTTTTTTTCTTCTTTAAACTGAGTAAATTCAGTGTGACTTCAAATTCACACGGTTCTTTTCTTGTGATTCTTAGAAGTTTAAATATTGACTTTGCTTGGTTTCTCTTGTTTGAAGTGTAATATACACTCTGGTCTCTTACATAAATGGCATTCTCTCATTGCAAATGTGGGTAGTTAGTCATTTGTTGAAATGTTGGTAGTTAGTCATTTCAAGGCAGCTTGCTCTTTCTCTGTGTTTGTTCTCAGCCAGATGATGTGGAGGGCAAGATCAGAGAGATCATTCCTGCTGGTTTCTGCTGTAACACAGATGACTTCATATCTCTCCTGGAGAAAGAGGCCAACTTCAAACCCTTCGGCAGTCTGCTGCACACCTTCAAAGTTCACAATGTGGAGGCAGGAGAGGATCTCACCTACCAGATACACAAGGTACAGAGTTTCCCGCAGCATGTTGAGTCACCGCTTTGACAGCTGGCAATGTCATTCAGCATTCAAACTGGAATATGATCGAGTTCTCAGGCAATTGTACCAGCTTTGGCAGTGTGGATCGTAAATAGTGAAAAGAATTAGGCTATGGTTTTACTGAATCTTGTTATTTTTCTTGCTCACATAGACTTTGTTACCTGCAGAAAATGAAACGTTTCAGAAGTGGAGAAAGTTGAATGAAAGATTATTGTATTTATAACTGTATACCCTGTCGCTTATGGTTTGCTGACTTTTACTTATTTTATTAATAAATTTTATTGCTGCATCTTATTAGACTGACTTTTTCAGTGTACCATGTTATGCAAAAGTGTTGTTAGGAAATGTTGACTTTGCCACTGCACATTTTAATTACGTTCTAGCATATTTCCTTGTGAACACACCATGTATTTAATCTGCCGTTCATCATTTCAGGTGGATATCTCGTGTCCAGGGTTCAGAGAGTACCATGAGCGCTTGCAGACATTTCTCATGTGGTTCATTGAGACGGCCAGTTACATCGATGTGGATGATGATCGCTGGGATTTCTTCCTCGTGTGAGTGTCTAACCCAGATCAGATTCAAATTCAGTCTGTATCAGCAATGAAGTATTCTTATATTTGTCACATTTCTTATAATAAAAGAACAGTCCAGATTCAGGGGAGACTATTGACAGCATGTGTGGCCTTCTGTTCATTACCACAGAAAATAATTCCTCATTTCTCAGTTTGAGAACATTTGCGAAGACTGTTTTTTTTTTGTTTAGTAATGCTCTTCTGTCTAAAAGGCAAGACACAATCCGTTTAAAATACAGACCCTTTCAATAATATAACCGCATGTCTTCATATGTTAAAAATACTTAAAAGTTTGCATCATGCAAGGATGTCAGAACATGTTTATATCTGCTCACAAAAATGTCTGTCTGTAACTCATAACCAGCCGTAAAGTCCCTCTAGATCAGTAATCCCACCACTAAATGGATAATTTAGACATCTGTACAGGTCAAATAACACATTTTTTAGTGGTTTATATGAATAAGAAAAAATTAAACAAACTTCACATTTCTGTTTTGAAACCTGCTGAAACGTCTTGCCCCATAGACATCCATTGTATGTCCATTATTGTATGTGGCATTTTTTTTTATTTTTACAATCAACTAAAATCAAAATTATTAGCTGTTGTTATTGACAACATGTCGCAGATACTGTCTCAGATACACAGTGTACTTTCCACTTACAAGGATAGTTTGTTTCAAAAATAAAATTTTGTCATTTGCTCATCATGTTGTTCCAAATGTATGACTTACTTTCTTCTAATCCATATAAGTAACTGGAATGGTTTGGTTACCAACATTATTCAAAATATCTTTTGTGTTCTGCTGCAGAAAGTCATACAGTTTTGGAAGGACATGAATGCCAGTTAATGATGCCAAAATGTTCATTTTTGGGTGCACTATCCCTTGTATTGGAACCCAGATAATACTTTTAATTAGATATTATGTTAGATATAAAATGCAACATTCCATTTTTTGGCTCAGTATCCAATGTATTTAGCATATGGCATGTTAATAACATACTTTTTACATATTGTTAGTCCATGCTGATCATGGTAAGACTAATAAAGTTCTGTTTTTAAGTCCCTTTTTGTTTACCACTTCATTTGAATGTAAAATCTGTGTCCAGAAACAAAACCAATTGACAACCACTGACAGACAAATGCTAAATAAAGAGTCTCTCAGATATTTCTAAGTGTTTGAACAAATGTAACTTGTTGGCAAAAACTCATGACTCGTGTTGATAACTTCAGCAGGCAAAAAAATAGAAATCAAGTGCTCTCACAAAGCCAGCGAGTGCGGATAAGAAGGTAGTGTCAATTAATAGTGAACAGTAACTTTCTGAACAGTCTCTCTCACACGCACACGTGTAAAGCGTCCGAACGGGACGTCTCTCCTGCCTTTGTGGGGCCAATTATCAGGCTGCTTTAATTATATTTTGTCCTTCATTGAGGCAAATTGTTGATCTGGCAAGAGTTTCCTTTGTGCTGTTTGTCTGGTTTCTTTGCTCTTGTGTTTCTTTCTTTCTTGAGTCAGGCCAAGAGGCTGAATTGAATGTTGTTGTCTTTTGAAACGATGAATGAAGTCTCCAGCGGTAGTGAAGGGGACTCTGCCTGTGTTTTCTTTGCTTTGGCACCTATTAAAACAGACAATGGGCAAATGGACTGGAGTGATGTGAAGAGGCTAGATGCCTGCCTCTCTGCTCTAAGTTGCAGTGCACCAATTAAGTGCATAATGCATTCAGTGTCTCCAGCAGGTGCAGCGACAGGCCACTGGCCCTCCGCAGCGAGTTCGCAGTAACGACGGGGGGGGTCCGGTGCATGGGAGCGTGCCTGCGATTGACCTGCCTGCCTTTGTCATCTCTCTCTATCTCTCTGTCTTTCTTACAGATTCGAGAAGTACAATAAGGATGGAGAGACACTCTACGCGACGGTTGGCTACATGACAGTGTATAATTACTACGTATACCCAGACAAAACCAGACCACGTGTCAGGTAATTACTAAGGAAGCACGTGCCCACTATCTGCTTTATTCTGCGAAAAAAGGAAAAGAAAATTACACGTCTCTCTCTCCCTTGTCCCTAAAACTCCCAAATTACCGTCTTGCGTCTCTTGTGTGCCAGCCCCTCTCTGGGTATTATAAGACTCACGAATTCAGCATCACCCGCCCGAAAGCTCGTTTTGAAAACGAGTCTAATGTATTGATTGGCAAGACGCGCTAACGTTTCATTACGTTGGCCACTGCTGAATGAACACGTATAACCTTTCGAAAACTGATGATATCATTGCTTACTGTATTTGAGAATATTTTTTTCCGCAGCTAAAATGAGGCTTACGGAAGTGTTGACAGTCTGTATTAGTAATTCTCAACTGGTGGGTCGCAACCCAAAATGAGTTCTGATAGCAGGGGAAAAACCTAAATGCAAATAATAAATTGCAACTAAGTGCATAATCGTGTGTAGAATGAATAGTAGAATAACTAGGCTTATCAACTTTTTAACGGCAGGACAAAACACTTCCATTTATTTTGTTGTTGATGTCAAAAGTAATGCATCCAGTCTCTCTTTCCCTTGGTAATATGGCACATATAATGCAATATTTAGCCGTTTTATCATATCACACTTCTGCTGTTGTTAATGCATTTATCAAATTGTCATAGCCTATTAACCCTTTAAAGCCAGCTTTGTCATATTTGATATGCCAATTTCTAAGGTCTCGAAATTATCAACATGATCAGAACTTTGCTGTTGAACCTGTTGTACACAATCTCTTACATGCCTTCTGTCATCTGATTGATAGTTTATACTTTTTTTAGCAAGTAAAAGTTATTTTTAAATTGTAAAAACATACCCCTTCGGGTTGATTTTTGTAAATTGAGCATAAGATTAACTTTTATGTTGCTAGTAATATTTAAAGATGAACACTTGCTGACTTGAACACCCTAAGCAGCTTTAGGGTTGCTTGATTATCCATACAATCATCATTGTATTGCATTGTATGTTTTGTCCCGATAATAAAAACTACAGAGCTTTGATCATAAAACTAAGCATTTAAATATCAAATTACTAAGACATTATTGGGAGATATCAAGTGACAATTTTATATGCATTAATACAAATTATATGCAGGTCATGTAAGTAGTGTTATATTGTTAAAAAGTTTTTATTGATTTACATTAAAAGCAGAATTTCATCTTTTTGACTATGTAAATAAGTGAAAAAGTGTTTAGTGACATACGGTAAATAGTAGAAACTGCACCAAAATGCATATATTTGCTTAGTTTAGGCCTCTGAATAAAATTAAGGTGTTTTTTTCCTCCTTAAGTAAGAGCTTCATATTCTCCTTTCCATTTTATGTGATTAACAATTTTGTTATAGTGTTGTGCCCCACTTGATGTTCAATGTAAAATGTTTGTCTTTAAGCAAAACCTCTGGCCTGTAGTGTCAGTTTCAGAAGATTCTGTAAAGTCAGTAGTGTAGCATGTGTCTGAAGGGTGCTGGAGGTGTAACAGGCCTCTGTGTTTGCTTAACCATTGCTCAAAGGCTCAAGAGCTCCAACCTTAAATTGGTATTGTGCCTAAGCATCTTCTCTTCTGTGCAGCATCACTAAAGCTTTTGTACTCTCTGTGTGTGTGTGTGTGTGTAGCCAGATGCTGATCTTGCCACCATTCCAGGGAGAAGGACATGGGGCTCAGCTCTTAGAGACAGTCCACCGATACTACTGCACTTCTGCTAAAGTACAGGACATCACAGGTATAAGCTGACACTGAGGCTTAGATTAAACAGTTAGGAGTCCTTTTTTGAGTAGTTTATTTCTATTTTTATTGAGGTTTTTACTAGTAAGTTTTATTAGTAGTGGTATTTGTCAGGATCACTATTACAGTTTCTCATAATTAAAGGTTAAAGATTAGAACCTAACCATTAATGCTAAGTATTATCAGTTGCTTGTAACTTGTCCCTCATGGTGCTACCCCTGTAGGACAATAAATGTCCAATCAGAAAATGTGAATGGTGCAAACAGTATTTTGTTTAAAAACAGTCATTAACAATACAGTATAGATTTATAATATAAGCTATCAAATTAGTTTCTGGTCCTAACATAATTTAAATATCCATTATATATACTCTTATTTAGTAATTATTACACGTCTCTCAGGATTATTGCTGACCGTTGTTGTTTATTGTTTTTATATAGCTATGATAGGTCCATTTATTTCACTAATATCTATCTGTCTAGCTAGCTGCTGTGTAATAAGTGGGATAATGTAAAGTCAGCTTTCACATTGCATCAGGGTTTTCATCACACTTTCAGATTTATTTTGCAATAATATGCAAAATAACATGGGGTAAAAAACAACTTTTACATGCATTAATGCAGCCAAAAATGAAAATGAAAGTTCCAATACAGTCGATTATAATTTGGCTTGTTGTTTTCTTGATTTTGATCTTTGGAAATCCTTTTCAAATGGTTCTATCTGAATAAATAAAATTAATTATAGAAAGATTGCACCATTAGAGTGTGTGTCCAGAAAGCCAACCTGTATGGGCACACATCCATTCTAATGATATTCTGTGTGTGAAAGGGATAGAGGGCAAAGTGTTGTGAATTTCCTTTGGTAAGGCAGTTGTTGCTGTTGAGTTGCTCTGCCTTCAGTTTTGGGGAGGTGAAGGGACGTGATGTTAATTGCCGGCAGTTTGCTGCTGAAATGTGCTGGCCACATGCTGCCACTCACTCACCCCCTCAACAAAGACACAATTATTCATAGAGAGAGAGAGAGGCGACCCCACACTACCAAATCTACCCTGCACTCACTATTTTACTATTTCTGTTTATTTCTCTCTCTCTTTTTCTCTCCATGTATAGAGAAATAAATATAAAAATTATTTATTTTTTTGCTGTGAAATAACTTTTTATCCCTCAAAGTGTGTAATTCAAGAAGTATTCAAGAACACAGTCAAAATGTAGTTATTGTGATAGTGAAATAAATCAAACTTAGCAATTCTATCAATATTTTTTGCTACTGAAGATTAAAATATTAGACACTTTTAAAACATATTTTTCTTAATGCTCTTGTGTTTGTGAGGCAGCGAGTTCAACTTTAGTATAATAGTGCAGTTTTTTTTAAGTGCATTAAAATCATGATGTTTTTTTTATATCGCCAACATCAGCAGCAATATATTGTAAATATTAAATGTATCGCCCTGCCCGAAACTAGGTATTTTCTTTTCTGTCTCTCTTCAGTCAGTGACTAACTACTACTCAGTAGTTTAGTAAGTCTTTGTTTCCCCTGATTACCAGAGTAAACATGCATTTAGCTTAATTTCACCACTGATGCATTCAGCATATGTAATCAGTGATTTCATGAAGGTTTGTCTGGCGTCATTGTCTTCATACTGTATTTTACCAATTGAAAACTTTCAAGAATCTCATGAGTTGACTTTTTGTAATTGTCTGATCTGCAGCTGAGGACCCGTCTGAAAACTATGTGAAGCTGAGAGATTTTGTGCTGGTGAAGCTGTGCTTGACTCTGCCATCCTTCTCCAGTGAGAAACTCTCTCAGGGCTTCAGTGAAGAGATGGTGTCAGAGGCCAGAGAGAAACTCAAGATCAACAAGGTAACATCTCTTGCAGGTTTACTAGCTTTATTATTTCTGTCAATTTTTATTAATAGCTATAGTCAAGAAAAGACATTAGGAGAACAGATGGGAATGAAATTGTTGTAGGAGTTAAAAGTCATAAGCTGGATTCAAACCTGCATTGCTCACGTTAGCACCACAGCTCAGTGTGTTATACATTGAATAGATATTTTAGAGTTTTAATGATTTAATGTTTTATTTAGCTATTAAGTTTCCTGAGACCATCCCCGCAGGCTAGCTTCACAAGAGTGTGATGACTAAGATATTTAAATTGCCCCTGTTTTCAAACCTCATTAAATAGTTTGATTAATTTCAATGAATTTTGAACTGTTTGTTTCGGTCAAATTAGTGGTATGTGATTATCACGAAAAATGTTCTCAAAAGTTCCTGTGTGGCATTTTATATGCTTTGAAATGTTTTAGTTAAAAGTATGTGTGCAGCACTGTTTATTTTACATGGTTATATTGGTGCATATCAGTTGTATTAATTAAATATCATTCTATGTTTGAAACTGAAAGCATAGTTATAGAACAGGTTTTTTTTTTTTACTTTTTTTGAATATTTTTCAGCTATTTTACCCAGCCCTATTTTTGCCTTGTTCTTTGAAGCTTTACTGTTGCTGTATACTGTAGATTAAAATCCAAGCAATTATACAGTTAATTCTTCAAAGTGTTTGTGCATTTATATATAGAGGAAATGACTTTGTTCTGATGGGTTTTCAACTTGTAATGCCCCTAAAGGTAGGAGTGAACATCCGCTTCCTGTGGGGGCTGCTGGCCATTAGCAGGTAGTGAGTGGGAGTGGGCCTAACAGTGACCCCTGTGGGACTCCTCTCTCTTGCCACTCCGGCCACTCTTTAACTGCTCCAATTATAACCCAGCATCCCCTTTTATGCCCCACAATCCCCTCTGTTCATGTTGTTTGTGAGTGATTATCTCAGGGTGGTGCCTATGGCATGGCCAGGCAAAATGCTTGGCTCTCCATACTACCCTAGTGGGAACTGCATGAGGTATGGAGGACCTCTCGGAGTCATGGTTACTGAAGGAGGCATGGTTACCGATTGAGAATAGCACGGGAATCCTAGAGCAAGATGCCTTTAACCCAGAAAAATGGACAAGGTTAAAGAGTCAGTCTGTAATTGCTGCTCTTTGCGGTTCCAAAACTGCATTATTCTCCACTGAGAGTTAGCATATGGACATTTAATTCACTACAATAATATATGGCTTTTCTAAGCACTTTACATTGTGAGGGGGGATCTCCTCTTCCACCACCAGAAATTATTTGACGTTACTTATTGTAATGTGACATGCAACGCAAGATTTCATGTTTGATCCATTAGAAACAAATAATTTCTCATCAGTATAAAAAACACTTCCAACAAAACTTAGGGAAGTTACCTACATAACACAGTGAACATTATTTTATATGATTAATGATGCATGATGTTCTTCTTTTGATTCAGGTTTTGACTTTTGCATTTGTGAATGTCACAGCTTATGCTTTATGGATAGCGTCTGTGGCACACTGACAGTTTTTACACATTTCTTATGTAGCTGTGCTAGTTCTTAGGTCTCGTATCACTCAATGCTCTCTTTATTTTCACATGAAATCATTTAAAACCAATTCAATATTTCATGTCCATGTTTTATTTATTTGTTTGGGAAAACAGCATAATTGAATGAATATTCATAAAATAAACCCCCTCAGGGTGATAGAAGACCCCTAAGCTTTGTTTTCTAATCGCCCTATCTATCTTTATTCTGCAAAAATGATGGGCTTCCTGAACTCTATTCACTGCAATTACATTGGTAACACATAACCAGACTTTCAACTGAAAGTATTTCCACTTCTAAAGTACTGTATTGACAAAGTTCACAATTTGAATAAAACATTTTACTAAAGAATCCATGCAAGTGCAAGAAAGTCTGAACCTCACATATTCTGCTCAAGATGCCACAGATGCTGTCTCCAAACTTTAGCTTGGAAAAAACTATAATATTTGTTAAAAGAAACAAAGCTTTACAGTATGTCTCTTGTATGCTGTCTGACTTTCAGAAACATGCACGCCGTGTTTATGAAATTCTGCGTCTCAGAAACACAGACATGAGCGATGAAGAGAAAGCCAGAGAATTTCGTTTGGAGGTGAAAAAAAGACTCTATGGACCCTACAGAGTAAGTGTGTTTTATCTGCTCATGTTAGCTGTAGGTCCATCCCTGTTTGTCTGCATTGACTGACTGCTTTTAAGAAGCAGAATTAGGCGTAACTGCTACAACTCCCATGCAATGATTAGTCAGTCATAAAGCGCAGAGAGCGGAGCCTGAGCTTCATGTGCTGAATATGGATTTCAAGAAACAACAAAACAAGTGAAGTCTTGCCAAAACAAACCCCGGTCATGACTGCCAAGATCAGCCTGCTTGTATAACGTTCTCCAAACCGCAAAGCTCAAACTACAACATGTGAAATGAAGCATTTCTGAACTTCAAAGAGAGCTGCACATTTCTAGCTGTGTTTATATGTGCTGTATAAAAATGAACAGAAACAAAACTCTTTCAGTGCTGCTGTTCTGATATTCTGCAGTCTTTGTCTGGTATAATTTATTCATTGAGTGGCGTGAATAGTTTGCGCCATTTCCTGTGTGATCCTCTCATGCAGTGTTAAGAGCGAGAGGGACCCGAGGCCTCGGTCTGGGTTTGTTTGAGGGTATAATGGCTCACACCGGGCGGCAGCCGCAGTCTCCACATCCACACCACGAGCTCCATTCACAACAAGTGTCATTATTACAGATTTGCATCTGATTTAAGCGGAGCCATTTAGCAGGGAGAATGCAGCACCCAGTCACCTGCACACGGACGGACTCTCTCTAATCCGCTCTCTCTGCATGAAGACATGCTACAGTTGGGTATCTCCGGACTGGAGCTGTGGAGTATCACTAAATACTTTTGACCTCAATAGTCATATATATGTGTTATAGTTATAATTTGGAGCGGTTTGACACGCTGTATTTTATTGTCTTAAGTAGTTATCCTTAAGCTCACACAACCTCTGCACTGATTATCGGAGCAACAAAATCTATGCATTATCATACTGGCCAAAATATTTAAAGAAATACACTACTGTTTAAAAGTTTGGCCTCAGTAAGATTTTTTTTTTTATATAAATTAAAACTTTTATTTAGGAACAATGCATTAATTAATCCAAAGTGACAGTGAAGACTTTTGTAATGTTACAAAATATTTTAAATAAATGCTGTTTTTATTTTTTTTTATATTTTTTTTGAACTTACTATTAATCAGTAAATTCCAAAAAATAAAAGCACACACAGCACAACCATTTTCAACTGTGAAAAAAAAACACGTTTCAGTGGTGCTGTAGTAAAAAAGAGAATTATCATGTAAAATATAATTGTTTTGTTCAATGTTTGAATTTCTTTCTTCTGTGCAACACAAAAGGAGATATTTTTCCGAATTTTTCTATTCTGAAAGCATATTGTGGCTAGTAGCTGTCATGTCAAATTAAAATGCAATTTATGACATTTTCTACTGTGGAACTCAAAATGAGAAAAAAATAGATCATAATCCTCACACAAAACATTTATGTGTATCATGTCTTCAGAAGTCTTGGAATATAGTATATGACGTACTTCTAGAATTCTTTTATGACATTTTTTGTTATTATTTTAATATGTTGTAGCTACAGTATGTTTTCATTGTTTGGAAAAGAGCAGCATGAACATGCTGCTGAATTTCTCTTTTTGAGTTTCACAGTGGAATTAATGTCAAACGTGTTTTGGAACTTTCCAGTTCTCTGGAGGTTTTTGCAAAATTCTGTTGCCAAAGATTTTGTGCAATGGTCTTTATCTTTTCATCTTATTTCATGTATATTTAACTCGATTAGCTGTTTCTTTTCCCTGCATGTGTCTTAATTCTTCTTGGAGGTTGTGGTGATATTAGTTGATGTGTTGCAGATAATGTTGTTTGATATGATATGTGCTTTGGTGCTGAAGCTCCAGCAGCGGTAATGTGTTGGATCAGAACCACTCTCATGCTGACACTGTCCAGGACAGAGAACTCTAACAGCAGAATAACTGCATACACACCAGACGAAAGAGACCGAGCCAAAGAAAGAGTGAAAAACATGAGGCAGAAAAGGAAATAGAGCAGGATCTGCAGACCACATGCCTCTCTCTCTTTCTCTCTTCTAGAGGTCTCTTTACTCTGAATGTGTTGCCGGTCTTCACAACATCTTGTCTGTGTGTATGTAGGTAGGGATGTAGGAGGTGATTCATTAATAATGAACTTTACCCAACATTTCAATACACACGTGCTTGAAGGTCTCACAATATCAGTAAATTGTTGTTTGATTAATATTATTGATATAAGATGGATTGCAAGACCTAATGCACAGATCTGATATGTTGCCTGTTTGCCTTAACTTTAGACATTAATATCTCTTAAATAGGCATTTAGACCAAGAACTTTTGAACATTGACTGTAACACTCATTGTGTAGACCGCACACACATAGTGTGAAGGCAGACGCTTGTGGCAGGTAGACATTTTATGTATCCACTTAGTACTAAAGTACTAGATTCATTAAAATCCTCTTAAGTAAAGACGTTTAAAATACATTCTGAGAAGTTTAGAAGAATGTGCAATTCCTGAAAAAGATATTTTCATTTACATATTTTATATTATTTTTTTAAGGAAATATTGTTATCTAAATGTATAGTGGTTCTTTCTAAAAAAAATGTTTTGGGAAAATATTCTTAACTTTAATCTTAAAAGAAAAATTAAGAAGAATTTTGTCTTGAAAAATTAAGAAGAATTAAGAATGTCTTGTGAATCCAGCCTCAATACTTCTGACATCCCTAGATTTGCAGACACTGTCTCACTAAAGGAATTACACAATAGAGCTGTTCAGTCGTGATATCAGTTTGTAGAGCAACCCGACAGGCTGATTCACCATGGCTTCTCTCTGGAATTTCCCATAGGTTTTCAATAGTGGTTTTCATAAAATAAGGTCTGTGGCAACATTTTGACATTTTTGTATTATAAATCACACACAGAAATACCTCAAATGCTATATATATATATATATATAAATATTTTTTTTTTTTTTTTAATGCAAGTTGTTATATAAGGACAACAGTGGTCGGCTGATTTGTCATGCATGGAAACTCCCTGTGGAAGCTGTGCCTCTGTTAGCAAATTGTGTTTTAGAAAAAATAGATTAAGAGGGAAATCAGCTGATCGATGGCTTGCTTATAGTTGTCACTGCTTATTAGAAACATTACATGCAGAAAAAAATGTTTTTCAACTGTTTAGTATATATTTAATATATTATATTTAGTGAATGTGTTTGAATGCTAAATCGGTATACGTTCTGTGTGTTTGCACTTTCTTTTGAATTCATGTTTCGTGAGTCTTGGTTTGGTGCCAAAGCCTCTCAACAACCTTACAGACTCAATTTTTGTTCACGGCTCTTTTATTTCTCCTCTCTTTCTCTCGCTGTGCTTTTATACATGAAGTTTAGTTGTGATGTAATCAGATTTGCCCTGGGGTTTCTGTTCAATGGCAGGTTTTGGATGGGATCGGGTGAGCTGCTTTGCATCTTATTTTCTCCTGCGCCATACTGACACCTGTGTATTTTCTCCCAACACTTTTGACTTGTGTGTAGAAAAACCAGCGTGAGCTGACTAAGATGCAGAAATGTTTGAGGCCAGAGGAGTTGGCGTCCCACATCAGCCAGATAGACACGAGACTGCAACACGAGGAGCTGGAGAAAAGCTACCAGGATGTGCTGGCGGAGTATCGCAGAGTCCTGGAGCGACTGGCTCAGGCATGAACACACGGAGGCTCCTGCTGGAAAGATCTGGAAAAGACTGGCCCAGACACACACACACTGTTCTATTGCATTGTAACCAGTGTTAATAAGGGTTTAAACACATCTGCATTTGTTACTTGTGTGATAGACAGATGATGGGCAGTTATTCACATAATGAGAGATGAGTGCATTGGTCTACTGTGAAGATGAACTCTGAAGATTTTTGAGTTGATATTGTTATTGGTTTTTCCATCAAACATTTTCCTTAAAATGTAAAAATGTAGATTTTGAAGCACTTCCTTTGAAAAACAAATAAAATGTTTTGTATATTGCTCAAATGTAGCTCTTTGGTGATGTGTCTAAAATAAAAAACATCATTTTACTTATCAGACTAACCCTGCACTGTTTGATGTTACAGTGTTTAAAACTTGCATAATACATTGTGTTTGAAGTACACAGCTAAAAGTTTGGGGTAAGTTTTTTTGGTAACAATTTATTTTAAGGTGTCTTTGTTACACTTTATATGTAATTACTATTATAATAACTAATTATGCGTAATTATATGCAATTAACCCTAACCATATAGTAAGTAGTTTATTAATATAACTGAGTACTTAAATGTATAATTACACTGTAACAGGAACACCTTAGAATAAAGTGTAACCGTTTTTTTTTTTTTTTTTTTTTTAAGAAATTAATTATTTTATTCAGAAAAGATGCATTAAATTGATCAAGACTGACAGTAAAAATAATTTTTGTCAAGATTTTTTATTTCAAAATAAATGCTCTTTTGAACTTTCTATTCCAAGAAATAAAATTCTTATTTATTTATTGTTTTTACACTTTGGTTTCATAAGAAAAGCTTGTTGAAGGCTACTTCATTTGTGGGCGTCTCTGAAACTCCCAAGTGCACTAATGTGAAGACAGTCACTGATCTATTAAGATCTGAAGATTAGCTGGCGATACACTGGATGAAATGCATAGAAGAGTTTTAGCTGACATTACTGCACAATGATACAGAATTTAAACCTCTGATCATTCACTCATTTCAAGTCAAATCAATTTGCAAGCAGAAATGTGCTGTAAAATGTGCTCCCTCCCTTTTGCAGCTAATGCATCTTCTGATTGCATTTAGCATTGAGTGCTTCACTAATGACCGTAACGCTGAAGCCCTTCCTGTCGCCACACCGACCACTCACACTGATTCCATGGATGAATTACCATCTCTTCCCTTTTACTCAATGCAGTTAAAAAATTAAGGTCTGGAGGTTAATTTTCATTTGTCATCCTCTTCAAATGTGAGAAGTTGAGCACAGAACTCTTGACCATGTCAGATATTAATTGTATCCTCTCATGTTCCTCTGGCTCCTGAGTTCATATCAAGGCCTCTCATTTAAATCCAAATAGAGAGGAATAATTAATGTGGCTGGAGTATCTGGAGTGTTAAAGATGATTTCCATTGTAGGATGGAAAGATTTTGACAGTAGATATTGTGGTGGAACTCATAATGGTGCTCCTCCTTTGGGATTTTGAGAAAGATTTGACCCAGATAACTGCTAACCCTTGTATCTCAAGTATTCTGAAGACATTTGCTTTTCAGCTGGTGACCAGATTAAATAACAAATTAAAATGATATAAAACAAGATATAAAATGTTCTTTATTGGCGTCAATATTTCAATGAATCTTTAACATACATGGAATCTTTCCATTCTTTATAGACCTTATGCTTCAGAGAAACAAACACTCCGCCATCATCATTGAACTTCTGTTTTTGCCGTAGTTCTGTTGCATCACTGTTGAAGAAGTGGGTTTATTTATTGTAGAGTTAACAAAAGTTATTATGTGCATTGTAATGTTCAAAGCGGATGTCATAACAAACGAGAAGATTTTAAAATGAGCGGTTCATTCATAAATTAGCGTGACTTCACTCTGTGGAAATACAAATGGAAGACAGAAGACAAGCGCAGTGCTGAAAATGGGTAGAGCTACATAAGATCTGTAGAGATAAAACAGAAGTTCAAGGACAAAATTCTAAATATGGCTGCACACTTGTTTCTCTGGGGCCTAAGGTATAGTGGAAAATATGGTGGCCCAGTAGTGTGCAACCCAACGAAATCTCCACAACACAACGGAAACAAGTCACAACATAATGGAAACAAGCCACAACGAAATTAGCCCAACAAAACGGAAACAAGCTGCAGCACAACGGAAACAAGTCGCAACTTAATGGAAACAAGCCACAACGAAATTAACACAACACAGTGGAAACAAGTTGCAACACACAAGGGAAACAAGTCGCAACATAATGGAAACAAGCCACAATGAAATTAGCACAACACAATGGAAACAAGCTGCAACACATCGGAAACAAGTCGCAACATAATGGAAACAAGCCACAACGAAATTAACACAACACAGTGGAAACAAGTTGCAACATAAGGGAAACAAGTCACAACATAATGGAAACAAGCCACAATGAAATTAGCCCAACACAACGGAAACAAGCTGCAGCACAACAGAAACAAGTCGCAACATAATGGAAACAAGCCACAATGAAATTAACACAACACAGTGGAAACAAGTTGCAACACAAGGGAAACAAGTCGCAACATAATGGAAACAAGCCACAATGAAATTAGCACAACACAATGGAAACAAGCTGCAACACAACGGAAATAAGTCGCAACATAATGGAAACAAGTCGCAACAAAATTAGCAAAACACAATGGAAACAAGTCGCAACATAATGGAAACAAGCCACAACAAAATTAGCACAACACAATGGAAACAAGTTGCAACACAACGGAAACAAGCCACAACAAAATTAGCACAACACAACGGAAACAAGCCACAGGGGAAAATTGGCACAACACAACAGAAACAAGCCACAACAAAATTACCACAACACAACGGAAACAAGCTGCAACACAACAGAAACAAGTCGCAACAGAATGGAAACAAGCAACAATGAAATTAGCACAACACAATAGAAACAAGTAACAACACAACGGAAACAAGCCACAACCAAATGAGCACAACACAATGGAAACAAGCTGCAACACAACGGAAACAAGCCACAATGAAATTAGCACAACACAACGGCAACAAGCCACAACACAATGGAAACAAGCCACAACATAGCGAAATTTGCACAACACAATAAAATTAGTCCTTTGCATTGTGTTGTGGCGATTTCGTTGTGTTGTGGAGAGTTCGTTGTATTGTGGTGATTTTGTTGTGTTGTGGAGAGTTCGTTGTTTTGTGGAGATTTCGTTGTGTTGTGGAGAGTTCGTTGTGTTGTATAGATTTTGTTGTGTTGTGGAGATTTGGTTGTGTTGTGGATAGTTTGTTGTGTTGTGGAGAGTTTGTTGTGTTGTGGAGAGTTGGTTGTGTTGTGGAGAGTTCGTTGTGCTGTGGAGGGTTCGTTGTGTTGTGGAGATTTGGTTGTGTTGTGGATAGTTCGTTGTGTTTTGGAGATTTGGTTGTGTTGTGGATAGTTTGTTGTGTTGTGGAGATTTCGTTGTGTTGTGGAGAGTTCGTTGTGTTGTGGAGAGTTTGTTGTGTTGTGGTGATTTCGTTGTGTTGTGGAGAGTTCGTTGTGTTGTATAGATTTGGTTGTGTTGTGGAGATTTGGTTGTGTTGTGGATAGTTTGTTGTGTTGTGGAGAGTTTGTTGTGTTGTGGAGAGTTCGTTGTGTTGTGGAGAGTTCATTGTGTTGTATAGATTTTGTTGTGTTGTGGAGATTTGGTTGTGTTGTGGATAGTTTGTTGTGTTGTGGAGAGTTTGTTGTGTTGTGGAGAGTTTGTTGTGCTGTGGAGGGTTCGTTGTGTTGTGGAGATTTGGTTGTGTTGTGGATAGTTCGTTGTGTTGTGGAGATTTGGTTGTGTTGTGGATAGTTTGTTGTGTTGTGGAGGGTTTGTTGTGTTGTGGAGATTTGGTTGTGTTGTGGATAGTTCGTTGTGCTGTGGAGGGTTCGTTGTGTTGTGGAGAATTCGTTGTGCTGTGGAGAGTTCGTTGTGTTTTGGAGATTTGGTTGTGTTGTGGAGAGTTCGTTGTATTGTGGTGATTTTGTTGTGTTGTGGAGAGTTCGTTGTTTTGTGGAGATTTCGTTGTGTTGTGGAGAGTTCGTTGTGTTGTATAGATTTCGTTGTGTTTTGGAGATTTGGTTGTGTTGTGGAGAGTTCGTTGTATTGTGGTGATTTTGTTGTGTTGTGGAGAGTTCGTTGTTTTGTGGAGATTTCGTTGTGTTGTGGAGAGTTCGTTGTGTTGTATAGATTTTGTTGTGTTGTGGAGATTTCGTTGTGTTGTGGAGAGTTTGTTGTGTTGTATAGATTTCGTTGTGTTGTGGAGATTTGGTTGTGTTGTGGATAGTTTGTTGTGTTGTGGAGAGTTTGTTGTGTTGTGGAGAGTTGGTTGTGTTGTGGAGAGTTCGTTGTGTTGTGGAGAGTTCGTTGTGCTGTGGAGATTTGGTTGTGTTGTGGAGAGTTTGTTGTGTTGTGGAGAGTTTGTTGTGCTGTGGAGGGTTCGTTGTGTTGTGGAGATTTGGTTGTGTTGTGGATAGTTCGTTGTGTTGTGGAGAGTTCGTTGTGCTGTGGAGATTTGGTTGTGTTGTGGAGAGTTCGTTGTGTTGTGGAGAGTTCGTTGTGCTGTGGAGAGTACGTTGTCTTGTGGAGATTTGGTTGTGTTGTGGATAGTTCGTTGTGTTGTGGAGAGTTCGTTGTGCTGTGGAGATTTGGTTGTGTTGTGGATAGTTCGTTGTGTTGTGGAGAATTTGTTGTGTTGTGGAGAGTTTGTTGTGTTGTGGAGAATTTGTTGTGTTGTGGAGAGTTCGTTGTGTTGTGGAGAATTCATTGTGTTGTGGAGAGTTCGTTGTGTTGTGGAGATTTGGTTATGTTGTGGATAGTTTGTTGTGTTGTGGAGATTTCGTTGTGTTGTGGAGAGTTCGTTGTGTTGTGGAGAATTTGTTGTGTTCTGGAGAGTTTGTTGTGTTGCGGACTACTGGGCCACCGTACGAAAAAGGTTCTTTAGATTATTAAAATGTTCTTCACACTAAGAAATAATGATTCTTCAAAGCATTTTTACTGAAACTTTCTTTGAGGAACCAAATTGCTGCAAAGAACCCCTTTGAACCTTTCATTTTTAAGAGTAATTGACCATAATATTGGGGCACTTTCACCCATCTTGTCTACACTGCTTGGGCTGGTTTTCCTGCAGCAATAAATAGCTTAACTATAGCTTTATAAGCTTTGCAGAGCTGCATTTCCCATATAAACTGGTTAAGACCATCTTGGACTTGAAAGTGGTCTAAGCTGACCTAAGCAGGTTTTTCATTAAGTATCTTGGTTCCTCAAGAATTTCTTTCTTGCTCCTATGTATTCGTTAATTTTTATTTAACCCACAGCCATTTATTTCCACTGGCCTGCTTGTCATATTTTAAGTGTGTGTTATAAAATATACCACTAAATTTCTTACATTAGTACACGGTCCATAACTCTCAGAGGTGAAATGTCTTAAAGCAGCTGACGGTCTATGTATGTGTGTTTTGGGGAAAATAACTGTGTTCTTGGCGGCATCACTCAGAGAGCTGTGTAAACCGTAATATGTGCTTGTATTGCAGGGTTTCCCCCGACTGCAGTCACTCAAACCGCTGAGCCCTTGAGAGCCGAGCACAGGCATCAGAGCTAACGCACACTGCAGACAGAGCCTTTGTGTTTTATTCTAGAGGATCCATCATCATCACCATCAGAATGGCTGTCAGTCAGTGATCTGAGTTCAGTGCTGGGTGTAGAAAAGGTTAGATTACAGGAATCTCACTGTCTGCACCTCTTTTTTTGAGATTAGCAGGGTTTAGCTTTTGTTATCCTTGCTTCCCTAAACTGAGACAGCTATAAATGCTTCCATAAATTGGATTGTAAATGTTCAAGTATCAATGCTGTAAAAATGAAGGTTCTTTATTGGCATCTATATGTTTCAGTGAAGAACCTTTTTAACATTCATAGAACCTTTCCATTCCCCAAAAGGTTCTTCATAATGGAAACGTTTCTTCAGTTTATTAAAATTTTCTACACACACAAAATGGTTCTTTTAAGAACTGTTCACTGAAAGGTTCTTTGGGGAACTTAAAATGGTTATTCTGATGCATCACTGCGAACCCCCCCTTTTGGAGCCTTTATTTTTAAGAATGTGAGCTAGATGTCTGATCCAGATCAAAAACAACTTAAAGGGACAGTTCATCCAAAATTCTGTTGTCAGTACTCACCCTCATAACATCTCAAACCCATTTCTGGACACTGTAAAAGTATTCCATATGATTTGAGTGTTTTAATCTAAGTCTTCTGAAGAAACCCTGTCACTTTATATTATGAATTGCAATGTCTTTTAGGCTTTTATTCACATATAAACACTGATTAATGCACACACATATCACATCAAATATGGTCAACAGAATCTGTGAGAACAAACCTCTTTTTTATTCTATTTTTTATAATTTTTTTGTCAAGGAAGTACGGTTCAGCTTCCTTTACCATATTTGATTTGCTCTATGTGTGTTGAGCAATGTTTATATATAAATAAAAGCATAAATTAAATCTGTTTATCATAAAATGTATCATACAATAAATAATACGATATGTTTTATGAACTTTTATGAAATGTGAATTTTTTGATGGCATTTATATTTAATGGAGGAACAAAAATCTCTATGATTTCATTCAAAAATATCATTTTTATTTCAGAGACAATCAAGTTTTATGGGTTTGGGACTACATAAGGGTGAGTAATTGATGACAATTTTATTTTTTTTGGTGTGAACTTACCCCTATAAGCCTGTTTTTGATTTCCACGGGAAATCATTTTAAATAGTTGTGAAAATCAACAATTTCACTTACAATGGAAGCCTAAGAGGACTGCACTGTGGATAAACATTAAAATATGCAGTTTCAAAATTATGAAACATTACATGTGCTAGCATGAGATGTGGTATGGTTTACCAGCCTTGTCAAGTAAAAGACCAGTAAACAAAGTAAACCTAGTTACTTTCATTTTCTCTTGACCTGGAGAGAATGTGACTTACAGTACTGTTTATGTGGAGTGACATCCACCTCTAGGAATTACAGTGGTGATGCATAATCAGAAGTTATTCCACCTAGACAGGTAGTCCTGCTTACAAATTATGATTTAACAGCTTAAATAAACCGTTTCACTGAAGAACAACTCGCGTAAGTGTTTTGACAAAAACACAAGTTTCACATTTCTGCTTGTAAACCCAGTGGAAATCTTGGCTGCTAGGCTTCTATTATAAGAGTAGTATTGTAAACACACTTCCTGTCCGTAATTTATACAAACCGTGTGAATATAGATCCGCAGTTTTCCTAAAGGAAGGTGTTTTGTGCAGTAGAGGTCTGGATACTGTATATGTTGAGTTAGATATTCCAGCGACAGCAGTGTTTCCCTCTGTAATTATGAGGGACTGGAGGTTTCAATCTGGGTTTTTGGATCTCCGGTTACGCTTGTTGGCACGTCAACTCCGCGCCTCTCGTTACCTGGTGGCGCCTCCATATCCCTGGCCTTGGAACTCATCCCAGCCATCCACAGCAGCCTTACAAACCTGATACCTCTCCTTCGGAATCCCAGCGTCTCAGTCCCAGAATTCCCAGGGGGCGGGAGAGACAGACATGCCGTCCTTATCGTGTTCCTGGACCATTGTCTCTCTGTGCGTCGTCTCATGCCTGAGGGACAGCAGTTCTCCTCAAACTCACTTTTCCAGACCTCTCTTATTCTGCCTTAATTGAGACCTTCTTTAGATACCCTTTGACATGCTGACAAGCCAAACCCAAACACGGTTAAAGAAACCAGGTTTGACATCTTTTAATTGCGTGTGCCAACAGAAGACTGATTACGGTGGGGGGGATCAGGTGGGTAGGTTGGGCTGTAAACCTGAGCGCTCTGATGTTTGTGTTTGTGTGTGTGTGTGTGTGTGTGTGTGTGTGTGTGTGTGTAACAGAGCAAGGTTCTCTAGGGGCTTCTGGCAAAGCGTCACGCTATGCAAACATACACAAACACACACACCTCTCTCTACCTCAGACAGGTGTTTCTCCTGCTTGAGATTCACTTTAGATTTAAAGATCTACCTGTTTTTATCACAGCTGGAATTTCTAAGCTAGATCATCCTTGAGATGATATTTAACCTTATACAGGATCGATGTCAGAAAAAGGTCTATATTTCATTGAAGAATTTATTTGGAATTCAATCATATTAACCTATATTTAGATTATTAGTGGTGTTATAAGACAAGCATCATTATTACTGTTGCTCATAGGTGAACAAACCCCTAATCCTACTAACCTATAAACGTCCTATATATCAGACTTTTTGTGACTTTTCTAAGTGATCTACTTTCTAAGTATTTTAGCCTTCTGGACTTTAAAATGGATGTGAGAAATCCCATAGACTTAATTATGTTGAAGGAGAGGCCAGAGTCATATCTATGGGGGTACAGTAAAAAACAAGAAAAAAACTGCCTTGAACAACTTAGAAACTTAAATAAAGATGGTCTTATTATTGGGAGACACCAACCTCTGCAGCTCTACAACTGAAGGAAGTGTAACGGTGAACCTGAATGTGCCTTGATAACCAATCACATTACAGCCTTGACGTCACTGAATTTCTGTCAGTGCAACAGAGTTGTGTGTCACTGTTTGCAGATATCATATAAATAAATGAGAATTGTCATTACCTGAATCCTACCTGTTGCAAAATTCTTCTTGACTTTTCTATAAAACAGCATTTTTTTATAGGCAAACATGGTGAAGATTAGCCGATTGGCTGCTAATTCATTAATTGATAAGTTGTTTTCACACAAACGCAGTTTATTCAGGGTAGTGAAGCCTCTCCTCCATTGAAATCCATTTTAAAAAACAGCATCTGGTCTCTTTCCCTGTGTACCACAAATACTTTTTTGCTAACCTTGGAGTCTTGCCTTAAAGCAGAATTGTCTTGAGGCCAGACACTATGCAACTCGTCTAGATTGTTGCCTCAATTTGCAATCTGGCTTATTCTGCAGATCTGCAGATTTTGAGCAGTCAGAATTGACAGATTTCACAGAAAGTCTTGTAGTGTATGATGAGCTTCAGACTATGATTCCAGTCAGATGATATCAGACACAGTTGATATTTCAGCTGATTCTAGAACACACATTGTTTTAATTTCTCATATGTCTCCTAGCAACGAGGTGCATGTTGTGAGTTTGTTGTTTTCAGAATGACTTAAAAGTCAAGTAAAAATCAATTACAAAAAGGTAATGTGCAATCCTCAGTTGTTTAGATCCCTAGTGTTTTCAAATCTGTTGCCTTTAGCAACCACCAATAACAACCAAGCTTTATGTTTGCAGCATTTGCACAGGCAAACACCACTCACATTGTTTCAGAAAAAGTGAACATGTAGTTATTTTAGGTTACATACACCCAGGATGAAACAAATACACAGGTCATTTTAGAGTTGCGATGAAACCGAACTAGCGACAGTCCTTTTCTTCCTTATTGTGATGTACATGCAAGTGTAACAAAAAAAAAATATTATAATAATGGGAAATTGGTTCTTTGCATCGGTTGTTGATTGGATTTTGAGATGTAGCCACTGCAGTCAAAATTAAATTTGTTTTCACCTGAAAAAATTAAACATCAACTAATTAAAAGTCATTCACATTAAGATCTACAACATGCATATTTAAAATAGATTGTACTTTAAAAAAAGTTCTTCTTTATTTTTATTTCTTTGCGAAAGACTTGTTTTCAGTGTGTTACATGGAGGTGTTCCAGAATCCAGAATATTATGTGTTTTTAATAATTTTGACGGGACTTCAGTTGTCCTAATGTCTATTGGCTTAGCTGAGGCAAAGTCATAGTGAATTGAAATACTAAATTGTGATTATGATTTGTTTGATTTTTGCAATTAATATGCATTTAAAAGCAGTAAGAAAGCACTTGTTCACGGAGCATCTGGTTATAATGATTGACGTTGATTGAACAGTTCCAGTCCTGTGCTTGTTGTTTTTTGTCACTGGTGATGTATGTAGGTAGAGCTGAGACTATAAACAGTTCATCCTGAATGGTGGCTCGGTAACGCTCAGGTCTGCAGCCCTGAAGCCCCTTCCTGCCAGAGCCGCGTAGCAAAACATTTCAACTTTTTTGTCGCCCTCGTCTGATGAGCTCATTTGTTACATTGTATTTCTTTCCCTCGCTTGTATTAACGTTTTGTTTTTTTAATTGACTTGAACAAATGCTAATGGGCAGATGCCATCAGGCTGAACGAGCCGTGCTGAGTGACCTCCGCTCATGGCGACTGAAGGCTTTTGTTTCTCCTTCACAGAAAGTGAACATGTCACACTTTCTTAGTTCAGACAGTCAGAAAGTGGGAGAGAAAGATTTCTGTTTGAGCTCCTCAGAAGGGGGCTGTCTTGCTACACAAGAGCACAATTCAAACAGCAGCACAATGCCAATGTGATGAAACAAAACCAGTTTCCCTTTAACACCAATTAAATCGTGAGGCCGGCTTCGCTATAAATTCATAGCTGAGATTCACTCACTGTGCAGCAAACCTACATTTGCATAATTTTTAAACAAGTGACTTTCTTTCTGAAAAGAAAAAGAAACATTTGAAGGAAACTGGAGCTGCTTGGAGAGATTGTTTATAACTGGCGCAAAGGAATAAATCAGCGCTGTGGTCCAGAGAGGAGACATTAATCTCTGAATCTAATGAGCGGCGGGTGCGGGTGACGTCTGGCGTATAGTGCAATTAAGATCAGGAGTGTGACCAAACACACACACACACACACACACAGAGAGAGAGACATGAGGGGCTGGACAGAAGCGGTATGGTCAAATGAAGATGGAAACAGAGAGATAGAGAGATCATTATCAGGGCACGCAGACAGGAAGTCTATGATGTTGTGAGGTGATGGATCTGTTCTGAGTCTGACTCTTCCACTAATTCAGTTTAAACCCGCAACATACACTATACTGCCAAAAGTATTGGGACTCACCCCCTTCTAATGAACAGGTTTGACTACTTTAGTAATTTCCATGAGTACAAATCTTAATGTTTAAGCATATAATTATATTCTTGGGAATTGTGTGCTTTTAATTTTATAGCAACAGTTTGGACAGGAACCTTTTCTAACATGACAATGCCTCTGTGTATAAGACAAGGTTCAAAAAGAAATGATTGATTGAGTCAGTGTGGAAGAACTTGACTGGTCTGCAGAAACCCAGCTGAACACCTCTGGTTCTCTGGTGTGACTTTAAATGCAGACTTTGCAACACGTTCTCACTCCCAACTCATCACACATTGAAGCTTGGTCAGGACCACTTGGCGTCGCTTTTTGACGCTCAAGGTACCCCTTTAGCGTAATTTTTCAACTTGCAGTTGAATGTGTAAATAATGTAATATAAATAAAACTGTTGTGACTGTTTACATTGAAAAATCACACCCCAACATATATGCAATAATGGCAATATTATTACCCAATATATAATTCAATCATTGACGATAAAATTCCCTGTACCTTTCGCGTCAGCATATTGACGTCAAGGGTTTCTTATTTAAAGCAACGGAGGACCCTGCAAGTCAAAAAATTACACAAAAAAAAGCGACGCCAAGTGGTCCTGACCAAGCTTCAATATGTGACGAGTTGGGAGTGAGAACGTGTTGGGCTTTGAGCCAAAAACTCAACACCAAACACCAATGACTTGTACAAATGGGTAGTCATTTTAGACACTTCCAAATCTGTTGCAACAGAGATGGAAATACAATATTATGTTTCCATCTTTGTTGCCACAATTTTGGAAGTGCCTTTTTCGGTTCTAAAGAAGGGCAGGGCTCGATTAACGCTTGTCCGGGACAAGTGGATTTTTTGAAGGGGAAAGTGAAAGAGAATTTTACTTGCCCGACCGGACAAGCAACCTGATTAAAACATCAATAACAAACAATAACTAGGGCAGCACTGAAATTTTGGTGAGAATGATTCTGAAAAAAAAAACAAAAAAACATTATGTTAAAATACTCTACAGATGTTTACTTCATCCCAATTACAAGCAATATAAACAGCATATATGGTTGATATTTGCCCTTTACCTTTGTTAGATTACATTTATGAATAAAAGTGCTACAGTCTTGTGCAGGAATGACAGGGGCAGAAACACAAAACTCACACTTACACTCACACTCTCACAGACTCTCTATCTCTCTCTCTCTCACACACACATACACACACACACACACACACACACACACACACACATAAACACACATACACATACTAATAGTAGGCCCAGACAGGAGGACAGAGTGAAGGTACACAGGTAAAATTTCCACTCTTTTATTAGCCCTGGATCCAGTGGACCCGAACATCCTGTATGTAATATAAGTGTGTAGGGGGGGTGTACAGTGTGTGGTCATTGAAAATGTATTCTGATATATGTTCTTCACAGAAAATGAGCCAAGGCCAATGAGTATGAGTTTGAAAAAATAATTAATCGTATAATTTTTCTTCTGACAAAAAGTGAAAACGGGTCCCACAGACCCGAACACCATACAAGGGTTAAGGCAAATATCACAAATATGCAGATTAAAGTAAGACCTCATAGAGCAGTGATGAGACAATTGCTTCAGAATTACATTTACGCCAAACAAACAAACAAAAAAAGGCTTTTTTTTTTTTGCCCCGGCCAAGTAACTTTTTTTACTCGGAAAAGTAAATGACTGATTTACTTGTCCGAAGGACAAGCACATGTCAAGGCTTAATGTCGAGCCCTGAAGGTGTATCCCAATGCTTTTGTCCCAATAGTGTATATACAAGTCATTGGTGTTTAGTGATGAGTTTTATACAGATAGTATCAGGGCAGGCAGACAGGAAGTCTATGATGTTGTGAGGTGATGGATCTGTTTTGACTCTTCCACTAATTCAGTTTAAACCCGAAACATACGTCTGCGTTTACTGACGAGCCCTTATTATGGCTGCAAAATTTATTATTTTCAGATTTATAATGTTTTGTTGGGGAGACTCATCTATGATATTCTCTTTATGGCACAACTTGACCCATTAACTGGGTATGTTGTCACATCACAATATGGGTTAAGTTGTCGTAATGTAACTTGGCATTAAAAAGCCTATTTTAGGCTTTAAGGCAACCATGAAACATCTGTAATGAACGAATGATGAATGAATGGGGAAAAGGTAGCCCTTGTGAAAAATATATATATACTTAAATATTTAAATTTAAATATTCTTAAATACATTTTTTTTCTTTTCTTATTACTTTTTTAGGGAGCATAGGCCTTCAACAAAATAATACCATTGTTTTCTCCAACAGAAATTTTCAACAGTAAATTGCATACATTTTAACCATAACCATTTATACATGTCACAACTTGTCTGACATTTATGAAAAACTCTTGTTCCATTTTCATTATAGTTGACTCATCTGAATGTTTGTCAGTGTGGTTTGATTGTATTCCCTTGTTGGCCAGGCAATTTTACAAAAATATGATATGATGTAATTTTAGTTCGAAGGACAGAAATAACAAAACATATTTTTAGTTTAAAAGGGCTTTGAACTAAATGTTGAAACCATCTTTAAAGAAAATTAATGTGTAACTAACTAAGTTATTGAGAAAGTGCTTGATAGTTCTCCTCTATTTTCTAAATAGAACCTAAATTAAAATAAATTCTAAATGCATTTACCATAATTCCCCAATTCAAAAGTATTAAGTTTGAATATACATTTTTCAGCAGCCAGTTGACAAACGATAAAATTAGCGAAGATCTGTAAGACTTAAATTGAAATAAGGAGCAGAATATCATAGAGACCAGTGGTGGGCCCTTTTGACTTGAGCCAGTAAACAACCACCTAGAATACCCTAGCAACCACAATGCATTTAATTGCAGCTTTGGCATGCGCAAACACATTTTACTCACGCAATCTAAATTTTTGTTGATTGCATTTGTAGTAAGAGAAAATCTCCACAAATAGCAGTTTAAATAATAATATATGCATGAAAATAAATAAATAAATAAAGAGTGAATGTCTCCCTGTAAGTGCAGCTAATACAGGATCAGGCTTGAATATTTAATCATTCAGTGTAAAGTCATGCTGTGGTGGAGGCTTTGCTGGCTGAACACAGATTACAGATCTGTCTCATCTCGTTCAGGGGCCTGTGGGTCATGACCCTGATCACAGATTGATTTCTAAGGAGAGAATGTGTTTGTGTTTTTGCTGCAGAGGCCATGTATACATTTGTTTAACAGTTAGCTTGAATTTGTAAAACAATACATACACATTAGTAAGCCCAAATAAGACTTTTTATATGATCTATAATTATATTGCATTATATTAGATTAAACATGTTTATTTGTATTATACTGTATATACAAAATAAAATATATTCTACCAATCAAAAGTTTGAGCACTTGACTCAATTTGTTTATTGTCATTTCTTGTTAAAAAAATAAAAATAAAATAAAATATTAATAATAGTAATAAATCTAAAACCTGTTTAAATGTTTGAAATTAGGCAGAATACATATGAATAATACATGCACAATATTATTTCAAAAGCATCCCAGGGATGCACCTCATAAACATTGATAATTGAATGATAGAGAAGGAGAAGCAAATGTACAACTAGTTATGATTTGTTAAACTTTATTTGGTCACTACATAAATGTCATACTTCTATTTTTTGATGACTATTATTTCATAATGTGGAAAATAGCAATAATAAAGAACAAATATGTGTTTGCAAACTTTTCACTGGTAGTTACACTACTAATTTACACTACTACAATTAAAATCACTTTTGTTTTCATTTCACATGTATTTTTTGTTCTGGATTTTCATTACCTTGAGTTGCCAGCAGAATGTACATTTTATACTTTCACCCTGAAGGATATTTGTGAAAACGAATAATCATATCATGTAGCAGTTTCTGGGGTTTCCTTTTTAGTTTTGGTAATTAAAAAAAAATAATTCATAAATGATTTTGTAATGAACGGATTTGAAGCATTAATTATTGGGTATTTTTTTCAGTTATTCACAGAGAAGTTTTAGGGTTTTAGGCAGCGTGATCTTACTAAGGGAATAGGAATGTTGCCAATGCCGCGAGGAGACAAGCTGAAGTTTCCCAGATGCAGAGAGCTAATTAGCCTTGAGTATTCCCATGATGCCGAGTGTGTGAGAAACCAGAAGAGTGTGTGTCCGTGAGAGGAAAACACTAGCAGTACACTCCTGCACCTCAACCTTTAGGACCTGCCTTACAGGCCCGGCGATGTTTACATAATGCATACACTCCCACTGCAAACAGCTTTTCGGTATTTGCTTTACAACCCATCAGGGAGTTATTTCAGATTATGAGAAACTGTCATGCTATAATAGGGTTATTCCAGAAAGATGGTTTTGATGGTTTGTGAAAAGTAAAGTGAGATGAATGCCATGGGAACCTGTTCTCGATGCAAGTGTGTGTGTCTATTCTGTGGGAGTTTCATTTTTTTAATTGACATTTGTCATACTTTTTTACAGTTACATTTAATTTTTTCTCTGTCCACTTCGGTCTTTTTCCGCCATCCTCCCTCTCTAAACCCGTAGCCGTATGCTGTTTTTCTGAGGGACTGTACTGTAATTACAGGTCTGTACGCTCTGGCATACACGCTCTCTCTCCCACACACCTCTGCCACTCTCCCTGCTGGGCTTTTGTGTTCTCCACAAACCCTACAGTATGTACACAACTTTATTTACGAGCCATGGAAGACTCCATCCATCCCGAGCTGTTTGGCTGTAGAGAGCAGTCCAGTCCCTCTGTATTCTGCTCCCGCTGTTTAGAGCGACATCCTGCATCTGTACTCTACTCAACAAGCTTGAAATGACATAGGCTACTACCACAGTATACACATTTGTTACACATGAAAAACCTGAATTGCCTTCCATTTTCAGTGTGATGACTGAACTGGAAGTAGCATCAACAGTGATTTTAACAATATGGTTGGCTGTAGTAGTATAGTTCATCTTATATATGCAAATATATTGATGCATATTACCCAGATTACGTACTAAGACACAATGTTCAAAAGTATCCCACTCTATTTGATTTTTCATTTTCCGAGCAATAAATGAATCAAAAGTGATATCAACTGTTGCATAATGTTGATACACGTATATTAAGCAGCACAAATGTTTTCAACAGTGATAATAATATGAAATGTTTCTTGAGCAGCAAATCAGCATATAAGAATGCAGTGCTGGGTAGTAACTGATAACATGGATTATGTAATCAGATTCCAATAATTAAGTACTTGTAATTAGATTATATTACATTTTACAATACTCATAACCAGACTACAGTTACTTTTTTTTCTTAAATACTTGATAACCTATTATTCACACAATAGCAATAAATTATTCATAATTCCTCTTTTTCATCTTTAAAGTTTCCTTTAGCCTACTGCTTATATATACATTCAGAAAGTCTTCCAGTTTGCGGACATTCACACAAGGACCAGTCTCTAGTCAGGTGACTGTAATTACACAGAAAATTTGGAAGGCTTTTGTCTTTCAAACACATTTCTTTTTTTTTTGCATGTAATGCAGGGATTCCCAAACTTATTTTGTCAGCCACAAGATTACAGTACAAGATTATCCTATTTATCAATGTGATAAACACGTTAGGTCAAAAGTAATCAAAACGTAGTCTGATTATATTATCTAAAATGTGTAAAGTAATAGAATATGTTACTAATATGTTATATGAATACTAAAATTTCTGTCATGTAATTTGCTATCAGTAATGGACTACAATTTATAAGTAATCCACCCAGCTCTGTTAGCATGATTTCTGAAGGATCATGACAATGAAGAGTTATGATGCTGATTCAGCTTTACCATCAATAAATAAATCAATTACATTTTAATATATATTCAAATAGAAAACAGTTATTTTAAATTGTTGTAATATTTCACAATAATGTTAATGTTTTTGATCAAATAAATGCAGCTTTGGTGAGCATAAGGCTTTTTACATTATACATTATACAAATACATTAAAACTATATAAAACATGCATGCAAGATAATAAGATAATGTGACACTAATGTAGAATACTACCATTTGAAAACTTTATTGATGTATAATACATACTGAAGTTTTAGACTGATGAAGCGTCTTCAGAGTAACATTACTAAAATTTCCAAAATTACATCATCAGCACCAATTCAAGTTGTGTTGGGAGGGTTATTGCTTGGGAACCATGTTACCTGGGTAAGGTCTCCTAGCAACAATCCCATCAGTTTAGCATAAAGACATAGTTTAGAAAAAATCTTTTTACATTTTTTTTTTTATCAAAGTATCCAATAAAAACCCATAAAAATGCAGCAAGAATCATTGTCTCATAATTACCTCTTGGTATTTATCAAACAGTGATTCTTGCAGCATTTTTATTGGATTTTCCATATTGGCGTCTTTTAAAAAAACAAACAAACAAACAAACAAAACAAAAAAACTCAGAGTGTGTTAAAGCCGACGCACCTTGCCTAAAACCGACTGTAATGAGTGCCTCTCATTAGAAGGTGTCGTTGTTGAGGCCCTTTGGGCTGTTTGTTTGGTTTATTTATTACAGGAAGGACAACACAGAACAGGAAGTGATCCGGTGTGACCCCTGTGATCCGGTGGCTTGTGTTCGTGCTTTGACTGTGGTAACATTTCCTTTCTCTCTTTCTCTCTCTCTCTCTCTCTCTCTCTCCTTGTCTCTCTCTTTCTCTCTTCTTCTCTCTCTCTCTGTCTCTCCAGGCTCTGGCTCCTGTCCAGACCTCAGTGCTCTGATGGTGGGTCAAGGCAGTGCTGACCTGCTCTCTGTACGCTGAATGTTGTTATTATTGGTGTGCTGTGCCCTCCGGGCAGCCTGTCGTCCCGAGCAGGGGAGGAAATGCAGAGGTCCGCTGGATCTCATTGCTGGCGAGCAGCTGTGCTGGTCTGGTGGTCTCTCCTTTCTGCTCCGCTCTCGAGGGAGAGACCTGCTCCAACCGAATCAGGCGGGAAACGCTCTAATCCTTAAAACATCTCACTCTGCTTTGAGCTCAAAGAGTCTCAACACATGCTGCTATTTTGACCAGCAACTAAGAATAATCACATTTTTTAAAGGAATAGTTCACCCAAAAATTAAAATTGCCTGGAAATATATAGCCTCATGCCATCCAAGATATAGATTAGTTTGTATCTTCATCAGAACAGATTTGAAGAAATTAATCATTCCATCACTTGCTCACCAATGGATCCTCTGCAGTGAATGGGTGCCATCAGAATGAGAGTCCAAACAGCTGATAAAAACATCACAGTAATCCACACCACTCCAGTACATCAATTAATGTCTTGTGAAGTGAAAAGCTGCACGTTTGTAAGAAACAAATTCATCATTAAGATGTTTTTAACTTCAATCCGTTGCTTTAAAATATGGCTCCTCATTACATAATATTGCTTTTTCCAGTGAAAAAGTTGTCACGTCTGAATCAGGAAAGAAATATACACAGATTAAACACTGTTTACAAATCAAAACAGTCCAAAATAGTTCTAAACAAATATTAGGGTGGATTTTGATGTGAAACTTTTCATTATTATGGATTGCGGGCTAGTATTTTGGTCATAAGCAATGGTTTAAATGCCTTAATGATGGATTAGTTTCTTACAAATACACAGCTTTTCACTTCACAAGACGTTAACTGATGGACTGGAGTGGTGTGGATTACTTGTGGATTATTGTGATGTTTTTATCAGATGTTTGGACTCTTATTCTGACGGCACCCATTCACTGAAGAGGATCCATTGCTGAGCAAGTGACGTAATACTACATTTCTACACATCTGATGAAGACACAAACTCATGTCCATCTTGGATGGCCTGAGGATGAGTACATTTTCAGAAAATTTCCATTTTTAGGTGAACTATTTTTATGAACATGTTGCTGTGAAACTCCACAAATGCAATGAAATGTAGAAATGATAAAAAACTCTGATTTAAAACTTTAAGTGGTGCACCGAAAGTCCACACGACTGCCTCAGACAGGTGTTGGAAGGATATTATACAGCAGGGGAAGCCTGTTTGCTGTTTAGGTGCCCTCATATGGATTCATTTGGAGGAACGTGCACGGCGACACCTGCGACTCATGTGTGTTTGTCAACTCAAGCACAGCCACAGGAGCTCTGTAGCTGAACTCATCTGAGCTCCTGCTGTGACCACATCTTCAGAATATCACATGAAACTGAGTCCTCCGACTGATGTACATTACCACATCATGTGCATGTTCTTCAACCGTTAAAGTGGTCAAGAACTACCTTTTTTTATTATTTTGTACTGTTCTCTGAGGTCCTCTTATGTCATCAATATGTTTACATCGAAAACATCATAATTAAGAAGTAATCGGCTATTTTCTGTCCTGTTTTTGACCCCCTCATCAGAATGCTCTGTTTGAACAGACGTGGAGGATTGTAGACTCAGAAGTAAATGCCCACTGCTATGATTGGCTAATAGTTGTGTATGTTTGACATCCTACATTCCTCATAGATGGACGCTGCTGTGATTTAGGTCATAAACACATAAATAACTCAAGACATATCAAACGATCTGTAATAACAGACAAAGCAATAGTGACCACATAATAAAAACAGTTAATCAAACTTGTGGGTTGCGACATTACTGTCGGATCCAATATAGTCGCACAGCGTCGTCTTTTAGTTTCAATCTTTCTGAAAATCCTGTGTCGAATTGTGACTTGTTTGTAAACGAATCCGTGGTAAAATGAAGTGAACAAAGGACCGAGTTCTTACTGATGTGGTCTGGATCTTCATTAAAAATAAACTTAATTCACTCTTTCCTAACTTTGAAAACACAAATACTGTTTTTCCACAACTTGGTACTGCATAGTCTTGTCTTCAGAGCATCTTTATCAGTTGTTTTCTGTGTATACCTGCATTCGCTTCTCATTATTTACACCACTTCTGCGAATTGGTGGGTGGAGCTAAACAGTCAGTGATGTAGAATCGGCGGTGCTTATCCACACTATTACATCATAGAGCTGAACATTCTAAAAGCTGTTGTTTTGGCAGACTGCCTTCAATACAAGCTGTTTTTAGACTAAAGACAAAGTTTTAAATTCTGAAAATTACAGAATGTTTTAATGGTACAATGACCTCATATATGTAAAAAATATTTTGGTTTCTCAGTTCATGACCCCTTTAATATTTCTTCAACCTTATTCAATCTAATTTTCCTCACTTCTCTAAAGACTCTTCTGTTTGAGGACTTGTGACTTCCACTGAAACCGAGCCTGTGTTCATTTGGGAGCATCTGTATCGTCCGATCTTGATCTGTTCTATTCCTGGCAGGGTGGGAGGTACGTTCTCTGCTGTGTAAATAGGCTTGCAAATTGTGCATGCCCTTTGACTGAGTCTGTAATTGCATGCGTCTTGGAGTATTTTGCTTGGCGGACGGGTGTGTCAGCCCTTAAACTAGCCCTGCTCTGGGGGCTTCAAACACCTCAAATATCTTCTTCATCTTGGTTTGGTCCAGTGAAGGCTTTGACAAATCTGTCAGTGACATAATACCTGTCTACTAGATGGAAAATGGCCGTCCTGACAACTTGATCTTCACGTCATGTAGACATCTAGAAAGATAAGCTCAAATAATGCTTTGCACATGGCACTGCACAGAGTCAATAGAGATTTTCCAATATTGTTTGATGGCTTTGGGAGCTCAAACCTTAGCACTTTCTAAATGCTTCTCATCAGCGAATTCAGCCTTCGACTTCTCAGCTCAGCTACTTTTACAGCCGTGGTGCCCGTCTCAATCCACTTGTCTAGGTTATTTAGCATGATCAGACTTGAGCCAGTCCTTTTCACATCTGCATGTGCAGAATTCAGATGTTAATCTTGCAGCTGTATGATGAAATGTGGTTATTTTCTAAATGTTTAGATATATCGAATTTAGGAAAATCTTTCCTTCGATCTCCGTTGCCGTATTTTGAGTTTGAGAGGCTAGACCGAAAATGGTTTGCTATTTAAGTGGCCCATTCTCAAGAAACAGTCACATGTCATTTGAAAAGGTTACTGCTGATGTTTTTAAAATCATATCTCCAATTTAAATTTCTTTTGGAACCTATGATACTTTTTTTCAGGATACTTTGATGAATAAAATAGGTAAAAAAAACAAACATTTTATTTACCATTCAAAAAGTTTGGGGGCAGTTTTTTTTGTTGTTGTTGAAATAAATTACTATTATTCAGCAAGGTTGTGTTAATTTGATTTAAAAAAAAGGTGATAGTAAAGACTTTATTGTTAGAAAAGATTTATATTTTTAATAAATTATTATTTAATAAAAATTATTATTTTACTTTTTGTTTCACAGGTTAAAAAAAAATAAAAATTAAGCAGCACAACTGTTTCCAACATTGATAATAAATCATAAATCAGAATGAAGACTGGAGTAATGATGTTGAAAATTTAGGTTTTATCACAGGACTAAATTACATTTTAAAATATAGTTTAAAAGAAAACTATTATTTTAAACTGTAATAATATATCACACTTTTTTGATCAAATAAATGCAGCCTTGATGAGCAGAATTGACTTTTTTAATAAAAATATATATATATATATATTTGCATTGAGTGTGTGTATGTACAGAATTTGTAGTGTGTGTGTGTGTGTATATATATATATATATATGAACTACAAATATATAGGAAGTAAAACAATTGAAAGTGGGGAGAAAATCTATTGTGATAAATGCTTTCTCTATTCATGTTGGCCACAATATACCCAATTATTGCAACGTATTTTCCCATAACAGCTAGTTTTCTCCTATAATGCCTGTAGTTCATAAACTTGAATATGGAAAACAAGATCCAATGATTTATTTTTTTATCTGTTTGTATTTGATAGAATCATGATGCAGAAAACAATGTTGAAATACCCACAACATCAAAAATACTGAAATTGACAAAAGACTGCTGCTAAAAAGTGAAATAGAAGCTCCCATTTGAAGTTCCAGTGTTTGATACATTCAAGTGGTTCCAAAAATAACATCCGCTCAATGATGCAAAAAAAAAATAAAAAAAATAAAAGATTTTAACACAGGAGCATCAACAAACAAGAAATAAAATAAGTAAAATGTGCATGAACTGTGACTTTTAATAAATATTAATATAACACAATAATGTGCAAACAGGATAAGGGTATGTACATCCATGCGGAATGGAGAATGATGGGTGTCGTGTCCTTTCCTCTGCTTCTGCATCAGAGCAAAACAGTAACTATAATCAGAGCTGTGTGTAGGTGTGGTTGATGGAGAGGCGAAACCCTCCCAAACAACATGTGGTGATGTAGGTGCGTGATTGTTTTCTGTAACTATTTTCTACAATTCTCCAGTGTTCTGGAGAGTCAGATAAACTCTCCTTCTCACCGCATTAGGACGTCCACCCCGCCCTATCTGATGGTGTAGCTCTATGAAATGGTCTGTGAAGATGATGTTTGTTCCATGGCATGTTTCTTCTCTCTATGACTCTTGCAGACCACTTACTAACCTCTCAATTGACTCCACACCGAGAGGAATCACGATTTCAATCCAGTCCTTTGTGTATGAGGTCTGTGAGAATGTTTGTTCTGGAGTCATGGCAAAAACAGAAAAAACACACACAAAAGAAAAAAGCAAGAGAGCAACATGTGGCAAAGAGCAACTCTCTGCTCTCTCTATGCTGACTCTTGCAGACCACTTACTAACCTCTCAATTGACTCCACACCGAGAGGAATCACGATTTCAATCCAGTCCTTTGTGTATGAGGAGAAAGATTTATTTTATCAATGTCTATCCTTTCTAAAGCTTATTTGGAGATGAAAGCTTGCTTAGTTCTCCACGTTAAGTGAGGTAGAAGGCTAAACACCATCAACGCTGAACAACATCTTTCAAGTCATGTCTATATGAGTAACGCAATTACTGCATCCTGTATTACAGGAAAAAACATGAGTCAAATGCTCTGAACTAGAAAAAAACCCAAAAAACAATCGTGATCTTGATTTCTATCAATATATATAGAGTAAAATGCCCAATTTTTTTCTCTTGACCATAGATGGCACAAAATCTCATCTCAGCCCTTTTGATGAATGGCTATGCTATTTTTAAATGTAATTTCATCTGAATATTAACATTTGTGAAATTTAGCCAGTCAAAACTGTTTTGAGGTTAATCTAATTTTGTGTCTCTGGAAAATAGTGATCTATGACATTCGATTACGTTCAGTATAAAAGTTATTTGTGCCTGTTTGTTATGAGGAATCTGTGGACACATTAATGTTTTTACAATTGTGGAGTAAAAATTATTCAGTTTTATTTTGAAGTTAAAAGATTAAATTAGACCTTTGGAGTGAGAAGACCTATTAAACTGGCACAGTAGGCCCCACATACCCTGCATAGCATAGGATGCATTGCAACGAATGCTATTTTTTTTTTTTTTATTAAATACTTACAATAATTAAGTTATTTTTATAATACTATAATAATACTTAATATTACTATAATTAAGTTATTTTTTTAACATTTCCATGAATTAGATCTACATTTGTACATCTATATTTGCTTTAATTTAAAACCTATATAGTTGCCATTATGATATATCATTCATTAAAATATGGTTACTTAAATATGTAAAGTGATAGAATAATTTTACCTTTCAGATGAATCTCTTTTACTGGGATTCTGCTTTTTCTGCCATCGGTTAATCAGTAATTCAACTAAATTGTCAAAATCAAATTTTTAAAAAGAATAGTTGATTAAGTATTTGACATTAATAACATATATATATACACACACACACACACACCAACATTCAAACATTAAAAAGTACTTTCCCAATCTTTGTTAGGGCCGACTGCTGGTTACTTGAAACTTTAGGTTCCCGAATTTGATAGGACATATGCAATTTCTATAATATATATTTAACATATCTGGCATGCTTGACATTAAGAAACTGATTCAAGTCTTTTAAATAAGCAATCCTGTTCAATTTGACAAAACGTGGCCATTGCTTAGGATTTTAAAAGAAAAGTCCATACCGAATTTCAGATTCAGACAGATTTTACTCACCTTTATGCCGTTACAGACTTGAATTCCTCTGTGAAACACAAGGATGGGGAAGGTGATCTTTCTATTCATTGAAAATATTCTGATATACAGTAGTTCTCAATATTCATTCACTTATTTTGACTTCAATGACGAGACGTGCAGAACCAATGACATCTCACATTACTGATGCAATGCATCTTGACACATCTTTTCTTGAACTGAACACAATAGTGAATGAGATCTGAGAGTGAGTAAAGTGTAACCGAATTTTTGGAGTTAACTGAAGATGTCTTTGCAAATGGGTGGAACTTTTCTTACTGATGTGATTGTAGCACAGCTAACTGGCAAAAGAGACTGGTTTGGTCTTTCTTCCTAGACAATGGTCTACTGAACGAGGGAGACTGGCTAGATAGATGTGGGTCATGGCCCTTGTCAGCAGTGTAGTAACAGCTGCACAATCAAGGATTCAGTCTTTCCTCCACCTGGACGGAAGAGGTTCATCACGTCTTTCTAGATATTGATGAGCCTCTTGCGTGTGCAGCCGTAATGGAGTGACCTGATTGGTTGAAGGGGTTGGCCGCACAGGTGTTGGTAATCACAAAGGTTTTAAAAGACACACTCAGCACTGTCTGGAGGACTGCACACACACACACACACACACAAGCCCATCAGATCTAG
Source organism: Schizothorax lantsangensis (assembly GCA_027422415.1). Lineage (NCBI taxonomy): Eukaryota > Metazoa > Chordata > Actinopteri > Cypriniformes > Cyprinidae > Schizothorax > Schizothorax lantsangensis. Next base: position 12,329,887 of record CM049848.1, read on the forward strand.
ATATACACGTGCCCTCATCAGTAGGTCTGCATACACACACTTTTTATGTTCTTCTAATCAGTGAAGATGCACGGGGGAGATTTACAGTATTAGATTTAGATTTACCCCTAATGACCTCTTGACCTCAGGGCACCTTAACCTTTAATTCAGGACAGTTTAATTTCTCTTAGGCTGTTCTTTAATAGCTCAGGAGACTTAAAGATGTAGTTCAGCCAAAAATAAAAAAAATCTGTCAGCAGAATTTCTTCTGTGGAACTTGATATTTTAAAAAAGAGTCACTCATTCATTCATTCATTCATTTATTTATCCATACAATAGAAGTCAATGGTAACCAAACTAGTTGCTTACCACAATTCTCCAATTCTTCAAAATATCTTATTTTGTGTTGCACAGAAGAAAGAAAATCAAACAGATTTGGACTGACATGAGGGTGAATAAATCATGACAACATTTTTATTTTGGGGTGAACAATTCCTTTAATAAAGTTCCCAGATATGTTTCATTCAGGTAACGATTTTGTCATAGAAATGTTTTCTAAAGTTCAACAGGAGAAATAAAAATAGTATGAAAGTATATTATTTTACTTATTCTGCAGAGAATTTTAGTGGTGCTTGAAACAACATCTCGATTAAAGTAATTCCTATTATTGGTCAAACTTGTTTGGTATAGGCAAATCATGACCAAAAACAAACAAACAAACAAAAAAAAAGGTCATAAAGGGATAATTCACCCAAAACAATGAAAATTTTGTCATTAGATATACAGTATCTCAAAAATATTTTGAGAAATGTGTTTTTTTTATCCATACAACGGAAGTCAAAGGGGCTCCAACTCTTGTGAAAAAAGGTACACTTTTATAGGTAGCATACTTTTAAAAAGAGTACTGACTACGATGATAAGATACTTTAAAATGATATACTTCAGTGTGAATTGAATGTAACGTTTTCTGACACTTCTGACACTTTTTTACATGTGTATTGCAATTAAATGAGTATTATAGTTTAAATTAAATACCTGAACTTCAGAGCCATTTTGACCCCCTTAAGTGCAACTTTATAAGTAATTTCATAAATTAATGGTTAAAGATTTTCTTCAGATCTCTTTAAATCTAATTTTTCAATTAAAAATGTTCACGATCAGTTGTCTATGACATTTTACTGGGAAAGTTGTCAGGCCTCAAACAGTGCCAGTGAGTTTTGATGGCCAAGTGCCACTCATATTTTTTCTTGAGAATGCAATTTCTATCACTGCCTTTTTTCTAGGTAAAACAGTTGAGATATTAAAGAAATATCATTTGCGTTTTTCTCTTTTCTCTGGGCCTGTAGAATTTGAACAAATGACATAAATAGTGTGTGTGTGTGTGTGTGTGTGTGTGTGTGTGTGTGTGTGTGTGTTTTGGGTGGGAGTATAGGAGATTCATGATAACTGCAGGATTTGTCTGTAAGAGAGAAGAAAAAAAAGGATATGAGATTGTGTGAGAGAAAGTGTGTGTGTGTTTGTGTGTGTATTGAGGTATCTTACTGTGAATGAAGAATGTGAATTTGTGAGTGTGTCTGAGAAAGAAAGAGTGCTCTCTATTGGAGGCCCTGCTGAGGCTTGTGGAAGAATATGCCTGTGTGCGTGAGTGATTGTATATTCAGTGACCCACTGATGGCTTTTGAAATGCATGTGAGTGTGTTTTGGGACTCATGCTGTTCTCTGCCAGGAGATGTCTGTGTCGAAGAGCATTTGTGTGTGTGTGTGTCTTCCCGCTGGGCGCAGTGTGTTGAGAGTGGCTCTAGTGCTGTTCTCTGATTGGTGGGTGATGAAGATGATGAGGAGAAGGACAGTGTTGAACCCCACAGCGCCGCTCTGCAGAGCTCCACGGGACCCTCTGGGCTCTCCGCTCAGGGCCTGATTGGCCCATGAGATCACGGGGCCCCCCCATTCACACTCTTACATACACGCCAGAGAATCTGTACCCACAGACCCCCGCTGATTACCGGAGCGGGGAAACAGGTCACCAGCCAGTCCAGATGCAGTGTGTGTGTAGGATTTTAAACAGGCAACATTTTCAGGGAAACACATGTAAGCGCCTCATCATGAGTGAGCATCTTCACATGAGGTGGCCTGATTACGTTGACCACACTGCCGTCTCAGTGTCCAGAAATGCACTATATTCAAATCTAATGAATCACTCGTGACAGAGTGGAGAAGTCTGATTTTTAAGTACAGTGAAGATCTGAAAAGTTTGTTACCCCTGAAAGGGACAGTTCACCCAAAAATTTTAAACCTATATTTTTCCCAAATATGTTTTTACTGTAGTGTCCAGAGCCTTTTTTCATTATGGGCTCTGGGCTCCAAAAATTAGACTAGACTAGACTAGACTAGACTAAAATAAAATAAAATAAAATAAAATAAAATGAACACCATAAAAGTAGTAGTAAAATCTTTAGCCGTGGTCACACTACACTTTGAGAATGCAAAATTTTGCAACATAATATGACATCACACTTTGTGGTGTCTTTTTAAAAAAACGTAATTCAACATGTAATACATCTAAAATGTAAAAATCTGCTAAAAAATCTAAATCTATCTAGCCAGTCTAAAAATCTAACTTAGCTGAGAGGTCATGTCGTTATGTATCAATCTTCTAACGGTCACACTTCTATTCAGTCTTCTGTTGGTCACACATCTTCATGTGATACAAGTTAAAAGGACAAGGTTCACCAAACTTCAACACCAAAACTTTGGACCTCAACATAATTCACATGAGCTTGCATTTCCAGTCTCCTGCCTTTACATGCATATGAATGGAAGTCAATGGAACGAAAAATGTAGTGTGACCCTCCTTTTATGAAGCCATATGACAGCATTTTGTGAAGAACAGACTGAAATTAAAGATTTATTTCACTCAAAAATTTAAATTATGTTATCATTTGCTTACCATCACGGTGATCCAAACCCATAAGACTTTGGTTTATCTTCAAAACATAAATTAAGATTTTTAATGAAACTTGAGAGATTTCTGTTCCTTCAGTAAAAATTCGGTCACACTTTATTTTAATTCCAATTCTCGCTATTAACAAACCATTAACTATGAGTTTTGCCTCAATAAACTCCTAATTTGCAGCTTATTAAAAGTTAGTAAAGTATAGTTGTTATTTTTATTGGGTAAGATTAGGGATGTAGAATATGGTCATGCATAATATGTGCTTTATAAGTACTAATAAACAGCCAATATGTTAATAATTGGCATGCTAATAAGCAACTAGTTAATAGTGAGAATTGGTCCCTATACTAAAGTTAGGCATTTCACCAAAACTGCATAAAAGTAATCCATAAAATCCAAGAGGTTTAATCCAAATCTTCTGAAGAGACATAATCATTTAATATGACCAAATTAAATTTAGCCTTTTATTCACATTATTCACAACTGAAATTGAAAGATATTAAAGGCAGTATAAAGGTAGTATTTAAGCTATGATATAGTGGTTAGCACCCATGCTCTTAAGGTGAGCACCTCTCCTTTATTTTGCAGGACAGTCCCGAAATTTGGAGCTTTGTCCCTCATCCCGCAAGACATCCTGCAATTATGTTTTTTTTCTTCCCTGAAATTACAATACAACAATAAGAAATATGATAATAAAAATTTGACTGTTTAACAATCCATTTGTGCAGCTGTCATGTTCTTGCTAGAGCGAGAACATAACCAACCAATGCCGTTGTAGAGAGGTTTTTTTTTCCCCTTGCATGGACAGATCAAAGGAATCAGTGTGGACCTTATGAAATGTTGTTATAGTCATGCATAGTCTAATAAAGGACAATACCTCCTAGCCTGTGATTCAGTTCATTATATTTAGTAGATTAAATAGGTCCTGTAGTGTAAATTACATTGTATCACTCAAACCTGGGAAAACTGAGTGCCAACCACAGAGCAGCTCTCAATTAACAAAGCTTACTGGTGATTTAAAACATGTTATCATCTAACATGATGGCTTTTCAGCTAATGTAAATGTAATGTAAATTCAATATTTACATAGTATAATAACAGTAAATTTATCTCTTAGATGTGTCCTGCATTGTCCCACAAAATCAAGTCAAGTCAAGTCAAGTTGAGCTTTATTGTCATTCCGCTACATGTGGGGACATACAGTGGGACGAGATGTCGTGCCTCACAGGACCACGGTGCTACATAAATACAGACATACAACACTATAAACCTCTACACAACTAACCTACTGACAGATTTTGAGTAAGTATACTATATATAAATGTTTACCCTATACAAATAAAGATAAAAGATAAAAAATACAAACTATACAAACTATACGAATGCTTCACATAATACTGTACATTGTGATATACTGAGAAACATTGTGAGTCAAGCAGCTGGCTGGGGAACAGTACAAGATGATTTGTAGTGCATGAGCATGTAAACATACATATATTGCTGAGTCTTTTGTGGGATTATGTACACACAGCAGTGTGTGAAAAGTGTCTAGTGCGCATAGAGGAGAGTATGTTACTACAGGTGGTTTGTACAGGCCCACTCACCTGTGTGTAGCACACTTTGAATTGCACAAAAAACAAAAAAAGTTTTGGTGTGGTAAGGTTGGGGGGGGGGTCTTTGCAGCCGTGTTCACTGTCCGCTGGAGGGTCTTACGGTCAGCAGCACTGCAGTTCCCATACCAGACAGTGATGAAGCTGGTCAGCACACTCTCAGTGGTGCCCCTGTAGAATGTGGTGAGGATGGGTGGAGGGAGACTTGCTCTTTTCAGCCGGCGGAGAAAGTGTAGGCGCTGTTGTGCCTTCTTGGAGAGTGACATGGTGTTGGTGGTCCAGGTGAGATCCTCCGTGATGTGCACCCCCAGGAATTTAGTGCTGCTGACTCTCTCCACAGTCGAGCTGTCGATGGTCAGTGGGGGGTGGTCAATGGAGTTCCTCCTCCTGAAGTCCACCACAACCTCCTTTGTCTTCTCCACATTGAGGGACAGATTGTTAGCGCCACACCATTCAGCCAGCTGTGCCACTTCCTCTCTGTAGTGCGTTTCATCGTTGTTGCTGATGAGACCTACCACTGTTGTGTCATCAGCGAACTTGATGATGTGGTTGGAGCTGAACTTGGCAGTGCAGTCATGGGTCAGCAGCGTGAAGAGCAGCGGGCTGAGCACACAGCCTTGTGGGGCACCTGTGCTCAGTGTGGTAGTGCTCGAGGTGTTGTGGCCGACACGGACTGACTGAGGTCTTCCGGTTAAAAAGTCCAGGATCCAATTACAGAGGGAATTGTTAAGGCCCAGCAGGTTTAGTTTATTTATGAGCAGTTGTGGGATTATTGTGTTGAATGCCGAGCTGAAGTCAATGAACAGCATTCTAACATAGGAGTCTTTATTTTCTAGGTGGGTTAGAGCCAGGTGGAGGGTGATGGAAATTGCATCGTCCGTAGAGCGGTTTGGACGGTATGCAAACTGGAGCGGATCGAGTGTGTTGGGGAGGCTGGTTTTGATTTTTTGCATGACTAACCTCTCAAAACACTTCATTATGATTGGAGTCAGTGCTATGGGACAGTAGTAGTTTAGGCAGGACACTTGATTTCTTTGGTACCGGTATGATCATTGTGGATTTGAGACATGTGGGGACGACTGCCGTCAGCTTAGGACATCCGTCAGCTGTGCAGCACAGTCTTTCAGTACACGGCCAGGTATGTTGTCAGGACCCGCAGCCTTTCGTGGGTTAATCCTGGATAGGGTCTTCCTTACGTCGGCTGCAGACAGACAGAGCGCCTGGTCGTTGGGAGGTGTGGGCAGTTTTTGTGCAGGTGTGTCATTCTGCATTTCAAACCGTGAATAAAAGTGGTTGAGTGTATCGGGGAGGGATGGATCATCATCACAGGCCTGTGGCGGGGGCTTGTATATCTATGTCCAGCAACAGAGCAGTAACAGGTGGCCATCCTATATGATCCTGGTGCTCTGGTGCATGGTCAAGTCCAGCTAGTCTCATGTAGCTAGACATTTGACTGTCAACAGTCTGGTCCACTTTGCAAACTATTTAGGCAAGGAACCGCCCCAATACAGTGCTATTTAGGAGTAAGTTTATATGAAATAATTGGATTGGATTGGAACTCAACCAATGATGCCACCAATACTAACTAATTAAATAAATAAACAAATAAATTAATAGAAAATGTTTCTTAAATTTTTTTCTTGTAAATATTTATTATTTCAAAACCGATTAATATCATATTTGGTTTGTTTCCTGTCCTCGTTAAGTGTCATTATGAGTTAATCCTTGTCCAGCCTTGTTTGTCTAATTATCTATGATTTACCTGTGTATTTATAGTCCTGTCTGTTCAGTTTGATTTCGTCTGGTCTACTCGTTATTCCCCGGTGTTTCTGTCCATGTCAGTCCTGCCTTGTCCTGCCTTGTCCTGCCTTGTCATCATTAAAGACTATAATTTGAGTTTACGTCCTCGTCTGCGTGTTCCTTGTTCCTCCCTGCTGTGTGCACCGTGACAGAAGACCAGATCTAACCGTAAGCGGCGCCCCTTCACCTCGTTTTGTTTTGTTCGTTTTTTGAAAGTTTTTATTTGTTCCTGTTTGTCTGTCCCGTGGCAAGGAAGTCGCCACTCGTCCTCCCGCCAAAGCCCACTGCAGGACGGCGTGGGAGTTCGGCGGGATCGCCGCGAGTGCCGCGAGTCCGCTGGCCGCGAGCCCTCATGCCCACCGATCGCGGGAGATATCTGCCGCCGGCGGTGGCTCTCCCAAGCCCGCCGGCTGGTTCCCGGGTTGCCGCTCCCCCAGGCGCGCCATTCGCGGGAGATCACGCCACCGGCCCGCCTCTGACTCAATGCCCGCCGGCCCGCCTCTGACTCAAAGCCCGCCGGCCCGCCTCTGACTCAAAGCCCGCCGGATCGCCGCTGACTCAAGCCCGCCGGATCGCCGCTGACTCATGCCCGCCGGATTGCCGCTGACTCAAGCCCACCGGATTGGCGCTGACTCATGCCCGCTGGCCGCCGCTATCCCTAGCCCCGTGGATATAGTCCACATGTCACGGCCAGGAGTGCCGTGTGTCTGTCTTGTTGTGCCCACAGGAACATTTTAAATAACCTTGTCATGTCTTGTCCATGGAGACTCGTCTGGGGCAGGCGGCTCCTTGTTTAGTGGCCATGGAGGCCATTCTAGCCGCCTGCCCCCCTGTCGTAGATATGGAGGCGGTTGCTGAGGGACCCTGTGAGGGCCTCTGACTCCTGGTCATGCCCAGAGGAAGCCTCAGCCTCCAAGCCAGCCCAAGAGGGCTTCTGGTTCCTGTGGGCTGTCCTGTCCTGTCTGTCTGGCCCTGGAGGGCGTTCCTGTCGTGTTTTGTACTGTCATGTTGTGTGTTTAGCCCCGGAGGGCTCCTGATACCCCCTAACTTCCCCAGGGAATTTTTTTTTTGGGGGGGGGGGTATAAGAGTTCCGGCTGTAGACCATCTGCCATGGCCTCCAGAGCTCCCAGCTCCGCCATGGCCTCCAGAGCTCCCAGCTCCGCCATGGCCTCCTGAGCTCCCAGCTCCGCCATGGCCTCCTGAGCTCCCTGCACCGCCATGGCTTCCAGAGCTCCCAGCTCCGCCATGGTCCCTGTCTGTCTGTTCCACTCTGGAGGTCCCCGTCCTGTGTTCTTGTCCGTAATTGTCCTGAGGGGCCTCCAGAGCACCCACCCCCCCTCCCCGATGGAACTGTTAAGGCTCGGGACGAGCCTTTCGGGAGGGGGGAGTAATGTCAGTCCTCTGTCGTGTGTGGCATGTGTTCCCGCCTCATGTGTCCATATTTGGTTTGTTTCCTGTCCTCGTTAAGTGTCATTATGAGTTAATCCTTGTCCAGCCTTGTTTGTCTAATTATCTATGATTTACCTGTATATTTATAGTCCTGTCTGTTCAGTTTGATTTCGTCTGGTCTACTCGTTATTCCCCGGTGTTTCTGTCCATGTCAGTCCTGCCTTGTCCTGCCTTGTCATCATTAAAGACTATAATTTTAATGAGTTTACGTCCTCGTCTGTGTGTTCCTTGTTCCTCCCTGCTGTGTGCACCGTGACACACACACACACACACATATACATACATACAGTATAGTTTACTTGCTATTAATCCTATTAATTGAACAAAACTCACACATTGAAAAGTTAGGCAAATCCATTCACTTTGCTTCCAGAACTGGTAAAAAGAGTGTGGAAAGTTGTTTAAAATCTCCCAATCACATTAGAGCTTGCTGAATCAAGAAAATGCTTGCCAGTTTAATTGTGCAGAATGTATCAAATGAAAACGACACTCCCTTTCTTTTTCACTATAGATGTCAAAATAAAGAGAAAATGCCTGGAAAGTACTGGATAATATTTTCTTGATTTTGATGTGCAATGTTAATTTAAGCACCAGCCATACCACTGAATGCTGTATTTGGTGGTCCCTATTTTAGATCAGCTCTTATCTGACTCTGTTTGCCCTGAGCATGTTTTTGGAGGACTGAAAGCTTCAGCGTCAGTGTGTGATTCATGTGTGGAGAGGGGGCGTCAGCGGTCTGTCTGTCCCCAGGGTGGAGATCCGGTCCTGGGGCTAAGGCTTGGAGACAGAGGGGCTGACGGCCTGTGAGCCTGGAAGGCTCAGCGCTCTAAATGAGAGTATTGTAAGAGTCAACCTGCTCTCATCTTCATGTACAATCTCTTTTTTTTCGCTTCTCTCTCAGCACATTACTAGCCCAGACTATGTGACGACAACCATTGTGTCCGTGCCGACACACACACACAGACACACATGCTGAGGATAGAGACTGCAGTGAGATATCAGAGTCCAAAAACCTGGGAATCCCCTGCCGCAGACACACACACACACTCTCTCACACACACACACACACACACACACACACACACACACACACACACACACACACACACACACACACACACACACACACACACACACACACACACCGTCTCTCTTTATATGTAATAAAAAGCTATTTGTACATTTTGTTTGAGTTAATCTACACAAGGGTAGTTGTCAAATAACATAAGCATACACTTTTTTTCAACATCAGATTGTGTATTTTATACATCCAATTTTAAAATGCACAGTGTGAAAAGAAAAGAAAAATAATCAGGGACCATATTGAAATGTAAGCATTTCTTTTTATTTAAAATTGTAAATAAATAAAGGATTTTGGAAAATGTGAAAAGTTAAACAAAGAAAGATTTCTCACTAATCAAACAGGCAAAACATGATATTGTGAACTCATTTTAAAGATGGTTATATGTTCTTATGTCCATTGAAGCACGAGATGATCTGTGGAACATCTTAAAATCAAGCAGAAGATCATGATCATCAGGTTTGTTTGCTCTAGTACTGCTGTTAAAGAAAACAAGAAAAGAAAGAAGAGAAAATTCCCTTTGTCAACCTCTTTTAGTAATTAAACAGAATAAATAAAAGAACTTATAGCATTTATATAGTATTTAGTATTTAGCATTTATATAGTATTTATATAGTATATAGTATTTTTTAAATTAATAATTATTAAGGAGGTCATAAAGATTGCATATACAGTAGGCCCTATAACTAGATTTTTCTGGAGATATTTTCTAACGATATGCTCATGCAAAACTTACCATCACAATGAAACAGTGGTTTCCAAGGTCTTGCTATGCTTTTGACCACTGGCCAAAGAGAGCTCAGCCTCAAGTTTATATCATTTTCTGGATCCTTGATATTGGTTATGTGTGATGTTTAAAATATATTCATGCATTCATTCATTCTTTTTGGATTTATTTTTAGATTTCATTTAATGTGTGATAACTTTACCTTTACATCACCTACATCTAAGAACTTGTGGAATTTATAGAATGTCATAGCATAAAACTCATGCATAATACATTGTAAATAAAACTTAATATGTTTAGTCCCCTAGTATACAAGCAAAAGCCAAAAATTCCATTTGATTAATTCTACGCTTTGGTTTAAACTTGCTGGGACAATTTCAGGTTACACTTTATTTCACGGTGTCCTTGTTACAGTGTAATTATACATTTAAGTACTGAGTTATATTAATTAACAACATGTACTATAGGGTTAGGTTTAGGATTAGGGTTTGATTTAGGTTTATTGCATGCAATTTTGCATAATTTGCATATTTTAGTGCTAATACTATAGAAAGTACATGTAACTTGTTCACTTAGCAGTTGCACCACCTTTGCAAAGAATAGTTTAGCACTAACCACCAGTTTAACTGAAGCCAGATCTATTTCTCTGCAGCGATATTATGATTGTGATATAACAGAATTCAGTTTGAAAGACAGGGATAGAGAAGAGCATATAACCAGAAGTGCAGTCGAGTGCCAGTCACAGTAAAGTATGTCAGATTGTGTTAGTCTGCAGCATCCTCCATAATCCAGTGCTCAAAGCCAGGCTGCAAGATAAAGAACTGAACTTTGTAAATTGCATTCAGAACACATTTTGGGTTGTGTTTGCAGCATTAACCGATTTGCATAATTCCTTTGTAGAAATGATAACTTCACCTTTATATATTATTTGCCTGTAATATTGTCTGCGAGATTATAGTCTGATCTCTTTGAAAAAGGTTTTGGCTTTAAGGTGTCGTTGTTGCAGAGTAATTTCACAAATACGTACTGTAATTTATTATTTTATTATTGCAATATTAATTATCAGCATGTATTGACTACAAGGTTAGGATTTGGTTTAGGGTTAGTTGCTTGTAATTATGCATAATCTACTCTTTTAGTACACATAACTTGGGTAACACTTTAGAATAGGGAACACTTATTCACTATTAACTACGACTTTTCCCTCAATAAATTCCTAATTTGCTGCTTATTAATAGTTAGTAAGGTAGTTGTTAAGTTTAGGTCTTGGGTAGGATTAGGGATGTAAAATAAGGTCATGTATAATAAGGCATTAATATGTGCTTAATTAATGGCTAATATTCTAGTAATATGCATGCTAATAAGCAACTAGTTAAGAGACCCTAAAATAAAGTGTTACTATAACTTGTATAATAAAGACCCTGTAAAATGAACTGTTATAATATTTTTTTTAAATCTTACATTACATTAAAGCCTACCTCTCCTTAAGTGTATGATTTGGTGTTCATAGCTCAAAAGGCTTGGGGCAAATAACATGCCGTATTTAATTTGGTTTTGTTTAAATCCTTACCCTTAGTAGAAGCAATTTTAATCCAGAATCTAAATAGCAACAGTGCTGTCCTTAACCAAATGTTTGATTGCTGCTTTCATGCACACAGCACATACCCACAATTCATAAAATGAATGGTTAACACCAGATACGGTGGATCCATCTCTATAACACGCAGTGTTTTGTAAAGTGCTTGCCTTCTTCTTTGGCTGTCCCAATATAAAAGTCTCATTGTGGAGCTTTTGCTTCCATAATGACCCTCAGTGACAAAGACAGAATCTGATGTAGTTACATATTCATGGAAGCCGTTCACTGCGATACGTTCAGGAGAGCGCATTTTCTGAGACGGCGGCGCAGGCGATCACACACACACATACACGCACGCATGGCCGAGTCCATTTGCTCAAATGGTGAGATAATTGTACTGAAGCCATTAGCATCTCAATTTCAGTAGCACACTTCTCACATCTAGAGAGAGGGAGAGGACACAGTGCACCTCACACAGGCACGGCCCGTAATGGAGGCTGGTTAATGGACCTCACTCTCCACACGCTCCAGTTGTGATTGTGACACTTCTCTGCCAAGATTTGCGTCTCTTTATAGATTAGTTAAAAGAATTCTCTGGGAACCGATTTAGTCAGTTATTAATTAAATTAATTTCTTATTTAATCTACCCCAGATTCCTTATTCTGTCTCTCCTGGTCAAGTCAATTTATCTGTAGGCCTATAGCTTTTGACAACCACATTGTCTCAAAGCAGCTTTACAGAAAATCATGATGGTAATGTTTAATATCTTGAAATCTTCATGTCTTATAGTCACATTTATCAGATTAGAACTGGACAATGATACAGTTTACATTTTGCAATGATACAATCAATCAAGCATCTTAGATTTGCTGCATAGTTTTTTATCTCTTTAAGTAAGTATAAAATACTAAACTAAACTAAATGGATAAACTAAAGGATAAAGGATAAAGTTGTATGTATAATACAGAGCTGTGTACATAATTTTATAATTTACATTTTGTAATGATATATAACACACACACACACACACACACACACACACACACACACACACACACACACACACACAGACAGACACACATGTACTATATATTGTTACAAAACCCAATGGTCAAATACTGTGTAGCCACCTGGCTAATGACTGATCTTTGTATGAATGTCCACAAAACTGCTAAACTTTTTGAATGTATATAAACAGTAGGCTATTTCAGAAAGGAATGAGGAATTAGGGCGAATTAATAAATTATGAATAATTTATTGCTATTGAGAGAATAATATGAAATCATGTAATCAATAAAAAGTAACTGTAGTCTGATTACAAATGTTTTCAAATGTAATTTAATCTAATTACAAGTACTACATTTTTGGAATCTGATTCCAGCGCTGGGTAGTAACTGATTACATGATTACAAGTAATAGTAACGTTTATTATTTATAAAAGTATTATAAAACATTGTGACAACATTGTTGTTGTCACTATAACAAATTCCTCGTATGTGTAAACATACCTGGCCAATAAAGCTCATTCTGATTCTGATTCTGATTCTGATTCTAAAAGTAAAATTACTATTTTGTAATGTGTAAATGACTGGGCTAAAATTTCGCCCTCACATAAGTACTTTAACTAAGAAGTTAAAGGCAAAGTTCACCCAAAAATGAACATTTGCTGGTAGCCATTGACTTTCACAACAAAAAATCAATATGAGGAACAACACGAGGATGAGTAAATGATGACAATGTTCATTTTTGGGTGAACTATAGCTTTAATTGAAAGTCATAGGATATTACTTATATATAACACACAGTACATAATACTGTTTAGTCCCCTAGTATATACAAGCCAAACCCCAAAAACTCAGTTTGATTATTCCTATACTTGGCTTTAAACATTCAAATTCACTAAACAGTTGAGCCACCTTTGCAAACGATAGTTCAGCGCTAACCACCAGTTTGTTAGGAGGTCAGAGCTATTTGTCTGTGCCAGTTGCAGTAATGTATGCCAGATTGTGTTAGTCTGCAGCATCCTCCATAGCTCACAATCAGGCTGCATGATGAAGAACTGAATTTTTTGAATTGCAACAAGAACACACTTTTGGGCCGTGTTTACAGCATTAACTGATTTGCATAATTCCTTTATTGAGTCAGGTTCTAAAACAACACAAACAGCAAATACACAATACTATCAGCAATCATCAGTCATTTGTGGTGACTTCCCCCCATCTTTCAGTTCTGTGTGTCACTTTCATTTTATTTTCCTCTTTTCTCCTCCATCCAGGTTGGCATGACAACAGATGAAACCAATGGCTTTATTCGGCGATCCAGCAATCACACAATACTCAACAGCCCTCTCTGCTCAGGCCAGGCTATCCGAAATCAATATGAACCTCCCCAAACAATGTTGCCATGTCACCGTACACCTGACAGGTATTGAGGTATTCAGCTCATGTCCTGTATCACGCTGGGACGCCCCCGCCGTCCCATTACCCACCCATTCAGAGCAGTCAAAGCCCAGGGCTCAAGCAGGCAAAACTGTTATGATCCTCTGGGTTTGGGCTCAGATAAAGCGCAATTGAGGAAACACACTGAAGTCTGTGTTTGGCCGATATACAGATACAGAGCCATTAGGAGACCTCAGTTGACATGAGATAGGGAGGTCTTTTATAGAGACTGTACAAGACTGAAAAAATTCATTGATGCCCCGTCTCACTAATGAAAGAGACAAATTACACACGGACTGGTGTAATGACTGGTCTGAGATGGGAAAGTGTGGTTTTATATTACTGAGATGATTAAAGCTATTGTTGTTCAAAGTGCTAAAAGTCACATGGTACTTTGTGTTGGTGCACTCAGGAGAAGTTTGACAACTGGACGCAGTCACATTTTCACAAACTGTTGCTCTGAAATTTGTCCATAGAGGCCTGTGAGAGCATAGGACTTCATTAATCTGCGGTTACAGTTAACTAACAATTACTAAACAGGCACATCCAAAACACTTCACAGTGCACTAATCGTGGAGACATTCACCTAGAATAAAGTCATACTTCGTTTCTCTATATGATTCATGTGATGTTAATGTTTATAAAACGTTTAAATCTTAAAAGTTGTTCATTGTTTATTGTTACATAATTATTAAAAGTCAGTAGAATATGAAATGATTTAGAAACATTTTTCATTGTTAGTTCATGATAGCTAATGTACCTGTGTTAACAAATGGAACTTTATTATAAAGCGTTACTGTTTTTTAATATAGAAATGGTCAGGGTTATGTGTTTATGCACTTCGAAAGTGATACCTCCAGGATGTCATCTGTCATCTATTCCAATTTTAAGTATGGGAATTCGGTAGCACATATTCACTTTTAGCTATTATTATTTAATAAACTCTAGTTACTGCTTTTGTTGTAGTTGTTGTAGTAATGGGGGTATATGGTATGAGATGGATTAAGGGATCTAGAATATGGTCAGGCAGAATACGGCATTAATATGTGCTTTATAATACTAATAAACAGTCCATATGTTAGTGATATGCATGTCAATAAGCAACAAGTTAGTAGTGTTAATTGGTCCTTAAAATAAAGTGTTACTGTGAATTCTACTTAAAATCTAAAAATCTCAGTCTTCTTTTCTGCATCCTGCTGATCGCACACCGGGTGATCATTTTATTCCTGATCAGGTGAGAATTCAGCATTTGATATTATTGCTACTAGAAATAATGAGCTGCTTGTGCTGGTAATAATAGTTTTTGGTTTTCCTGTTGCTGACTTAGGCTTTTTATACAGCTAAATGTTTAGATCTGTAGATCAAATCATGTCCCAAAGGACAATTAACCAGAAATGTACCCTAATTGCAGCTAATTTTATGTTTTCCACTCTTATTTTTTCAGTCTGTTTATCTTTTGCTCTCTTTCTCAGAAATGCCTTCCTTTTTTCACTCACAATGTTGTTTTTGTATGCCCCTGTAGCTGCAGATTTAGTCTTTGGAAGGGAGATGTTATCGATGGCGAGTGGTAGCCTGCAATTGTTACCTTAAAGAGCTATTTCTGCCTAATTAAACTCATAAAAATTTGCTTTGTTGGTATAAAATTCATGTATTTAGGTGATTTAGGGATATTAAACAATATTATTCACTTGAATAAAACTAATGGTAATCATTTTTAGGCACGAGTCTGCAGTCTGTTTATAGATGGGTGATCAGTTGGGTCCTTTAAAAGTATTGCAAGTTTGACCTTCTCTTATAAATTAACAGATTTTTTTTTTTTTCATTACAAATTCGCAGCATATCATTTCCAGTAAAAAGTTGGCATTGGGAAAATCCCAGATGTTCTATGTGCTTTTTGCCCCCACTGTATGCAGACTTTTGATATCTTTTGATGGGCTTGGTTTTATGTTTTGTTTTGATTTTTTGCATGACCGGTAGTGCCAGGAAAAACAGCAGACTGAGAATGAGGAATGTGTGTTGTTTGCTCAGGCAACTGGTTAGTAACTCCCGTCTCGTTTCATTTCACCCCTCTCGTTATTCTGTCCTTCCTTCCCTACGTTTCTCAATTCCCACTGACCCCAGGCGTGGTCCCATCAGCCGGCGAGCCGGGCCAGTGTCGTGGACAGAGAGAAATGGAGAAAGAAGCAGGAATGGAGGGAGAGACACACGTGAGCGGTGTGACTCTGCCGAGGAGTGTTAATAGTTATTGATCCGCTGTGTTTTTAATGTGCAACGTGGGCCGACTGCCACAGCGAGGCGGGGGAGGCAGACACGCTCACGGGAAAGCTAACACACAGAGAGCCGATGTAATAGAAATCTTGCTCCCCTGTTTTTTGCACCACGTCCCTCCCCTCTCTTCCATCTCTCTCTATCTCAGGCCGTAGATTGATCTTCCTCTTCCTGCTGTTTGGGGCTCTGTCATTACCCTCTCTGTCATTAGAGTGGAGTCAGCAGCCGGGCCGCCCTGCCCGCATCACTCTACACAGACAGCTCGACTCATCCCTCACACTGACTCTACATTTATAACAGCAGCTGACACACACACACACACACACACTCATGCATCCAGACCAGAGGATCTTGAACCCTTCACTTGTGCTCCAGGGGTCTGAGGGTTTTACCAGCACACTGACAGCACTGTGATCTTCAAAACACAGATAAAACACACCTATTGATTTTTTCTTTAACATTTACATTTTGCACGCTTGTTTTAACTGTATTCACCAACCTTGCTGTTTAAAAACTAGTATCAGCTCTCATGAGATTTGCTTCATTAAACGTAGGCCTGCTTTGTTTATTGCCAATACCATTATATTTATTTCAATGAATACAGCATGATTTTTTTTTTTAAATATGGCACTTCATTTAATAAAATGACTTTCACTTTGAAATATTACTATTATGAAGTAATAGTTTTGATTTGAATAAAACAAAGCAATATTACCAATATCAAATGTAGCACATTTTTAACCTGCCTGACTAGAACAAAATATATATTAAAGTAATATAACAGTACTACCTAATACCACAGCATTTTTTATTTAGGATGCAGATGTACTATTATTGTGTAGTACATATAGTACACACAATAATAGTGGATTTAACAGCCATCCAGTCCTATAATATCTGAACACTATTCACTATTAACTGTTAGTTAATATGTGTTACCTTAGTTTCCATTTTCCATTTTAATGATTTAATTATTTGTTAGCTTTTCATAAACTCAGAAACCCGCTGAAGTTCCCTTATGTTCCACCCATTATGGCCTCCATTTTTGGCAAACGTGAAAACAAAGAATACTGCATTCAGTAAGATCCACGGTCCAATCAAATACATTGTTTGTGCGTTTTACATTATGTACTGTATGATTTCCTTAATGCAAATCTGTTTATTTGAGTTGATTTCTAACTTGAATGCTCTTTGACCCCAGTAAAAGGTATTGTTTGTTTTTTGTTTTTTTAATCCTTCTCAAGTGAATCGTAAGGCAATGTTATAAATCTCATAAACAGACTGTCGGACTGAAAACCTACACAATCAGCAAGATTTTATTATTAACAGTATATTCACTGCAGAAATACAGGGTACTGTGTTTTTATTTTAGCACTTTTGCACATAAAATATGACTCTTTAGAAATGCCAGTAAATCAACCATTTGATTATTGCTCTGTTCATTTATTCATACATTTAAGGCTGTATTTGCAGGTGTTTTGTACTGTTGTGTCTTCTTTTGTTATGCTTATTAAGGTCTTTATTAAGCTGACAGATGCAATGCAAATTAAGTTATTACTTATGATAATTGTTGTTTTGTGGGTGTTAGCAACTGTAGGGCAGTGATATCTGTCTGTTTGTTTCTTTTGGATGGAGATGTTAAATGTTTCAGATGAAAACACATTCTGGTTCTTAGGAACCATTCTAGCAATGACAACAGGTCAGCCATTACTGCTCCACATAGGAGTGTGTTTCACTGAGGGATATGCGTGTGTCCATGAGAGAAGGGGACAAATAATTGTAACAGAAGGCCTAAAAGCATCCGATGGGAATCCGAAATCCATCGACTGATTCCAGTGGCCTAGATTTCTCCAGATGTCTGTGGACCCCCACACCGGGGGTCATATCCCTACATGTGGGAGCAGTTTGGGGATGAAGAGAGAGAAGGAGTAAGAAGATACCTGAGGATGCCATTGCGTGATTCGCATGGAAGCCATCCAGGTGCCTTATGGCGAAGCAAATCTTGAGGGACAGTGACACATATGACGGTCCCTAACCGCTTTATTTGTTGAATCATGAGGGTTCAACAGATCTCAGTCTCAGTCTGTGTACATTTCGGCTTTAAGCGTAAATATTTGACTACTTTCGCCGTCTCCCTTTCCACTTTGCCCCCGTAAGAAGCAAATTTCATTGCAGAACTATTAAAATGGAGTCTCAGGTTATGAATATGAATTGCTCGGCATTTACATGTATCATTTGTGAAATGTCGCAGAATGAATTTTCTTCGCAGAGAGTGAGAGAAATTACAGGCTGAGCTCTTTCTTCGAGAAAGTCCTGAATATCCTTTAGCATTGTGAGGAAATGTTTAATCTGTCTCCCGCTGGGAAACAGAAGCCTAATGCAGTATCTCGGTGCCGCTGCTGTCTGCCGGCAGAATGGCGGAGACATTTTAATGCATTTCAGAGTTCTTCTCTAGGTACGAGATGATGGACGGAGGAACCTTATATTTGCGAACACCCAGGGTTTAATGCACTCAGCGCCGCTCGCCGCCTTGTCTTCCAGCCAACAAAACATGTTCCGTGGAATAAAAGAAAAAGCAAAGCACAAAATTATTCTCCCTGCCTTCTATCAAGCTCCTGCATTCAGCAGCGCGTCTGAAGGGCGCGTCAGTCCGCCTGCCTCTCTCAGAGAGGTAATTATCCTTTTTCCTGTCACAGGGCTCCAAATGATCTCTAACCACTGGGGAGCTTTTTTAGGGGCTCAGCTTTGTCAATAGGAAGTCGAAAGAGCTTTAATTTTCAGACAGCTGCACATGTACTTTCATCTCGGCATTATTCCCCTATAGCGGTCATCTATCCGAGCGCAAGCGCGCTCCTTTTGTTTGTGACTTGGGGCCGCGCGCGTGTGCATGGCCTAGCCGTATTAACATATTTATTTATAGACTTACACTTTTCTTACAGTCATTTTTGTGTAACAATTTTCACACTCGACATTGTCTGCGTAATTTCCCTTTCAGTGTCTCTCTGTTTTCTCCTCTCTTTCCTTCCCTTTCAGAAAGAGCCATGAATGGATGGAAAATTATCACAATTACTCACATAATTGAGCCGTCTTTGTGGCAAGTGCGGCTCGAGGAGCCCTTTTTCCATCAGCCAAAATGGTTTCATTATAGGGGTTTTCATATTCCCTGACACAGGGCACGGAGGGGGGAGGCGGGCGGCGCGGGGCTGAGGGGCGCTGTAGAAGTCGCTGGGGGAGAAGGGCGGATCATTAAGGTCACAGTGGGGATAATTATCTTGACTATGGAAAGAGCATCCAGCACCTTTTTCCTCTTCCCCACCACAAAAGCACCGTCACTGGCCTTTCGGCACAAA
Source organism: Schizothorax lantsangensis (assembly GCA_027422415.1). Classification (NCBI taxonomy): domain Eukaryota; kingdom Metazoa; phylum Chordata; class Actinopteri; order Cypriniformes; family Cyprinidae; genus Schizothorax; species Schizothorax lantsangensis. The sequence goes on from CM049848.1 coordinate 12,349,119, forward strand.
GAACTTTGAAATAAATGGAGCTTCCACCTACAACTTGTTCACAAAGAGAGAGAGACTTGTATCAACATGACAATTTTCCATTATTAAGACTAATGGTGGGCTGCCTTGGGAGATCAAGGGGAGAGGGGAACGTGTTCAGGTGTGCTGGAGTACTGACCTCTCCCCCGTCTTTGTTTGGGACTTAACTCCGAACAAAACCCCAAAAGGGGATGGAGAACCCCCTCCGCCGTGCCTCATTATTTCATTACAGAATTTGCATGTTGCCCGTCTTTGTGGGGCCATTAATTGGACAATGGGAAGTGCATTTGCGACAGTGTAATCAAACCTTGTTTCAATATGCGTAAGGGAGCAGCCTAAATAAAGCAATGCTGCACGTGATGCAGGCATGCAGCTGTTTGAAATATCATCCGCAGGCCTCGGCGGGTCCGAATGGTTCTGCTTTGCCAGGCTATGACTTTTATTGATTTTAATTTGCTGCTTAGTTTGAAGATTTGATGACTGCCTGTCTCGAGCCTGGAGACACAACAAGCACAAATACCACGAATGACAATTCCGCAGTCGTTTCTTTTCCTCCTCGTCGATGCGTTAAGTAACCGTCTGTCGGGCGGATTTTTCTATTTCTCCCAGTAGCACCTAACTCAGGTAATTGGTCATTTTGGGAGGGCAATTTTGGGGCAGGTGGGGGGATGCTGGGCAGACTGTTCTGACCCCTGCTGCTGTCGTAATGATGGAGAGAGGCTGGCGGTCTCCGCTCACCCTCACCTGCGGCCCAGGTGAGTGATGGGTGTAGATTAGCAGGTAGCAGAGGATTCCGAGCTGATCCCATCCAATCGCCCACAAAACCGCTGCTGAATCACAGCCGTGCGTTTTGGTAATCGTGTGACACGCACACCTGTCATTTGCTGCTAGATTTCATATTTTAGAGAATGAATGGTCTTTTAAAGGCCCTGTGATCTTTCACTAAATGAAGGCTGCCCAGGAAATCGTAATGATGGGTAGATTTAACAGCAGTTTATTTATTTATTTCAGCAAACATCAAAATGATTCAAAGTTTTGCATAATATTATGTGTTTTAATAATAATGTAGGCTAATATTATACTGTCCATAAAATAGCAGAGACCTGCAAACAGAACCCATGTGATAATGTATGCATGTCTGTCTGCAGGTGAGAACTGGCCAGCTCTGAAGACATTTTTGTTTGTATGTTCTCCCAAAACAGAACAAGAGGTGATGAGACCCATCAGCTGAAGCTGGAAAAAAATAAAGCAAATTAACTGTAAGGATAGAACTGAAAATAACCGAAGGAATCCATGAGCTTAATACATATGGTATGCAAAAATAAACTCTTTATTTTTTTTATTAGAGGTGAAATATCTAAAATTCTCCACACTTAAAATCAATTTAAAACAAAATTCAAATTGAATCTGTTCTGAATTGATCTCCAAAGTGTTATATCTGCCGTTTCAAGGGCTATTTTTTAGAGATTTGCACACAATAATAATGGTTAAGAGCGCAAAATGCTAAAGGGTTTGCACTACAAATGAATTATTTTTATACAACTGAGTGAAACAGAAAAAGAACCTGTCAAAGAACTGTGAAATTCTGAGAATATGAGAAGAGTTGTGCATTTAGTATTTACAAAATATGGTAACACTTTATTTTAAGGTGTCCTTGTTACACATTACATGTAATTACTATTATAATAACAATTAATTATGCATAATTACATGCAAGTAACCCTAAGCCAAACCCTAACTCTATATTAAGTACATGTAGTTAATTAATATTACTCAGTACTTCAATTTATAATAACACCTTAAAATAAAGTGTAACCCAAAATATTTTAATTCACAATTCAGAAAAAAAGGAACACGAGTGATTAAATTGTGTTTAATTCAGTCCAAAAAACTTCTTATTCTCAGTCTTTGATGTTCTAATGGAAACAAAACCTTACAAACCCAGCAACTGCATTATTTTAACATCACACTTAACCGTTCCATACTGATTGACACAGTAATCTGTGGTTACACCTCAGAGTGTCCTCTCTCTCTCACACAAACACACACACACACACACACACACACACAAACATGTTGCTCTCAGTCTCAACAAATACTCTCACAGTGTCTCTTTGTCCATTGGAATTCAGTGGAGCAGCAAATTGAAGGTGCTGCCTGCTTAAAACCCTCCAAGAGAAACCTAGAAAACCCACAGCTGTTTTATCATCAGGATTGATCAGATACTCTGAAATTGGATCATTACTTCTGATCGAATCTGGCACTGTGTGTCTTTGCTGTTGCTAGGAAAGCACAGGGGTGAATTCATATGAGCGGGGGTGTGTCGCTTTGTAAATAAGCTGTAATTGTAAGTCCCTGTGTAAATACTGGACCAATGTACATCCCCAAACACAGAGCACAGACATATTCGGTTGAGATGTCAATGTTAATGCTCTCTTAATAACATTTTAAACAGCTCCACTTAAACCTGATTTGTTCAGTCCAAATATGTGGTGGAGGAAATCTAAATTGAGTCTAGGGCTTTTTTACACTGTCATTTTCAGTGTGAATATGTGTGTGTGTTGTTCTAATATGATAATGGGATCATATTCCGTTTCATAAGTGCTCTGTCTCTTTAATTTGAAATACCCCTCCATCATAATGCAGGGTCTGTCAGTAGGATGCACTTTCACATGAGGCAAACACATGAAGTGTAGATTGAATTGGAGATTATATAGTGCACTACAACTCATTTTTGTCGTAACTTATCTACTGCAAAACACACCAAATGCCAGGTTTACTTTGTTAAGTTTGAAAGCTAATGTAAACAAATTGAGTTCACATTTGATTCTGTTAAACAACTGTATCTGAATTGACCCTGTTTAGAAAGCCAGAACATTTAGACCATGAGTGTTATTAACAGATCGGAACACAAAACTGTGCTCTTCTGACAATAAATTAACATCCAGTTACATATTCTGTAATATCTTATTACACTACATCCATGAAACTCTATATGAATTGCATTGTGATTGATTCTCAGTTCCATTGTGATGTTGTCTTACAATCTGTTAACATTTTTTTAAATAATTAGACATCTGTCCGGATTTGGGCTTTGGTTCTCAGGAACACTTTATCAACAGGATATCTCATGGGTCACACTAACCAGAGAGCTGGTAGGAGAGCTTCATATTGAAACAATTAAAAAAGAATCCTGTGCCACCAAAAACAGAAACTAATCAGGGACTTTGCCTTAAATTTACTCCGGACGCAAATTCGGAAGTCCCTTTACAGTTGAGAATCAGATCCTGCTGAAAGGACGGATGAGGCCATAAACTCAATTGTCTCTATTTGAAGCAGTTTGTCAGCTCATGTCTGGATCAGAAGCACACACACACACACACACACACACACACACACACTGAGTGGGCCTGAACTGGTGTGGTGCACTATCAGGGCAGCATAGCAGGTGTTTGACTCTCATTCTTGATGATCCTCTTCTCTGGAAAGTGCTCTAACTCATCATCTCACATGCTGCTTTATTTGAGTTGCGTCTAAACAGAAAACTGCTGTGGTATCATCCTGACACGGTGGGCAGTTGGACTGAGCTGTGTAATTATTATGGGACTGACCACATGGATAGCAAGATACTGTTCTATGATGTCAATATTTCATTTAAGAGAGACCAACGTTTTTCTGTCGTCCTTTTAAATTAAAACCACTCTTGAAAATGGTTCTAAATATATCAGATTTGGTTTTTAAGTTGTATGACTAGCCAACGCAACCTTTTGGTTCTAAATAGATTTTTTCAAAGATTCTACAATAAAATAGAAGCCTAGTGCAGGAGAAAAAGCAATTCAGCTTAGGGAAACATGATTCTAAAGTTAACTTCTATTAATATCGTTAAACATTTTGGAAGAGAACCTTTCTTTTTAGAGTTTTATCAAAATACAATTTTAATGACTTCTCACGAAGATTCTGTCTTTAGATCTGGAGATCTAATAAATGTATTATTGTTGTTATGCTAAAATGTTACAAATCATATTCAATAATAATAATAAAGTCATTGCATTATAATAAATCATTGATAAAATGAGAGCATTTGCTAAATGAATAATTTTACACGTTTGAGTATACGTGTAATTATCGAATTTGAAGCTAGTCTTGTCACATGAAATTTGCTGTCCTTATTCCATATAACACTTTATATATGTGTATCTCATAAATTCAGAATAATCGAAGACAATAGACTCGTGTAACTTGTTCAGTTTGTTCTGAATGGTGATAATTATTGCTGTAATACTGTCATTATTTTCGCTTTTGATGAGGATCCCCGAGGTTGATTGCGAATGTCATTTGAAATACAAATTGCTTTAAATTGGACAATTTTGAGGATGGTGGATATCTAACAGGTATTTGTCAAATGCGTTCGTCAGTCCATATCATCTGGGCGTCGTGTTGGTGCCAGTGACATTTTTGTGCAATATTCTGGAGTTTTTCTTGTTCGAGGGTTTTTCTGATTTCACTGTATTTTATTATGACGGAATGTAAGTGAACACATGTGGAGATTATGACCATTTCGAGGAAGACTGGGGAAAAGACAGCCGCAGAGACTGCGAAAGAGAGATAGAAATGAGAGGAGGATGTGGAGGTGTGATCCGCGTTGGGAGTCGCACACAAACGGTACGACCAGTCTCATTCTCTTCTGAGTCTTGTGAAAATGAGCGTTTTTATTTTTCTCTTCTCTTGGCATGTTAGTTATCTTGAAATGGGATATATCTTCAGCTCGCATTGTTATCGAATATATAAACAAAACGTTTGATTGAATCGCTGTGTCTGTCATGAAACATGTTTCTGAAAAGCTATAAACACATGGGAAAAATGTTACAATCGGTTAGTTTCTTCATGCGTCGCCGTTTATAGCCTAATTTTACACCAATATTCTAATGTCACAGTTATCCAAACCGCAACAAAATGCTGCTTGTTCTTTGAAAAGGTTTGACAGATTATAAATGAGTAATACTATTTAAATAATGAAATCTGTAAGCAAAGAGTAAGGTCCATGTTCAGTTTAATGGCAGACAGATAACTCACACAATTTCCCAGGCTGGTGGTCAAATTTATTTGAATTCATTATTAATCAAAATAATTAATATAAATACGATTGCATGATTTTTAACTTTGGTGGTTTCTTATTTTGCTTCCTTAATCTTGAATGCAGAGTCATTCATTTTTGTCTTTTTTTTTTTTTTTTTTTAGAAAAAATACATTTAAAGTTTTTTTTAACGGATCAGTAAGTAGATCAATATACTTTTGAGTTTATTCGATCTAAACTGCAAGTGTGTGCAATTGTTGTGATAATAATAGCTGACGTGGTGCTGTGTAAACTTATAAATGTAGGTAGTAAACGTGGGGACAATAATGCTTTGGTGTAGATGTGTTATTTGTTGATTTGTTTTCATGTTTCCTATTTAACTTTTCCTGCATTATTGAGCCTGCCACATGTGGATTAATCGCACTTAAGATTCACATCTAAAAACTAAAACCTGCAGACTATTTTAAAATAACCGTAGCCTACAATATTAACCAAAACACTGCAAAGTCAACCAAACTCAGATCTGATATGAATTCGCCAGATAACAGGAGCTGTTACCAACACCGACCTGTTTCTCTGATCCTCAAGCGCAAAAAAAATCAACCCACGCGCGCGCGCGAGTGATGTGGAGCTGCACAACGGCTGCAAGTGTTAAATACACAGCTAATTATGCGTATGAAAATTAAACAACAGTGTTATGCTAATTTAGCTGGTTTCAGCTGTGTCTTCAAGCACTCGAGACTAGCATTTTAACCAAATGAATCATCAAAGTAATTCATCTTTGCTTGGAGACACACATTTATACCTGTACTTAATCATATTTGTTAGGTGTTAAATGCTTTGTTCACGAAGCCGTGACCAGCAGAAAATTCAAGAGCATGCTAAATTTGTTCATCATATCGAACTTTTTTTTTCTATTTTTATGTCAAATAATAAATAATTTAGTACTTATTTATATTAAATTTGTACATTAATAATAATAATAATAATAATGTCATGGCATTATTATTATCCACTGATCATGTGAAAACAAAATGTTAGTGAAAGAACATGTTAATGATTCATTTTAATGTGTAGTAGGCCTATTATGTGTTAATGAACACTGTTTGAAACCAAATATCAAATATCAAAACCAAACATCAAAATTTGATGATATTTTTACGTTGTGTGTTGTAAATGTTGTGGCTCGGCAGGAAGGTGTTTGAGCCCTCCACGCACGGCCTATGCGTCTCGGTCCATTCCCTACATTTCTACATTAGCATTGCACAATAGAGTCACAGGTTGGTCTTATTTCTTGAGTTTATCAGGTCCGTCGGACCCGACCCTCGGATCACCAATCCGCGTCGCTCTTGGAGGGAGTGGACCAATCAGAGAGCACCTTGGATAAATATTCATGATTCCTGATTCAAACCTTTGAGCGAGTTTGTGTGGATCCACAGCATCGTACCTAGACTTTTCACAGAGACAAACTAAATTTTCTTATGAATGGAAAGTGAAAAAATCAGTTGAGCTTAAATTGGGATCCATCCTTCACTCAGATCATAGAAGAAAACAAAAAAGCAGGGAGAGAGAGAGCGAGAGACATGACCATGTCTACAATACCAGAGAGTCTAAACAGCCCAGTCTCAGGAAAGAACGTGTTCATGGAATTTGGGCCACCAAGTCAGCAAATGTCGCCTTCATCTATGACCCACGGACATTATTCAATGCACTGTTTACACTCTGGACACCCGCAGCACGACAGCTCATACAGCCCGGCTCCGTCCTTCCCCAGATCTCTGCCTTATCCATACGTCAACTCGGTCGGTAGCCATTCCTCCAGTCCGTACCTCAGCACCGTGCAGACTTACCCAAACAACTCGGCTTTGGCGCAGACCAGACTGGAGGAGCCAGGTAAGAAATGCTGCGTGCATGCTTTTGGTCTTCGCTGGTCGTTGCGTTTGTCGGCACGCTGCGAGAATGTTGGACTGGAGTAGCCCAGATGTGCTGTTATTAGGCTTGGTAATTATTTATTGCGTAATGCTATAAACAATGTATGCAATTAAGGATAATTATACCTAAAGTGCCGCCTGTAAAACTTGTGCACAGTGATGTGAGCCGCGCTGCATGAACAGTCGGTGAGACAGCTTCTTTTCTTTCTCCCTCCCAGCGCCGGAGTCAGAGAAAAACACCGTGGTGGAAGGAGGAGAGGTTCGTTTTAACGGGAAAGGCAAAAAGATCCGCAAACCCCGGACCATCTACTCCAGCCTCCAGCTGCAGGCTCTGAACAGGAGGTTCCAGCAAACTCAGTATCTGGCTCTGCCGGAGAGAGCCGAGCTCGCCGCGTCTCTGGGGCTCACGCAAACACAGGCATGTGCTCGGCTTTTGCGCTTTTTCAATAAACGAATTAGATTTTGTGAACAAATTTACACAAATTCAATGTTTTATTAATTGCATTTTCTCATGTTCGTTTTGCAATCTCTATATAACACGGGCCTGTAATCAAGGTTTGCATCTGTTTGAGGGAAATATTTAAAGAGAATTAAAGTCATGCGTAAAACGATTCGATTGCATGTGATATAGATAACAGACACAGATGCTGTCGCTCGCTCTGACTTCCCTCGCTTTTTTTTCTAGGTTAAGATCTGGTTTCAGAATAAACGCTCCAAGTTTAAGAAACTGATGAAGCAAGGCGGAGGAACAATAGACACGAACGCTTTGGCTAACGGGCGCGGACTGTCCACCGGATCTCCATCCTTAGCGGCCGTCTGGAACTCAACAGCCAGCGTCAAAACATCCACACCAACCTCGTATATTCCCAGTTACACCTCATGGTATCCCACCGCACACCAGGACACTATGCAGCAGCCGCAACTCATGTGAACCAGCACTGCTAACACAACCCCGCCCCTCTATCCACCAGTGGCCCAGTTCAGGGGACCCAACACAGGCTAGTTACTCTGCGGCCTTACACACACCACTGGCCCTCCGCAGCCCAGACCAGATGCGATCCGGAAACGCTCTCTAAAAGACACCTGCTGACACACTGGCCAGCGTGGACTGAGCGAGGGTCGTCTGCACCGGGGAGGAAACGCGTCTCTTTTGAATGGAAGGGAATGCCGGGAAAGTGGGTCAAATCAAAGCTGCTGCTCTCCCCCTTTCCGTGACTTTTTTGATGTGTAAAAAAAAAAAAAATCATGAAACTGTACCTAGTCAGAAATGTATTTAATTTTCTTCAAATTTGTAATTTTCCGTAAGAAATTTGGAATTACCGGTTTGTCCATCCACAACAAAGTGCTGGGCTGTGAGTGACAGCGACATGCGCTTTTTCCAAAAGCTCTTGTGAAACGCCGGGCTCAAACAGTCGCTTCAGGCTTCGCCGTGGCGCGGTGAATGTGTAAAAACTGGGATAAATCACACAGTGAGCAAGTATGAACGTCTCAAGATTTTCCCCATTTTAAAGGGAACAAAGAAATCTTTAAACAAAGTTATTTTGTATGTATGGCTTTTTGTGTTTATTTAAATATAACTTATTTAGATTTTTTTTTATCTGTTTGTATGTTTTATTTAAAATAAATGTTCTTTAAATTATGATGTGAGGCTGCACTATAAATTAGAAACACTTCCCTCGGATTTGAACCCAATTTGTAAAGCTGAGTGTTTTTTTGGATCCTACAAAGAGAAGCTGGAGTGCAGATAAACGCGTCTATCATCACCGTTAGATGGGAAGTGTTGACAGCTCTAATGTACAGAAATAGTCGTTTTTGTTGTGTGCTGAATAATTTGTGCAAAAGGATCTAAACATTATTGTGTTGATTAAAATTCATGTGTCTTTCCGTTCCACATTGAAAAATAGTTTTATAGCTGATACCGGTCACATTAATTTATTGTTTTTGTTCCATGGAGTCTTGTATAATGTGTAAACTCGAACAGTAAAAATCTGCTTATGGAAGAAGTTACAAAATGTCATCGCAACGTTTATTGCTTTGCCAAAAAATGAATGAAACTCAGGTAACTGATGACACAACTGATCTAATGCAAAAATCAAACTTGTTTTGTAAATAAATAGGCCTATCTCAATATTTAGCCAACTTGTTTTAATATCCAAAATGATTTGTTGTCTACAGATATCGCGCTTTTCAAACAAAATACAAAAGCATTTTGATCATTAAAAAAAAGAGTTCAGCCATTTGAGCCCATACAGATATTAAATTAGCGCAAACTAGTTTACAAAAAATCTTCATATTTTTCATAATTTGGCCGTTTTGTGTCTTTTTTAAACGACACCTCTAGCTTTTCATTGCAATCTGAACCACCGATTAATCTTGTGGTGGTTTCTGTAACACAGTAATTCCTCCGACAACAAGGGCACTTCGTTTCTTTTCACTTTCGTTTAGCCGCTATAAGCTCTTTTCTGCTCTTGTGTGGTTGCTTTTGAAGGCCGTGTGTTAAGTGAATAATCGGGCAGGTGCCGCTCAGAGAGGGGCAGATGAAGAAAGACTGGGGCTGGGAGGGGGGGCAAATGCAGATAGGTAAAGAATGACATTTTCAAAGTGTCTTTTGTTTGGGGCTGATGGTTTAACTGCGCATTTTAAGAAAATTCTGATGCAGATAGATGCCAGCAAGCAATAATAGAAGAATATTTCCTGTAATATTAGCTAGCCTATTATTTTGTTGATATGTTCGTTTGATTCTATTCTTAATAGTTTAATTTACTTGTTTAAAAATTATTATTATTATTATTATTATTATTAGCCTATTATTATTGATTAAAGTAATAATGATAAAAAATGTAAGGTCTAAAATTGGATTTGAACAATAAGATTTGAATACATCTGCATCCATATATATATATATATTATATTATATATAAAGAGAAACTAGGATATTAGAAATACTGTGAATTCAGTTGGTCTTGCATCTGCTGTTTGAGCATTCAGTTCTTACCATTGCAGTAGGTGCTGGGGGTGCAGCAATTATTGTGACAAATTTTGACACTCTTCATGTGTGGTCTTTAAAAATGGCCTGGTCAAAGCAGGAAATGGCCTCGTGCGCTCTGATCACAAGCTCAATGCTCCAGCAGTTCTCTCTGATTTAAGATTAATACGACTCCAGATTAATATGTATATATGATTTCATTTTATTATTATTATGTTATTGTTGTTCAAACAATATAGTAGTCCTATTATTATTCTTTACGGTCTCTGTCGTGCTATCAGGATCGCAATGCGTATTAATTCGTTTTATGCTTTTGATGCTGTGTCCATTTTACCGGTTTCCAGAGTAAATTGCACTCATCTGTTTATACTTCTCTCGGGGATTTCCAGCCGTTTAGCTAATTTTCAGAATACGGATAAATAACGCCTATTTTCTCGATGAACATTTGTTAAAGATTGGCTAATACTGATATGAATCAATGCAACAACTTGTACAGCAGATTTGACGAGTGTTACAAAAAATATAAATGTGAAAATATATCTTATCTTTTTTTTCCCCTAAAAATATTCCAAACACAACTCTTGGGAAGGAATAAAAGAAGAAGCCGTGTTGTTCTGTCTCTTTCTCCGACATGCAGCTGTGGAGCAGAGAGGGTCAGCGTTATTTCACTCTATTCTCCTCTTGATTACGCGCCGGGCCCATCAAACCAGACATAATTACAGTCATTCCCTCCTTACTTATTCTAATGCAGCTTCCCATCTACGGGATAATTATGAGCAATTTTTTTTCGCACGTGGAATCTTTTGTTAACAAAAGAGATAGCGCACTGAAAGAAAATTTGCTGTGCGATGGGGGAAAAAAGAAAAGGAAAAAAAAGAGAGTGAAATAGGTGCGCAGCGGTAGTTATAAGTAAGGCTGGCAAATTGCTTGCAGGTGTATACCGAGAGATTTGTCAATGGGAAGAGGGATCGAAATGAGCAAAAGCACAATGTCGGAGTGATGAAGGCAGAGGTGGAATTATAGAACAAGGGCTGCTTTATTTTCGACTGGATTCTATAGACAAACTATCTCGCAATTTCAGACAGCTTTATTAATGAGGTAGACCACTCTAGTCTGATTCAAAGCAGCAAATGGTGTCTACTATATTTTATTTCCTCCAAATAACCGAATACGATTTTCCAGTGAACTTCACGTTTTTAGCCGCCAAATTCGTTCAAATTAGTATGCTATTACTCGCTTAGTGACAACGTTTTTATTATTGTTACTTAGATTAATTAGAAGCTCCAGTAATGCTATAACAACATTTCAAAATTGCTCAGAGGCTTTAGATGCAAAGCGCGCATTTCAACCCACATCGACTTATCATAATACCTAATAATAAAGTGTGCAAAAAAATATGTTAATAAAATGTGTAAAATGAATGCGCATCCTTCTTACCTTAATCTGCAATAAATGAGAACGCAAAGATTGGCAGATCGTCTATTATAGCTATAAGGTGCCTATCAGTCTTGAGAGAAGCAGAAGAATATGAAAAGAGCATCCAGCAGTCATGGTTCGGCTCTTTGGGTCCCAAAATCTGCCTCCTCTAGCTGGGCTCAGAGCTGACAGACGCTCTCCGAGCAGGAATGAAAAATCCTGCTTTATTTTCCCTCTTTATAGCTGATGGAAAAAATTGCTGATTATTAGCATAAATGTTTACTCCTCATTACGCTGATGACATTGTGCACTCGAGATCTTGGTAATCTTTGGGAAAATTATGAGTAATTTTTAAAAATTTAAAGCAGCAGTTACCATGCAATTCAGGCTAATTTTGCGTAGGCTCCAAACGGATATAATTATCGCGGAGTCAAGATGTTATGCTAAAAACTATGCATTGATATTACCATTTATTATGTACATACAACTTTGACAATGTTGATGCTTGAAATAGCTGGAAATTGTCTTGCGCAAAAATTACAGTCCATATTAGGACATCTAAAATTGCGAAGAATTATATAGTAATTGCAGGCTTTCAGATCGGGGAGCCAGAATGCTCAACTGGAGCAATTGTGGATAAAATTACAGATCAGAGTATAAATTAGGGATGGGGTATGGCATTTTTCAAGTTGTCTACAGGATTCCGGAAGTGTCTAAAACCACATCATTGCTAATCTTTCAGAGAGAAAGGCACGCAGAGCATGCGCTTGCAGACAGCTCCAATACAATTTTACATTGGTTTGCATTTGCATGGTTTGACACTTGTCCACGTTGAACCACCTGAGTTGAGAGACCTAATCAATGTTAACACGGACTATGGCCATGTTTGCCAGATACACCGAGACAGCAAAAATACAGGCTGACAGAACCGGCGCAAAACCCGCTGGTGCATGTGGTTAAGCGTCTGGCTTGCTCTGCGTTTGGAATATGGGTTAACGTGATCCGGTTTGCTCGGAGGGCTGCTGCGCTGCACTTGATGTGATATTTCATTGTTCTTGATCGCGTTAAACCTTCCCGAGAGCTCGTCTCAAGGGACGCGCGGCGTGGGTAAACGGTAAACTGTTCAGTGCGTTACTGAGGCCTTTACGGAAAGGCGCTCTTAAGGAAGCCGACCGCTATTGGTTAAACACGGCATTCCCGTTTCCCGTCGTGTTTATACTGTTGAACGGATAAAGTCTGGATCTTGTGGATCTCTGCGGGGCACATTTCAATACGGGCGTAGTCTCAGCCCGGGGCGACACCATGACATCTTGTAATGTGGCAATCAGTGACAGGATACATCCTCATTACATCCGTCTGCTTTATAGCTTTTGAACCCTTAAATAAACAGATTCATGTAACACCAAAAGCAACCCGTGTTACTTGTATTATTTCAAAAAGAACATATTAAGCCACGTGTAGGGCAAGCATTTATCTTTTAATTTGAGAAGTGAACTAGCCGTGACACTTGTCATACATAATTAATAATAGCCTAGGCATGCACTGTAATAAACGAGTTCATGGTTATGTTATAATAACGTTCAAAACATCTTCGTTTTCGACTTGATTTTAGGAGTTTTAAAATGTTGCATGCTTTTGTTTGACAACGCGTTGATTTTACTTCAGATTTTATATTGAGTAATTAACACTTTTAGTTTTGTCGGTTATTTGTTTGTTTGAAGTTATGCATTAAATGTGCATGCATCGATTTCAGAATGACGCATTACTCAAATCCCCCTGCAATCGGCATTTTATTTTCTACTAAGCCTCTAAACAAATAAACAAGTTTTTCTTTGTTATATGGAGTGGAAAATTAATGTAGGCTACAGTCAAGTCCCTGTTACAAAGGCCTTGTATTGTTTGTGGGCTGGTGGAAGTTGTGAGAAATGTTTCCACGTTGTTTAGCTCGGGGCATTTGTGAGCCTGCCTTTTTGGCTGCGCTGACTTCATAAAACGTCTGGAGCGCAGAGCTCTGACTCCAGAGAGTCTGAACCCAGCAGAACGCCTTCGTGCCGGGGCGTGTTTGCGCGCTCATTCCCAGCCCGAGGCGCTTCTGTTGGGCTCCCCGAGCCTTTGTCCTGAAGTCTTATGCATCCGAAAATGTAAGAAAAGTCAGACTATAGTACATATAGTGAATTTAAAGAAGAAACGTGTTCATGCTATTTTTCAACCCCCCCCCCCAAAAAAAAAGGTTGCATAAACTCTCTTGACCTACTTATTACAGAGAAAGCTAAACACACCTGTCACGTTAGTCAACAAAAGGTAGCCTAAATTTGTGGGTTTTGTGGGAAACATTTACAAGACGTTGCATCGCGTCTCCAGCCAGACTTATTAAAGACTACAGACTCAACTGGCGCCGAAGCAAAAAGAAGGCGGCGTGGACAGATCTGCGAAAAAAAACATAACCCATACCAACAGTGAACTAAACAGAGAGCAAAAAATAAAACTACATTCGAAATCCCCAAATGAATAGATACATAAAACAATTAATTCACATGAAAGGTTTTATTTAAATAAGTCTGAATCATTATAGTGTCAGAATTTTTTTTCCAAAATAAATAGCCTAAAACAAAGTACTCCAGAGAAAATATCCTTTTACATGTGAACATGACTTTAGGACAATCAGTAGCTTACGAGTGTTTTCCATTAGTGTTTTGTCCATATTATTTAAAACAGTGAGAACCCTATATGATATACGAATGACAACATTATTAAATAGACGCGGTGAAACACGTACAGAGACGGACACCAACTTACCTTACGCACTAAATATAAAACGAACAAAAAGTCTAAAAACAAATCAAAGACAGGCGCATGAAACACATTTACGGTGGAAAGAGACAGTTAAGTTATTTGCAAAAGGCACCGAACAGCTTCAGGTTGTGCTACATGTGCTCTTACACCCTGCTGCAATATTCACTCCATTAATGTCCGCATGAGTTCTCTAGGCTTTGGATAATTAGTTCACCGAACAACTGGTTTTAATCCACTGATGTACCACCCATAGAACAAAATAAATAAATACAAAAATAATTGTATATGTTTGATTCTTTAGTGTCTGCTTGTTGACGACATTGCATGGAAATAAACAGTTTTACGCCCAAAACTCACTGGCAATGATCAACGTGGCAAAGGTCATACTGGAAAACAGGCCTAAAAGTAATTTGATGCAAGTTCACAAAATTAATTCCCCAGTTTTTGTTTAGAGTCTGTCGAGTCAAAATATGGTCCCGGCGCTGACAGTTGTGTTGTGGTGATGTGGCGGCTGTAGATGGCTCGCAGAGTTCGTGGATGAGTACCAGGGGTAGTTAGTCAGAAAGGAAGGGGTAGTTATGCTCGGGGGGCTGCTGCTCTGGGACAAACCCGCGTTAACAGTGCTCATTCTCTGGCTGTGCGCGAAGTCCCAGGCCGCGCTGAGAGGCGGAGAAGGCTGAGGTGGAGACTCACTGGAGGCCACATGCTGCTCGGGTGGGATTTCTCCACTTTTCCACAACTTCTTGAACTTCGAACGACGATTCTGGAACCAGATTTTTACCTGAAAAAACAACGACAGCTCAGTATCTCAGTATCAGTTTTTTTTTTTAATATTACCTCTGTGCACATGGTAATCATTTCAAATTTTGTAACCGTTTTGATCACTGTTTGCTATCAAATTAAAGGACGGGAATAAGGTGTATATAATAGTAATAATAATAATAATTATTATTATTATTATTAAATCCCTATTTTCTTAGCTCAGAAATTAATTAGGATTTTAGCTAGGCGTAGCCTATTTGTTGGCTGGTATTTTATGAAGTTTTAGAAAGCGTCTATCCGTACCTGTGTTTGCGTGAGGCCCAGAGAAGCGGCTAGTTCTGCTCTCTCCGGCAAGGCCAGATACTGAGTCTTCTGAAACCTCCTCAGCAGGGCCGCCATCTGGAAACTCGAGTAAATAGTACGAGGTTTTCTGACTTTCTTTGGTTTTCCATTAACCATTCGAATTTCAGGTTCACTTTCCTCTTTTTCTGGGGGAGAAAACAAACAAACGTAGTTGTAAATACGCCTGAAAGAACTGAGTTGTCCCAAACTAATATTTTAAAATAAAACCTTTATAAAATAAAACCAATATTTTAGGTTTCAGATATTATTATTAATCACAACAGCATGCGCAATTAAAGGAATCTCATAAAAAATAATGATTCATTTATGCATTGCATTAAACGTTGTTCTTTACTATTGCTCAGTAATTATGCAAACACAGTAGGCTAACATTACAATGTTTAGGTCAATTGTGACCACAACGCAAAGTGAGCAAGAGAGAGATATTTACCAGCATCGGCAGGAGTTGGTGAGGAGCAGGAGCCGTACGTGCCGTAGGGGCCAAACGCGTTGCCGAAGCCCAGTTCATATGATTTGGTGTTGTACTGGACGCTGTTCATGCTGTTGTTCTGGTACTGGTAAGAGCTGATCTGGCCGTATGGAGAGCCTGCGCATTGCCCGGCCTGCTGGTTATTAGTATAGTAGTTGCTGTCGGTAGCGGTGGAGACCGGAAGAGTCGGTGATTCCTGGGATTTGTGCAGACTGTGGTAACTGCTGGAGGTAGTCTGGTTTGAATGCATATCTGTACTGAGGCTGTCAAAAACTCCAGTCATGTTTTTCATAACGCAAAAATACTTAAATGCAAGTCCAACGAATGAGCGAACCCATAAAAGCAGTCCTAACGCGCAAAACTAAATACAGTTTCTGAGTTGAGTTGCATTCCGCTTTGGAAGGATACAAACGCAGACGCGACGCAAAGCGAACTGTGATTGTCTGTCAGCAGAGATGCGGGAGGACGGACATTTATCGCGCGTCACGGGGGAGGATGAACTTGTGCGCCTGAAGCAGCCAATGAATGCATGATACACACGGCTCACATATGCATGCTCGTGGTGATGGTTAACTGCAAAACTCTGTGCTGCATGAAACACACTTCATATTTTCTTTCTTTAAAAACATTGACAAATATATATATATTTTTATAATGCTTAACGTAGGCCATCATTAATATAGCGTGTTCAAAAAAAAACCGTCATGAAACCTTGATTCACATTTCACGTATTTCTATCTATATTCTGAATACATGGACTTCTTCTGTGAATCCCTATAACGTTTGTTGTTTTATTATTAAACCTTTAAACCAACGCGCACAGTTGGCTGCGTTTGAATTACGCTTCAGGAGCTTTTACAGATGATGGGTTACCTTTAACGCGCAAAACCAAATTGCTGCATGCCTGGAAAGCAAATACAATGGAAGTACACACGATGTTTCTTCTTAAAATAGAGAGATGATTTCAAGCCAGCAATTAGACTTTAGACTTCAGATTTGTTTAGGTCTTAAACAACACTAAGGAGCAGCTCTTTTCTGCATGGTATGCATGGCATCCTGACCTGCTGCGACACCTGTCGGTGAAAATACCACATTTTTCTGAGTTTACTGCTGTTGTCCTATTAAACATCATTCTAAAAATAAAGTATCTTATCATTTTAGACAAATGCTTTTGACATTGATTAAGAGTAGCTGGCTAAATAAAGTGTCTTGATAACGTAGAAGGTAGTAGAATAATATATATCGACAGTAAAATAAAGGCCAGTCCATCCCTTATCCTCCAGTTTAAACCAATGCTAACCTGCTGGCAGCATCCAATTTACAGAATTCGCTGGTTTCATTATTGCACTCACTCTTTTACGTATAGGTTATACAGGCATTTGTAAGCCAAATAAAAACCAAAATAAACAAACAAACAAACAAATAAATAAAACAGTGGCGTTATTGTTGCTGAAACTGTAGAAATGTAGCCTGAGATGAAATAGATTTGTCTATAGATAGATAGATAGATAGACTGATTGAAGTGCAGCTTCCACCTCCTGTAGCTATTGTGCACTCCGCAGTACTGGCAACACAGTGAACCTCGTTACTGGCCTGCTTATTTGCAGGATCACTCAAGGCCTCAGAGTCAGACTGCTGGGTAATCGTCTCCTCTGACCCTGAAAGCGCGCTCCGACCCGCATGTGGATTTCTGAAGATAAAATCTTGAACAGAGAGCGAAGCATTGAGTACGTATGTGTTCGTGTAAATGTAATACAATGTTCTGCATAAAATAATCAAAAAATATATTTAATTGTGCGGGTTTACTACATTCGAACTATAAGCCAACTAAAAGTTATAGCCTAATACAGGCTATGTTACCTTAAATCTCCATGTTGCATGTATCATTAATTTTACACAAGTGTTAGGTAGATTTCATAATTTATAGCTATCCGATCGGACCAGTTTAATACGTCGAAAGCAATAGATCAGAGTCTGAATTCACTTTTAAAAAAGCCGATGTGAGAGGCAACTAATAACGACATTTCCACGATATTTGAGATCTGAATCATCTGCCTGGCTTACCCACTCATCACAGCAACAGATTGCCAAAGGTCATTTAAATAGCAGCAGCACCTCTACTGACAGTGCGCGGGATCACACCCAGTGTAGTGACCACCAGAGGAAGCGAATTTATCCCTCTAATCCTGAGGCTCATGAATATTAATTATATGACTTTCTCCCTTTAGGCTTGTGTTCAGAGTCAAACTCCAAAATCAGATTATCTTTAATTCTTAAAACGCCATTATTTTATTTGAAAAAGTTAATCATTTTATTTTATTGACAACATATTTTAGTTTGTCTTTTTCATTAGATCAGATAACATTTTAAGCTGTCATATATGGTCATGTTACAACGTGCCCCTCAGATATTACAATGTACCCCACCTACGGGGCATGTTGTCACATTTCACTTCCATTTTTTGAGGGTAAATAAAGAAAAACATATACGCTGTAATTATTAAACAAAGCGACATATTTGCACTAGACAATTGTGAAATTACTGTGGATAAAAATTATACTCTGAACCCCTTGCACAACTGAGAAAGTCAAAAAGTGTTAGGTTGTGCCCCGCTCTCATCTACTCAGGCTCAGCTACGAAATTGTCGCATTCTACTATTGCAAAGGCTAAGCTCACTAATACTATTAGTTTCTGCAAATCAAGCAATGCCAGAATGACCTAATTGAAATTCATAACATCCTAAGATTCAGAAATGTATTTGGACCCTGGCAGCAGTTACAGCAGCGAGCTGGCAGGTGGCTCTGCTCTCCGCGCAATGAAAAGAACAGCAGCTACTTTTCCTTTTCTTTTCTTTTGTCGTTTATAGGCCTACTCCACCGACTTACAGTTTGATTTACAAAACGTTTGTCTGCATAGCCTAATATACATAAGTATAAGCTAAATGTTATATTGTATGATATTTGAATATCTTTGTCAAACTGAATGTTTTGTTTTGTTCTTGAGTATAGTAGGTTATTATAAGTAGCCTATGCAACTGGACAACAGTCAGTGTTTGTGTGAAGTTTCTACGTCTTCACATTAGCCTATACAAATATGAAAGTAGAATGGTTATAACAACAATAATAATTTGGTTAATAAGAATATGAATATAACTAGTGGTCATGAAGGAATACAATTTTTTTACAGTGAAGGACTTAATGGCAGTAAATAAGGCCATACAATCCTTACTGTTTCAAAAGCATAACCACAAGAGATAAACAATATGATCACATGGTTTAGTGTGATGAAATCACATAAAGTTATATCCAAATGTAGCCTACAGCTTTGATGCTGAGTTTTAAGAGATTAATTCAAGTGCTTTTATTAAATTATAAGTTTCACATTTCTGCCTTTAAAAAAACTTCCATTGTAAGTGCTTCACTGTAAAATAACAATGGTGATGACTCAAAATTATTATTATTATTATTTTATGTAATCAACAGTGTGCAACAAATGCTGTCAATTGGGCTGGATTTGTCATGGAACCCAGAATATTCCTTTAAGTGTTATATATTTGCTTATACAGATGGATTGAGGTCACGTTCTGCTAAAGAGCAAGCACTTTGTTTCCGGTCTAATCCAGTCTGCTGATGTCCCTTGTTGTGTTTGCAAGGACCTTTCAGTTAGTTGCTATAGTTATCTGTCAGGCTAAAATTGTCTGTGGTGTCACTGTTGACTCATATCTAAGTGCATTCTTTTCTGAAATGCTGAGGTCAGCATCTGTATCAGCAAGTATAAAAGCTGGAAATGAGCCAGTGGTTTGATATGTCTTCTCACAAGGTGATACCAGCATTAACAGCAGTGTCATTGTGGTATCTGTTAACTTTCTCAAGATGTATGAATATCTTAGTTGTTTGCTTGCTTGTTTGCAATGAAGAAAATCCAGAAATGTGATCAAGTTTTAATAAGGGACTCTATTTTCAATAGACAATGAGGAAGTAGATGCATTAGTTTACTTCTCAACTCAGCGGGCTGAGAACACTGTAAAAATATCCTGTTAAATTTATGGTAAAAATATGGCAGCTGTGGTTGCCAGCATTATGGGATGGCATATTGTTGTCTGTAGCCAAGTCAAGTCAAGTCACTATTATTTGTATAGCGCTTTTAACAATGCAAATTGTGTCAAAGCAGCTTTACATCAGCTAGATATAAAGCTGGGTGGCTTTATATCAGCTTTACAGTATTTAGACGGTGAAATAGTGTGTCGAAATAGTGTCATTCTCCTCTGGCCAGACAAAATCAGCAGTTTAAATCTAGGCTAAAGCAGAGTCAGATTGTGCAAAGGACTCATCTGGTTTCTGTGGTCTTGTCCCGATGGCCGTCTAGGAAACAGGGTCTTCACTGGGGATCAGTCTCTGGGGCTCATCTAGTTGTCCTGGTCTCTGCTGGCGTTCAGAGCTGTAAAGGTCATCTCTAGGTGCTGGATCCACCATCTGATCTGGATACAGACTGGATCTGGGTGGCTACGGTGACCTCGGAATAAGAAAGAAACAGACTAATATTAGCGTAGATGGCATTCTTCTAACGATGTAACAAGTACATCGGGTGTTTTGGGAAGTGTTCCCGGTTCCAGTTGACCTAATTAATGCAGCCTAACAGTCCTTTAACGGATTTGAATTATAGAAATGCGATAGTGTATTATGTGTAAGCCAGGTTAAAGAGATGGGTCTTTAATCTAGATTTAAACTGACAGAGTGTGTCTGCTTCCCGAACAGTGTTAGGTAGATTGTTCCAGAGTTTGGGCGCTAAATAGGAAAACGATCTCCCGCCCGCAGTTGATTTTGATATTCTAGATATTATCAAGTGGCCAGAGTTTTGAGATTGCAGCGGACGTGAAGGAATATAGTGATAAGACTATATCACTATATGTGATAAGAGCTCACTCAAATACTGAGGTGCCAAACCATTCAGGGCCTTATAGGTAATTAGCAAGATCTTAAAATGTATACGATGTTTAATAGGGAGCCAGTGCAGTGTTGACAGAACCGGGCTAATATGGTCATACTTCCTGGTTCTAGTAAGAACTCTAGCTGCTGCATTTTGAACCATCTGAAGTGTGTTTATTAAATGCGCAGAGCAACCACCCAATAAAGCATTACAATAATCTATATTACAGCATATTTCACTAAGTGATATAATGCTAATTATATGTATATATCCTTCGTTTTAACATCCTTTTACTGTTTTTCACAGAAAATATATGGAAATTAATATTTTTCCCTTGCAAAAAACAAAGTTTTAGAGAAAATTACTAAGGTAATTAACATATTCTAACTGTAGCATGTTTACAGTCTCTTCTGTAAACATTACAAACAACCTTTTTCTTTGCTTACTACAGTTTTAACAGAGATGTGCAATTAAAGCACACTCTTGTTCGCATTTTTGACTGGTTGATAGTGTTGTTAGCAGTGTTGAGATATAGTCATCAAATACTCACAGCTGAATTTTCATATTCATATTCATACAGTAAATGTGTAACAGGACCTTGTTTTGATAGTGTTTTCACAGACTGGTGGCCCCTAACTGTGGTTAATGGGTATTTTCCAGTTGAGAATCTCAGTCTTTGTGGTTCCTGGGATTATGATATGTTTAAGAAGTTTAACAAGTAGCAGAATGAGAACAAACCATTAACCAAGAGGCATGTAGTACTCTGTCCAGAGGCTGTTTGTCAGAACAGAGAGCATATGTAATGTGTTGTGTGATGAGTAAATATTCAAACAGAGGCTTGTGAGGTGAGCTTTTCATACACAGAGAGGAGGGTGTTCACATGCAGTTGAAGAGCTACAATAAAGAACAGTCTCAATCAGTGTGACTTTACTTTATACAACCCCAATTCCAGAGAAGTTGGGACATTTTATAAAGTGCAATAAAATCAAGAATCAGTGATTTGTTCATTCTCTTTAACTTTTATTTAATTGACAAAAGTACAAAGAAAAGATTTCCAAAGTTTTCACTGACCAACGTAAATGTATTTTGTTTATATGAACAGATTTTGATTTTGATGGCTGCAACACACTCCAAAAAAGTTGGGACAGTCTAGCACATTCACTTTGCACGAAACCACGCTGTTTAACATGCAGAATGAGACCTGTTGTCAAATCAACCATGGTCCTGAAATTTCTTGATGGCATTACTCTGTAATCCCAGTTTGCCTCCATGTCATTACCTTCGCACATTGCCAGTACCCATGGTTTGCTCTGCTGCACCCCCATACAATGAGGTTTGCTTTTGCTTCTGTCGCTATAAAGTCTAATTCCCTTTGTTTTGGAAAGTCGAAATCTTTTTCCCGGAAACAAGTAAATGTGGACATTTACAGCACAGATTTCCACTTCTTTTTGACTATCTGAGATGAGCTCTGGCCCAAGAACCCGGCAGCATCGCTCATAGAATTGATGTATAGCTTTATCCTAGATACAATATTCAAGTTGCATTTCTTGATGCAGAAGCTCAGCTGTGGTAAATGACAGTGGTTTTCTGAAGTACTCCTGAGCCCATTGGCTTATTTAACACCGCAGCATGGTTTCTTATGCAATCCGTCTGAGGGCTCAAAGGTCAAGCACATCAACTGAGGTTTCCTGCTTTGCCCTACATGATGTGATTTCTTTGGATTCCATAATCTTTTCACAATTTTGTATGGTACTTGGTGAATACCTAAATTCTTTGCAATTTTGATTGCGAAATGTGATTTTTGATTTGTTTGACACTTCTCTCGTGAAATTTGCCACAAAGTGATGAGCCATGATACTTGCTTGCAAAGACTGAAATACTAGCACATTTTATACCCAAACATGCCTACGAAACCACGCTGTTGTAGCACATGCAGAATGAGACCATGGCATTGTCTTGAACATAATAACACCTGGACTTACTGTGAACTGTTTCAAAACAGTTTAACGTGGCATATTCTATAATCTTTTCACTTTTATTTCGCAATCCCAGTATATGCTCCATGTCAATAGTACCTTCGCAATATGCCAGTTTTTTTTATTTTCTTTGTAATGAAAGTCTGATTCCCTGTCTTTGGAATGAGAACTAAATATTTTTCCCGGAAACAAGTTAAAGAGAATTACTGTCTTTTTGACATCTGAATGAGCTCTGGCCCAGAGAACCCGGCAGATCGCTCTAGAATGATTTGTTTTTGAGTAACATTTCAAGTTGCATTTCAAAATGTGGTAAATGACAGTGGTTTTCTGAAGTACAGCCCATGTGGCTAATTTAACACCGCAGCATTCTTATGCAATGCTGGGGCTCAAAGGTCAAGCACATTCAACTGGGTTTCCTGCTTTGCCCTACATTTTTTTCTTTGGATTCCCTTATTTCACAATATTATGTATGGTACTTGGTGAAACTAAATTCTTTGCAATTTTGATTGCGAATTTTTTTGATTTGTTTGACATCTCTCGTGAAATTTGCACAAAGTTGAGCCATTACTTGTCAAAGACTGAAATACTCCTTTTATACCCAAACATGATACCTTGACCTATAACCATTATAACCTATAACACCTGCTTACTGTGAACTGTTTCAAAACAGTTTAACGTGGATATTCTATAATCTTTTCACTTTTATTTCGCCTCTGTCCCAATTTTTTTTATTTTCTTTGTACATTTGTCAATTAAATAAAAGTTAAAGAGAATTAACAAATCACAGATTCTTGATTTGTTTTTGCATTTTACAAAATGTCCCAAAAATTCCCTGGAATTGGGACATTTTTAATTTCACCAAACTGTGAAATTTAACATCACAGTTTTGTCATTTTTTATTTGGCAGACACTTGTTAGGGGTTCCTATGATTAAGGCTATGGGCTTAATTCATAAAAAGCTTGCATACTCAAGACATGCACCCTGAATGTGCTGTATAGTAAGTTACTCTAAGTGCCAAGTTACTTTAACTGAATGCATATGCGTTTGTCCACAGTCAAAAAATTATTTTATATATAGTATGTGTTTCCTCAGGATTAATTTCATTACCCACCATGCGTACTTAAGATTAATGTATGTATAAAAGCATATAGGTGACAATTTCTATTGACACCACTTTACAGGGTTTACTCATGTACTGTTTTCAGTCCATGCAACTGTGAGTTTGTCATGCACATAACAGTTTTGTGAGATCTGTTTTACCAGGCAGTGCAGGCCAGCTGACACATTGTTCAATCAGATGCAAATAACAAGATGAGGCAGGGAGCAGGTGGCATACCGGCTGATGTCAAAGCTGTGCATATTTATGGTTGAGTTAGCAGAATATGATCCTTTAAATCATGCTGTCATAATAAAATCGACACTCTCTGTTGCATTACGGTTTCAGGACTATTCATGCTGATTCCACACAAGTTTGGCATCCATCCACAGCAGATCATTCACAGCTGTGTGAGGATTTTGGGACACTTCTGATTTTAAAAGTCAGCAGAATTTAAAAAATGCTTTGCTTTTTATATTTTTAATATTCAATCTAGTTTAATGTGAAAGGATTCAGAGAAAAAAAGTGTGACTAATGATGACAAATAATGGTGGTGGTCACTTCATCTGGACTCCAAGGTGGCCACAAATTCATCTGTTTGGAAATCCTGCAAATTGACTGACTTCATCATAAATGTTTTATCAATCATAAAAAAAGCTCATGAATTATTTAGCACACTATACTAGAATGGCTCTCATTTGGCTTTCTATATTTCTCATACTCTGATG
Organism: Schizothorax lantsangensis; assembly: GCA_027422415.1. NCBI lineage: Eukaryota > Metazoa > Chordata > Actinopteri > Cypriniformes > Cyprinidae > Schizothorax > Schizothorax lantsangensis. Next base: position 12,373,658 of record CM049848.1, read on the forward strand.
TGTCTTTTAGTGAGTTGTTAGTTTGAAAAGACAAAAGAGACAGATAAGGATGAGATTGGATTCTGTTATTTGTGATTTCATGCATTGTAGTCACAACAATAAAGAACAATGACCTCGTTCTCTATTCACACCCCACTTCAGCTCAAAAACACAGACAGTCAGTGCATTACACTCTTTCAGTCTAAAAGGTGTGCTGGCACCTAAAAACAGTTGCAGGAAAGCTAATTGCTAATACTGTTTTTTACCCTCTTTTATTTGTCCTTCATTGTGTGTGTGTGTGTGTGTGTGTGTGTGTGTGTGTTTTGTTGTTTGCTTGTTTGTTTTTCTTGTTTTGTTTTTTTTTTGGGGGGGGGGTGGATTGTGTAACAAAAAGAGATTCTATTACAGTATTACCGTATAATCTTGTCTCATAGCAACTGGGTCATTCTCAAGAATGTCTACTACAGTTTGCAGAATTCAGATTTCTCTTTCAACTTTATTTTATGAATCAAGCAAAGCTTTTAACACCATGCAGTGATTAGACAGTATTGTTTTGTCTCAGTTCAGCTCTTTCTGTCATTTATTTCTGCTTTCATAGTTAATAATTCGTTCTCATTGATTGTGTTCACCTGTCCCTTGTTTAGTTCTTCATTTTCTGTGTATTTAATGCCCTGTGTTTTCAGTTTAGTTTGTTGTTTACGAATGGTGTGGGTTGAATTATTTTCCTAGAAGCTCTGTGCTCCAGCTTTTCTTTTGTTTTGGATGGATTAAATACGCCATTAAATAAACATACTAACACAAACGATTCACATGCAATAAAACAGCGATTGTACATGTTAACCAAGTGAAAATTTAAAAGTAAATTGATTTCCATTACAGTATGGTGGGGAAATCACTAATATTTTAACAACCTCCTCTTCCTTTGAAGTTGGAAGTACTTTAATTTAAAATTCTACACTAGTTCTTTATTAAATTCTAGTTTTTAGCATTGATAACACTACCAGTGTTGGGGAAAGTTACTTTTAAAAGTAATGCATTACAATATTGCGTTACTCCCTAAAAAAGTAACTAATTACATTACTTAGTTACTTTTTATGGAAAGTAATGTGTTACGTTACTTTTGTGTTACTTTTGCGTTAGTTTTTAAATATGAGCAGGGCTTGATTGTTTTTAATACAAGAAGTTCTAATTATAGCAAATGTAAAAGCCCTTTCACACCAAAAAGTGTAATGAATAAACCTCAGGCTGAAGGAAAAGTAAATTCACGTCTGTAAAGTAGAACGTAGGAGAAGAAGGTTCAATACTCTTCAGCAATAAAAAAAAACAATGAAGCACAATTGTTAGTTTATCTAAAGTCATTTTTGGTTATTAGTATGGTTGAACTGGATCATCAAAGGTCAGCAGCAAAGACATTGGTTAATAAAATGGGATTAGATACATTTGTGTTGTTTAACATATTTAATTATTGCAGGTTAGCGTCATATTCTGAATTTTTGCATTTCACTGTTTTAATTCATTTTGATGAATACTAAATCTGTTTTTTTGCAGGTGGGATGAATTAATGCACATTCACATTTAGTCTAGAACTACAGTAACAGCATGTTCACACAGCGCACTGTCAGCCAATAAATGGGAAAAAAGTAACTCAGATATTTTCTTGTAAATTAAAAAGTAATGCGTTACTTTACTAGTTACTTGAAAAAAAGTAATATTATTACGTAACTCGCGTTACTTGTAATGCGTTACCCCCAACACTGAACACTACTGACATGAAATTAATAGGAAAACATACTGTATAATTAAAGCTGATTATTAATTACTTTTGTTTTGTTGTTGTTGAAACATGCACTATGCTTGAGCTGCCCAAACAAATTGAGAAAGGAAAAAAAATAAAATAAAAAAATGTCACAGAAGTGCTGTTCCTGATAGACAATAGATTTTTAGGCACCAGGCAAATTCTAACAAAAAAACAACAAAAAAAAGTAATATTTTATAAAAATTGCCTGTTTGGGTGCTTACAGAAAAGCAAAAGTGTTACGTAAGTTACCAGTTAGTTTTGTTGTTGTTTTTCTGTAATTTGTTGCTATTTTTCTATCATTTATATGAAGTTTGCCAATGTGTCGATGACTGCATCCTAATTTGCACAGTACTTCAACCCACTAAATGTACTTGGAATGGTGGAAATTCTAAATAGCAATAATATTTAGAATAAAATCTTTACTCAAGAAGAATTCTTAATAGAATAGAACAAAGCATGACAGATAATATACCTATTTAAGTACCTTATAAACCTTTCCCCTGGTTTCACAGACAAGGTTTAAGCCTAGTCCTAGACTAAAATGAAATTCTGAGCTGTTTCAACTGAAAGAAACTTGCACTGACTGATCTTAAAATATATTGTGCCTTTGTTTTGTATCAAGATGCACACCAGTAATGTTTTTTCTAAGGCACGTTTATAAAAATTACTTAAATGTCTTTTAGTGAGTTGTTAGCTTGAAAAGACAAAAGAGACAGATAAGGATGAGATTGGATTCTGTTATTTGTGATTTCATGCATTGTAGTCACAACAATAAAGAACATTGACCTCGTTCTCTATTCACACCCCACTTCAGCTCAAAAACACAGACAGTCAGTGCATTGCATTACACTCTTTCAGTCTAAAAGGTGTGCTGGCACCTAAAAACAGTTGCAGGAAAGCTAATTGCTAATATTGAACTATGGCCTAATCCTGGTTTAGGCTAAGCCCTGTCTATGAAACCGGGCCTTTAAGTAGCAAACAAAGCTAACACTTTTAAAAGGTACTAACATTTATATGCTTGCCTGCCTACTTGGTTTAGCAATTTTGCTCTGCTCCTCTGCCTCGGATGAAATGACAGCTATGAATACCATCCCATGTATGTTTTGTGTGTTCAAAATAAGTCAAAATTGAGCTACACTGGACTGTAAAACAGACTGACATTTCTAACTGACAAATGATTAAAGAAGACTTTTGTGGTTCTGTGTGGAATGCATTAATAAATGCTTAATAAACATTAAAAAGCATTTAAAGTTCTTCATTAGGTATTCATCAGTCACCAGGGGCGAATCAGTGTTGAGGCTGTACTGTAGTGAGGGGCAAAGGTGAACACTACTCTTACAGTCATCATCAATCACACTGTAAGCCCGTATAAGTTGATTGAACTTAAAAAATTTATGGAAACTCGTTGCCCTAAAAAAGTTGATTTTGTCTTGTTGAACAAACAAGACATTTCAAGTTCTTTACATTGGAAAGTGTTAGTTCATTGTACTAACAATCTGTTACAATAACTAAAATTTACCAGTTAAGGTAACTCAAAACATTAAATTGCACTAAATAAACTTTCAGTAGACCAAATTGCATTTTTAATATATCTATTTAATTAGTTTAAATTGACAGGATTACCAAATTGATCTCTACCAAATTATTATTCTGTAAATTACAGCTGCACAATAAACAAGGACAAAAACACATACAACAAGGATTTACTTTTAGAATTCACAGTTTATTTAAATTCATTTTCCAAAATCCATTCAACAAATCTTAGGTAACTTTAGGTATGTTGAGTTTTTGTCTAATAAAACAAAGATAAAATGTCTGCAATGTATTGGTCATGCACTAATCAAGATGCAAGGCCTAAATCAATCCAAAAACAAGAACAAATGGCCTGAGGGAGGTTTTCTAAAAACCGTCTGTCCCGAGATTCCCCTCTGAGATGATTCCTTACAGGGGCTAAATGGAGGTGGAAAGACAGGGGATGCTGTGCCACATCTTTGCTTTCTAGGCTGATAAATCCAGCTGGAATATTTTGGTGTGAGTCCTCATCATCAGAAGCCTGGACATGAAAAAGATTAATAAAACAAATTTTAGCTAAAAAAGTATGTTATGACGCCTTTAATTTACATAATCTTTATGTAACAGAAAAAAATGAACAATACTTACAAAGCATGCTTTGATGAACTTCATGAAGTTCTTCAAAGAAGGGTGATCGGTATTACAGGAAGCCCTCTTATGGCAACACATTGGATCAATTTTTAAATCAAAAGAATATCACATTTCCATCGATTATTGTTTTTGTATTACAGCAAAAGTTCACCCAAAAATGAATATTTGCTGTTAATTTACTTACCCTCAGGCCATTTAAGATGCAGGTGACTGAATGGTGATTCATAAAATGGAAGTGAAGACGTTCCATCACTTTGAGAGTCAAAAAGCAGATACAGGAAACACAAAATTAATACCCCTGGCTCTTGATGATATGTTGAGGTCTTATGAAGCAAAACAATCAGTTTGAGCACATTGACTGTACATTGACATCATTATTACCTATAATCCATAGCCTTAACATAAATAAAATGTATAAGTCTATAACGTTTTAAAAAGTATCCCCTTTTGTCACAAGCAATTTGACAGTACTTACATTTCCAGATCATATTCTTTTAGCTCAGCACTGATCTTCTTGGAATCTGTAGAGTGAAAATGCACATTAAAGGAAAACTGTTATTAAGACATGACCTGTCATGACCGGTTTGGAATCGACATTCATGCAGTCTTATATATATTTTTATTAGCAAACTGTTATACCTCTGATTTATTAATAATCGTTTCAAAGAAAACGGTAAAGAAAGTGCTTCAACTCACCAGCAAACGTTGACAGAAATGTGCACACTGCATGGCGTCAGTTGAAACAGCAGCTCCGCCCAATCAGCTTCTTGCTGCATTCCATTCTGTATAAGTTAGGTTGCCATTGGCAACGGACTCAAATAAGCTTAGTTAAGTTGATTAAACTGAACAAATTCAATAGAATGAGAAAACTTGTGTAAATGGTACTACTTGTGCAAAAAATTGCGTACTACATTAAAATTTTATTTTTTTATGTTTAATGAACTTAAATAATTTGGGTTAAAACAATTTCAGGGATAACAGTGACAAGCATCAAATAAAGCATGCAGGAAAACAAATACAAAACACAAAAAACCACAAAGAGACTCTACAAGCTATTGTGAATTGTCTTCAATCAGTGGAATAACCTCACAGTTTCCCAGCATGCTTTCTTTTCTAGAACTGTTGAGGATTTCTCCTTTTTTTCCATTATTGGAGCACCAAGCCTAAATATCCTAGATCGATAACAAGTGGGGGAGGTGCAAGAGTCTGCCAAGTGAAATCCGGCCCCAGTTCACATTAATGGCTCCAGAGAGCAGAGCATGTGACGTATAAATCAAGTCCAGCAAAGCCCTGTTCCTCCTCCAGTAGCTGCCTTTACACCCAGTTAAATGAGCACACATCATGCACATCTTAAATTTTACACCACAACTTTTGCAACACAAAATTCGGCACCACCATTAAGGAACCAATCATATATTTCACCTTTAATGATCTTGATGATGGTCAAATGCATCAACCAAAACTCAGTATCTGTACTAAATAAATATTTAGGCCTAAATTTAAGATTTATGCATTGAATTGCATATTAAATTTCAGTAACACATTATTTTGAGGACCAGTTCTCACTATTATCTAGTTGCTTATTAGCATGTATATTACTAGCATATTGGCTGTTTATTAGTACTTATAAAGCACATATTAATGCCTTATTCTGCATGACCATATTCTAGATCCCTTAATCCACCCCATACCTAAACATAACTTCTAACTTAACTATTAATAAGCAGCAAATTAAGAGTTTATAGAGGCGAAAGTCATAGTTAATAGTTAGTTAATAGTGATAATTGGACCTTAAAATAAAGTGTGTCCAAAATGTCCATCCATTTGGATTACACAGTTTTACTATAAATAAACTAATAATCCTAATATTTGTCAGTCATACATAAATGAAACAGGTAAGATTTATTTTTATGCATATTATTATGTATATTTATGTATATTTACATTTTATTTAAATAATCATATTTTCAAAATGCACATTGCGTAGGATCAGCATAAATCTGTTCATTGTGAAACAAATATTTTAGATTTAATAAAAAAAAAAAAAGTTAATTGTTTCCTTGATTCATAATAAAATATAATTTTGACTTGGGAAAAAAAAAATGTTAACTTAGATGTTACCACTTCAGGTTACCATTTCTTCGCTGTATGAAAATGGTTAAAAATGGCTAGTTGTGGAACAAAATAAACCTGGTTATTGTGTATTTGAAACACATTCAGTTTGTATACTATTACAGAAATCTTACCTGTTTCTTACTCATTTCATTAACGTATGATTTACAAATATGCATCACATTAAGTTCATTAGATGTGTGTAATAATGTGTAAAATGTGTAAGACAATTGGGTGGAAATTTTACATGCAATTCAAATACATAAATCTTAAAGAGATGAAGAATGATAGAAGATATTTTGAAGAATGTGGGTAAACAAACAGCTTCTGGTTCCCATTGACTTCCATATTATTCTTCCAGACTGGCAGTCAGTGGCTATCAGCAACTGATTGGTTAACAACATTCTTCAAAATATTCAAAATATAACATTCAACAGAAAAAAAAGGAAATTCATAAAGGTTTGGAACAGCATAAGGGTGAATAAGAGATTTATTTTTATTTTTGGGGGGGTTAACTGTCCCTATAAATTTAGGCCTACATATTTATTTAGAGTGTTTGCTGGATGTTTGATGCAATGTTATCACCACAATGCTCACCAGCTTTCAACCTTGACATCCATCGTTCTGTATGGACAGAGGACTAATTGATTAAAGTGACACAGAAAGTGAGATACACTGTCAGGACAGACAGCATGTAGACATCGCTGAATACGTTTATCATCTGCCATATGGAGAACTGTGTTTGTTTAGCATCAGTGACGGACAGAGCTAGAATGTCTATGAATGACATCCTGCAGATCAATGAACACAATGCACTCAGGGGCATTACAATTATTCACAACCCCCAACATGAGGGTGTCATTTATTATCTTTAAATAGATTCAAAAATACTAAGGCTGTTCATGATTGATTTGCATAAGCGGTTGATGTCACTGCAAAACTCTTGCAAGATCTACATTTGCTTCTGTTGCATTTGGAATACGAGTAGGAATAGATAGAGGTAGAATTAACGGTAGGTTTAGGGTTAGAGTACCGTCAACAGTGTAATTACAGATGCAATTACCTGCATGCACATCCAATGTAAGTGCTATCTAAAAGCATACAGTTTTTCGGTAACACTTTATTTTAAGGTGTCCTTGTTACAGTGTAATTATACATTTAAATACTGAGTAATATTAATTAATTACATGTACTTACTATATGGTTAGGGTTAGGATTAGGGTTTACTTAGGGTTACTTGCATGTGCATACATGTAACGTGTAACAAGGACACTTTAAAATAAAGTGCTACCCACTCATTTTACAGTGTCCTTGTTACACATGTGACATGTAATTACTACAGCGATAAATTATGAAGAATTACTTAAAACTCTAAACTAAAACCATAATTTTAACCCCAACCTTATAGTAAGTAAATATTGTTAAATATTCAGTTAATTAGGCCTAGGTTGATGCGCTATACTTTTATTATTTAGAAAGTGACAAATAATTTGTGAGCTGTATTTTATATAGATTGATTGGTTTCACAAGCGCGTTCTCTCATCACCACTGCTGCTACGTGAATGAATGATCACAACACTACGGAGACCGAGGCATTAGAAGTCAGAAGGCACTTAGCCTAAGTTAATTTGCCTTGTTGTCTGTCAAGTCAAGTCACCTTTATTTATATAGCGCTTTTAACATTACAGATTGTGTCAAAGCAGCTTTACTGTATCAAATAGGAAAATATTGTGTCGGTAATGCAAAAGGACAATAGTAAACACTCAATTTTCAGTTAAAGGCAGTTTATCATTGAATTCAGTGATGTCATCATCCAGCTCAGTTCAGTTCTAATAGTATTTGTGCAATCAAGTCGACGATATCGCTGGAAATTAAGTGTCCCCAACTAAGCAAGCCAGAGGTGACAGCACCAAGAAACCAAAACTCCATCGGTAACAGAATGGAGAAAAAACCTTGGGAGAAACCAGGCTCAGTCAGGGGGCCAGTTCTCCTCTGGCCAGACGAACCTGCAGTTTGAGCAGAGGACTCATCTGGTTCCCGAGGTCGTGTCCCGATGGCTGTCTAGGAGACAAGGTCTTCACTGGGGCTCTGTCTCTGGGGCTCATCTAGTTGTCCTGATCTCCACTAACATTCAGGGCTGTAGAGGTCGTCTCTAGGTGCTGGATCCACCATCTGATCTGGATACAGACTGGATCTGGTGGCTACGGTGACCTCGGAATAAGAAAGAAACAGACTAATATTAGCGTAGATGCCATTCTTCTTACGATGTAACAAGTACATTGTGTGTTTTGGGAAGTGTTCCCGGTTCCGGTTGACCTAATTAATGCAGCCTAACAATCCTTTAACGGATTTGAATAATAGAAATGTGTTAGTGTGTTATTGTCACACCCATGGACGTTCTGTCTTTGTGTTTTCATTTACCATGTGCCCTGTGTGACCTAGTTTTCCGTCATTGTCTGATTGTGTCATTGAGTTCAGCTGTGTTCCTCATTAGTTTATCCTCCTCACCTGTCTGTCCCTCATTAGCACCCCTACTTAGTTCTAGTCTGTTCAGATTGTCTTTGTCCGGTATTGTTGATGTTATACGTGTGTCTCCTGCCTGCCTGCCTGCCTGCTGTGTATTATGGTGCGTTCAAGTCATGTCGGATACATCGTATTTATGAGTTGAACGCACATGAACGCCACCACAAAGTCGTTACTACAAGTGGGAAACTCAAAAGTTGGGGGCGTGTCAGTGAAAAAAAGTGTTGGATGCAATGGACCCAGCCAAATACTAAAGATATGCAGCATCAGTAAAGTTGTTGAAATGAATAAAATTATTATTTTTTTGTAATGTACAATAAAACTATATGTTACACATACAAAATACTATATTATTGTATAATTATAATAGAATATATAATTATTCAGTTTACATCATCTTCATAAATTAAATGAAAACAGAAAAAAGAAAAAACACAATGATGCACATTCTTCATTCATCATTTTATAGATGTAGAGTAAAAAAATCATTGAATTTTATGTAGAAAAGTTATATTGCCATCTTGTTCTGACCAAAGTGACTTGAACGCACCCGATGTCGTAATGACGACTTGTCAACTCGTAAGTACAAACGTCCCAGGAGGACTTGAATGCAGCATTACCCTGTTTGGATTAAATAAAGACTGTTTGACCTAATCCTCCTCTTCGTGTGTGTTTGATAGACCACGATCCTGTGACAGTTATGTATAAACCAGGTTAAAGAGATGGGTTTTAATCTAGATTTAAACTGACAGAGTGTGTCTGTCTCCCGAACAGTGTTAGGTAGATTATTCCTGAGTTTGGGCTCTAAATAGGAAAAGGATCTGCTGCCCGCAGTTGATAAGTATTATCAAATTACCAGAGTTTTGAGCAGCGGACTTGGAGGACTATACTGCGATTAGAGCTCTCTCAAGTACTGAGGTGCTAAACCATTCAAGGCTTTATAAATACCGGTAATTAGCAAGATTTTAAAATCTATACAAAGTTTAATAGGGAGCCAGTGCAGTGTTGACAGAACCGGGCTAATATGGTCATACTTCCTTGTTCTAGTAAGAACTCTAGCTACTGCATTTTGAACCAGCTGGAGTGCGTTTATTAAGCGTGCAGAACAACCACCCAATAAAGCATTGCAATAATCTAGCCTCGAGGTCATGAACGCATGAATTAACATTTCTGCATTTGACATTGAGAGCATAGGTCGCAATTTAGATATATTTTTGAGATGGAAAAATGCAGATTGCTATCAAATAGCACGCCTAGGTTCCTAACTGATGACAAAGAATTGACATAGCAGCCATCAAGTTTTAGACGGTGTTCTAGGTTATTACATATGGAGGTTTTAGGTCTGATAATTAACACCTCTGTTTTTTCAGAATTTAGCAGTAAGAAATTACTCGTCATCCAGTTTTTTATATCGACTATGCATTCCGTTAGTTTTTCAAATTGGTATGTTTCATCGGGCCGCAAAGAAATATAGAGATGAGTATCATCAGCATAACAGTGAAAGCTAACACCATGATCCCTGATGATATATCCCAAGCGTAACATGTAAAGCGTGAAAAGTAACGGCCTTAATACTGAGCCTTGAGGTACTCCATACTGCACTTGTGATTGATATGATACCTCTTCATTCACTGCTACGAATTGATGGCGGTCAGATAAGTACGATTTGAACCATGCTAATGCACTTCCACTAATGCCAACAAAGTTTTGTAGTCTATTCAAAAGAATGTTGTGGTCAATAGTGTCAAACGCAGCGCTAAGCGCTCTATGGTTGTATAATAGAGAAATACAACCTTGATCAGATGATAAGAGCAGGTCATTTGTAACTCTAATAAGAGCAGTCTCAGTACTATGAAATGGTCTTAATCCTGACTGGAAATACTCACAGATATAATTTTTCTCTGAGAAGGAATATAATTGTGAGGATACTACCTTTTCTAGTATCTTTGACAGAAAAGGGAGATTCGAGATCGGTTTGTAATTAACTAGATCTTTGGGGTCAAGTTATGTTTTTTTAATGAGAGGCTTAATAACAGCCAGTTTGAAGGTTTTGAGGACATATCCTAATGACAATGACGAATTAATAATAGTCAGAAGAGGATCTATGACTTATGGAATCACCTCTTTTAGGAGAGGATGGAATAGGATCTAACATACATGTTGTTTGTTTAGATGATTTAACAAGTTTATACAATTCTTTCCTCCTATAGAGAATGAATGGAATTGTTCCTCAGGGGATCTATAGGGCACTATCTGATGCGATACTGTAGCTGATGGCTGCATGGTTACAATTGTATCTCTAATAGTATTGATCTTGGAATTAAAGTAGTTCATAAAGTCATTACTGCTGTGCTGTTGGGAAATGTCAACACCTGTTGATGCTTTATTTTATGTCTGTCTGAACCAAATAAATAAAAACAAACTATCTGTACCATATTCAATTGCATAGTATAATTTTTTTTCCCATTGCATCGTAATGCATTGAATCACATTGTGTTGAATCAAATTGGAATCGGATCACACTACATCGTAAAATCGTATTGCATTGCATCGGTAGCTGCTTCATTTGTATCCTGCATTTAATGTATTGCATCGTTGACTATACATTGAGATGCGTATCGCATTGGCCTCAGTTATGGAGATGCACATCCCTAGTTCTAGACTAAATACAATGTTTGTTTGTTTTTTACTGCTTTCAAAGCTCCCCATGTGTCTTGGTTCCTCTCATTATCTTCCGTCTTTCATTTCTTTGTCTTGCTTACAGGCTATTTCTGGAGGTAACACTTTATTTCGATAGTCCACTTTAGACATTCTACTAACAGTAAGTAACTTTGTAATTACATGTCGACTAGCAGTCATTAGAGTATTAGTAGACCGTCTGCTTAATAACTTCTAACACTTTATTTTGATGGGTCCACAACATATAACATACTGACTATGAGAAACTTTGCAAGTATGTGTCAACTTATTCTACTATCCCTAAACCTACCCTAACAGTCTACCCTGAGAGTTAGTAGACATGTAGTTGCAAATTAATGAGAATTAGTTGACACATGTAGTTACAAAGTTACTTATAGTTGGTAGAATGTCTAAAGTGGACTATCAAAATAAAGTGTAACAATTTCTGGACACCTGTAGATGTGAAGATATACAGTTGTAACGAGCAGATGCTAAACAGTATCAGTTGCATGAGATATGTAGGGGGTGAAAGTCTAGGATATGACTTGTGTGCATCACTAATGAGCTGTGACCCGTCTGTCAGGCCCCCGATCCCTCCCGCAGACCAACACTCAATACAAAGATCACAACACAAGATGGGGCCTTACAAATCTAGTCTAGCCACATAGCACTAGTCTCTGCTTGTAAGATAATTCCCCACACATCAATTTCTATGAGTAACATTTCATTTATGCATTACAAGCTCATTTAAGATTGCTTTACAAACAGGATAAAGTAGGGATGGTTGTCAGTTTAAACAATTAGAAATTAACTAGAGGGTTGAAATTAATATTATGAGCACCATCTGCCTGAGCTGACAGTAGAAGTTGTAAATCTCTAAGTATGAAAATATAAAGAAAAATATATATACACTCCTAAAAAAAATCTTTATTGGCATTGATGGTTCCATGAAGAATCTTGAACATCCATGGAACCTTTCAAATACAGAAAAGGTTCTTTAGATTTTTTAAATGTTCTTCAAAATGGTTCACTGAAAGGTTCTTCAGGAAACCAAAAATGGCTCTTCTATGGCATCACTGCAAAAACACCCTTTTGGAGCCTTTATTTTTGAGAGAGTGTATACACACACACACACACACACACACACACACACACACATATATATATATTGGTAACACTTTAGATTAGGGAATACATACAGTATTCACTATTAACTAAGAGTTTTCCCTCAACAAACTTCTAATTTGTGGCTTATAGATAGCAGGTAAGGTAGTTGTTGTTGTAGTAGTTATTTTTAGGTCCTCAACCTCACACTGATGCATATTTAAATGTAATTTCATTATTTTCAGACTGCATATTCTTATGCCCTGCAGAGAGCACCAGACCTCACTGAGCTATTCATCTCCATGGTAACCTGCCCTAAGAGTCAAACCCTGTGGTTAAATTCTGCCAGGTTACTCAAACATGCTGACCATGTGTGGAGTGGGACAAATTAGAAAGTACACAGCTAGTTAATGTTTGTTCACCCCAGTTACTGCTGTTGAGGAAATCTAGCAGGGTCAGGAAATCTGGTGTTTGCACAGGATGCTGTTTTGCTCTGTTTACAGCTCACATAGACACAACTAACTGCCGGTGTTGACTCTTAGCAGAGAAAGGAGAGTAAGTTTGATTAAGAGTATAAGGGGAACTGCTATTGTTGACTGTGAAGAGGAATACAGCATTTTAGTTTAAGTTTTATAATGTTAGTTTTAGATCAAATCACGTTTATTGTCACATCATCATAGCACATGTGCCTTGATGAGTGAAATTCTTGATATCAGATTATTATAATAAAGCATTATTTTCAGTTTAACTGTTTTTTATCTTTGATGTGTTAATACAGTAAAACATGACTGTCAGTTAAAAACAGAAGGGCAACAAGAAACCATGTTTCATCAGGGATAATGATAAAGCACTAGTTATGAATTCTGACAGTAAAATATCTGAAATATGTGTGATTATTATATTATATTATATTTATAATAATATAAAAGGATTTACAAAACAAAAACCTATTATAATTTGATTTGTGTTTATGTCAGTTGATGTTAAATGACAAAACCTGGATTTTTATACATATAATAGATACAGATATATATGTACATTAATATGTACACTTCCAATATACCTACCACAAAGGTACTACAGATTCTACTGCTTTTAAATTGTTAGTATGTCTTATAAGTATTTGTTCATTTTTACCTTGTTTGTAAATAATGCATGGTTATGCATTACAAATGTTCCTGAAATGTTTTATCATTATCCAAAGTAAACCTTAAAATTCGTCTTTATTTTCGGTTGCAGGATGTGTCACCTGTGGCATAATGTTGGTTACAAAACAACATTTATTGTGCCTTTCACATGCCTTATTTTGCCTCAATAAACATTGTGGTAACTTCCACATGATTAGCACAAGAATACAAGAAAATAACTTCTTCACTACATTGGTGAAGAATAATTAGAAATTCAGTACCATAGTGAAAAATAAATATACTAAAATGTATTTGAAATTCATTTATTTCATGCTAAGTATACTACAAATACATCTACATATTTATGTACCTAATAAAAATACCCCGCAATTTAACTTTTAATATACTAAACTGGTATACTTAAAGTCTTCTAAATTGGAACCACTAATTTTGTGCTTAATGCACTTTAATTGTGCAGAAGAAGTTCTGAAGTTCAACTAAAGATATACTGAAGTATATTTGATTGTGCTAAAGTGGAACTATTGCAAGTATACTTCAGGTACACTTTAAATATCTTCCATTTAAAGACTGATATTATTCAAAGATCATAAAATCCTCATCAACAGTGACATTAAAACAAATTTTAGGCTTAATATTAAGAAATGTGAATTGTGCACAAGTAATAATCCAAATAAAGTTTAATCATATTTTTTTATTATTTTTAAAGTCACCAGTAATATGTCAGTAATTATGTTAATAGATTTGAACTATATTTACTTAGTATGAAATAAATGTACGTATTTTAAATATACTACATTTTTACTAGGGCGCAAAAAAACAAAAAACTTTTAAATCAAAAATATATATTTACCTTTTTTAAGAATTGATGCACTTTATTGAAAGCTTCATGTTTCTGCTTTTAAACCCACAAGACTGTAAAAAAGTCGGACGTGTCCAAATTATTTTATGCAGTAATCGACAGTATGTCACACATGCATTCGATAGAGCTTATATTAAACTCTGAACATTCCATTAACACATGCTCTTCCATCAGTATGCATGGAATCTTGGGAACAGAGGCAGATATGAAGCCCATGGTCACATGAGAAAACTATTCTGACAGTGTTCAGTGCATGGTACACTAGAGAGTGTCTGCACATCAAGCAGATTGCTGCTTTCCTTTCAGCTCCTTTCCTTTTGACCTCAAGAGTGACCGCATTTTACCACCCTGCAACCACAACAAAGGGGGATCCCCCACAATTCCCTGCGTCATCGGCAGGAGCAGTCTGAGAAAGAATGCAGTGATGTCCCAATGTTCTGACATCCTCATTGTTCTGCACCCCCACCCCCATCACATATAAACCAGAGCTGAGCTTTTGTGCTGCAGGAGCTGTAGATTTACAGCGATCCACGCTTCACAAAAGAGCCTGCACTCTGTCACAACACTGGCCGATCAGGAAGCTCTCACTGAGATTAAACTCAGCACTTTACCAAGCCACTGATGCAAGGAAAACGTCTTTTCTATGGGCTTAAATCATAGGCCGCATGCTTTACGGATGTGTATGCCTACACCAGCAGTAAACATGCATGTGCTAGTCATTATATTGCTGTCATTTTCTACTGTATGTGGCTAATTCCATCTGGATGTTATGCAGATTCTGTTTTTGCTGATTTCAAGCTTTTGTCGGAACTGTGAACTGCCTAGGGTTGGTTGTTTCTGCATCAGCATGGATGTATTTTGTTATGTGTTTGGCTGTCTGGTTTGTGACTGTACTGATTGTAAGGAAAGTGTTTTGTTACCAAGATGCATTCAATCGCCAGGCTTCAGACAAGCCTTTTCAACTAACCATAGGCTTGTTATTTTAAACTTCAATCATAGCAATTTTAGCAAAAAAGTATAGCAATCATAATAATAATTAAAAAAAAACTCTCATGCCTCTCACACTTTTGTCTGACATTCAGTTGTGTAATTTCTCCATAACAGAAATATGGCAGCTATACCGTTCTGAATAGAAATAACCATTTTTACAGGAATTATTTTGAGAATTATTGGGTTACACTTTATTTTAAGGTGTCCTTGTTACAGTGTAAATATACATTTAGGTACTGAGTAATATTAATTAACTACATGTACTTACTATATGGTTACGGTTAGGACTAGGATTTGGGTTAGGGTTACTTGCATGTAATTATGCATAATTCATTGTTATTATAATAGTAAGCACATGTAACGTGTAACAATGACACATTAAAATAAAGTGTTACCTTACACTGATTTAATTTCTCTCTGCTTTGTGAATTAATGTAGTTCGTTTGATAAACTGAGACACACTTGTGTTGAGAGTCAAAAGATCGCTTTAAAGTTAAAATAATATAATTTACTCACCTTCATGTCGCTCCAAACCTGTATGACTTTCTTTATTCTGTGGAACACAACGGACATGGTTTGGACCCCAATGACTTTCATTGTATGGACAAAAACAAATTCATCAAAAAAAAATTAGGCTGAGTAAATTATGACATGATTTTTATTTCTGGGTGAACTATGCCTTTAAGTCTGAGGTTAGCTGTCACCCTTTATGTTCAGAGGCCCAGTTAAAAGTCTTTTTCATGGCTCATATTTCCCACAAACTGTTGTTACACAGAACATAATTCACGTGTTTTTAGTGATGTTAATAAATCTTTATTTGTTAGGTTGGACTGGTTAAGTGGTGAACACACAGATACAGTGAAAATATAGCCTGCATGATCAATAGAAGAAGAATGCGGGTGTTGAATGATGCTGTTGCAGACTTTCCTTTTGTCTCCTCACAGTCAGATAGTAGCACTTGCCCAAATATTTCCCAAAATAAACTGTCAGCACAATTCAGACATGACGTAAAGCAGACATCATCACAAAAATAAGTAGATTAATGAGCAACTGATATAGGGTTTTCATTGGCTGAAATTGATATGCATAACAAGATAGAGAGAAGTGTGACTGGTTTATATGATATATTTAACCATAGATGAGATGCACAAAAATACTGAAATTAGATTTTTTTTTTAGATTAGATTTACAGAAGAATTTCATTTAATATTTATTATGTTTAATATTGAAATATTTGAAAACAGAAAATGTGCATTACTTTTTAGTAAACATGAAAGACACAATGAAGAATTAACACTTCTTTTAATCAGTGACAGTTACTGACTAATACCAAAAGTTTCTAAATATCAGCCAATAAACTGGCCTGGTTGGTGTGAATTTATCAATCTATTACCAGGAGGAGCTTTTCTGGTATGGAAAAGTCTGCTTACTTCTGATACTCTAGAACGAAGTATAAAACAAAATAATTGTTAGATTTCTAATGTTTGAGAAGACATGGGAATGCGAAACTAGTTTTAGTTTAAATAAATTACCCACCACGAGCATCTATAGTTTTACATATACTTTTAAATCCAGCAGGTGAAGCACCATGACAGTGAGTTGGCTGATGTTAAAGAGTGTCTTTACTCAAGTTAAACCGGAGCGGAGGTGTCTGGTGACAGCTTTTGTTATTCTGTCAGAGGATTCTCTGTTTCCTCGTCCTGATCTGATACATATGGAAATGACTCAAGACTATGTGCATCACTATGATGAAATCAATCTGTATGGTGACCGCATACCGCATGATCCTTATGGAGATGAAACCCTAATTTCCTCAACCTCGTTTCCTATTACCATAAAAGACTAGTCTACGTGAATGAGGGAAAGAGCAAGAGAGTGCAACTATAATCCTCTAAAAGCTCTTTAGCCATGTAACCCATAACATCTAAAAGCATTTAAAGAGGAATATGTTAGTTTTTGTTTCTGATGGATGGATTGGCATTACAGAAACAGTATTAAATCTATTGGCACTATTGGCATTTTATTACTTCAGATGTTCCTCAGTGTGACAGTGTGTTATTTCTATATACACGCATCTCACAGACACTGTGCTGATTCGCAGAGTTTTGGCTCAGAGACCCCCAAAGTGAGTGTTTAACAGTCAACAGCTGACACCTGCTATATGACAGGTGTATCTGTGGGGGGTTTTAAAGACAGCAGTGACTGATGTACACACTGATGTACCATTCATCAGTTTGTACTGAGATAGATATATCTGCCTATACCAAATACATTTACATAATTATGTACTTAATAATAATACCCTGCAATTGTACTTTTAGTATACTAAACAGATATACTTAAACTCTGCTAAATGGAACAACTAATTTTGTGCTTAATGCACTTTAATTGTGTGGAAGTAGTGCTGAAGTCCAACTAAAGATATACTGAAGTATATTTGATTGTGCTAAAGTGGAACTAATGCAACTATACTTCAGATACACTTTAAATATCTTGCATTTAACGAGTTCGTTTGCCCATAAAATCATTAGGAAATAGAGTAAACTTATTTAGCTTGCTGTCCACTGATGAGGGGCTCAATGAAGCAGCTTCAACTCGAGCTCTGATATACCCCCCAGGGACTTGATATAAGATGATTACAAAGGGCAAGGTACCTAAGATGAAGGTGGAGATTGGGGAGGTGGAGGGATGTTGGAGACTGGAGAGAGGTAAGCAGCTGCTTATATACTCTGGCTGTTGATTGAAAGATTAGATGGGCTTGCTCCTCCCTAACTTACGTTTAGGAACTTCATTTAAAGACTGATATTATTCAAAGATCATACAATCCTCATCAACAGTGACATTAAAACACATTTTAGGTTTAATATTAAATGTGCATTGTGCACAAGTAGTACTCCAAATAAAGTTTAATTATAATTTTTATATCAGTAAGTCTCGAGTGATATGTCAGTAAATATGTATTATAAAATATATGCTATAATTACAGTTTTTTTTCAACTGCTTACACACATTTTCAAAACTTGTCTCTTTTTTTCCAAATTTTACACGCAAATATTAAAGGGATAGTTCACTTTGAAATTAAAATTTGGTATCTATCAGCTTACCCCAAGGGCATCCAAGATGTAGGTGTCTTTTTTTCTTCAGTAGATCCAATTTTGATGTTTTTAGGTCAAACCGTTCTAGTCTGTCAGTCATATAATGGCAGGTATAGGTCACTGTCTCTATAAGAGGGAAAAAGAATATGCACAGAGAAATCCAAATTAAACAATTCCCCATCGTAACTACACACTGATGGCCTAAGACACGAAACGAGCGGTTTGTGTGAGAAAACGAACAGTATTTATATAGTTTTTTACCTCTTGTACACAACCATGTCCAAGTGATCTGAGTGCGCACACACATCCGGTGTGTGACGTGTGTGCGCGCGCTCTGGCTCACGCTGCATTCACATGGGGCGTCGGCGTCAACGCTTGACGGAGGGCGTGTCTGAAGCGTGGTGCTGACGCAACTTTTCAAGCGCCAACCGAGGCTTCAGCCAATCAGATCGCCTCATGCAAATACCCAATCCCGTTCATGCAACACCAGAGAAGTATGTGATTGGTTGTTGTAACTATGACGGCGCGTCAGCACCACGCTTCAGACATGCCCTCCGTCAAGCATTGACACCGACACCCCGTGTGAATGCAGCGTGAGCCAGAGCGCGCACACACACACGTCACACACCGGATGCGTGTGCGCACTCAGATCACTTGGACATGGTTGTGTACAAGTGGTAAAAAATTATATAAATACTGTTCGTTTTCTCACAAACCGCTCGTTTCGTGTCTTAGGCCATCAATGTGTAGTTACGATGGGGAATTGTTTAATTTGGATTTCTCTGTGCATGTTCTTTTTTCCTCTTATAGAGACAGTGACCTATACCTGCCATTATATGACTGACAGACTAGAACGGTTTGACCTAAAAACATCCAAATTGGATCTACTGAAGAAAAAAAGACTCCTACATCTTGGATGCCCTTGGGGTGAGCTGATAGATACCAAATTTTAATTTCAAAGTGAACTATCCCTTTAAGCGTAGCATTAGTTCTGGCAGGTCACGTGAGTCAAGCATGCATCAGCTGACTCTCAGCTGATCACATCTACCTATAGGAATATGACACCTATTGCTGCATTCCTATATAAGCGCTATTCAGTATTATTCAGCAGCTTGCTTGCTCGGGAGCAAATTACCCTCCTCCATCCCCAACTCCTCCTTTCGCCACAGTCAGGACTTGGCTTCTGACATTCCTGTTGAATCAGACTCCCTAATCTTGAGTAATGTGCTACACTAAATGTAATTAAGTACATTAATGATATCTGCTTGGTTCTGTTCTGTTAACCCTTGGGGGGTTATTATTGCTGCTCTCCCTGCTCATTCATGACAGGCTGCATGGATGGGCAGAGAGTTTTTGCCCAGAACAGCACCATACCGCCAAAACAAACTGTATGCTAAGTGTCTATCATTGACGATAGTGGTCCTGATAGAACCAAAATTTGCACACACAAAATGCAAAATGCCTCACATCTCTTGCAAAATGAAGAACTGCATTCAAAATATCACAAACAAGCAAACATTTGCAAACACCTTTGCCATAATATTAATTCCTGTTAGATTTTGTGTGTTACATAGAGAATTGTGTGTTGTGTTTTGCAAAAAGTGTTTTATGAAATTGAAAACTGAGTCAAAGTCCGAGAATTAGCATATGGTTTTGCAGATTTGGTGTGTGATTCTGGTGTTTGAGTGTCAGCTTTCAGAAATTGTGTGACTAGTAAAGATTTTGTGTGTAAGCAGTTGAAAAAAAACTGTCGTATGAAATAAATGTCTTTTAAATATATTACCTTTTTACTAGGGTGTTTATCATGAAACTGTTTGACATTAAACACAAAAAATCACACAAGATTTATAACTGTCCCCAATGGTCACACAGCATTGGTTAACAAACCAACTATAATGTCTTTAATAATTATCTCCAAGTTAAAGTTTAAGGTTTAGTTAGATCATCATAAATAATGTTTAATCCTCTTTTGAAAGACGTAATTATTGATGGACATTTTGTGTTCACATGTATCAACAGTTCTTGTGCATCAAGCATTATTTGATGCTATCAAGAAATATATATAGAAAACAAACCTTCTGATTATCAGTCAGTTCATGACTGAATATTTCTTCTTGTATAGAGCAGTTTCCCTGTGATCTGTTGTGAATGCACCGAGCTTGCTGTACCAAGTTCATGATGCACAATGCATTGATGGTCGTGTCACATCTACTGGCAGAGTCAAATTCTCTGCATAGGTCATCTGGTGGTCTCCAGTCTTTTGTCATGTTGAGAGACTGTAAGTGGCCATGCAGTGAATCAGCAGTGCTCACACAACAGTGCCATTCACATTCTTCCTGCTTCCTGAGCTCTCAGACCAGAGTGTGGGCTGATGAGTCGCCCTGCCGCTCAAGACTTAGATGACTCTGCTATGACTTTCATCTGCATGACTTTCTCTTTTTCTGCTTTGAAATTCATGATGCATTAGATCATTTGGCATTCCTTAAAGTGGTGTGTTTCAGACAGATACGGGCTGGCAGCGAATTGTTTTTCCACTTTGAGGTCGCGCCAAGGCACAAAAATGTCACAATCTGAGAACAGGAAGAATGCAAAATCCTTCCACCCTTAACAGAACAGATCATAATTCCCACCCTTTCTGTACTGACAGTTTCGGTTTTGATCATTATTTTACAAATGGCTAATAAATGATTCTGATATTTTCATTCGATATTCCTGCACCTCAGAGATTGCCAGTATATTTTAGCAAAAGGGTGAATGCAAAGAGGATCACACAGGCAACACTTCAACTCTTCCATCATCCAGCAAACCACATGTCTTAACCGCAGGAGGATCCTAACATATTGATCAGCAGAGGTGAAGCCATTGTTTTTCTGTCATGGATGACGGTTATTAATTTTCTGAAAGAGACCATTTACGGTAATACTCTTTGTGGTAAAATGATGATGATGATGCACTTTATGCACCAGCCCAGATGAGAACTGATGACTGCATACAGTGTGTGTGTGTGTGTGTGTGTGTGTACGTGATCTCATGTTGTTTCATTTCCAGGAAGAGTTTTTCCAAATAAAATATTTTAATCTGCACAGGTTAAGTGCAGCATCACAGACTAGTGGGATTTTAGTGGTGGACAACAAATACACTGAAACAAAAATTAAGTTAGTATGTACTCCCTGCCAATATGTTTACAGATATAAAGCAAATTTGGGGGTTTAAATGGCATTTACTGCATCCATAATGATCTGCCTATATATGATTAATTATTTTAGATAAAATGTCCTGAGTGCATAAATCATAAATCAGTGAGATTTGTTTTATATATATATATATTTGAAGGAAGTTTCTTGTACTGACCAAGGCTGCATTTATTTGATCAAAAATACCATAAAAACAGTAATATTGTGAAATATTATTACAATTTAAAACAACTTTCTATGTGAATATGTTAAAATGTAATTTATTGCTGTGATCAAAGCTGAATTTTCAGCATCATTTCTCCAGTATTCAATTCAGAAATCATTCTAATATGCTGATTTGCTGTTCAAGAAACATTTCTGATTATTATCAATGTTGAAAACAGTTGGTGCTTAATATTTTTGTGGGAATCATGTATATTAGTTTTTCAGGATCCTTTAAAGAAAACAAAGGTCATAAAAAAGCATTTATTTGAAATAGAATATTTTATTTTAAAATCTTTACTGTCATTTTGATCAATTTAATGTATCCCTGCTCAATAAAAATATCAATTACTTTAAAAAAAAAAAATTGACCTGTTGTGTATATGCACATTTTTTAAGTATTAGGTTAATTATAATATGTCAATTTTTCATCCAATATTTTATTGCAAGTGGATGTATAATTAAAGTTGTATTTTGAATTCCTTTAACAAAAAAAAACATGTATTTTTGAACTGTCCAGTGTACTGTATGTCACTAATGTCACAGTTCTTGACCATCAGCTGTGTGCTGGTTTATCAGGATCACACTTCATCGACTGACTGTCCATATGAACCGCACGGGATCAATGCTTCTCTTGGCCTGACACGGGAGCGGCCTGTACAGAACTATGTATTTCTGACAGAAATCTCAGAACAGCCTGATTGGAGAAAGGGGATTTTAAAATAGGGATTTAAAAAAAAACACTGGGTGGATTTTTATCATTATAAGATGGACGTGTACACACACTTCCAACACACATTTATGTTCAAATGCATCTTACATTTCAGCCATATCAGTGACCGCTGTTTCCTTAAATCTAAACATCATTCAGATGTGGTACACTAACAGCCTGCTGCAGTGAACAACTCAACGCAACAAACCGAGAATGCTCTCATTAGCCTATCGACGCATGCACACCATGCAGTCGCGTAGTAAACAGATTCATCGGTTTTAATTGATTACGTTTTAAGGTAAGGTTTTAAGGTTTTTCATTATTTTATAAGTAAATTATAATCTTCTTTTATTTTGTTTTAAGACCAATCAAAATCTTAAACTTTGTAGCATTCAGAAGTGCAGATTTTACAGATTTAAAGGGGATGCCCATTTTCCACAAGTTGATATGATTCTTTAGGGTCTTAATGAAAAGTCTATAACATACTTTGGTTAAAATTTCTCAATGGTAGTGTAAAAAAACACCTTCTTTACCCTGTCAAAATCAAAATCAGCTCTGTTTTCAGCAAGCCATTTTTTAGTCCATGTTGCTTTAAATGCTCATGACTCTGCTCATGACTCACCCCTCTCTTCCGTGGGGTGATGAGCAGACTTTAAACTTCAGCTGCGAAACTGGCTAACTAGCATGTTATTAGGAAAGGCGATTTGCAAAGATTCATAAAAAACCCTTATACTCACTTCTTCTGTAGATGAAGCTGGATCACGAATGATTCGCGAAAACATAGACGCATTTAGGCAGATCAGGATCGGTGCATTCACATCAAAGAGAAAGTAACATTAATCCTCTGCGTCTTCAGCGGCTCAGAAATCGGGAGTAACTGATGACTGCTATTCATTATTACATCCAACAACAGAACGCCTCAATTGCTTAATCGGAGACATCTTGTCTTCCCCTGCACCGGAGTCGACACAATGGCGGACGGATGACAGCTCACTCAGGGCGAGTCTAAGGTAAGACGACCTGGTCAATCAACTATCCGGGGAGCGGCCTGTACAGAACTACTCATTCTGACAGGGCTCTCAGAACAGCCTGACTTGAGAAAGGGGATTTTAAAATAGGGATTTAAAAAAAAAACACTGGGTGGATTTTTATCATTATAGGATGGATGTGTACACACACTTCCAACACACATTTATGTTCAAACAACTTGTAAAGTGAATTTTGCATCCGATGACCCCTTTAAGTCATGAAAAACTAAACTATCATTCTATAGAACGATACTGATGATTTTGCTGTATGCCAATATAATTAACTGGCCCTGTCCCAAATGGTAGCTTTAGGCCTTGTAGTCCTCTTCCAAGTCCACACTTTCGTGGCATAATGGCAAATAGGCCCCGTCCCAAATGGCACCCTAAGCCTTTTCGGTCTTCCTCCAACTTTAAGCTTTAGTGATGTAATGCTGCTTTGACTATCAATTAGAGAAGCTGCTTCATTTTGGGCTTGAGAGAACTGCACATTGAGGGCACAAAATGGATGTTCAAGAGCAGCCTTCTAAAAACTAAAATGACAAATGGGACACCCTACAGCCTAGAGGACTTCTTCACACACAAGTGACCACTGCAAGTCTGCAAGGCCACAAGTGGAAATTGGAAAAGGGTCACTCAAGATCTATAGGTGACGGCTGCATATAAGGTTTAGACGAGTCCTACAAGTTAATCATCTATTTTTTTAAAGACTGGTCATATATTTTAATTTGATTATACAACCCCAAATCAGAAAAAGTTGGGACAGTATGGAAAACGCAAATAAAAAAAGAAAGTAGTGATTTCTAAATTTACTTTGACTTGTATTTCATTGCAGACAATATGAACACAAAATATTTCATGTTTTGTCTGGTCAACTTCATGTCATTTGTAAATATACATCCTTTCCTGTCATTCAGACCTGCAACACATTCCAAAAAAAGTTGGGACAGGAGCAATTTAGGGCTAGTAATGAGGTAAATTGGTTAAATAATGATGTGATTTGAAACAGTTGATGTCAACAGGTGATTGTAATTATGATTTGGTACAAAAGCAGCATCCAAGAAAGGTCTAGTCCTTTAGGAGCAAAGATGGGCCGAGGATCGCCAGTTTGCCAACAAATACCTGAGAAAATTATTGAAATGTTTAAAAACAATGTTCCTCAAAGAAAGATAGGAAGAGATTTGGATATTTCACCTTCAACAGTGCATAACATAATTAAAAGATTCAAGGAATCTGGAGGAATTTCAGTGCGTAAAGGACAAGGGCGCAAGCCTAAGCTGAACAACCGTGATCTCCGATCCCTCAGGCGGCACTGCATCAAGAATCGTCATTCATCTATAAGCGATATCACCACATGGGCTCAGGACTACTTTGACAAACCTTTGTCAAGTACCACAATACGTAGTTACATCCACAAATGCCAGTTAAAACTGTACTGTGTCAAAAGGAAGCCCTATGTTAACAGTGTCCAGAAGCGCCGTCGACTTCTCTGGGCTCGGAGGCATCTGGGATGGACCATCACACAGTGGAAACGTGTACTGTGGTCAGATGAATCAGTATTTCAGGTATTTTTTGGGAGGAATGGACGCCGTGTGCTCTGGACCAAAGAAGAAAAGGATCATCCAGACTGTTACCAGCAACAAGTCCAAAAGCCAGGGTCTGTCATGGTATGGGGTTGTGTCAGTGCCCTTGGCAAAGGTAACTTGCACTTCTGCGATGGCAACATTAATGCTGAAAAGTACATAGAAATTTTGGAGCACAATATGCTACCTCCAAGAAGACATCTTTTCCAGGGACGTCCATGCATATTTCAACAAGACAATGCAAAACCACATTCTGCACACATTACAAAGTCCTGGCTGCGGAGGAAGAGGGTACGGGTACTTGACTGGCCTGCCTGCAGTCCCGACCTGTCTCCAATAGAGAATGTGTGGCGCATTTTGAAGCGCAAAATCATTTTTGACCCCGTACTGTTGCCCACCTTAAGACTTGTTTGCAGGAAGAATGGGACAAAATTACACCTGAAACACTTCATCACTTGGTGTCTTCAGTCCCTAAACGTCTTTTAAGTGTTGTGAAAAGGAATGGCAACATTACAAAGTGGTAAATGCTTTACTGTCCCAACTTTTTTTGGAATGTGTTGCAGGTCTGAATGACAGGAAAGGATGTATATTTACAAATGACATGAAGTTGACCAGACAAAACATGAAATATTTTGTGTTCATATTGTCTGCAATGAAATACAAGTCAAAGTAAATTTAGAATCACTACTTTCTTTTTTTATTTGCGTTTTCCATACTGTCCCAACTTTTTCTGATTTGGGGTTGTATAAAGACATAGACTAGTATAAGTTGAACCCCTTGCCTTAATAACTGTTAGTTGGTCAGACTAGTTTTTAAGACACTGTCTTCTTAACATAGAGGCTTATGCAACTGGCCTCAAGTATTATACACATTTTTTAAATGTTAATTATTTGCATGCGTTACTATATTTTTTATTTCATAATGTGATTTTGTAATTTAATTATCTTAAGATGTAAGTAGGCTAACTTTTCGAGATCATGAATACCCAGAATGTGTAAGTGCACACATTTCACTTATGAATATTATATTGACAATAAATTCAAGCACCTTGAGGACACAGTGTTCATAAATCACAGCCGTGTGTGGATGGGGTGAGACCGGGTGAGACTCATCCATCTCTCTATAGTGACGTAGAGCGCTGAGGGGACAGGAGAGAGAGAGGAGGGGCGACGGGTCTCTCTCTCTCTCTCTCTCTCTCTATTGAGCGCAGTGCAGTGCGGATTACAGCTTCTGTCCTCTCAGTGCAGCGGGAACTACCTCAAAACAAGGGCTATATTCATACAACCACATTAATTACAGGCAATGGGGCTCTTTGAGGAGGGGCTCTCTCTGAACCTGTGCATTTTTTCGTTGCTCTTATGGACTTCTACAAGTGCATTCAACCTGGACGCGCAAAACGTCCTTAGGAAGAATGGTCAACCAGGCAGCCTCTTTGGATTCTCTCTCGCCTTGCACCGGCAGCTCCAGCCTTATGATAAAAGAATGTGAGTAGAATCAGATGTTGTATATCGTTGCTGTTAATCGAGATCATTGACTGATCTGGAGTCTGATCAGATGCGCGCTTTTAGGCGCTCCAGACCCCCTTCATCTTCCGTTCATCCTGCACCTGTGCCCTGTTCATTTTTAAACAGTTGTGTTACTTCTATCTCCTCTATAGGACCAAGAAACGATGCGTTTAATAGTCTAATAGTTCGTAAAGAAATACACTCTTTCTGAATGGTGAAATGTTAGTGATTTGTATGTCGGAATGGTGATTCGATCAATCGTCCAGCGCTCATCGGTATTGAGCTGCGGCATGTGGGGGAAGGCATGCTGCTGCTTACAGACAACTTAACAATACCCAACGTGATGCGACAAGTCACCAGTGGACAATGGCTTTTCACACTGAAAGAATTCAAAGAGCAATATCACAAAGTCTGATCTTAAAAGTAAATGTTCTTCAATGGTTATTTCCAGCATTTTAGATTAAGCAACGAATCTACATTATACATTTTTTTTTGACTGAATATGGCTTTTGAGTTGATTATATGGTTATTTGGAGATTTAAAAAGTTGTAAAAAAAAAAGTTACAAACACCTATTTTGAAAATTGTAGTTGGTGCTGTTTTGTCTAAACCACATGGTGCCATAGAAGAACCATTTTGGGGTTCCTCAAAGAACGTTTCCATGATCAGTTCTTAAAAGAACCAGTTTTTTCCTTAGTATGAAGACATTTTATTAATTTGAAAAACATTTTTCCATTCTAAAGAACCTTTTGTGGAATGGAAAGATTCCATGGATTTTAAAGGTTCCTCATGGAATCATTGATGCCAATAAATAATCATTATGTTTAAGAGTGTATCTGCCAGAAGTCGTTTATTATATTGATTTAGTATGTATATACAAGCTTGTCTTTTAACTTCATTTTGTTTTTAATAGTCAGGTTGGTCATTTGATTTTCAGCTCTTTAAACCTTTCTCTCAGATCTCCTCTCCTCCTGGTTCAGTTAAGGTTTCGATGCTATGGTCTAAGGCTGTAAAACATCTGTCATGATGAGACACTAAAAGAATAACTCAGGGCTCCTTTTTGGACAAGTTTGAAATGTAAAGACAAGTCAACACTCAGTTTGTAGTTTTCTTTGATCCATTCAACATCAAATAACAACCTCCTTAACTGTGACCAAGTCCAGTAATACATTATAAAACGTAATATGGAAGAAATCACATGCTACTTGCAGAGAGCATTTCTCTGCACGGCTGAAAAGATTTGAGATTTGCAATTAACGAAAAGGCTGAATGATTTACTTAGAGTCCGAGTGTGAGGGGGGTCACTCAGGCATTTCTGTATGTGTCTGTTTGTTCATTTGTTAGTGTGTTTAAACAGTTGTGTGAAATGAACAAGTGTGTGTTTTCTTGTGTGTGTGTGTGGTGAAAGACACCTGTTTATAGCATCTATGGTGCCATGAAACTGTGTAGCACCTGTGACCAGGCTTGTCTTTCTGTCTGTTTGTCATCCTATTGATGTGTATGTCTAGGCCTTTTCATATTTATTTCCCGTCTCATGTGGATTTTGTTGATTCTTGCGGGGTTTGTTGATTGTGTGAATAATACATGTGAATCAGTATCTGCTGGGGCTCAGTCTTTGGGTGTTTGCCAGGCTGCTGCTACCAGCACAATGGTTCACACAGGTCGTTTACAGGGTGAAAGCAGTATCTGATACACTTCATACACTGTTCTTCTCAAATCACTACACATTAATACCCATGTGAGACTGAGAGTGTAATGAGATTGTAAGAAGTAAAATTGTAGTTGGTGCTGTTTTGTCTAAACCATAGCCAGTGAGAAGAATTTTGGGTTCCTCATAGAACGTTTCAGTGATCAGTTCTTAAAAGAACCATTGTTTCCTTAGTATGAAGGCATTTTAATAATCTGAAAAACCTTTTTCCACTATAAAGAACCTTTTGTGGAATGGAAAGGTTCTATGGAACCATCAAAGTTCTACACATTAATACCCATGTGAGACTGAGAGTGTCGTTAGACTGTAAGAATTAGTCAGCTGTAGCAATATGTTGCATTTCTGTTTGTGTATTCACACATGTGTATCTTAAATGTGGAGATTTAGACCCAGTTTCACAGACAGGGCTTAGAATACGCCAGGATTAGGCCATAGTTTAATTAGGACATTTAAGTAGTTTTTATAAACATGCCTTAGAAAAAAAAACATTACTGGTGTGCATCTAAAGACAAAACAAAGGCACTGATATATTTTAAGATCAGTCAGGGCAAGTTTCTTTCAGTTGAAACAGCTCAGACTTACATTTTAGTCTAGGACTTGGCTTAAGGCTTGTTTGTGAAACCGGGGGCTAATGTTTCACCTAAATGGTTGTAGATGAATAAATTGTGGGTTACTTTTGACATGAGCTGAGAGTTTCCATACTTCTTTTGGCTTTTGTAGTTTAGTGTTTTGATCAACACATCGGCTGCTTAGGACTCTTCAGCAGTTTGCTGATATTTTCTCTGTTTACCCCGAAAGAGGATCAGTTCTGTGGGGTTAAGGTTAGGCACATAGAGGAGTCTACTGAGGAAAGGAAATGAGGAGATTTGTTTCAGACAGTCTCATTGCTTCACTTACGCGAATCCCACTATTATTATGACAACATTTTTTGCAATGTACAACAGTTTGAGCTGTGCCTCATTCTCATAAGTGTGTGAACAGAGCTCAACTCTGGTGGTACGAGCGCAGTGGGCTCTGGGTGTTGAAAGCCCATTTGTGCTGCATGACTGCATTTCCCTTAGTCAGTGCTGAAGCAGTGTTCACATTGAGATCTGCCTTAAAAGTTACACTTCTTTAATAGCAAAATGATTTCGACACAATGATGACTGTGAATATCGGACTTTGCATAGTTGCTATCCTAAGTGTGTTCCTGATTGTGTGAAAAAAAAAATGCAGACTACAAGTAAACTTGTTAAAGCACTTGTTTAAGTACTTGTATCTCTGCAACTCTTAGAAGATGCTTTTAGTAGCTTCTCTTTAGTGCCACACAAAAGGTCTTCCTTCCTGTCATTCATGCAGCTTCCTGTGGTGTGAAAATGCTTATCTACTCTTATAATCTATTAGAAGGAAGCCAATTTCTAAAACAAAACTAATGAAAAAAAAAACATCTCTGATGCTGTGAGTATCCAGAGCAGTGGATGAACAGGTTGGCATTTGTTTACACTGGAACAGGAGAAATCAGGGAATATGTACACCAGGCCATCTGTGCTCATGTAACTTGAGAGATAGATCGCTAGAGGCCCCTTTTCTTTCTTTTCTTTTTTGTGAGAATGATGGCTCCTGGTTGTGTGAATGTGTTGGTCTCCTCAGGTGTGTGTAGATTTGTAGCCCAAGAGATTTTAGTGATTTGTATTTTTGCAACAGTACACAACTGTTTCATGGTTTACACTACTCTACAGATTAATAAAAAAGCTTTTGCTTTTTATTTGTGGTTGCAACAAAATGAAAATGTTGGGCTAAAACTGAAGCTGGTTCAACGAGGCTATGACATTAAAATTGCATTTTCATAATGCAAACACATATGTAGCTTAAAATGACGGGATGCTAATTAGTCTCTCAATGAAAGTGCATCTATGCAAGAATGGGAAAATGTACTGAACAAATAAAATTAGGAAAACCAAATGTAGACTGAACTTGTAAAGATGTTTGAATTTTGACTTACAAAACATGAGAAGTGATTTCTCCACTTGTCTTAGACCACACATCAGAGCTGCATGTGTCTCATCAACGAAAAACATGTGCAAGATAGGTGTGAAAGATCAGGAAAGATACCATAGTTATGATATTGCATTAAATATCATGCATTCAAAAATAGCATATATATGAAATGATTTTAAGGTAAATTTCTCCAAGTGTCTTGAGAGATGTTGCCATTTGAGAAATGTTTTATCTGTCTCCTTCATTTTTCTGCGTCTTCATGTAATCCCAGTTGGACTTGATGATCATGAGATCATATCTCTGTGGACCATACCATCTGGTGTCGACTGCATATAAAAATCACACTAGATTATTACAATTAAAACATTTACATTTACATTTATATTTAGTCATTTAGCAGATGCTTTTATCCAAAGCAACTTACAAATGAGGACAATGGAAGCAATAAAAATCAACAAAAGAGCAATATGCAAGTACTAATACATGTCTCAGTTAGCCTAATATAGCCTAATAATAATAGCCTAAATGTAAACTGAGGTTTCCTACTGGCAGACTAAAGCAAAGGATAAATGTTTTAATTATTTGGTGAACAAATTTGGTTCTAGGTCATATATAGTATATAATGTATTGTAGACAAATTATTTTACTATTCAATTAAGGGCTGCACGATTAAGGAAAAAATCTGGATGAAAAAAAATCCAGGTGTGCTGTGATTGTTTGTAGGGCTGTACAATGAAAGAACACAGTACTTCACTCTGAAACACCCAGTGCATATATTTATTTAATTAAATCACAGCCTTTAAAATGTTGTAATTGCACTGATTTCATTTTTTTTTTTTTTTTTTTGATTTGTTGCACAGCTCAAAGTCAACTAGTTAGTTGTTGCCTAGCCAATTAATTGAGTATAGTTGTCATGATCTCCAACTGGAGTGCCCATGAGCTCCTCTAGAGGGCACTCCATCCCATACCTTTGCCACTCATTCCGGACTATATTTCCCATAACCCCTGCCTAGGAACTGATTGCCCACACCTGTTTCCAATCAGGAGGACTATTTATGTTGGACACGTTCTCACACTCATTGTTGAGTATTGTTTGTATGTCTATTGTTAGCCTGTAATATTTTCTAGTTTCCAAGTTTTTCTGTCAGTGTTACCTTCCCTTGCCTTGCCTGCATTGCCTTTAAGTTTTTTTTTTTAATTATTTATCTTGGACTGTTTACCTGGTTTTTATGATTGTTTTGCTGCCTGTCCTGACCCTTGCCTGTTTACGGATTACTCTTTTGTCTTTGCCTGGATATAACTGCTCGCTGATACTGGACCCTGCCTGTCTGACCACGTTTACCAATGAAGCCCACATTTGGATCCACAATTGCATTGTCACGCTTGACATCCTTTAACATTACAATAGTGACCCATCCCTACCTAAAACAAATACATCAAACCACAAATATGAACGCAAACACCCCAACATAATACAACACACACACATGTAACATCTCACAAGACAATCCAATTTAACTAACCACACCCATCACAACCCAACACACACATCAAATTACAGCGCAAAACTCAACACAAGAAGCCTGGCACAATCAAGCTTTGTCAGTGTAGATCATCTCAGACAACTGCAGCGATTGCACTGCTGGATCATTTTGAAAAAGACAAATTTGTAAAACAGTTGCGCAGCTCATGATTGTGAACTCTCTATGAGGAGTGTTTGCGACACACAGCAGCTGCTGCAGCTTTGGCACGGATGCTTTTGGACTGTGTAACACTTTGAGAATTAGTGAAAGGTTATGGCTGTGGTATATTTTCTAATGGAAAGATGGAAAGGTCTGCATGACTAAAGTGATGAGCAGAAACAGCTGAGTCTGGGCATTTCTCCCCTTCAGTGATGAAGCAGCAATCTGAAACAGGTATTAGCTGAATCACTGGATAAGGGTTGGCGGGATGAATATATTTACAGTGAGACTGTAGAAATGTGACAGCTGGTAGAGATTCTACAGCAGAACATGACACTGTTCTAAAAAAAAAAAAAATTTTATTTTTTTCAGTTGAATCATTTCAATCTATTTTTACACTGATGTCAAAACTGACTCATTTGTTATGCATAATCTTTTGTATATGCATCCATGAAGTTAAAAAACAAATGAGATCCGTTATATAAACCAAAAATTATTCAGACACCAGGTATATTTTTTTATATTTTTTTACTAGGTGCAGGACAGCATAGTTCATTTATGTAAGTGAGGATAGCAATCTGTGTGATAAGTAAACGGTGACATATTATACCAGAAAAAAATCTTCATACAGAGGACTACCAGTAAAACTGATAAAAGTTTGGGGCCAAAAATTATTCAGATGAATTTGTTCTGACACAGTTTAACTCTTGAGTTCTTGTCATATCTTATTACCATTTATTACCATGTTGAAGGTGTCTGAATAAATTTTGTTTTGACTGTATATATATATTGGGAAGAATGTCCATTTTATAATATATAATATTACTGTGGTATTTAATTGTTTGTGCTGTGCTTGCTATAAATAACTATGCCAACTTTGCAACCAGCTGTGGGTATAAAGAATAAAACACACACATGCTGGCCACTGTCAGTTTACTCTTGTTAATTATAACTGCTGCAGTTTGTATAGGTTAACTCAAACACAAAGACAGAAGTTAAGTCAAATTGAATCTTCTGAAAATAAAATAAAATAAAAAACAATAAAGAACTTTAAAAAAGAATAAAGTAAAATAAAATATGAAGAAAGAAGAATGCTTATGTTTTGAAAATCATATTATTGCCTAGTTTAACAACTGCATGAATTTAAAATGCAGATTTGGAATTAGTATTATGTTTTCTATACAAATAAACCAAGAGTTTAGATGATGGAGTAAAGATAATCATAGATATGCGTTTTGGACATTCAAAGAAAGCTATCGAGAAGTCATTGTTTGTAATGGAATTTCGCTCAATCAGACTATAAACTTGGTGACCCTAATTAAATAAACCCAATGACATGCTTAGACTAATCAAACTCAAATTTTTCTCAGAACAATGAATTGCCTTTCATCCCTGAAAATAAGACAGGGCGACATTCTGTGGCTTTTTAAGTTAAATGCTGTTCTCCCATCATTTCTCTAATGAGATCTTTTGTCCTTCCTTATGTTGGTTGGAAACAGGGAGTGTCAGGTTGACTGGCCACATTCTCCACATTCATCTTTAATGATTTGTCTCAGGCATTAGTCGTTCAGTCCAGTAATCACCCAAGGCCAGTCTCCTCAACCCTTTCTGTGATTTTGAAGACTAAGAGACAGATACCCAATGACAATTGCAAAACAATAGCATGCTGACATCATTAACTCCCTCAGCCATGCATAAACACAACAAAGGAACGATCCTACAAAATCCCAAGAAAGAACCTTTTACTATGGTTACCACAGTTTCCGGAAATACATTTCCAGAATAACTACAGTTATTTATTGTTTATTGTTTTGTTTTTTTACTCCTGTAAAACCATAATTGACCAACACGCATGTTAAAGCTAAAATAGTGTATAGGACAACCTGCATCATCTTCATGGATGCACATGAATGAAGGCCACAAGACTCAAGTCCACATTAAGCGTGCCACTTGTGCCATTTTATTTTTCAGTCATTTCTTTTTTACGTGATGGTGGGCAGTGTTGGGGAAAGTTAAGTAATGCATTACAAATATTGCACTCCCTAAAAAGTAACTAATCATGTTACTTAGTTACAAAGTAATGTGTTACGTTACTTTCATGTTACTTTTGCATTTTGGCAAATGTAAAAAGCCTTTTAACACCAAAACTGAAATGAATAAGCCACAGGATGAAGGAAATGTAAATTAAAATGTTTATTGTAGAGGGGACAAGGGTTACTTTTATTTGAAAAGGTAAGATGTTTTCTTGTAAATTAAAAAGTAATGCGTTACTTTACTAGTTACTTGAAAAAGTAATCTGATTACGTAACTCGCGTAATTTGTAATGCGTTACTCCCAACACTGATGGTGGATAAAACCATAGTTTTTTTGTGGTAAATTTTAAACGATGTTAAGTTTTCATGTCAAGTTTTTCATCTTAATTCTCATCGGTGGTTGTGGACATTCATAACAGAAAAATATGAGTGACAATGCCTATTATCCTGTGATTACAATGAAACATTTCATTCGTCTGTATGGTTGAGTGTCCCAGTATATAAGCCACTGGTGGCCTACATGCTGATCTGAATAGACTCACCATGGAAAGTAGATTAAGGGGCACTGGGAGCACAGATGAAATGCTGATGAAACCTCTCAACACCATAATGGCTGGCCTGTTTCCCATCGAGAGAGCATAGTGTTGAGAACTAAAACTCCAGCGCTGGCATGTCATTTCCAGTGTTGTCCATCAGATATGTGTTGAATTTCCCAACCATGATTGAGGGGTGGTCCTGGAGCTTTCCAAACATTACTGTCCACCTGCCACGTCTTCGTGGGAATGGACTCCAACTATTTGCTGTAATGTTTTATCATAGTAAGGCTTACAAGTAAGCTCTATGGGCCTAAGCTAACAAAATTATTTATTTATTCAATATTTTATGTTAATTTATGCAACATAGCCTCATTGGAAAATGTGCCTCTACCTTTTTTTTTTTACAAAACTCCAAAAAATTTAACTGTACATTCAAATCACTGCAGTTTCCAGTTGAAATGAGCACTAGTGGCAGTAAAACACATAAAAACTTTTATTCCTTTTCACACAAATAATAATAATAATAATAATAATTTGTAGCAGTTTATGGCACAATAGAATGTTATTATCTCAAAACACTTTTTTAGAGCAAGATTTGTAAACTAATGCATTAAGTGCATTAAATAAATACATAAAGTGACCAGATTTCTGAAATGAAAAACAGGGACATTTCCTAGTTCAGTGGTCAAAATATCATTGAAATCTCACAGATTATCTACAAAAAAAAAAAAAAAAAAAAACGTGGACAATATATGTTTTTTTTCTTTTTTTATATATACTATATACTAATATTATAATGAATAATTATGATGTTTTAGGATTAAACTGGCCCTAGTTTTTTAATACAATTCACCAAAATTCACACTATGAAAAATAGTAAATAACTATTGCAAATAGCAAACAGATCAAAACAGTATTACAACAAAAGTATGACTTTACAAAAACAGGACAAAAATAAAACAAGAAATATGAGAACATATGATAAATAAAACTATTTAACAAATATTTTTAACATTTTAACTGTATTTAACATTTTCACAAACTGTGAGTACAGTAATTACTTTTCAGATGATAATTTACATTTATGCTTTTGGAAATGGATCGTTAAGGTACACACAAACAGTATTACTTTAACATGAATAGCTAGTATGACTACCTTGAAACTGATAACAGCGTCTCTTTTGATAATGATAATAGTGCTCTGCTCTAGTCCCAGTTTGGTTCTTCGTGGCTAAAGAAGCAGTGCGCGACCAAATTATCTGTGTAGCTCGCAGCTCTCTCTGCTGGTGAAAATAATCACAAACTCTATAGGTTGTGCTTTTTAAAGTGTAGTTGCAGGCTGTTTTGAACGTTCTGTAAAACAGGACATTTCTGGGGACAGCTCCAGTCGGGGATAGGACACCAAAAACCAGGATTCTCCTCAGAAAACAGGGACGTCCTGGTCACCCTATTTTGACATGAGCTTCAATTAACCAGCTTCATATACTATATATGGCTTTTCTGGTGTAGTAAACTTGCTCGGTAGCTCACCTGGTACAACACTCCACTTGTGATGCAGAGCATTTCATCAAGTCAGGATAAAAGAGCTCATAGACTTATGGAAGCAATCTAAAATGGCATGGTTGTTAAGAATGTGTGTTTATTGTATGTTTGTTTTTGTTAATACTATCAGTAAGGTTTAGGGTAGATAGTATGTTATTTTCAAATGCAAACTATTTAGTGCCACTCGGAGGGCATTTGATTTTTGAACTACCAAGATACAAACAGCAGCCAATGTAATAAAATGTTGTTAACTGGACATTTAACTTTGAATGTGTCACCAAACAAGCAAGAGGTAGCAATATCATTTTGCAGAAAGTTTGTATAATGAACCACTAAACTGATTCCTGCCTGGAAAAAACTGATGCCCACATATTTTTTTTTCTTGGTTAGTCTTACAATATGTTCCCTGTGTTGACTGTGAGTCTTACAGAGCCAAGTTTTTCATGTATTTTTTCTACTCACTGAAGTGCCCAGAATAGTTGATTCATAAGGGCTGTCAAATAAGATGAATGTTCTGGAAATGTTTCATCAGAATAACAGTTGCTGAGCCAGCTGTTCTGCACCGCTGTGTGTGAAGTGAAGTTAAGCAAACTGCCACTGTGTGCCTCAGTGCTGAGTTATATCTAGTAAATAAAAAAAAAAAATAAACAAAAGACAATTCATTGAAATAATCAAATCACTATAGTTGTGGTAGTAGGCAGTGAAAGAATTTTCCTTCTCTTAGGAAAGGTGTGTCTGGAATTAATTGTGGAAAAAGGGATTGGTTACGCAGCAGATGGCTATATGGTCATAAGTCTGAGGTTTATTTATGTAGTGTGAGACAATGCAGATTTTTGGGTAAGTCAGTTACTGATTTCATGTATATTCAGTTTTTTCTTCTCTTCAGACTGCACAAACACTATTTATGCTTTGATAAGCAGTCATTAAAAATGCAACATCACTTGCGTGACTCATGAGATCTCAGAAAACCTGTAGTGGTCATTGCTTCATTTATCAGCATCTCCTATTAAATTATTTTCAACATTGATTCAAAAAAGACACATTATTGGGGTTTCCCCCCAAATCTACACCTATGTGTCTTTTGTTCTGGTGTGATGACAGCAGTGTGTATGTAAATAATTGATTTGGTGCAGCTGGCTGATGGGTGTTGGAAATAGGAAGACACCCGCTGATGAAATAATCTGTCAGATCCTCTTCATCAGAAAGCACCAGTCTCATTTATGAAGGGCTGATAATTACAGTGCGTCATAATTACAAGGTTTTTCCTGTGTTTTGTCCTCCTAAAATCTATGGCTCTGTTCCAAATAGTGCAGTAGCAAATAGTGCTTGTCATGTGCGAGAGACTCAACTAAAGCAGGTGGTCATACTACACTTTTCCATTGACTTCCATT
This sequence comes from Schizothorax lantsangensis, assembly GCA_027422415.1. Lineage (NCBI taxonomy): Eukaryota > Metazoa > Chordata > Actinopteri > Cypriniformes > Cyprinidae > Schizothorax > Schizothorax lantsangensis. The sequence goes on from CM049848.1 coordinate 12,411,196, forward strand.
CATGCAAATGCTGGAGACTGGAAGCACAAGCTCATGTGAATTTCACTGCGTTCCAAAGTTAAAGTTTGGTGAACTCTGTCCTGCGAATTTGTATCACGTGAAGACGTCTGAACAAAAGAAGAAAAACGGCGTATGACTTCTTAGCTAAATTAAAAGAACGCAAACTTTAAATCTGCAGGATTGCAGCTTTGCAGTAAAATGGAGTAGATTGCATATTTTTACGTTTTCTGCATATTATGTGTTGAATTATGTTTTTAAAAAGATGCCTCAGAGAATGACATTATATTACAGTCGTTGCTGTATCTGTAGAAATTTTGTGTACTCCAAGTTTAGTGTGACTGTGGCTTAATGCTCATAGATTATTTGGGCTATTACAATATCAGATTTCCACTACATGATTATTGTGGCCAAAATAATTCATGATAATGTTATCATAGAAATGTAAATAATAATAATAACAATAATAATAATGGCATCTGTCAAATTCATTTTTAACCGTTTTTTTTTGGCACTCAAAACAGTAGGAAGGTAACCATATCTGTACAAAGATGAACAAAAAGAACTTACTGTTGATTGGCACTCCTGCAGACTGCAGTCTATTTATAGAATCAAAAACACTGGTGAGCAAACTTTTTTTTAGGTGCGGTAGCGTGTCTGGCTTTTGTCTGTCATTTATTGTAACATAATTTTGCATGGCAGTAGTAGCTACACACTGCTCCTCTTTATTTATTTATTTATTTAAGTAGATAGTTTGTTAGTTTTGTTTTATGATGACTGGCAACCGGCAAAGTGCAGTGCCGCCATCATGTTAGAGGGTCAACCAGATAGTAACTGGCACTATTTTTTACTGAGCTTGTCACAGTGAATTCTGGGATTGCCATTTTCAACACAGGATGCATGCATTGCTGGTTAAAAATTGGCCATTGTTGGAAGTTACTGAAAAAAAAAAAGATTAATTAATTTTTTTATTAATTTCTTTGCACAGATTGTTGATCGGTGCTCCCAAAGCCAGGGCTTTATCCAATCAGGGAGCAAACATCACAGGTGGGCTGTACAGCTGTGACATCACCACCCATCCTGATGACTGCACTCGAGTGGACTTTGACAATGATGGTACGCAGAAAAACAGACGTCTTACAGATTTAAAGATTTTTGCACCAGAGATTTAACAATATGTGACCCTGGACCACAAAACCAGTCATAAGTAGCTCGGGTATATTTGTAGCAATAGCCAAAAATACATTGTGGGTCAAAATTATTGATTAATCATTAGTATATTAAGTAAAGATCATGTTCCATGAAGATATTTAGCAAATTTCCTACTGTAAATATATCAAAACTTAATTTTTGATTGGTAAAATTGGTAATTTTCTCAATATTTAGATTTGTTTTGCACCCTTAGATTTCAGATTTCCAAATATTGTCCTATCCTAACAAATACATACATCAATGGAAAGCTTATTTATTCAGCTTTCAGATGCTGTATAAATCTCAATTTCAAAAAATTTACCCTTATGACTGGTTTTGTGGTCCGGGGTCACATATATAAATTCAGGCATGTACAGTAGATGTCTACTGACTGCTGTTTTGTTGTTTCGTTGGTTTGAATGCTCAGCAGTGTCAGTATACCTTGAATTGTAATCATGACTTGGTTTCTGTTCATGGTGACTCTCACAGTTGATGCTCATGTGGAGAATAAGGAGAACCAGTGGATGGGTGTAACTGTTCAGAGTCAAGGACCTGGAGGCAAGATTGTGGTATGTGTTACCATTAACTGACATCCAGTTACAGTGTCATTACTTTGCCATTTTAGATTTATTATTTATCACACAATGTCAATATCAGGCAGAACTAGCTTCTTTCTTTGTGTCTCAGACATGTGCCCATCGCTACCAGCGCCTGTTGTTTCCCAACACCCCCCAAGAGGCGCGTGACATCACTGGACGCTGCTACATGCTCAGCCAGGACCTGAGCATCGACAGCCAGTCAGACGAGGATGGAGGGAACTGGAAATTCTGCGATGGTCGCACCAGGGGTCATGAGAGATTTGGGGCCTGTCAGCAAGGCTTGGCTGCCACCTTCACTAAAGACTACCATTATGTCATCTTTGGAGCACCAGGGGCATACAACTGGAGAGGTAGAAAGACTTTTGATGTGAAAAATAAAATACACACACACACACTTATTGGATACGATTCTGTGGTAAATGTGAGGTGTAGAAGATCAAAAGTTTTGTCATGTGTTTATTTAACTTTTATGTCAAAGTTCTGCTAAAATTTAGCAGAAAATGTGTTTTGACTTCATAACCACAATTTCTGTCCATCAGAAAGTTAAAAGGTATAGGTTATTTAACAGAAAACTCCTAAAATGAAGCAGAAAATGTGTCAGATGGACTGTGTGTGGTCTGGGTGTGTCCTCTGAGGCTGAGAGCAGAGCAGAAGTGACTCACAGGTCACTGTTTTGACCTTTGGCAAGGTCTTACCTCATAGACATCTCATACTGCTATCATTTATTTATTATGATGGACTAATCCTAAAAATACTTACGTGTTTTATATGCATGGTGACCCCCACTGGTAAGGAGGACCACTGCAACATCTCTTATTCATTATATTATTTATTCACACAATTGCATTCCCTTGTGGAAAAAAGTACATAGTCTTTAAAGCATACTTTTTAAAAAGTACTTATTACAGAAATTATATACTTAATATAAATATACTATAAAAGAATATACTTAAGTGCAAATTGGATGTAAAGTTTTCAGACACTTCAATTGTTTGTTAATTGCAATGAAATTAAAAAGTATTATAGTTTGAATTTATATTAAATTTAGAGTGCTCTTTGACACATTTAAGTAGGACTTATGTTCATCTTTATATGTAATTTCATAATTACTTCTGTTGTCTTTGAAATATGTTTAAAGTGTACTGCTTGAATGTACTGACAAGAATTTGTGGTAAACAAAAATTTACTTTCTATTGAAACTTGTATGTCATGTATTTAAATATATTTCATAATTAAACATTTCTCATGATAAAGCTGCAGTTAAGCACAATTAAAAATATAGTATGTCATAATATTATATATATATATATATTATTGATGTAATTAATGTATTAATATTAATGTAATTAAAATTACATCCAAAAACAACATGCATTTTAGTATAACACATAAAAATAAGTGTACTTCTTTAAAGCATGATAAAAGATTGTTAAACATAATGATTTAAAATGTACTTTAAAGTAAAACTTTTAATTCAACACTTTTCAAAAGTGTACTTAAGTATGTTAAGAAGCAGCCATGACAGCACACTCTCTTTAGTGGCCTTTTATTTAATTAATATTATATCATCCAAAAATGCAATTTCAAAAATATACTGTATACTTTAAAGGTTTGAAGTACACTACAAGTGCACATTCAAAACAATTAAGCACACTTCTTTTTTGCACAAATAACCATTACTCGATCATTTGTTTTCCTGTACCACCATAATCTAGTTGTTTAGCACTCACCCCATCACTTCTGTTGTCTAGGTATAGTGCGTGTGGAGCAGAAGAACAACACTCTTCTGGAAATGGGCTTGTTTGATGACGGCCCTTATGAGGTCGGGGATGAAAACCGCCTGGATCCAAATCTAGTGCCAGTCCCAGCCAACAGTTACTTAGGTGAGCGTGAGAACCATGTACGTCTGTGTTTGTGTGCGCTCAGCGATTGCATTGTGACGTTCATGTGTTTGTGACACTGAATCTCGCGCATGTACAGGATTCTCTCTAGATTCCGGCCACAGCATCACAGAGAAAGGCAGACTCATCATAGTGTCAGGAGCGCCGAGAGCCAATCACAGCGGTGCAGTGGTGTTTCTGCGGACAGAGGGCGAGGTGTCCACCACGCTCACACCTGAACACGTTCTGGAAGGACCAGGACTCGCATCCTCCTTTGGATATGATGTCGCTGTGGTGGACCTGAATGGAGATGGGTGGGTGACACACAGTGTTGGGAAGTAACTGGTTACATGTAACAAAATTACGCAATTGAATTACAAAAAAAGATAACAATTTATTTTAAGGTGTCCTTGTTACACATATTACATGCATTACTATTATAATAACAATTAATTATGCATAATTACATGCAAGTAACCCTAAACCAATCCCTAATCCTCACCGTAATCATATAGTAAGTAATTAATATTACTCGGTACTTAAATGTATAATTACACTGTAACAAGGACACCTTAAAATAAAGTGTAACCCAAAATAAATGTAATTGACATCAGTTACAGTTACTGAGAAAAAATGTGTAATTAAATTAGAGTTACTTATGAAAATGTTAATGATTACAAAGGGGGTTACATCTGATTTAATACATACATATTTAATTGATTTCTTTCATAAATTGCAGTGACTGCTTTAATATATGAGATATCAATGTTTCAGGAGTTTAGGACACAGAATAGGACAATTTTTTAAGATTAACTAATTTTTTTCCCAAGCCATTGTTAGATGCCAGTGTTTCCTGTCATAGCTATGCAAAGATTTGATTTCAAAAACAGTATCATAGCTACTAAACTATTTCTTGTTATGGTTTTAAATCAGTATTTAACCTCTGAATGATTTCAAAGTAAGTCTGGTTTTGTGGTGGCTGTGCTTTAAAATTTAATTATTATAATCTTAATTCAAGGGATAAAGGATTGCGAAAGTGATAGTGATCAGTGCTGAGTTCTACTGTAAGGTTAACCCTGCCTGGTTTACATGTTTGAAAAGGATTAACAGTTGAAAACATTAGAAATGTAGAAACGTAATCAGTTACATTACTTTAATAAAAATAATTGAAATAGTTACACTTCTTATTACATTTTAAATAGGGTAACTTGTAATCTGTAACCTATTACATTTCCAAAGTAACCTTCCCAACACTGGTGACACAAGATCTGTAGAAAATAAAGGAACTCTTGAAAATGAGTGGGTGGATTGTGAATGGGCAGCTGAATTGTGCTGATTGTCCCTCCAGCTGGCAGGACGTTGTGGTTGGTGCACCTCAGTTCTTCCAGAGAGATGAGGAAGTGGGTGGAGCTGTGTATGTTTACATCAATAAGGCTGGAAGGTGGAAGGACGTCACTCCTACTCGCCTGAATGGAACGAAAGACTCCATGTTTGGACTGGCTGTGGAGAACATTGGAGACATCAATCTGGATTCTTTTGAAGGTTGAATGCAGAAGTTGGTTTTTAGTTTTGGATGCAAAATAATGACTTCTTTCAGATTGTTTAATTTTCTTCCTGCTTGTATCTCAGATATTGCAGTAGGTTCTCCATATGCAGACTCAGGGTTTGGTAGCGTGTACATCTACCATGGATCTGCTGACGGCATCAATACCACACCAGCTCAGGTTAGACACTATCCACTGTCTGTCTCTCTGTTTACTCTTCTGTCTGCAGTTTTAATGGAACATATCAGTGAAAAATTACTTAAATCAAATATTGGTGGAACTAAAAGGAATAAATGGCACTATGAGACTCCTTTTCCAGTGTTATCAGGTTTAAAAGGTTTTCCATTTTCAGTATGAAACATTGGCGAAAAAATAGATACTTACTTGGTTTTATGCATTAGATATTTCATTGTATATCTAAATCTAATTTGGTTTTGATTCTACATTGCTTTTGTCTGATTTAACTTTGTACTCTTTCTGTTGTGAATATATATATATACTGTATATACACACACACACACACACACACACACACACACATACAGAGATCTGATCTGATCGTCATCCAGTCTGTTTGGAATGACATGAAGAAACAGAACTGAGAGACTAAATCCAGAAGAACTGTGCCAATGTCTCCAAGACGCTTCAAGAAATCTACCTGCAAAGCTAGAGTACTGTTAAAAGTTTTAGTTAAAAAGCTGTGAAATGAGAATGCTGTCAAAATAATGTTATAAATAGATTTTCTTTATCAATTAACTTCTATTATCTAAATTAAATCAACATTTGGTGTGACCATCCTTTGCGTTTAAAGCAGCTTTTGCCCTCTGTGCACTTGCGCATAGTTTTTCAGGGAGCTTTGAGGTAGGTTTCTTGAAGCATCTTGGAGACACATTTCTTCTGGATTTAGGCTGTATATAGTCTGTATAAAGTCAGTATAGTCTGTATATTTAGTCTGTATGTATCTATATATATATATACAGTATATATATATATATATATATATATATATATATATATATATATATATATATATGACCCTGGACCACAAAACCAGTCATACGGGTACATTTTGAGATTTGTACATCATCTGAAAGCTGAATAAATAAGCTTCCCATTGATGTAGGTTTGTTAGGATAGGACAATATTTGGTATACAACTATTTGAAAATCTGGAATCTGAGGGTGCAAAAAAAATCTAATCAAAAATTACGTTTTGCTATATTTACGGTAGGAATTTTACAAAATATCTTCATGGAACATGATCTATACTTAATATCCTGATTTTTGGCATAAAAGAAAAATCGATCATTGTGACCCATACAATGCATTGCTGGCTATTGCTACAAATACACCCCTGCTACTTATGACTGGTTTTGTGCTCCAGGGTCATATGTGTGTGTGTGTGTATTCTTCTTCTTTTTGTGGTAGTCTTTGTCGTTAAACCATTAATACAGCCTTACCTTTATCTACAAACACTAATACTTCTGACATGATCTTGTAGATTCTGGAGGGTAAACAGCACAATATTAAGATGTTTGGCTATTCTCTGGCTGGAAACATGGACCTGGATCAGAACTCGTACCCTGATCTCGCCGTGGGCTCGCTCTCTGACACGGTTTTCATATACAGGTGCTGGTAGCTTACTTCTCATGTCAAAGTCATTACTTTTGAGATGCTATAGCATGATATAACATCCCTCTCGTGTGCAGGTCCAAAACTGTTATTAGCATCAAGAAAGACATTAAGGTGACACCAAAGGAGATTGACTTGGTGAAGAAAACATGTGGCAACAGCGTATGGTGAGATACTAACATCACTTATAAATATGCTTGATATTTTGAAGTCTAATATTTATGGGTGTTTAATCTTGCATCCTTCATAGCTTGACTGTGGAAGCATGTTTCTCATATAAAGCAAAGCCCTCCACCTACAACCCTAAACTCAGTAAGTCTGTTTATGCTCTTATATTGACAAACAATCATTATCTATTATAATTAAAAATATATATATTCTAAAGGTCTTTTTTTTAGTCTGAAAGCCCGACTTTAAAAAGATTGATTGTTTTAAGCATCAGACGACATAATGGCAGCATAAGCTTATAATAAACAGAATGCTATCATCCGTTGGTGTGGATGCTAATATAGTTATTGTTATTGCTATTGTTATCTTTATAGTTGTTGTTCTTAATGTGAACAGTGCTTAAGATGTAGTCCAAATGTATTCTGTGTTATTAATGCTGACAGAAGACAAGATACTACATGCTAGATGTTCAGTAAAGTAAATAAGTGCATTTCTTTTTTCTGAGGTCTGAAGCTCATATGTGTTTTTTGTTTTGTTTGTTTGTTTGCCAGCTATCTCCTGTACACTTGAGGCAGAGTGGTACCGCAGGAAGCTGGGTCTTCCATCTAGGGTTGTGTTTCTGGAGAAGAGCGTGATGGATCAGGATTTCCAGTCGACCGGCACCCTGGAGCTACGAGGACAGAACAAGAAAGCCTGTTACAAGACCAAACTCAGATTACAAGTAAATAAAGCGTTAAAATTGTGGTGAAACAGAAGTAGCGACAGATCTTTTCAGCACTCAGGTATGGACGCAGATGAACGTGAGCTCACAGGGGTGAGGTTTAAGCGGATTAAATGATTGGAAAAGTCCTGCATATAGTAAAAGTCTCTCATTTTTACCAGAAGATTGAGTTATGACATTTTGATTAAACATTATGATGTCCAAAAATAAAAAATTAAACATATGCATGGATTAGTTGTTCACAATAAGAACTATAGCATGCATTTACAAAATATATGGCTATTGGTGAGAAAAGGACCAACATGAAGATCTTCCCCTCCAGTGAACTGTTAACTTAGTCACTTCATGACTTTTAACTTTATCAGTTAATCAGTTTTTGTCTACAAGATTCATTCATCTACTGTTGTATCATACAGTGAATTGGCGAGATTTTTATTTATCTGTGTACTATTCCTATGATTCTCATTTTGGAATTAGGAACTGCGGAATTATTATGACATTCCAACAGCCTCTGTTTAACCTCTGTTTTCAATACATGTTGACTGAGTTGGATCTGTGATGTGCTGGTTTTCAGGAAGGCATCAGGGATAAGCTCAGAGCGATTCCTATCGAGGTGTCTGTGGCCATTCAGAGTGCTAAGAGAGGCAAACGGCAGAGCTCTCTGCCACAACTAACGCCAATACTGGACTCCACTGTGCCCAACAAGACCATCACTGAGGTATACTCACAACTTACTGCACGTTATGTAGGAAATCTTATGAACAGTCAATACATCTTAAGCTCTACTTTAATCTTTAGATTTAGAATGTGATTGATGTAACTTAGACTGTAAATGTAATTAATGTAAAAATTATTGATTGCCTTATACAATTTAATTTAAGGAACTCAATAAACTGTGTATTAGCCTACATCTATGAGCTGATTAATGAAGCAATATAAAATAAAATAAAAACACAGACTTAAGAATTGATTTGCCATCTTTCCTGGCCTAGGTGAACTTTCTGAAGGAGGGATGTGGCACAGACAACATCTGTCAGAGTAACTTACACCTGCAGTACAGGTTCTGCTACAGGGAGTCCAAACAAGATGTGTTTCCTCCTCTACCGCTGTGTGTACTATCAGCAATACATCACAGGCTACTAGAACCATGCAACACACACCAGCTCACAGACGCTCATTTAGCTCTGTTTACACCTGCTGTTAACAGCTAATATATATGACCTGATCGCAAGTGAAAAATGATGCATTGTTAACAGATGTATAGCTGATGATCTTTTATATATTACTATTAAACACTCAACAAAAATCTTTATATGCCCTGATACTCTTTTGGATGATAGCTTGGATGTTTAAATTTGCATGTAAATAGGTTTCTTTGTTGGTGCTAAATTTTCAAATCGATCTCTCAGGGAGAATGGTGTGCCGGTGATTTCTCTGAGTGATCAGAAGGACATCGCTCTGGAGGTCACAGTCAGGAACAGGAATGGAGATGATGCTCATGAAGCCAAATTGGTTGGGCATTTTGATGAATCCCTCTCATATTCAGGATTCAGATCTATTGTAAGTGAATCACAAGTCTAATTCTTCTCTATTTCATTTGATCACTTTTTATGTTTGCATTCATTATTTCACCAAATATTGCTGTTTCTATTTTTTTATCTTGTTTTTTGACTCAGTTGGTTCAGTAAGGGATTCAGTATGGCTCGGTTTCACATTGTGATGTTTTCTTTTGTTAATTCAATCAGTCATCCATGATCCATACTTTACAGTGAAGTCCTCACAATAAGAGAATAGCAAACTGTAAAGCCTTAAATAGAACCATTATCTGTGCTATGATGTTGTGTATAACCAAACCCCTGTCGTCCTGTAGGATAAACATGTGATCTGTGCTGCCAATCAGAATGGCTCCCTGGCAGACTGCGACCTGGGAAACCCTTTTAAACGGGATTCAGAGGTCAGTAATACTTCAAAGATGCAATATTACTCTATTTCATGAATTGCCATTTTAATACAAATGTTTTTTTTTTTTTTGTAGGTAACATTCTATATCATATTGAGCACAGGCAATATATCACTCGACACCAAAGAAGTTGAGATCGACCTTCAGCTGGAAACGTATGTCTGAAATATAAGAATCACTGTTGATTTAAACATGTTTGATATATGAACTAAAATGGTACTGTAATTTTATGATGAATGTATACTGATATTTCTGTTCTCATACAGAACGAGTTCACAGGAAGGCCTGGGCAAAATGAAGGCCAAAGCCAAAGTGGTGATAGAACTACTTCTTTCTGTACAAGGGTACGTATTATAACTTTATTTAAGCATGCATGTGCTCTCTATTGAAAACCATTGCTGTCTAGGAGAGAAAACTCAGAATTTTTTTCATTACTACATTTTTTTCATTACTAACTTTCATTACTTATTACAGTAATATTATGCAAGCTGCACTATTATATAGCAGTAGGGTTGATGGGACTCTTACGTTTAAGTGTCAAAGCTTCTGAAGCAAAGGCTGCAAAGACTCAAGCAGGTTTACCATGAAGTTGTAGAAATACTGAAATCAATGTACTGCTGTCGCCTCTGTACTCCTGAGTAAAGCACTTAACCTTAGGTTAAAAGCAACTCTTAATAACTACTAATGTACTGTATCTCTGCCATCACATACTTACCAGAATGACTCCCCTTGTGAAAAAGAAGTACACTTAAGCATACTTTAGAGTACTTATTGCTGAAACAATACACCTTAAAAGAATATACTTAAGTGGGAATTGAATGTTTTTGGAAACATGAGGATTGCAATTAAATGAAAATATTTTATAGCTTAAATGTATATTATATTCAATTAGCTGAATTTTAGAGTGCTTTTGACCCACTACATATTTATATATAATTTCATATTTGTTTGTATTGTCTTATATATGAAATATAGTTAATGTGCAGTGCTGAATGTACTGACAAGCATTTATGGTAAATTAAAATATACTTTAATGTAATTTCAAATTAAAGCGGTATGTCATGTTTTTAAATATATTTGGAATGAAGTTTAGTATATTTAAAATATATTAACTTATTAAATAACACACTAAAATTAAAATTATAATCAAGTAGCCTACTTTAAAACAAAAGTTTATTAAAACAGTGATTTTAAAATGTACTTTATAAAATGTACACTTTTAATTTGATATTAAAATGTGCATATATTAAAAGTGTTCTTAATGTGTTAAACATTTATAAAAGTGTACTCTCTTCAAATACACACAAGTTGCCTTTTATTTCATCAATATTACATTATCTGAAAGTACCGTTTTTTTTCTTATATATAGTTTTAAGATTATATATGCAATCATTTATATCATCTCTACAAGTGCACATTCAATATACAGTTAAGTGCACTTCTTTTTTACAATGATCTATTTACACTTACTTGTGCTTTGTCCAGTCACATTGTCAGCAAGCGTGTTGTATCAGATGGCGGTGTTTTCTTGTTGTTTATCAGGGTTGCCAAGCCGTCTCAGGTCTATTTTGGAGGTGAAGTCAGAGGCATGAGCGCTATGAAGACAGAGGAAGAAGTCGGCAACTTGGTCGAATATGAATTCAGAGTAAATGCAAAAGAAGATTTAAAGAATCTACCTTTTTATATATCATTTCAGGCATCTTTGAAAAGCTCTGTTTTAAACTTAAGATTTTATTTTTTGCAGGTGATTAATTTGGGAAAGCCTCTGAAGTCTTTTGGAACTGCATCCCTGAACATCCAGTGGCCTAAAGAAAGCTCTGTGGGGAAATGGCTGCTGTATCTGATGAAGATCAACACCAAGGACCTGCAGTTAGTCACCTGTTCACCTGAAAGAGAGATAAACCCTCTCAGACTGAGTGAGGTACCAAATCCTCTTAGATCACATCTGAATGAATGCTGTCGAAACTGCTCAAAATATTATTCTAGATCGAGAAAACATTTGTAAGAATTGACCTGAATCAGACTGAGATTGATGATAAACCAAATAACACCATGGACAAAAAGTCAACACATCTGTCATACTTTTAGGAGTCAACATCAACCAGAAGAAAGCGTGAGCTAGAGGAGCGGAAACCATCTGTCAGTAAAACATCCCTCTTCCCTGACAAACGCAAGCACAAGATTCTGGTAATGAGGCTGAGTTATCTATATATTTATATATATTGTGGTGAACTTTCATTTTTATCAGTTCTTGAAATGAACGTTGTTTTCCTCCAGTCTTGCAGTGGGGATGCCAGATGTGTGGAGATCAAATGCCCCCTACAGGGCTTGGACAGCACTGCGGTCATCATTCTGAAATCCCGGCTGTGGAATTCCACTTTCCTTGAAGTAAAGACAATAAAGAGTGCTTATTTTGTTCCTTTGAAAGAATGTCTTGGGTTGTTAAAGCATTCTGTTTTGTTTCCTCTCTAACACAGGATTATGTGTCCTACAATTACCTTGATATAATAGTGAAAGCCTCCATAAGTCTGGATGTTTCCGCCAAGAACATTGTCCTTAAAAATCCTGAGACCAAGGTAACAGTTTCCTATTCAAGCGTAACACAGTTAAATCTGTGACATTTAAGACATTAATAGATGTAGATGAAATATTGTGAGTCAACAAAACAGCTAGACTTACTGTAGATGTGATGGCCAGGTGAGGCTGACCGTGTTCCCGGAGATGACCGTGACTCCGTTCGGAGGCGTTCCCTGGTGGATCATTCTGGTGGCTGTTTTAGCTGGAATACTAATGCTGGCTCTTCTAGTTCTGTTACTCTGGAAGGTAATAAAACACCCACATGCACATACATAGAGTAAATGAGCCACATGGTTAAGAGTTCTTTAAATATTCCTGGTTAAATGTTTCTATTTGGATTTTTCAATTCTAATTTCTCTTCTGATATTCTCTTCTGATCTTTATTTATCCTGATTTACACTTTTAAAAGTCCTAAAAAAGTATTTGAGACTTGCACTACTCATTTCATTAAACAAACCAAAAATCAAACAAAGTGTCAGTAAAAAAATTTAAAAAAATACCATGAATATACTTTTTACTCAATAAAATAATATTTATAAAACGGATAGTTCCGGTCCTTGATTCTGATTGGTTGAGCCGCGTTCGAAGCTGTTGTAAATTACTCTACAAACATACACCTTTGTTTCCGTCTGTGTGTTGCTCGGCAACCACAACCGTTTCTGAGGAACCACATTGTTTGGCGGAAGAATAATGCTTTTATTAATATCATTACATTTTATTTGCTTTGTTTTATTTTGTGAAACCTTGCTACATATATGGAATAACCATTATATAAAAGCAATAAGCCCTGTGAAGCCATGGTTTACAGTGACTTTATAAGAGCTTAAGGGGGTTTTAGGCACTCAACAACACCCCTTAGCTGTTATAAATTCACTGTAAATCACGGCTTCTTGCTTTATTATAAATGTACACTTTTAGGAAATATTATTTTTTAAAAGAATATACTTGTGCAAAGTGCAAACTATAGTGCATGCTAATTGCATTTAAATGAAAATGTATTATATTAATTTATATTAAATGCAATTAGTTTAACTCTTCAGTGTATTCAGACCCATAGGACTGAAATACATCTTTATGTACTTTCACCATTCTAATTTATTTGAGTAAGTTAAAGCATACTGCCAAATCAACTAACAATTATTTATGGTAAAATAAATTTCAGTTGAATCTTACATGTATTTAAATAAATTTGTATTTACACATTTGTAATGATGTTACAATTTAGTACATTTAAAATATATTAACTTTAAATGTATTATCCAATAAACAACACAGTTAAAATTATAATCAAGTGCTTTACATGTGCTTTAATATGTTAGTCAACACATCAAAATGTGTACTTCAACTCACAACAAAAGATTATGATTTAAAATACATTTTAAAGTGAAATGTTTAATGTGACATTATTATAAAGTGAAATTTTTAAAAGTCTACTTAAGTGTGATAAGAAACTTAAGATATATCCTTAAATGGTGTTTTGCTTCATTAATTACATATTATGTGCAAGTACAGTTTTTTTTGTTTAGTTTTTTGTTAAATATACTTTTAGGATTTGAAGTACGCTACAAGTGCACATTCAATACAATTACACACACTTCACAAGGGGTTAGTGGATAACGTTGATAGTTAATGTGATTCTCTACAACTGTGGTTCCTCTGCTAGAACTTGAGGAGAACCGACTTCATACATCCACTAAAAATCAACACCTAATTAAAAGACATTAAGCAAAAAAAATGCAGCAAAATTATCCTGTAGCATTTGAGTGCAGATGACACTGCCTTTAACATTTTAATGCATTGACATTCACATTCACATATTTTTATTCAGGTTTTACTGCTCAAATTGTTTTTGTGACCTGCAGATTAATCAAATGAAAAGATGTGTTCCACTGGAATTCCACTGTCTTTAGTACAAATGTTTGCAATGACCCCTGAATTTGCCTCCTCTGTAGTGCGGTTTCTTCAAGAGGGCCCAGAAGGACGATTATGATGCCGCTTTTCACAAAGCTGAGATTCACACTCAGCCCTCAGACAAACAGTCCACTGAGGCCTAGCTCTCCTTACCAGGGTAAAACACGATCGCTGCAGCAGATTGGTGTCTGCATGACGTGTGGCCTAACTCACTAACTCATCCTGTGCTTTGTCAAAAGGAAGGGAAAGACACATGCTGCACAGCATGCTTCGCTCTTTCTGTGTGAAGCTCGGTTTTGTTTTGTATTGTGTTGATAGATGTGCTTCTTGTCCTGTTTTGTCAAGCATGTCTCGTTTCTGTGTTCTCCAAAGCACATAAACGCAGAATGTGTTTTTGAAACATTTTGCATTTTGAAATGATGCTTAAAGCGCTTCTGTTCTTTCTCTGTCAGTGTGGATTTTTCAAACGCTCCAAATATGAGGACAGCGTTCCGAAATATCACGCAGTGAGGATTCGTAAGGAGACGCGTCTCTTGAAAGATGGAAAGGACATGTTAGATCCTTTGGAGAAGAAGCAATGGATGACCACATGGAATGAGAACGAGAGCTACTCATGAGACTGTCTCTGCATTTTCTGTGGACAATTTGCTGCCATCAGGCATCTCTAGTTGTGAAAGTATCAGAGGAAGTCCACCTCTGTGAGCCCACTGTTATAGAGAGACATGGAGATGCCTTTACATAGCCATATGTTTCTGGTAACTAAAGGGTAAAGACTCACTCTCGGATATCTCTGGGCTTTTTATTTGCAATGCCACCCCTTAAAAGTGTTTGTATATTTTTGGAAGATGCATGAGATACCAAGACTGAATTGTCTTGATTTTCTTTGTAAATATTTTACAATGCAGTTTATTTATTTTGTCTTGTAAATTTGTACTAAGATGACTACTATGCATGAACTGCCCAAAGATTATTTTTCATGTCTTTCGGTAACTAAATTAGATTGAATGTTTTGAGGCCTGTCAGGTGAAGCTCAAGTGAGTGTCAGAAGAGAAAAAAAATAAACGAGTCAATGAGTTACCACTGAAAAATGTTGTTTGACCCAAAACGCTTTGACAACACATCTGCATAATTTAATGTATTTTTAACATGCCACATCTCTAGAATGCTCACAAAATATAAAATGTTGCTAAAAATCATATTTTAACTTTGTTGCCAAATGTTGGTTGTGATAAAGTTAGACTACCATTAAAGGGGCATTCAGCAGTTCTTTAGTAGTTCTGCTATCCATCGATGTGGATCAGCATGATTGTTGTTGTAAGTTTCCTTATGCACAGGGTCTCCAACCCTGCTCCAACACACATGCCTGTAATTATCAGCCCTGAACACTTTGATTAGCTGGTTGAGGTGTGTTCGATTGTGGTTGGAGCTGAAATCTGCAGGCTTTCCAGGAGGAAGGTTGGAGACCCCTGCCTTATGCCCTTACCTGTCTAACAAAAAGAAGCTGGGTATCAGGATTTTATCCGTCACCAAATCTTTTCTCCTTGTACGAATGTTTATGCCAGTTTTTTTTGGTCTTTGTCAATCTGTCGTCTGGCTTAAGGACTGTTCTGCTTCTTTGACCGCACAGGTGCCGATTCTCTGCTGGTAAAGCACAATAATAAGTGTTTCAAAGTGTAATTTTCACTCTTAGTGTCACCAAACTACACTACGCTACTAGCTTACACAGGCAGCTGCCAATGAGCCAGTGAGGATTCTCTTCGATGTTTTGTGAAACACTGCAGGTCACGTCATTTCAACATGCCAAAATAATATACATTGAGGGGGGTGCCCCTCACCTAATTAAAACATGTTTTATCTCATGAGAGTGTACACAATTCACAAAAACATCTTAATGTCTAAAACTTTAGCAGCAAACTATTAAATGCACTTTTAAAATACTCTTGATATACATTCAAACACATCAATATCATATGGGCCTAAGGAAATTGTCTTGATAAAATATGAATAAAATAGCCCTGAGTACACTGTCAGAAAAAAAAGCCAAAAATCTCTTACCTTTAGGGGTACAACAGCTTGTCAATGGCAGTACTTTACTCATAAAGCATGCATATTAGTACCACAAGAGCACATATTACTACAGAAAATGTACATATTACTACTCTAAGGTACTAATATGAACCCTCTGAGGGTAAAGAAGGTACAAAGTTGTCCATTTGATGGTACTGACCTAATGACAAGCTGTTGTACCCCTAACATTTATTTCTGACAGTGTACCTAATTGCTGTCTAGATCTTGTACAAACAAGTTTTTTTTTTCTACATAGACATTTCTTTGTAGTCAGCTCTCTGCTGCCTTAAATGACAAATGGATAAAACATTATCAGAGACCCACATAAAATAGCTTACTATTTTAAAGTCCTTTGTTACTCATTCATAAAGTTCACTGCCTGTAGTTCTCTGTCAGGAGATGTGGGCAGAAGGACGGTGGCTCGAGAAGTTCTCACCTGACTTAACAAACCCTGAGAAGGTGTTAAGCTTTCACGACAGAGAGAAAGGTGGTATATTGATGGTATTTTTTTTATTAAGTGCTGATGGTATTAGGCACACCTTTCGTCTTCTGGGCTGCTGTGATGAACCACTGATGTAGATGAATGCATCTCTCCAGTGAAGAATGCCACGAGGCAAACAATGCTGACTGCGAGGGAAAGTACAGCTATAGTCAACCCGCCAGGCATTAAATTGACAGAAAAGCCTTCAGAAACTGGCATGCAAATAAATGTTGACCAAGATGACCATGAGGAATCGAGGAGGTTGGCTGAGCTGGTGGCAGCTGGAGGAGCCACAGAAGGATCTTCACTAAGCTGATGAGCTTTAAATGTGTTTCCTTTCCTTCAACCAGCCGCTGTTCAAATCAAATCAAATCACTTTTATTGTCACATCATCACAGCACATGTGCCTTGATGAGTGAAATTCTTGAGAGTGTGCTCCATACAGTGCAGAAACAATTAACATATAGACAGTACCATTACATACTTACAGACTTATACAGATGACAATGTGCAATATACACATACATATACTCAGTACACACAGTGTACTGTTAGACATACTTACGGTTATCAATACACATTATACACCTTATGTACACATTCTACATTATGTACACATTCTACATTATGTGCATATATATATACACACACAGTAATATGCAAAGGTGCAGTAGATTATACATAAGCTGGATACGCAAATGTCATGGATGTGCATTGGATGGTATCCAGTGGTAGCAGATAGATTGTTGTATTTGTGCAGTGTGTACGTGTAGTCCAGTTTGAACTGTGGAGTTAAAGTGCAGTGTGTGGCATATCGTAAAGTGGTAGTGTGCTGTAGGGTGTATTAGTTCTGACTGTTCATTAGCCTGATAGCCTGAGGAAAAAAGCTATCCCTCAGTCGGCTAGTGCGGGATTGGATGCTGCGGACACGTCTTCCTGAGGGCAGCAGAGAGAACAGTCTGTGGGACGGGTGGCTGGAGTCATTGATGATCCTCCGGGCTTTCCTTAAGCTCACCTCCAACAATGTGGCGGGCAGTTCGCACGACCCTTTGCAGAGCTTTGCGGTTGCCAGCGGTGTAGTGGTGCCCGTAGAAGTGGGTATACTCTTAATTTATGCCCCCAATTTTTTTTAAAAAGGCCCTGCAAAGGATGAACGACCTGTGTCAAACAGTGACATGTAAACTAGTCTTGCATATTTAGTTCACTATTGTAATATTTGCACAGTGTCACTTAACTTCTGCTGCTTGAGTAAGGATCATTATGAAAATAATATTATCCACAGAAGAGGTGCAGATTTTGCAATAAATAATTAAAATAAATAAATAAATAAATACATATAAATAGACTGCAGCAACTGACATTTTGTCAGAACCTCTAGTAAACTACATGCTATTTTGTTTAATTGTGGGAGAATTGTGATCTATATTTGAAACAAACAAAACATCGTGATTCTCAATCAGTTCAGAAGTGAGGGGGACAGAAATGTCAAATATAATAACTTTTTTGTCTAATTGACAGGTTTTATTACTATTTATTAATTATTACCTCTTGCTTTTAATTGGCTGAGAAATCAAATACACTGCGACAATAACCAAATAATTTATCATATTTTTCCTGTATTTTCCTAATTACAATTTTATGATTTGTTTAGCAAATATAGGCTACTACATTTTTTCCCCATTTTTATCACAGAATAAGGCAGAATATATATTTTATAGCCTAGTAGCCTATCTATTGCCAAGTGTAATACATGCTATCAATTAGCACTGCATTATTCAGAATCAGATGCTTTTTTATTACCTGGAGATGACTTGAAAAACACACATAAACCATATATTGTCACAATCATGTGTTTACTGTCTTCACTATTCTTTCTTATTCAGCTTAGCTAGCTTTGGCTACAGCAATAGCTGGATTCTTGCACGTCGTGACTCGTAAGTTAGTACTTCTATATGAGGCCGACTTTCTGCGCGAGAGCGCCATCCGGCTTCGAGTAGCCTATTGATAGTTTTCAGTCACGTGACCGGCTCGAAGACCTGGAGGGCAAAACATCCATAGAACTGCAGCACAAGCGTGTCAATTTTTCATCTGTTTCCCAGCCGCAAATATTTAGATCACCTCTCAAAAGAATAAAACAAATGTATTTCTGAACAAAATGCAAGTTTTGGCCATTTGCAATCCATAGCACCCGCGGCAATATTTCGATCATAAACAGTGCGACAAACGTTGTAAAACACTTAAAAGTGCCTTAATATATTTAAAACAGTAAAAGATCAAATTCAGTAATCACCACATTAATGATGCATAGTTTACACAGGCAAGCAGATGAGGCCGGAATATGAACGCAGTCCTCTTAACGGTTCAGTGTTTTCCTTCTAATGGTTTTCTATGGGAAGCCATTTAATGTGAAACTTTGCACATTGTGTTTATATTCTGGCTTCATCTTCTTGCCTGTACAAAATATACATCATCAATAAGGTGTCCACTGAATCTCGCCTTTTAATATATGCGTTTTACTACATTATTACTTGATGCAAACTGCATAAAAATAGCAGGCGGTCAGTGGAGCAAAGCTTCGTTTTGCCCTCCAGGGGGGGCGTTCCTATACGAGTGTGACGTCACGTGAAAACTATCAAAAAAAGAAACATACACTGCATGAGAGTGTTTACTATGGGATCATTTTCCCGCCAAAAGTATTGCAGTCACGGATAAAAAAATAACAAGTGTGAAAACAAAATTTAAAAACGCAAGTAAAAATATATTGCACAAGATTTAAAAATGAAAGCAAAGTTTTCAGAATAGCAAGCAATGGTCACGAATCGAAAAATAATAAGCGTAAATAAAAAAATGAATAACGCATTTTTAAAACTAATAAGCATGAATCAAAACTTTAAACACATTTAAAATCATATTGCACAAAATTGAAATATTAATGCAAAATTATCTGACTTTCGCACAAAATCATGTTTTCCTTGGTTATATTTCTCAGTTTTTTCTGCTCTCATAAATTTTCTGCTCATATTTTTATTTTTTGTATGCTTATGCTGTTTTTCCCTTCGTGCTTGTTTCCATGTTCTGCGCTTGCTTTCCCAAATGTTGCGGTTAGAGTTTCATGTAAATCAGTGCGGGCTCAAGCGTCTTCATTGGTCCACTAGTTCTAGATTGACAGCTCCTCCTCAGCCAATCAGTCGAAGAGGGGCGGTGACGTCACTCCAGTGCGCCTCATTAGCTGCTGATGCTCAGTGTTCTGTTCACTTGTACAGGTGAAAATGGATTACTGTCAGCTGGGAAACATATTTCCGTACAGGACACTGTTATATGTGTCTGTCTGTCACTGCTGTACGCCTGCCTGGCGATCCGTTAACGTTAAATGAGCGTCCTAGTGACTTGTCGACTTGGTCGTGGTTATATTCACCTGTATTTATTCGCCTATATGGCCACATCGCGAAAGGGAGCAGCCACAATATGCACCGGCCTCGTGAAGTCACCGTTATATGTGTCTTGCTCGCCCATACCTGACTAATAATAAGTCTTATGGTTATTACTGTTAGGAGAGGATAATATGAGTAAGGGTAATACATCCCAGTCACAATTGTTTAGTTTGCTGTATATTGCTCATGTGGGCAATATTTAGCTTTTTTTTTTGTCATGTATTGTTTTTTGTAAACAGCTATTTGCAGCGTTTTCTTTCATGCACAGTATGTAATTGATAAGGTTGATGGTTTTGTAAGATTTATCACATTTTGTGTTACTCTGAGATTAGAAAATGACATACAATTAAGCAATATCACATCAGGAAGAGTGTGTTCCTCGAATATCAGCTCCATTGAAAATCTTTATTGAACTGTAGTATAATCAATATAACAAGAAGGAAAATTTGAGTGAGTTTAATATTGTAACTATTTTCTCATTTTGCTCTATTTTGATGAAGAGTCCAAACAAAGCCACAGCAGAACCGCACCTACAAGCAACACACAGCAGCTTTCATATTGAATGATTCACTTTATTCCTCACTGAATGAATCTGCTGTTTGAATGAATGATTTAATGTCTTACTCTAAAGATCCTTGCCGCCACCTGCTGGCTGTTTTACTTTCATATTGTTGCTGTATTGTAACTTTATATATTTAAAACATTAATATGATAGTGTTATGCAATTATATATGTAACTTGTTGCATATTGTGTTTATGTAAATAAACACAATATACAAATGAATCTTATGCAAATGAATCATTGTGTATATCAAATCCACCTGGCCTCTGTAACTGTCTCCTCTGTAACACTATCGCTTTCATTGATCAGTAGTCAAATCTAGCCTAGTCAATGCAAAAACATTACATTCATTCATTCATAATTAATTTACCAATTTACTCATTTAACGTTAACGGATCGCCAGGCAGGCGTACAGCAGTGACAGACAGACACATATAACAGTGTCCTGTACGGAAATATGTTTCCCAGCTGACAGTAATCCATTTTCACCTGTACAAGTGAACAGAACACTGAGCATCAGCAGCTAATGAGGCCACTGGAGTGACGTCACCACCCCTCTTCCACTGATTGGCTGAGGAGGAGCTGTCAATCTAGAACTAGTGGACCAATGAAGACGCTTGAGCCCGCGCTGATTTACATGAAACTCTAACCGCAACATTTGGGAAAGCAAGCGCAGAACATGGAAACAAGCACGAAGGGAAAAACAGCATAAGCATACAAAAAATAAAAATATGAGCAGAAAATTTATGAGAGCAGAAAAAACTGAGAAATATAACCAAGGAAAACATGATTTTGTGCGAAAGTCAGATAATTTTGCATTAATATTTCAATTTTGTGCAATATGATTTTAAATGTTTAAAGTTTTGATTCATGCTTATTAGTTTTAAAAATGCGTTATTCATTTTTTTATTTACGCTTATTATTTTTCGATTCGTGACCATTGCTTGCTATTCTGAAAACTTTGCTTTCATTTTTAAATCTTGTGCAATATATTTTTACTTGCGTTTTTAAATTTTGTTTTCACGCTTGTTATTTTTTTATCTGTGACTGCAATACTTTTGGCGGGAAAATGATCCCATACGACACCGACCAAGTCTATCGAGTGAAGGGATTTGTGGAAACTGTGGTTCTTTAGAATTGTCATCGTTCATTATACTCACCCTGAATTAATTCACTAAAGACTAAATATCAGTATGGCAGAAGCCAAAATAAGCATTGTGAAGCTTTATTTATATTTATAATAATTGTTTATATTTCAATTGTGTTTCAGGGCAGTTCGTGAAGACAAAGATGTTGTGACAAACTCTGGACAGAAGTCAGTTCCAGTTCCACCTGCCACGCCAGACTCTTTGCTGTATATCGATGCCCTTTTGTGCGTTTTTTTCATTATTGTGCATGCAGATATTATTCAGGTACGTGAACACTTGACTATTGCATGAATAAAGAATGTACCATCTTTGAATGTACCAGAATTTTATTTGGTTAATTTAATTGCAGTTGGAATAAAAATGAATTAGAATTTTTCCCCCAATTCAGCTTCAACAGGTGAACATACTGTATGGACCCAACTAAACTAAATTGTTTGTTATTTGTTATCCACTGTATGATAAGTGAAGTTTCTTTTGTTTTCATAACTTTTATACAAACACACTGTGTCTGTGAGTTGATTTGTATGAGTTTTAATTGAATGCAGCCTGAGTGTTCATTTAGTCTAGAAGCAGTATAAATTATGTCTAAATGAGACCGCGGTTGACCCTTGAAGACGTTGAAAATACGTCCACAACGACTACATCTGAAATAAATTGTAACCTTCTTGAGAAGTCAAGTGGACGTCAATATTGGACATTTAAATAATGTCATAAAAAGACGTCAAAAACTTTCCTTCTTACTCATTAATCATTTCAATGTGCGACAAAGACATTGAAAAGGTGTCTTTTGGATGTACTTTTGTTCATTGGGTATTTTGTGATGAAGACCAACTGGATGTACATTATGTCTCACACTGACTGAATATTTACGAAATATACAAGGGTGGGATATACTGACTAGTTAGCCAGTTTGTGTTAATGGCTCTCATATAATTTCAGGCATAAGCTAAGAGCTTAAGCAGAAGTGCCAGCGCAGGACTATTTAATGGCCATTTTGCATTCTTCTTTCATGTGGTCGAACTGTGGTCTTGCAATATGTAAAGTCTTGCAATATGTCTATGCAATATGTAAAGAAGTTTTGATGTAATTGTCATGTTTATATGTTTTTAATTTGCATATTAAAACTAGTGTAGAAAATGGCAAATTTAAATTATATAATTTAATTTTAATTTTGCATGTTGCACATATGTATGGGAAAATGTAAATTTAAATACAGAAATACATTGCCATTTTACATATTGCATTGCCATTTTGCATATTACATTTCAAATTGAATTTAGCTACACATATGCTTCCATAGTATGAACTCAGATTAACTTGTTAGTTTTAAGTTGACTCACACTTTTATGTAATCGCAATTGAATAAATTTAAGTTAGTCCAACTTAAAATAAAAAGTGACCACAACACATTTTCTTTTGTTTCAATAATTTTTATTTGTCAAGAATTTCAGAATGGTCGAGTTCACTTAAATATTTTTTTACATTATGCATGAAGTTTATTTACTTAATTTTAAGGCAACGGGTTTCCTCACTTTTTTAAGTTATGTCAACTGATCGCTTTTTACAGTGTAGGCAACAGCAGCTGGTAAGTGAATTTAAAAATCTAGTTTGCAAAATACTGTTCATTAGCCTATACTGTACCTGTATGTATCTTTGCCTGGTAGCTGAACAATGTTCTGGATGTCAGTAAGTGCCCAGATGAGCCATTGACAACTGTGTATAACACAACGCTGACACGATCAGACCTCTGCTGTCTGGGACTGGAAGATGTTGTTGAGGGAACGTTATACAGTTTAAAGGCATTAAATCTGAATATGGAAAGTATTAAATATATTATATATATAATGAGTGCTGCCGGCACTGGGGAGCTACAGCTCATTGAGGGAACCATGAATGCCAACATGTACTGTGACATACTGAAGCAGAGCATGATCCCCTCCCTTCGGAGACTGGGCCGCAGGGCAGTATTCCAACATGATAACGACCCCAAACACACCTCCAAGGCGACCACTACCTTGCTAAAGAAGCTGAGGGTAAAGGTGATGGACTGGACAAGCATGTCTCCAGACCTAAACCCTATTGAGCATCTGTGGGGCAATCCTCAAACGGAAGGTGGAGGAGCGCAAGGTCTCTAACATCCTCCAGTGACTCCAGTGGCAACCTGTGAAGCTCTGGTGAACTCCATGCCCAAGAGGGTTAAGGCAGTGCTGGAAAATAATGTTAGCCACACAAAATATTGACACTTTTAATATTACCCAATTTGGACATTTTCACTTAGGGGTGTACTCACTTTTGTGGCCAGCGGTTTAGACATTAATGGCTGTGTGTTGAGTTATTTTGAGGGGACAGCAAATTTACACTGTTATACAAGATGTACACTCACTAGTTTACACTGTAGCAAAGTGTCAATTCTTCAGTGTTGTCACATGAAAAGATATAATAAAATATTTACAAAAATGTGAGGGGTGTACTCACTTCTGTGAGATACTGTATGTATATATATATATATATATATATATATATATATATAAAATAAAGTAATACACACACGAAAAAATCTTTGGTTTAACATTGATCCTCCCTTCTCCTATCGTTCGATGTAATACTTTTTTATTTTAAAAACTACATTTCAACAAAATAACACATATACCACAGGACTGTCATTTAAGCATTTATCATAAAGTTTGCGAATAAAGTTAGTTCATGTTTGATATTCGCTGCATTTCCGCCTAGGCTTTAAGCTGATCGAAGAGGATATTAGCAAAACGCCCCCGTTTGCTGGGATCATATCCCATCATGTCCAATAAGAAAAACTAGAGTAAAATAATAAAACTTCTGCATGTTTTGTACATATTTACTTGGTCAATCATCCAACCATTCTTTTGGCATTCTAAATATTTTTTTTATTGTATGAAGTTACCCTAACATTGCCATTTCACAAGAAAAAAACAATCAACAAATATACTAAAATATTTAATGATTTTAGCATTTCATACAAAAATCATCCGTCAAATGAAATAATTTTGGTAATATAAAATACAAGTCAAATCTTTGTTTTGATATGTTCCAACAGATACACAAAATGTTATAGCAAGTTTTACTTGTTTTTATGTCCCTAATAGCATATTGCTATCATAACAAAACTGAAAACATTTCAAATACAATCTTTAAAATGAACAAACTGATTAATCAGGAGTAATATAAACACTTTATGACTGTAATAATGCAGTATAATGTAACTGAACTTACAGTGTGTTAATTGTTATAATAGTGCAAATACTTTAAAATATCTTAAAAAAAAAAAAATGCAGCAAGGAGGGACGGTACACACAGTACCGCCGCTCCCTATATGCAGAGTACGCAGTTTGCGTAGGGCACCAACTCCCGGGGGTCACCATCCCAGTTGCTCAAAAAAACAAAACAAAAAAAACGTGACGCCATTCCCATGTTTGCGGCTGAAAGCAAATGATCATAATTGATGGACAACTATGCCAGTGAAAAGACATCAGAAATCCGGCGGCAAGAAAAAAACAAAACAAAGAAGATAAAAACGAATTGCCCGTCATTTTCAGGTAGGCTACATTCATAAAATCATGTGAAACTTTTTTGGGTGTTGAGGTTAATAACGTGTTTAAATGTCGGTAATAATTTCACCATCACCACCAATGCATCTAATATTCTCTCCGAGTTTCCATGTTCACTTATACGAAAGCCATGGTTTTAACACGAATAATAAAAAAATAAATAAAAATAAAATCATGGTTGTATCCATGGTAACCGCAAATTAACCTTGGTTTTGTTACTTCAAATAATAATATAAAAAGCAGTATTAAGATAATATATTTTTGTGGTTATAAAAACAAACCTAAGCCAACAACAGTCTTTAAAATGACTTATGCATTATATAAAAGCAATGAGAAAATGAAAAAAAAAACAATAGAACCATCACAGAAAATTCTAATACCATCACAAATTAATCACAAATAAATCACAAATACCATTACAAACATTACAAACCATCAACTTTTAACCATTAAAAAAACAATGGTTTTCTTCTGTAGTGTGTTTTGGGACATGTTTCATTAGGATTTATTGGTTTTAACAAGCCACCAGTAGAAGGTGACAATTACCAGTAGAGACCCACAGGGTCCATTATGTTTCCATTAAAAGCAATACAAGTCCCATTAGAACCAGTAAAACAATTACAAATTTTGTGATGGTGTCTAATGTTTTTTATTTTTTTTATACATTACATGTTATGAATGCCTGTAAAGGGCACCAAAGGCCTGGTAATTGCTGCAGTTACACTTACAGGACGATCATATTCTTGTTTAATGGGCTATTGACCAAACATTTAATTCAAATATCTGCTTAATCTTTATTTTCTGGCCACCTTTTTGCTATAGATGACACAGCCTCTATAATTTATTCAACAAAAAACATGTGGACATCACAACCCTTACAAAAATTAACCATGGTTTTATCGTAGTAAAACTGCTTAATTTTCTTTTGCATGATTTCTGAATGCTTGAGACTATAAAATCAATCAGACAACTGTATTAATAAAATAATAGCCATAGGTAACTGTCTAGAGCTACAATTGTAATTTGTAAATAATACAATTTAATTACAATTTATTTATTCATTTACTTTTATATTTTATTAAAGTTCTATTGTGACCCTTATATAGTAGGTGTTTTTTTTTTTTTTTTTTTTTTTTACTTTAATATTTGAGGGAGGGGGCACAACAATACAATCCTGCTTAGGGCACCCATTTGGCCAGCAGCGGCCCTGGGTACACACATCTATATGTTTTTAATGACAGCAGAGAGATAATACCGCTCAAATACAGCTCTCAGTTTAAAATGCCCTTGACAGCAGAAATATCAGCATTGACATACCTAGGCAATACTGTGAAGTTGTTCTGAATAACTTTCAAAATAACAAACAAATAGTTTGGAATGATGCTTCTGTTTTCTTTGAGATTAAATGAACTAAAATCCACAAACTTGTTTCAAAACTCTTTATCCAGACTCTTCTGCTTTTCCGTTGCGTCTGCGTGTCTCGAGGCTGGATTCTTGGTCGGTTCTTGAGGTCATGGCAGTGCCCACTTTGATGTCCTCTGGGCTTGAGCTGTAATTGCTCACGGTTTGTGCGATTTCTTCTTTTGGCCTCTTCCAAGAGTGGCGAGTAGCAATCCAGAGAACAAGACCACCAAATGCAACAATGAGCAACCCAAGAACATTTACCAACACAGCTTCCGGTGGAGAGTCTTTATAAGCTGGGCTCTTACTGTAAGACATTAGAAACAACATTAAGGATCTCCTCTACTACGTGCAAATTTGCTTTGACTTTCAAAGCAGACAGAAACTGATTACATGTCCAGGACTTGGTGCATTTGTA
This sequence comes from Schizothorax lantsangensis, assembly GCA_027422415.1. NCBI lineage: Eukaryota > Metazoa > Chordata > Actinopteri > Cypriniformes > Cyprinidae > Schizothorax > Schizothorax lantsangensis. The sequence continues at coordinate 12,438,467 of CM049848.1, forward strand.
TGGTTTGTGTTGTCTGAAGCTGTACTTACAGGCTAAATATGAGTTTCTCTGTGATGCCCATGAGAGCTGTGGCTATTCCACTGGTGAAGATGAACAGGCCGCTGTAGATGTGTACAGGCATAAGAGCAGCACGCACATACACTGGAGTTGCAGGAATCAGATAGACGGCAATGCCCATAACTATCTAATAAATAATGAGAGAGAACAACACATCACACCCGAAGGGCTCTAACATAAATGTAACAAATTTTAATAATAAAAAAATATATATAATATATATATATTATAAAATGTTTTTTAAAAATATATATTATATATGTTTTTAAAGAAGTCTCTTATGCTCAAAGTTATTTGATCAAAAATACAGATATAAATACTTTTTTTTTAAGATGGTTTAAAATGGAAAAAAAACTTGGTTTACTATTTTAATATACTTTAAAACATAATTTATTCCTGTGATGCAAAGCTGTATTTTCAGCATCATTACTCCAGTCTTCATTGTCACATGATCCTTCAGAAATCATTCTAATATGCTGATTTACCGGTATATTCAATTTTGGAAACAATTTTTGCTGCTTTATATTTTGTTTGGAACTTGAGATACTTTTTTTCAGTATTATTTGATGAATAAATATGTAAAAAAAGAACAGCATTTATATAAAAAAAACTTTTTTCTTTTCTTTTTTTTTTTGTAAAGAAATAAAAAAATAAAAAGAATTCAGCAAGGATGTGTTAAATTAATAAAAAGTGATTGTAAATACTCATATTGTTAGATAAGATTTATATTTTGAATAAATGCTGTTGTTTTTAACTTTTTATTCATCAAAGAATCCTGATAAAATTCAGAGGTTCCAAAAAAATTTTAAGCAGCAAAAAATGTTTCCAACATTGATTATAAATCAGCATATTAGAATGATTTCTGAAGAATCATGTGACACTGAACACTGGAGTAATGGATGAAGAAAATTCAACTTTGCATCACATGAATAAATTATATTTTAAATTGTATTAATATTTCACAAGATTACTGTTCTTTCTGTATTTTTGATGAAATAAAAACACAGCCTTGATGAGCATAAGAAGCGTCTTTAAAAAACCTTACTGATCCCAAACTTTTGAACAGCAGTTTATATGCATACATACAAACACAATCACTCTACTGTTCAAAAGTTTGGAATAATTAACATTTTTAAAAGTTTCTGTATGTTCTAACATGCTGATTTGCTGCTCAAGAAACAAGAATTTGTTTTAAATAATAATACTTTTATTGAACAAGGGTGTATTCAACTGACCAAAAGTGACCGTATATATGAGATAAAAGATTTATTTTTTTAATAAATTCTGCTCATTGAACTTTCTATTCATCAAAGAATCCTGAAATGTACGTACCATGGTTTCCACAAAGATATTAATATAGCAAAAACTGTTTTCAACATTGATAATAATAATACAAAACATTATTGAAGATAACTGAGCACCAATAATAATTGACAATACCGGAGCAGCAAATCAGCATATTACAATGATTTCTACATGTGATGCTGAAGGGTAACTGCTGCTAAAATTGAATTTTGCCATCACAGAATGCCATAGTTTCATTTAAAAATTATATTTAAGAACTACATTTTTAAATATATTCAAATAGAAAACAGATTATTTAAATTATAACATTAATAATAATTAATAATATTTCACAATATTACAGTTTTTGTAAAAAAAAATTGAGAATAAAAGCATAAATGTGAACATAGTGGTGAGCATAAAATACTTCCTTCAAAAACGTAAAAAAATCTTAATTATTCCAGTCTTTTGACTAGTGTATACACTGAAAAAAATGATACTAAACTTTTTTTAAGGTAAGTAGTTGCAAACAATTTATTCTAGCAATTAGTTAGTCAACTAAAGTTGTTTATTTAAATGTAGCTAAAATAAATTGATTGTAACCACTTACCTTAATTTTTTTTTTGTAAATTCAATGAATCATTTTTTTTCAGTGATGGGGTAGATAATGGATATCATTTAAAAACTGAAATCTCAAAGACACTGTAACAAAAACAGCATGTATTATTACCTTTTGCTAGTCAGAAAGAGAGTGGAAAATGGTCTAGACTTATTGTGATGTAAGTGGACTGAATGTGGCAAAAGTGTAGGATAATGGCTCCCTTTGGATGAAGCGGCAGATGTAGTGTGTCTGTGCAGGGGCGGATCTAGAAAATAATTTTTAGGGTGGCAAAGGGGTGGCATGTGGTCTATGAGGGGTGGCAACACCAAAGCAAGCCCCTATGCATAGTTTTTGGGATTTATTGTCCTGACATGCACAGTTGTGTTCACAAATATTGCATTACCATTATGTAATCATCTATACTGTGGAAATGAAAAATAAATAACAACATTTAAATTTCCATCATGGCACCAAGTCAATACACAATATAAAAAACTTCAACAGGTTATAAATGTTTCTGAGCTTGTTTCATTAAAGAAGACATGCGGTTCTATTAATATTACATAGGCTACTTAGATGGTATAAATCACGTTTTAGTGCAAGTTTAAGAACAAGTTTAAGAGTAACACTTTTGAATTTCCTAACATTAGAAAGAAGTGCAATAATATCAAAGAATTGAAACTGGATCAGTTTTGAAAACAATGTTTGATTTTCTGTTATTACCAGAGGTGAGAATATCTGCAATCACCCAGAAAACACTATCAATAGTCTAGCAACACCCCAACAACTGCGTAGCAAAAGCCTAGCAACCACACAGAATATCCTAGCAACCAACTCTTGGTCTGAGCTGTCGATGCGACAGATCTCGTCACAGTTGCTGCTGATTTGTCCTACAATGAGAATAGAGGCCAATCCTCGAGGCACATATATTCGGCCACAGGTGTCGCACATAAACTGACTAGATATTGTCAGGTTTGGGAGATTTAACATCTAACTGACCAAACTATTTATGTTTCTTAAACAAGACTTTAAGACAAGCCAGCATAAATTTGTCTTTCAAACTTTTCAATCTAGTTATTACAGGTATTCTTATATGCTTACACACAATTCAAATACACAGATGACTTTCCTGCCCACTCATGAGATCAATAACACTTAACAAAAACTCTTATTAGGATTCAGGAATTATTTTTGCAGCTCAATGTCTATTACAGTATACAACATGAATTAAATTACAGATAATAATAATAATTCAGCAATTAACTTTTGGGAACAGATCATTTTCATTTTACTACTGTAAAGTAATCTTGCAGTGGATGAAAAACACTAGAACAGTTCAAATACCAAAGAATTGTATATGAACTTGGTATGCACCACAATAGAGTACAGTTAAAAAATAAAAACAGTAAATTTAGCATCCTCTGCACATTTGGTCAAATTTCATTACAGTATACTATAGCAGTTTCTTGGTCTCCTGACACAAGACTAGCTATGTCTCTAGGCAGTCATTTCTCAGTTCTGCAAACATGCAGTACACATAAAAAATGGTTACAAATAAAATTTGACAGTCACACGTTTGAAGGTGTACATGTGCTACAGTTTACATATAGAATTTTCCATCATCTACTGTAATTATACTGAATGTGTAAGTAGGGTATAAAACCCATGTATATTATTCGTTCAGCTCTCTCCTCTCTCCGTTGTTAGGATGCAGAGATTCTGATTGGTGTCATCAGTTTTGCTACCTAATGTTTAACTTACTCATTGTTAAACTTTTTGAGAATTGTGTCTTTGTTTTGAGAACTGAATTAGCCTAATGGTTTGGGAAAATGGGCCAACTAAAATCAGTTAGATTATGTTAACAATCGAGAAAACTGCAATACAACATTATTGCCTAACTCTGCTATTAGTTTTCATGATCAGCATCTTCTTATTGATTTCATGTTATTGTTTCGTCCGATATGGCAGAAAGGCCTATATCCATAATTAAAGTGGAGCCAGCGGTCGGAGAATCAGATCACCAAACAATTACGGGATGAATTTTAGACATATCCGGACGGAATTAGATTTAGATTTAGATTAGATTTCTCAGAGGACTTCTGAATAAACCGAGAAACGGTATCTGATTCACGAACAAATGTAAAAACAATTCGTTAGTGAATGGGCTGCGCTTTGTGTTTTTGACTCAAAAAGAACCGGTTCATAAGAGTCATTTGTTAATGAAGCCGACTACACTGGGCGCGCTGCGTGCGCGTGCAACCATCATCCACAGTTTAGTGAAAGACTTGTTTTTTTTTGCTATTATTTTCCGTTACGCGGTCATCGCCGCGGCACATGAAACACTGCTTACATTTATATTTTATTCTGTGATAATTATTGGGTGGCAGGCGGGGTGGCACAGCTTTTTCTTAGGGTGGCAGTTGCCAACCCGTGCCACCCCGGTCAGTGTTGCCAACTATTTTTCAGGGGAAGTTGCTAAAGGAAAGTTGATTTGTTGCTAAAAGTTGCTAAATGACGTTGTGACGTCACTGCGCGATGACGTCATTACGTAATCACGACACAAAATTGTCACTGCATCAAATCTCAACAAAAAAATACATTTTGTTTATTTAGATTTGTTCATAAAATAATATAAATGCATAATATAATATTAAAATGTAAATAACTGTTTTTAAATACATTACATTTGTGAAAACATAAATTTTTGAACGATTACAATTCAAGTTTTTTTATTAGCTACTAAACAAGTAAAACTACACATTCTGAACAGTTATAGTTTTAAGCAGTGTATTAGTAGTTAGTTAGTGTGCTACACTCCAAGAAAATTCTGTAAAATAGGGCCCAATCTACTATGTTAATATGAAGGAATTCTCTGTATTGATTTTTCCACAGGTTTTTTACCTGCATTTTTAATTACGCATTGTATTTTGTGTTTTCGGGTTACAGCAGATAATGGATAACGGATAATGTCCTGGAAATTTACTAGTACCTTTTCCATTTTTCTAGATATTTTTCTTACAGTGTACCAACTGATGAACAATCGCATAAATTAACAATTATTAAATTACGTAATTATTTTTTACTATTAGCCTATTATTAAATTAAACAATTGTCAATAGCAGCTAACTTAATTCATGTGATGTGTGCACTACTAGGCATCTTTGGTTTTCTCTTTTTGTGTAATTTAAATGGTAAATGTTCCTTTTTTATCATTTGAGTCACTTAATTAAAAGTTGCCAAATAAATTGTAAAAATGGCTAAATTTGTTGCTAGGTGCTTTTGGGAGAAAAAGTTGCTAGGGTAGTCTGAAAAGTTGCTAAATTTAGCAACAAAATTGCTAAATTGTCAACACTGACCCCGGTAGATCCACCCCTGTGTCTGTGAAAGCTTACCTGTGCTGGGTAGAGTATGACAACAGCCAGGCCAATCCAGCTGTGCAGACTGTACATATTGGGAATGTTCTTTGCATTGTGGAAATCAAACACAGCCACCACAGAAATGACAGCCAAGATGAAGGCGAGAACATTCAGCCCTGCGTGGATAAGCTTCATCATCTGCTTGCTGCACCTCCAGGTCCATGGCAGCCTGTACACTACAATTGCTGAAGAAAAAATATAAAATAAAATAAAAATAAAAAAAACATATGGGCTTTTTTTTAACAATACAATCTAGATTAATAATTTAATAATAAATAAATAAAACTTGGGAGAGTGATGGCCAAAATAAATACACGTGGTTAAAAACCAACGAGTGGTAAAAAAAGATTTTTTAAATTAATTTAAAATCATTACATAACAAGCAACCACTTAACATAACAATTATTGTTATGTCACTGCTGTCTTGGTAGGCAGCTCAGCACGGTTTGATACACAGCCACCATCTTTAACTCAAACTGTGTCCGAGAAGTCTGAGTTTCGCTTCATTTTTTAAACACATAGTAGGCTAGGCTATATTGTTATACGAGAAGTCGAAAAACATAACATTAATTTCCATTTGTCGAAATCTTTAACTTAAATTACGACATTTCTCACATGAAATTCCCTATTACCTGGGAAAAAGCAACATAACTTCACATTTATTACATAACTAAAATTATTACTTTATTTCTTTTTGGAGATTAACACTGTAACGTTTCATGACTAGCACAGGACTAACAACAAGTCCACAACACGGGACTTGTTGGTAGTCCCGTGAGCTGTTACTTAGTTTAAATCGTGATTAAAGACTCAGGAATGCGAAACCTCTGGTTGCTGAATGAAATGTAGACATTCAAGCTCCTCACCGATTCCCTGAAGAAAAATAAACCCGATCACCATTAACAGCGGGTGCCAGTTAAACTCGGCGGCTCCTCCGTCCCAGCCGAGCCCCTCTCTGTAATGCAAAACCCACGTTAAAGCGAACGCGATCGACACAATCCCGAGCGCCAACGCCAGAATGAAGAAAATGAGAAACTGCTTGTAGTTCTCCATCCTCGCAGTCTGCTGTAAACTCGTCTGACTACAGCAGAGCAACGACACAAGACACGTCGGATGGGGGCTGGGTCACTTTTGCACTTTCTCACCCAAACAAGAGGCGCTGTCTTAATCCTAGTATTCAGCCTATCTGGGCAGCATTGCTGGGAGTAAAAATGCAGTGTAGGATGATGCCTGTCATACCCAAAAATGCAATCTAGGTAGAAGGCACACTAGATTTTGACCTTAGGTATAGATGATGGCCAGAAATACTGTCCAGGTTTTGAACTTCGTTATAAATGTATGATAAATGACAAATTCTGTCTAGACAGGCAGCTCACTAGATTTTAACCTGGAGTATGATCCATACCCAAAATGCTACCCGTGAAGCTTACAATGCTTAGTAACACTTAATATTTTGTGGGCACAGTGTTTTTTAAGTTTACACTTATGATGCCCCATAATGCTGTCTAGGTAGGCAGCTCACTAGGTTTTGGGACGGAGACTTCTTTCTTTTCCTTTTTTTTATTCCAACACAATTTTGTAACTAACCACATTAATCTTATGCAACATCACTAGTTTCACAATGATGACAAGAGAGTATTTGTCACAAACTAGTCTTTATTAGTAAAATTACGAGTAAATAAAATAAAATAACTAAATAGAAAATTCTTTCAAGTTAAATTCCATCAACAAATACATTTTTATGTCCAGGGCCGTTTTTTTTCAATCCAAATGACAGTGTGAAAGATTCATCTATTTAAAAACAAATATCTTTTGTTTACGAGTTCTCAAAAATCCACATTGAAAAATCGAATGTTTTGTTTTTGAGAAACGCACTATAGTTCATTGCTAATCATCACATACAGGAATAGGAAATGTGCTCATGGTTCATCCGAAGCTCGTCTCTTCATTTTATAAACATGGCAGCAGAATGAGTTATTTTTCTCCTGGACAGTGTGAATAATCGTGTCTCTATCAAAGTAAACCTCGTGACTGTAGGTCTGGAAAACAAAGCACAGTTGATGTTGGGTTATGACAGATAGAGTGAATGAGATCTAAAAACAGAGACATTCGTTTAAATGTCATACCACATCCCATGGCTCTTTTAGAGGAACGCTCTTCATTAAAACCCCCGTCTTATTGTCATGTAGCCGTAGATGGGCCTGTCCTTCATCTTCAGTGTGAGTGATGTCTACCACAGCCAACAGATCAAGTTCGTCTTCATACTTCACCATTCTGAATGTCTAGATAAGACCGTCAAGTTACTACATGTAAACGTCAAAGTATAAAACATAACAGACCTGCTCAGAGATGCACTTGAGTGAGTTAACTCAATCAGCCACCTCTGTGTTTGACCCTATGCATTTTTCCCCATCATTATTTCAAAATTAAAGTTCCAGTTAAATCTAAGGTAAAAATTAACATTTTGTCATCATTTACTCACTATCATGTTCCTATATTGTATGCATGCAGGTAAAGTTGGACATACTACAAATCCAGCTTCATATAAAGAGCTGGGTGATAATATAGTGAGGCAGTTGAAATTTGCTAAATAATATATTTCACTTTATGTGAGTACACTGTATGCATAAGAATAAGTTGAATATAATATACACCCAACTTTATATAAAGCTACCTGATAATAGTTTAGATTTCTGCAACTATATAACCAAGATTCGTAAAGATTTACCCTATACTTAAACTTTGTGCAAGTTATTTGTTATTTTATATTAGGCATATAGCATGGTGTATCTTTATTCGTTTTGTTAATAAAAGGTCAATGTTCTAAGTTTTTTGTTGTTGCTTGAATTGAACACCGAATTGATTTAAAAGTGAAAGTAAAATGCTTTTAAGCTATTTAAAAGCGAAGGAAAGTGAGGAAAATAGGGAAAACTCAAAACAAACTAAAAACAAACAACTGGTTGACGCCGAATTGCCGCTAATTTGAAAGTTAAGTAAAAGAATTGTGTACTTTGTCCCCCTCTGTCACTATATGACCCACACAACTTTGTGGAAAGTGCAGCATGAACATTTTTTTTTTTGTGTCATATAAGTTTGGAACAATATTAGGGTGAGTAAATGTTTTCATTTTTGGGTGAACTATTCCTTTGAGTGCCACAATAAACTCATTAAGTTCCTTATAATTCCAAATATGCTCAGGTGCTTTAAAAAAAGATCAGCAGTTCCTGAAAAGAAGAGGGATCTTCTCTGCACCAATTTTCTAACAAAGAACTATTGAAGAACCGTGATTTGCAGTACCTCCTGCGCAGGGTCATCGTCTAACAACTGGAATCTCCTTTTCACTGCCCGGCCAGAAGACGTCACAATCACCTGAGGGGCCTGTGGGAAAGAAGAACCACTGCTTACAAACCACCCTCCTATGCAGTAATGTTCTTTTAGTAATACATATCAGCTGGTATTTCTGCTGAGTTTAAAAATGAAAAAGTTGTATTGCTATTTCTATAATATCCCATTGCTACTACAGCTGATAATGAACCCATAGACAACGTTTACTCTATTGTCACGAGCAGCGGTGATGGAGAAGTCCGTGACTATCTCATACTTCCAGTCACATCCTGTTTCAGCCATGATCTTCAGAACACTGTAAAAGAGAAAATTGAAAAATTGGTTTCCATGGTACATAACTAAAAACAATACTCTCATTGGTAAGGTGATGGTTTCTCATGCACTTATTTATCCTTGTTATAATAAGATTCCTGTTATATAGGAATATTCAATGTGCAGCTTTGTCTCTAGCCATATATAATAAGTATTATGCTCACTTTATTGTGCTGGGCCCAGCATGCACAATTCGACCCGAGTCATCTGGGTGAAAAAAGATCCAGTCTGCTTCCAGAGAGTCACATTTCATGTCCTGGACGCCGTTCCTAGCCTGATGTACAGATGACGGATTACTGGATTAGACATTCTTGCATATCCAACTTCATATAAAGAGCTGGGTGATAATATAGTCAAATTTTGCAATGAAATAAAAAAAATAGGGCAGATGAAATTTGCTATACAGTATATATCTATTTATGTGAGTGTACTGTATGTACACATATAAAGTTGAATATAATTCACACCCAAGTTTATATACAGAGCTGCGTGATAATGGTTTAGATTTCTGCAATGATATAACCAAGAAAAACTTTAATTAAATGCCACTTATGTCAATTATTGAAGATAAGTATAGAACCAATGGTTATTTTAGTACCAAAGTCTCAAAACGTTCAAATATTTACTGTGTAGTAAATTTATAAGCAACATAAGAGATAAACCTAATATCATTTGTCTAGCCTCGCCTCAAGAGTTTATTATATCTACCACAAAAGATAATAATTTTAACTAAAATGCAAAATGCAGGTAACAGACACACATTAACTCTCAGTGCATGTCAACGCTCTAAATATATTGCAACTTGGCTTTTTTTGTAGGACTGATTTTCCAAAGAATATTTGCAGGAATGAGAGTATTCACCAGTGCCCCGTCTGTGATAGAGCAGATATGATGTGTTCCAATGTGTCTCTTGTGGTTGGGGGTGTAGATGTAGTGCCAGGGAAGACCTCCAATCTGAACCCCGTTCTCAAAGTATGACATCTCAAACAATATGGGAGGACACTCTGTAGAGAGAAGTATTGACAACTCACATGAAAACATTAAGATTTTTTTCTGTAACTATAACACCGAAACATAAATTCAGAAGCACTCTACAAAATCTTCTCATACTTAAAGGTAATACATGTAATTGTTTTTAATTTTTTTCTTCACTTACTCATAAAGGGTCAATTACAAGTAAGCCATTCTTCAATTGATTCCCTTTAGAAAGTGTAAACATTAGGAAGCACATATATTTTGACATTGTTCAAAGATAAATAGTTTTTGGGAAGTTAATTTGTCTACTATTACTAGTATCTTTGCTCTCCATATTCCTAAGTCATTTGAAGTTCTATATTTGGTGGATATCCCAGATGAGGTTGAAAAGGAGGACAGGTATCTGCGTAAGATACCATTGGTAACTCGGAAATGGTATAAAGAGAATCTGCCTATGAGATAAGAGTGGTTTCAAATAGTAGCAGAGGTCAAAGAAATGTAAAGACTCACATATTTACAAAAACAAATCTCTGAGTGGGGGAAATGGTCAGCTTTCTCCTCTGTAGAATTTAGAGTTTGTATTTAAAAACTTACACAAGTGTATATGGATAAAATGTATGGTAACTTGTATATGTATTTTTCTTCGTAATCTTCTCTATTGCTCCTAACAAAAGTAACAAATTAGAAAGTGGAAACAATATAGCACTGTACTATCTAACCATTGTCAGTTCTTCACCATCAATTACACACTTCATCTCTACACCTGCCTGCAACTTTCTTCAGCAAGGGTTCATAGTACACACAGAGGTGACTAATGAAAGAAGTAGGGAAATAATTGGATATTCTAAAAACTGAAGAACAGCCTTTTCAAGCAGAATTTAGAAGTCGCTGGAATAGCCAAAAATGGTCATCAAACATCCAAAGAGAAAGTAACTTGACCTACAATTATATTCCATAGATAAAGATCACCTAAAGTGATGTTTTTACAGGCTCAGTTTTGTACAAGGATTTTAAGAGGTATCATATAGTGTTTGTAATCATGAACTCAGTGGTAGGAAAATGAGTTTGTAGGCTCATGTTATGGCCTTGGACTGTCAAGAGTGAGAGATTGCTCTGTTCTCAACACAATGGGAATAAAATACATGATGCATGGGCTTCTGAATGTAAAATAAATGATACTGGAAATAACTGCACAAGTTTGATGCTTTCAGCTAAATATGAGTTACAAACAGATTGTGATTTTAAATGTCACATTTTTAAACATTTGGGTGAATCTCACAAAACCTGTCAAGAATATTTCACTTTAAATTCTAAAGAAAGAGATACAAAATTATATTTTGCATGAACAGAAATTACCCATTTAAGGTTTGATACCTGATATTTTCAGCTTTATTTTACAAAGAGTGGAGGTTACTACAGTTTTACTGTTTTCTTTCTTTTTTTAACTGTATATAAGATACCAGACACCCACCATGAATGTGAATGTTGACAGGAATACCATATGGAGCTTCTCCCACAATTCCTTTCAGCTCCCACTGCTGTCCCAAAGCCAACTCCTCATTTCTAAACTGAAGTGAAAAGAACACATATGATATAATTACCGAACAACACGGCCAATAAATCAAACAGTCATAAAAAACAATAACGCTTCCATTACCTTATTAACAATGTACTCAAAACTGTAAAGTTTGACGTGTTTTGAGCTGTGTGATACAGCTAACACTCCCTGTGACAGCAGCACGTCCACAGCAGTCTTACCAAACACCTGAACATAACACAGGCCACTTAGATGGATACATTCAACTGAAAATGCTCCAACTATTTAAAGAATAAAAATGACCATTTATTGAAACTAAGCTACAAGAAATACCTGTTCTGAACATAATTACCATTATAATGTAAATTAAGATAAATTGAAATAAATGGAAAATAAATTATAAAAACGTATAACCTTTCAACAAAAAAACCTGATGTATTTGAATGTGATAATACAGATATTACTTTTTTATTTATCTCCAGCATTCCTACAAGCTCCAGTGGAAAGACTTGAAACACAGCCACACGCATGAGGATGTTATTATCAACACCAGCCTGAGAGAGAAAGAGAGAGAGAGAAAGAGAGAGAGAGATTTGTTTTTAATTTTTCAAGCATCTTTATTTAACAAAAAGTTTACTCACATAAAATAAATTTTTCACAAATTTTAAACCATTTTATAAAAAGAGTGCAAAATGGAGTTCATTTTCAATAACAGAACACAAAGCTCCTCTATGACACAATATTCTTTAAAAAAATATTTAAGTCCGTAGCTTTGTAAAAACGAAAATCAATTAAAAGACTTGATTTGATCATCAGAGAGAGAGACCCAACTGCATATGGTGCAAGTACAATGCAGATATTAAAGCTGCAAGCAGCGATGAAAGGGCCCTCGCACCCGGGCTCAACGTCACCCGGTGGCTTTAGTAAAACAGCAAATGGTGATCAATATGCATTTAAAGTGGTAAAAATATAACGAATATGTCAAATTCATATGTGCCAAACTTCCTGCTTCCAGCTTGTGGCGCTATGATTATAACTGGATATTGGCATGTAGATGTCTTCAGGCAAGCATTTTTATCAAAAATATGAAGTTTGGTGCAGATTGAGCATAGTATGTTTGAGTTAGTATAAAGCATGACATATCCTATTGCCAAAAGGTGGTGCTATGATTATAACTGAATATTGGCTTTTAGATGTCTTCAGGCCAGTATTTTTACTAAACATGTGAAGTTTGGTGCAGATTGGACATTGAATGTTTAAGTTAGTGTAAAACAAGCTATTTCCTGTTGCCAGCAGGTGGCGCTATGATTATAATAGAAAATTAGCCTTTAGATGTGTTCAGGCAAGGACTCTTATCGAACGTGTGAAGTTTGGGGCAGATCTGAGATTTTATGGCTTAGTTACAACAACTTCTATTCCCATGGAGAGACATCGAACTTTGTCATGCTGCCATGGACACACCCTTTAGCGAAAACTCAAGATCTTCACAATTTAACATCACAAAGGCCTTTAGATTAGACTGACCAAATAAAATGTTGATGTCATTAAATATCTAGGAGTAGTTCGCTACAGCGTAAAACAAGTCACTTCCTGTTGCCAGCAGGTGGTGCTATGACTATAACTGAATATGGGCATGTAGATCTGTTCAGGTCAGAAGTCTTATCAAACATGTGAAGTTTGGGGCAGATTGGATATTGTATGTCTGAGTTATAGCAACTTCCTTTTTCATGGCGAAACATCGAAATTTGTCAGGCCGCCACGGACACGTCCTTCAACGAAAGCTCAAGATCTTCGCAATTTAACATCACAAAGGCCTTTAGATTACACTGACCAACTTTGGTGTTGATCTGAATAAATCTCTAGGAGGAGTTCGTTAAAAGTTAAAAACAACACAAATTTTGCCATAAGCCCCAGGCCCCAGTAAAGTCTGACCTGTCGTTCCAGAGTCGTCTGTTTGCTCTGGACGGATTTGACATAAAATGTCTCCTGTGAGGAGTCCCAACCTAAAGATCTGTTAACAAACTCATATTAGTACGACAAAAACACTTCCCAGCATACAATTTGTCAAAAGTCATTTCAGATATACGTTGATGAGATTACTGCTTTTGTCGAAAATTACACTATAACATGACACGCAGCTTATAACAAATGCAGCTTGTTATCATTAAAGTTATTACCACTACTTAATTTTGTTACAACAGTTAAATCCAGACAGACAGACAGACAGACAGACAGACAGATAGATAGATAGATAGATAGATAGATAGATAGATAGATAGATAGATAGATAGATAGATAGATAGATAACCTGAATTTGAAATGCGAGGAGAGGTAGACCCGCTCTAGTGTTTTTCCTGTGTCAGCTGAGAGCCGATATAACCAGTTATGAGCTGTCAGGACCAGCAGACATGATTTCTGGTCTGAAGCGTTTGGCAGAACTTTGTCCTGCAAAATTATCAGATACATACGAAGTTAAAAGGGAAATTTATTTTGCATATGCAAATGTGAATGATGTGCAGCATCTCATCAAACTCACTAGAGGACACTGGCATAATAAAGCATCTTCAATCTTCTCCGTTTTGGGAGCTTTGGGAAGCTCATACAGCTGTTCTGGCTCAGGCAAAAGGCTGTGATTTTTTATAAATGTAAACCACATTAATAGATCTCATACTGTAGCATCACACAAAATTATCATTACCACTTTACAATAACGGTGTAATTTGTTAACGTTAACTAACATGAGCTAACAATGAACAGTATACTTTTCCAGAATTGAATAACCTTTGTTAATGTTCAGTTCACAGCCCATTAACTGATATTAAAAGACACAACTTTTGATCTTAAAAATGTATTAGTAAATGCAAAAATTTACCAAGATTAATAAATGCTGTAGAAGTATTGCACATAGTTAGTTCATGTTAACTATAATGTTAACAAATGAAATCTTATTGTAAAGAGTTACCAATTTCTAAAAATGTCTACCAGAGTCTAAAAAAATTATAATATCAGATTATATAGCTTACCTGCTGTAACAACACCTGTAATTATCAAAGTATATCCGTCCGCTTTCATAGGAGATGAGGGACTTGGAAGTCTTGCTCCAAACCTTTGTGAATTCTGCACCATCCTATAAATTCATGACATAAATGTGACCCTGGACCACAAAACCAGTCATAAGTAGCACGGTATATTTGTAGCAATAGCCAACAATAACATTGTATGGGTCAAAATTATTGATTTTTCTTTTATGCCAAAAATCATTAGGATATTAAGTAAAGATCATGTTCCATGAAGATATTTTGTAAATTTCCTACTGGAAATATATCAAAACTTATTTTTTGATCAGCATTGCTAAGAACTTAATTTGGACAACTTTAAAGGTGATTTTCTCAATATTTAGATTTTTTTGCACCCTCAGATTCCAGATTTTCAAATAGTTGTATCTCGACCAAACATGTCCTATCCTAACAAACCATACATCAACGGAAAGCTTATTTATTCAGCTTTCAGACAATGTATAAATCTAAATTATTAAAATTGACTCTGAAGACTGGTTTTGTGGTCCAGGGTCACAAATAATAACCTAATGATTTTTGGCATAAAAGAAAAATCGATAATTTTGAAACATTCAATGTATTTTTGGCTATTGCAACAAAAATGACCGCTGCCTGCTACTTATGACTAGTTTTGTGCTCCAGGGTCACACACACAAGTCAAGTCACCTTTATTTATAGAGCTTTTAACAATACAGATTGTGTCAAAGCGGCTTTACAGTATCAAATAGGAAAATAGTGTGTCAGTAATGCAAAAGGACAATAGTAAATACAGCAATACTTACTTGGAGAATGATGTTTCTCAGGATCTTAAGATTTGCTCCCAATAATCTGCCAGTGTCATTGGCGCAGGATCCACTGGATCTTGAAGCCAGGAGAACACAGCAGTTTTTACTGGTGCGCGTGCACGCACATGGAGACGGGAGCGCGCACATAGGGGACGAAACTACTCACACCATTCACATAAAACATACAGACTAACACAAAACTACGCGGAATAATCTTCGGAAATAGCATCTAAGTAAGTGCTGGGTGAAGTCAACTCTGTCTTTTTATATTCAGACTCTGCAATCATTTTAGCGTCGCTCAAGTTCATATTAACGTTAGTGTTATCCAAACCACAACAGTTAACATTAACGAATATACTGGAGAACATCTGTGTCTTATGATTTACATAAGTCAAATATAAGCAGATACATTAATTCATCTGGCTCTTATTATAATTAAACGTGTTTAATTATAATAAGAGTAAAACTGTAAATATTTGCTACTGAGCTAACTGTTAACATTTCCATTGTTTACATAAAACATCATATCAAGCATTTCCAAAACGTGTTAAAACCAAAGAATATATTCGCATGAAAATCTTACAATTGTCTCCCTCTAGTAGTAATTTTTATGCTGGCTTTGAAATACTTTGCTGCTCAGTGCTCACATGTGTTTACAAAAACTTCCGGGTGTGCGTCATCTGAAGGCGCGCTGTCGCTGTTTCCGGCTGGGATATGTAGTTCAATACTTCACAGTAGTGTTGTGTTAACTAGTTTGTGATGATCATAATGACTAACTGACGTTCTCAGATGAGGGGCTTCTTGAGGCTGACTCTCTGTGCTGTGAGCTGCATTCCCCGCAGGCTGTGCAGTGGAGGAGGAAGACCACCCGCGCCGTTAGGAGGAAGAATCCTCTCCAACCCTGATCACATCTTCCAGCATAACATGTGGTACAGATCATTGAGTTTTGTTAGAAAACGTGACATATATTGTATGTACTTACAATCAGGGGCGTAACCACCATAGACATTGAGGGGGACAAGTCCCCCCCAATAATTAGAAATGGCCAAATGTCCCCCCCAATATTTGAAATTCTTGCACTGATCTGCTGTCCTCCATTATGCAGCGCTCTTGTTAGGATGACAAAAAAGCTTTAAAAGTAACATTTTCAGTCTGCTCTGCCTCAGCGGGCTAACAGCGCTCGTCAATGTCAAAATAATTGAACTGGCCAATCAAATCAAAGTAGGCGGGGTTTAGCGTTCACAGATGCTGAGCGCGCCGCGAAAGATTGAAAACACTGAAAGAGAGCGAGGTAAATCAATTAATGATGGAAGCAAATCAATTAATGTTTAAATGTTAGGAAAGAAATGTTAAATGACAAACAGTGAAGCAAAATTTTTTGAAAAATGAAATGTGCATTTTGAGAGAAAGAGAGAGAGAGATGAAATGTGCGTGTTAATCATGAAACTGCATCTGTTTGTCTGTCCCTAAAACATGAAACTCAAAAACACGTCAATTTAGTCCTAGAAATATAATAGATTCAAAAACACGTCGTTGCTGAGAAATATAATAGATTCAGTATGGAAACGCGGGGTATTTTATTACAATAAAAGTCGCGGGGTTGTTGACAAGTCTCTGTGTGCGAGTAATAATGTGTGTGCGTGCGTCAATTAAAGCATATATATATATATACAAAAATTGGTCCCCCCCAATGTTCAAGACATGGTTACGGCCTTGCTTACAATTATATATTATATCGCAGGCTGTTTTAAGTGGACAGGAATGAAAAAAATAAATAGAAATGAAAAGTTGATTAGCAAGAAATTAGTCAAACCAAAATTTATTCAGACACCTTCAACATTTCTCACATTATCAGTGGCGCCCCCAGAAAATTTTAATAGGGGTGGCCAGATGAGGCCACAGCAAATCTTGGGGTGGCACACCAAATAATGAAATAAAAAATAAAATGATTAAAAGTTCCACTTAATGTGTGTTATACGTATTTACTTTTGGTTCTGGTTAATGTAATAATATTATTTTAATTAGCAATTAATTACTTACTCTTTAAATAGTGTAGGTCTTTTAAATAATTAGACATCAGCAAATATATGGGCAAAACCAAAAAAGGGACAATATTTAAATTTAATTATTCTGACTGAGCTTTATTAAACGGTTTCTGCAGGATTTTTAAGCTCAAATGTAAGACCTTTCATGACCTTTTTAAGACCTGCACAAATAAAATTAATACCATATGAGCGGGGTAGGGCAATGTCTATTGTATCATATTAAACTGTAACATGACTGTAAAAAGAATAATTTACAGTTCAGATAAAATTTTTCACAAAAACAAAAAGTTTTATAAAATGTTAAACTTTACATTTCAGCCTTTAAACCATTTTTAAGAACATGGATGAGTCAAAAGTATTACATTTTATATTAATTTAAACAATTATCAATAAATTATTATATCAATCAAATTACATAAATTAAGGGTGTGCAATATTGACAAAAATTATATCTCTGTGATTTTCTGTGATTTTATCGATAACGATAATTAGACAATATTTTGCTGAGTGTGTTATTGTGCTGATATCTTATTTCTAATTGCGCTGACAGTTACAAATAAATAAATAATGTTTTGATATTTTAAACAAAACAGTGAAAGCTGATGTTTGAAAATATTAAAAAAATGAAAAGGTACCTTAAATGTGAAATTAAAATCGCCAGCAGGTGGCAGCAAGTCACTGTTAATAAGTGAGTCATTGCGATTGAACCGAATCATTTAAACAGTTGATTCATTCAGGAACGAAACACTGTAATGTTGCTCAGAGACGCAAAACAATGCTGTGGCTTTGTTTGGAATGATTTTTGTTTTTAGAAATAGAGCAAAAACAGGAAATATGTTGTCTAAAACGTAAGTCTCTTCATATTAACTTCTTGTTTATTGAACTGTTGTATAAAATCAGTATCACATTTGTAATTATGCTTACTTTTGGAGAAAAAAACGTCACTCTTCGTGTGATAGTAACTATATGAAATGATATAAATATATACATTTTCTGGCCCATATCTTGAATAATGTGATAATTCTAAATGCATTTTAATAGACTGATTCATGCAGTGAAAGAACGCAATATAAATGCGCATGCGCACTAGTCTAACCTTCTAGGCCATCGTAATGTATGCGCGCACTCTGAAGGTGTTTTATTTTGTTTGCTTTTCGCAATATACTCGTTAAAACCACACATATATAGCACATCAATACCATGGTAAAAATGTAACTGTATGGGTTTTATTTGGTAGCTATTTATATGAAAAACAGTGGTCTATACATAAATGCACAAACACTAATACAAAAAAAATACTGTAAATTAATTCCATTATCCTTTAATACATTTAATATGTCTATTAAATAAAATTCGATATGAATATCCCACATGACATTTCTGACACAATACCATGGTGCAGTTAACGTTAGTGTTACTACAGTAGATCCGTGGTAAATGATGGCGATTTGTAGATTGAAAAGCCTTCTGACTATATCGTTGTTGCACACATGTTTCTCCTGTTTGTCAGCGCTGTTTCTGTGATTTGTGTTCTTTGCTGAATTCGCGCTTCACACCGGATCTCACAGCGCTGTTTAGGGTCGCGTGAGCGGCGTGACCGAGACTCATCAGCGGGAGTGAGCTGGGCAGCTGCTCTGGTGGCGCCATATACTCTTTTTTGGTGGCTGCAGCGGGCGCTGCATTTTTTTTTCATCATAAACATTGTGATTTACATTATGCATTATTAATAGTACCCACTGCAAAATCATCCTAGGGGTGGCCACAGGGGTGGCCAGAGTTTATACAGTGGTGGCCGTGGCCACCCCTGGCCACCCCTTGGGGGCGCCCCTGGTAGTCCACTGTATAAAGAATTTTTGAGTATAATATGTCACAGTTAACTTTATTTTGCTATCCTCACTTACATAAATTAACTATAGTGTCCTGCACCCACTAATCAAAAAGAAATATCAAAACAATATCTGGTGTCTGAATAATTTTTGGTTTGGCTGTATGAATCTACAATACATATCGTTATTTTACAGTAAATTGTGTTGAAAAATGTTCATTATTATAAAAAACATTAGTTGTTTGTCAACAACAATAAAATAAAAATAGATTTAAGCTTATGTCAATTGCTTGGTAAAAATAAAGAAGCCTTTTATTGTAGACAATTCAAATTTATGCATGGTAAATAAAATGCTTATTTATTTTATTAGAATTATTCATTTCTGTTGCTTTTTACAATAGACATTTTTCCAACACAGCTTTACAGAAATGTAAAAAAAATAAAGTCTCCTATTGAAAATGTATGGCCCATCATGAAAAGGAGAATAAGACAATAACGACTACGGACTGATGAGCATCTGAAGTCTTGTATCAAGCAAGACTGGAGAAAAATGATGCATGCGGAACTTTAACAATTAGTATCCTCATTTCTCAAACAATTACAGATTGTAATTAAAAGGACAGTTGATGTGACAGTGTTAAACATGCCTCTGTCCCAACTTTTTTGGAGTGTGTTGCAGCCATCAAAATATTTTTTTTTATATTTACAAAATACAATTAAGTTGGTCAGTGAAAACATTGATTTCCAATGTATTTTCATTGTACTTTTGTTAATTATATTAAGGTTAAAAAGAATGAACAAGTCACAGATTCTTTTATTACAGATTCTTTTAGATTTTTATTGCATTTTACAAAATGTCCAAAATGTTTTTTTGGAATTGGGATTGTAAAGAAAGAAGAAGAAAAAAAAGAAATCCGCTCTCAGACAGGAAACGACTCCCATTGTTCACTTAAAGGAGCCGGCTCATAGAGACACATCACTACCAGTGAGTAAGAATAAAATAAAATAAACCTGTGCTGTGCTCCAGGGATCATGTGCAGTGGACAGAGGAGGAGACCGAGAAAGCCCGGCAAAAAGCAGCGGAGAACTCTAAAGAGAAGATTCCTGTAGAAGAGCAATGTAAGGATTCAAAACTACACTCAGTTAGGTGTAAAAACATGCCAGCTTGTTTTCTAGTTTTGATGCCTTGTTGTTTTCTCTCCCATCAGCTAAATATGACAGAGAAGGTCATAAGTATTGGGACCGATTTTATGAGATGCACCAGAGGAAGTTCTTCAAAAACCGAAATTGGCTCTTTATTGAATTCCCAGAGCTTCTCCCTCCAGACGCCGCAGGGATGTGCAGCCCGGAACAGGAGCAGGGCAGTGGGGTGGACTCATGCTCAGAGCAGCAGCCTTGCGCTTCCAGTACATTAACCAGTCTGAACGCATTCCCTGGACAGCATGCTGCTTTCAGGATACTAGAGGTATTACAGCTTCCGTTCAGTCACTCGCGAACAATTTATTTATTGCCACAATCATTTGTGCTGTGTTAAATAATTTAGGTTTGGGATTCTATTTTGCACTGATTTTGATTTGTTTTTTGCAGGTGGGCTGTGGTGCAGGTAACAGTGTGTTTCCCATCATCAGCACCATCAGGTAAGTGCGTCATCTTCACAGTGTGGTAAACAAAACCTTGTTTCCTCAGAAGAAAAATCTCATTTTTATTACTAAGAGAAGTCATGTAGAAGTTTGTCTATCAATTACCCTAGCAAATGACTAAAAGCAGCATAAAGTACACTGTTCAAATTGTGTGGGGTCAGTAAAATTTGAAACATGTTTTGAAAGAAATCCCTGCTTGCCAAGGGATCAACAATACAGTAAAAACAGTAATATTGTTTTCTATTTGAATGCACTTTCAGCATCATTACTCCAGTCTTCAGTGTCACATGATCCTTCGGAATAATTCATATATGCTGATTTACTGTTCAAGAAAAAAAAAATTGTGTGTGGAAACCTTGATACACTTTTTCTTGATTATTCGATGAATAGAAACTTCAGAAAAAAACAGCAATTATTTAAAGTAGAACTCTTTTGTTATATTCTAAAAGTTTTTACTGTCATGTTTGAGCAATTTAATTTATGCTTGCTGAAGAAGAAAAAAATTAATATAAAAAAAAATGTATTTCAAAAAAATATTATTAATAAAAAGTTATAAAAAAATATTATTATATAATGTATTTATCACTTTCTGACCCCAAAATTTTGAACATTAGTATAGGTAGTTTTCAAGCTTTAAGTCTGCTGAAGCCATGTGATAGCTTTGTGTGAGAAACTATATCTTCAGTATCTTCATAGTCCCTATAGTTAAACTTAAAAATCGTGGTGATCGCACCTTCGCTACTGCGGGACCGAAGCTTTGGAATAGCCTCACTTTATCAGACGTGCCCCATCTATTAGTATTTTTAAATCTTATCTAAAGACATATTGTTTTCACCCTGGCTTATAACACTCTTAGTATGTTTGCTGTTTTTTTTTTTACTGTACTCTGTTGATTTTATTTGTCTGTTGATTTCTTTGTTACTCTTTTATTTTATTTGTTTTATTCTTTGTAAAGCACTTTGGTCAACCTTGGTTGTGTTTAAATGTGCTCTATAAATAAACGTTGTTGTTGTTCAGTATTTAAATTCCTGTGTGATGACAAACTCATCAGTTTTTAATGTCAGTGTTTTTATGTACACTACCAGTAAAATATTTTTGAACAGTAAGTTTTTTTAAAGAAGTCTCTTCTGCTCACCATGCCTTCATTTATTTGATCCAAAGTACAGCAAAAGCGGTAATATTGTGAAATATTTTACTATATTTCTAATTATAGGACTAAATTACATTTTAAAATACAGTATATTCAAATAGAAATTTTGAATCATTATTTTAAATTGTAAAACTATTTCAGAATTTTACTGTTTTTGTTGTACTTTGGATCAAATAAACGCAGGCTTGGTGAGCAGAAGAGACTTCTTTAAAAAACATTAAAAATCTTACTGTTCAAAAACTTTTGACTGGTAGTGTATTTGGTAAATATTTGAATAATAAGCAGGATATTGTACAGTCAGTAATGGTCATTATCATTCGAAAAACAGACTGTAACAGAAGGATCAGGACCGATTGTATATTATACCATACATATTAAATTCTGAGATAAGGAGATGAAAATCAGAAAGTTGTAATAGAAACTCTTATTGGGAGTAACAAGTAAGCAGGTGTATTTGTGTATTTCTAGGGGCAGTAAGGTGTTTCTGTACTGCTGTGACTTCTCATCTCGAGCTATTGAGCTGATCCAGGTAAATGACAGTCACATGTCTCTGCTCCTCAGTGCATAATTATACCTGCCACCTTTGCATCAAACAGAGCCCACACACATCGCAGATTTACATTAGTGTAAGCCTTTGAGAATGGATAAAGATTGGGAGGGCAACATATCCTCTTCTCCATTCATATTAATGACGGCTGATCAGTCGTGTGGGAGTTTGGCTCTGTCTCCTGGTGCTTGATGCTTTTTGGTATGCAGAGACCTTCATCAAATGCCAACAGCAGAACACATTGAATAGTGGGAGAAGTGACATCCACAGCATGCCAACGGCAGCAGTTCTATTCCATCAATATATGCTTGATTTTGAGAAAAAACGAATTATGCTTTAAAAACTGTACTCATTAACTAATATTTTATCATTTTGTGAAGAAGTCCAAGTCAAAAGAGGCCACCCAGAGTCTCTGTGATATCCAGGACCATATGATTTGGATGCCTCCTTTAATATAGACTACCATTCCAAAGTTTAGGCATTTTTTTAAAGAAATTAATTGAGCAAGGACAGCTTAAATTGATCAAATTTATCAGAAGTAAAGTGACTTAGAATTTAAAAAGTAAATATTTTAAATAAAATCATGTTCTCTTTAATTTCAGTTTCCAAAAAATAATAATCAGTACAACGTTTTTCAACATTAATAATAATAATACGAATAGTGTCTTGAAGACTGGAGTTTTTGAAATATGTTCAAAAGAAAACAGTTGTAGTAATATTTCACAATATTACTGTTGTACTGTATTTTTAATCAATTATATGAAGCCATGTAAGCTTAAAAGAGCTGAGATGACAGAGTGGCCTGTTATAGTTTTTATTATTTTGCTGATGTGTTAAATCAAGAGTAATTTATGGAAATTAAATTGAATTAATGGAAATTAAATATTTTAATGTTAAATTCTAAATTGTAAGTATTAATTTAAGTATTTATATTTATAAATTAATATTTTTTTTGTTAAAACAAGCATTTAATTTATTTCACACCATTTCTCATTGCTAAAAATATCTAGTTTGAATATATATATATATATATATATATATATATATATGTATAATGAAGTTTTTTATTATGAAGGGAAAACAAAATCCAAACCCACATGGCCCTGTGTGAAAAAGTGCTTGCCCCCTAAACCTAATAACTGGTTGGGCCATTAGCAGCAACAACTGCCATCAAGCGTTTGCGATAACTTGCAATGAATCTGTTACAGCGCTGTGGAGGAATTTTGGCTCACTCATCTTGGCAGAATTGTTGTAATTCAGCCACATTGGAGGGTGTTCAATAGGATTCAGTGTACATGTGTATTCGCTTCATTTATTATTTTTTTGGTAGACAGCAGAATATGGTTCCAATACACACTTCCACAAGCAGCAAAACAGCCCCAGACCATCACACTACCACCACCATATTTTACTGTTGGTATGATGTTCTTTTTCTGAAATGTGTGTTATATATTCCAAAAAGTAACTTTTGTCTCGTCAACAAATGTTATATTTGTATATTATGTTCTTTTTGCTCAATTTTGGTCTTGGATATGCAATGTATATAAAGGATGAATCGCTTTATGTACTCCCCAATTGTAAGTCGCTTTGGATGTTGTTGTGGGGTCTTTTGTGAAAAGCGTCTGCCAAATGACTAAATGTAAATGTAAATATATTTATATATAATATAAATTATATAAATATACATGTATGTAAATATTTTCAAAATATATACTTTTCCAGTATCAATTACTTTCTTTCTCATTTGTTTGTTTCTTTGGATTCAACCTATATATCTTTTGGTCTACTAGGGCTGTGATTTCAGCGAACAGGTTTAACGCATTAATTAGTTATAAACCACAGAAAAAATAACGCATGTGGGTTTGGATCAAAAAAAAAACCTATTTTATGTTGTGTTTACGCAAATATTTAAATTTGTTTGATGATCGCATTAAAGTGTGACTGCAAAAAAATAAAAAATCAGGAAGGGGGCCCCTTTTTCACACCACTGTATATATATATATATATATATATATATATATATATATATATATTAGTGCCCCAGTTTTTGTGTTTACTAATATATGTGTGTGTACTATATTTATTATTTATATATAAATACACACACATGTCATGTAAATACTTATATAAATACATATAATACAGTTAAATACAAATATATACTGTAACTGTTGACAGGGCTAATAACGCATTAATTAGATGAGAAAATAACAATCAAAATATTTTAACGCAGGCCCCGCCCCCATTACCAACTCAGTTGACTGTTGATAAAGCAGATTACCAACTCCATAAAGGCAGTTATTCAAGATATGGGGCAGAAATGTCCCTGTATGAGTTTTTGTCTCATATTTACAGTATATCACATGATAAGCGATATCACCCGAGCAGCGAGAGCAATATCACACGAGTGCTGTTTGTCCCCAATAGCACGAGTGTAAATGTGATTTTATGTGAATTGCTCTCCGACAGCAAATGCAATGAGTTTGCTTCCTTCTTTTCTGAGAAGATCAATACTATCAGAAAGGCGATTGGCACATCCTCAAGTTATGCAGAGGTCAGACAGATTCGACCGCAATTTCAAAAGAAGAAATTGATAGCAAAGTTTTGGAAGAAAAAGTACAGCACATTAAATCGTCAACCTGCTATCTTGACACACTTCCCACATCTTTTTTCAAAAGTGTGGTTAACTGTTTAGAAGCAGATCTCTTAGTAGTGGTGAACAGCTCACTTCTTTCTGGGACGTTTCCAAAATCCCTGAAAACTGCAGTTGCCAAGCCCCTTCTGAAAAAGAGAAATTTTGATCACCATATTGAGCAACTATAGACCAATATAAAATCTTAATTTTATAGGCAAGATTATTGAAAAGGTAGTTTTTAATCAGCTAAACAACTACTTAAACTCAAATGGATACCTGGACAATTTTCAATCTGGTTTCAGAGCACTTCACAGCACAGAGACAGCACTCATTAAGATAATAAATGATATTCGCTTTAATTCTGATTCTGGCAAAATTTCAGTGCTGGTACTACTAAATCTTAGTGCTGCGTTTGACACTGTATATCATAACATACTTCTAGAGAGACTAGAAAACTGGGTCAGGCTTTCTGGGATGGTACTCAAATGGTTCAGATCATACTTGAATGAATGAATGAATGAATGAATGATGCATTTATATAACGCTTTATTGTGTATTGCTGTACACCCAAAGCACTTTACAATCATGTGGGGGGTGTCTCTCCTCAACCACCACCAGTGTGCAGCATCCACTTGGATGATGCGATGGCAGCCACAGTACAACGGCACCAGTGCGCTCACCACACACCAGCTACAGGTGGAGAGGAGAGAGAGATAGAGCCAATCAAGTGGATGGGGATTATTAGGAGACCATGATTGAAAGGGCCTGTGGAGGGAATTTGGCCAGGACACCGGGGTTACACCCCTACTCTTTACGATGAGTGTCATGGGATTTTTAATGACCACAGAGAGTCAGGACCTCGGTTTAACGTCTCATCAGAAAGATGGTGCTTTTTGACAGTATAGTGTCCCCATCATACTGGGGCGTTAGGACCCACACAGACCACAGGGTGAGCACCCCCTGCTGGCCTCACTAACACCTCTTCCAACAGCAACCTAGTTTTCCCAGGAGGTCTCCCTTCCAGGTACTGACCAGGCTCAACCCTGCTTAGCTTCAGTGGGCGACCAGTCTTGGGCTGCAGGGTGATATGGCTGTGGCCATATCACTATGCATATCACAGCATGTCACTATGCTGATACTTAGAAGGGAGAGGTTATTATGTGAGTATAGGAGAGCATAAGTCTAAGTGGATGTTTATGACTTGCGGAGTCCCACAAGGCTCAATTCTTACACCACTCCTGTTTAGCCTGTATATGCTCCCACTAAGTCAAATAATGAGAAAGAACCAAATTGCCTATCACAGCTATGCTGATGATACCCAGATTTACCTAGCCTTATCTCCAAATGACTATAGCCCCATTGACTCCCTCTGCCAATGCATTGATGAAATTAACAGTTGGAGGTGACAGAACTTTCTTCAGTTAAACAAGGAGAAAACTGAAGTCATTGCATTTGGAAACAAAGATGAAGTTCTCAAGGTGAATGCATACCTTGATTCTAGGGGTCAAACAACTAAAAATCAAGTCAAGAATATTGGTGTGATTCTGGAAACAGACCTTAGTTTCAGTAGTCATGTCAAAGCAGTAAATAAATCAGCATACTATCATCTCAAAACATTGCAAGAATTAGATGTTTTGTTTCCAGTAAAGACTTGAAGAAACTTGTTCATGCCTTTATCACCAGCAGGGTGGATTATTGTAATGGTCTCCTCACCAACCTTCCCAAGAAGACCATTAGACAGCTGCAGCTTATCCAGAACGCTGCTGCCAGAATTCTGACAAGAACCAGAAAATCTGAGCATATCACAGATCACATCTGCATGCTGCTGCTGTCGCCACAGTCCTGACATAAACGAGCATTTGCATGCTGCTGTAGTTATAAAAATACACAGTTTCACAAGTTCACACTAACATATAATATGATTGAGCAACAAGTAAGCATATTTGGCGTACTGTCCGGAGGGAGAGCTCCGCGCTCGGGATAGAGCCCGAACCCAGAGAACTCCCAGAGAATTTATCAGTCTTTTGCACGCCAAAGTCAATTTCTGCATATAAATAAAATCATGCTATAGGCTACACATTACGCACCTTCATCATGAGAACTGGGGGCTGTTTCATTAAAACAAGTAGGCCTATCCCAAACAAGCCAGGCTTATTTCACTTATTCTGACTTATTTTGAGCCAAATCAACTGACAATACGTCAGACTAACTGAAATAAACCTGGCTTGTTTGGGATAGGCCTACTTGTTTTAATTTGGTATAGTTTTATGAAACAGGCCCCGGGTTAGCCTACAACAATTATTTAGGCTATTTTACAAATGGGAATACAACGAATTCATGACAATGTTTTACATTCAAGCTACCCGTAAAAAAAAAGCTGTTTTTAAAGCGTTTGCTGCATGGATTAAAAAAATAGACTAGGCCTAATTCACATATCAGACAAAATTGCGTTGCAGCAAATCCTTTCAATTTTAAGGTATTCAGAACAGAGCAACATAAAAATCAGAAAATATAAGCAGCTATACAATTAGGACAAAGTTTTACATATAGCCTATTCCATTATAAGGCTCAGTAATATTTGTTTTATTTTTTAATTGTATATAATTATAAAATAAAACGCAAATTATAATCGGGCCTGTTTTAGGATTTTCTTTATTTTTATATTTTAGAGATCCATCAATTATGGTGAAGAAAAAAATTACTGCCATCTCCTCATTGGACGTGCATGCCTTTAGAGAGAAATGCATCTTTACTGATTACATAATGAAAGAGTTTATATTTTCGATTTGAGTTTTAAAGTAGTATAAAGCTTTCTATAGGTATATATTATTATCATGTCTGTGAGGCAATTCGCTGAGTTTCAGTTCATCACTGTGAAGCTCCTAGACCGAGATGGCAGAAAGTGCATCCTCTGTTTTCCTATTTATTTTATAAAACAACGTTTTTATATTGTTGATATAAACGTTTTTATATTGTTGATATTGTGAGTGCATATAGCATATAGCGTGGGCTATTTTGAGTTGTTTCCACTGTTAGAAAAAAATGCAAGTGATCGCATGGCGCCTCCATGTCCTGCAAAGCGTGCTTCAGCTGCCTTCCACTCTCCACACAAACGATTGGATATGCGTCTAACAGCGTGCATTTAGGTTAAACATTTAAACTAACATATGCTTGAACTGTTTTATATTTGTATATTTTATTTTAGGCAAGTCGTGATGATTTGAGAAGGCTAAATTAATCAAACATAATATGATCAACTGTCTGCCGCTGGCCACTTGATCGTTACTTAAAAAAAAACTAAAAACTAACATTTAACGAACAAAAAATGCTCCAAACGTTTTTCTAAATTAACTTTATAAAAAAAGGAAACGAAATATAGGCTAATAACTTTTCCATTACATACAAAACTGAACTATTTCAATAGCTGAAACAGTAGCCTAGTATAAGTTGTTTTGGGAGAAGGGGAAAAAAAGACGGTCTCCAGTCAGACTCGGGCCGAGAATTCTGATAAGCTGTCGGACAAGGACCGGGCTAGGGCCTATAGCCTATTCGAGGCCCGTGCAGGGCTCTAGTCCACTTCATCCAACGCTGCTTTGTTTTCTGTTGTTTCATCTGAGCATGCACTTTGCCATTTTATTGAGTTTAAAACGTGACACATTCGTTCTGCTCTCACTAATCATTTGGTCCTCCAAAAAAAAAAAAAAAAACTCTGTGCGTACCCTCGGAAGAAATCCTGCAGGCGCCCCTGCATTTTATAATGATTATTATTATTAATAATAATAATAATAATAATAACAATAATAAAAAAATAAACAGTTTGTTAAATTTCTCTTTATTTCTTTTTAAGTAACTATCAAAAATGTTCGTATTTCGATTTGGTGTTAAATCTCAAACTAAAATCATTCAAATAAAGAAATATTCCAAGGCCTGTTTATTCAAAATAACTGCTTTGGTCTGATCTGATCTTAAACTAGACAGATTGGAGATTAATACTAATAAACATGCCGCTACAATAAAAACCATCACATTAAAATACATTTAAAACAGTGCATTTCTATGATGCAGTAACTTCAGCAGCGTGCAGATGCTTATGTCAGGACTGTGGTGACAGCAGCGCGGACATTCGCTTAGCTCACATAATGTAACCATGGCCTAAATCATTGGTGAAGCAATGTGTCACCGTAATAATTGATTTTAAATCCTTTTTTTGTCAGACGACACCCTTTGGCCTAAATTATTTACTTGAAGGACCCCCTGAGATTTTAAGTAAATATTTCAGTCATTTAAAATGTGCTGGAATTAAAAAAAAATACTCATACACACACTGAAATCATTTCACCAAGTTTTATGTCGAAAACCAATGATTTTAAACAAATAGAAAATATTGGTTCATCTGGTCTTGCTCAGGTATAGACAAACACAATGTGCTTAAGTAAACAAACTATTTTAATCTTTCATGTCTTAATCACCGTGCTGCAAAAAAAATGTAAACTCCGTGTTGCCATTACCTGGAAAACATAATGTTTTGTTTCGTGTTGAGTTTCATGAGTCTGTTGTTTGTTCCTTCATATTCTGCGCATTTGAACACTTTACAACATCTTAAAAACATACAGTCACTGCTTTAATGTGCTCAAATATGGAGGATTTTTCTGAAGAACAGTTAGCAGTTTAACTTTCCAGAACAAACACTCATGAAACTCATCACAAAACAGAGTAGTTGTGGGTTTTCCAAGTAACAGCAACAAGGTAGTCACTTATTGAGTTTACATACATTTTCAGCAGCACAGTGAATGTTTAAGACAAAGATTATAATTGTTTGTTTTATGCTTAAGCACATTGTGTCTGGCTATACCTGTGACTTTGAAGACAAGATTATGTTTTGTGAACAGTAAATGCAGAACACCAACCAAATTCCAAAGGGTTTACATTTTACTTTTATTTTTTTTGCAAACAACCTGAATCTTTACTTTTTTTTAAAACAGCTGTTAAACAATTTGCTGCAAGATTTAAGTGTATTTCATGGCCAAAGAATAAATAAGTCTTAACACACTTGTATGGGAACTAGGAGCTTTTTATTTTAACGTCAAAAGTTTACATTTGCAATGACACTCGTGAACATAAATCAAAATGACAGTATCTTACAATATTTACATCATAATACAATGGCAATCAAAAGAGTTCAATAGTTATGTGACAAATTGAGGTCCGAACATATGGGGGTGGAAACATTTGACTAAAAGGTTTTGTGGGTGATTTGGACAGTTGTTTTGGTATCACAAACATGAAGGGGGAAAACACAAAAATAATAAAAAACAGCATGTGATTGTACAACGCTCTCTTCCACACTCAATAACCATGACCGAGGTGTCCTTGAGCAAGGTACCGGACCCCAACTGCTCCCCAGGTCCTGCAGCAAAAATGGCTGCCCACTGCTCCGTGTGTGTGTTTTCACTACTGTGAGTGTACTTGGATGGGTTAAATGCAGAGCACAAACTCGGAGTATGGGACTTCATACTTTGCCACACTTCACTTTTTCATCTTCCGACATAGTTGTGTAAGAAATAAAAAGCTACATACTGCATCACTTATGCCTGGTTTCACAGACAGGGCTAGGCCATAGTTCAATTAGGACATTTATGTAGCTTTTATTAACATAACATAAAAAATTTTTTTTTTTTAAAACACTACTGGTGTGCATCTTGAGACAAAATGGCACTGACATAATTTAAGAACAGTCAGTGCAAGTTTCTTTCAGTTAAAACAGCTCAAACGTGCATTTTAGTCTGGGACTAAGCTGAAGCCTTGTCTGCGAAACCAGGGGTTAGTGTTAAAAGAACTGTTGCCAAATATATACCATACCAGTATTTACTTAAATCCAAACAGCAATTTTTTTATATAATGGAACAAATAAAGAGCCCAGAGGTGCATTTCATTGTCTACGTCCAATATACCGTCACTCTCCAGGAAATGGGAAGAGTTTGCAGTAAACATTAGTCAGTCCCTGCCATGTCACCCCAGAGCCTCTCAACTCTTTGGTTATGAGTGCTCCTGCCTCTGATGGCACTGCCTCTTCCAGATCCCCTGAAAATGTTCATAACACAGAAAGCATTGGTTTTCTCCTCCATGATCCATCCTAACCCTAGAAGGCACTCCACATCTGGCCACAGCATTTAAGAAGCAATGCATTAAAATACTGCTGCTGTTGTTGTTGAAGGCATGCTATTGATACCCTCGTGAATGACAATTCTCCATCTAAACCAAAACATAAACAAACAAGAGAAACATTAGACAAACAAAACAATTGTACAGTACTTGTTTTAATGTGTCATGCTTATATATAGCAAAATATATTAATATTGTAGAATTTCACGATAATTGAAAAAAACTTTCTACTGTAATATTTTAAAGTGTTATTTATTGCTGTGATGCAAAGTTGAATTTTCAGCTTCATTACTACAGTCTTCAGTGTCACATGATCTGTCAAATAATTCTAATATGCTGCTCGGTTATTATTGGTATCAGCATACATATTAAGTAGCACAACTGTTTTCAACATGGATAAAAAAAAATGATTCTTGAGTACGCAAATCAGCATATTAGAATGATTTTTGATGGATCACGTGACACTAAAGACTGGAGTAATGAAGATGAAAATAACATTGTAGTACTATTTCACAATATTAACGTTTTTACAGTATTTATCAAAAATGCAGCCTTGGAAGGCATAGAGACATCATTAAAAACAATTAAAATTCGTATTGTTCTAAACATTTGTACTGTACATAAAAAACCCTAATAATTATAAGCTACATAACGTGCATTATATAAAAAAAATGTATATATTAATAATTATAAATATATTGCTGCGTAACCTGTGTATATTTACCTCATCAATTTATGGTTGCCAATTTGCCATCAAGGTGCCGCAGGGTGTTCGGTCCAGCGACACTGTAGTCTTCTCTGTGGTCTTTGGGATATTGCAGCACAGCTACCCTAAGTTCAATTCGAAATAAACTCCTCTGCACTGTTTCTCTGGACCCAAACACCATCTCCCAGTAACTGTGCCCTCACAGCCTCAGATCCAAGCTGGTCATTCCCCAGCCATGAAGTCAGCAACCATTTCATCGAGCGCAGCATCTCTTATGTCGGAATATGACACGGAACCACTCAAATTGAACTCCCTGGAACAAACATATGCAAACATAATGACTGTTAATTTTTAATATATAATTCATATTAATGCAGAAACAATACTTCCACTCAAATGGATTAATGATGCTGAAAATTCAACTTTTAATCACAGGAATAAATTCTATTTAATATATTCCAGGGATAGGCAACGTCGCTCCTGGAGTGCTGATGTCCTGCAAAATTCAGCTCCAACCTAATCAAACACACCTGAACAAGCTAATCAAGGTCTTCATGATCAGGCAGGTGAGGTTTTTTTCAGGGTTGGAGCTACTCCAGGACTGGCGTTGCCTATCCCTGATATATTTAAATAGAAGTGTTATTTCAAGTTGTAATACTTCAGAATATTACTGGTTTTACAGCATTTTTACAGTATCAAATAGATGTAGCCTTGGTGAGAAGAAAAAAAAACCTCATTAAAAATATTTTTTTAAAAAGTACAGTTCACCCAAAAATAAAAATTCCATCATATTTACTAACCCCCCAGGTCATCCATAATGTATAAAAGTGGTTCCCAACCACATTCACAGAGCCCACACCCTTTTCAGGTTTTGGAGTCGCTCAATGGGCTGAATCAGTTGTGTTTGATTAAAAGAGACATGCAAGTGTGTTGGTTTGGTGGGGTGGGATCCAGAAACGTGGTTCAGCGCCACTGATGTAGATGTCTTTTTTAGCGGAACAGAAAATATTTTTCTCCATTTAATGCAAGTGAACAGGATCTAACCATTGTTGATGTTCCAAAAGTCCTTGTTTAGGTTATTAAGCATCTTCTCTAGCAAAATGAGCAGTTATTTTCAGGAAAAAAAAAAAAAAAAAAAAATATATATATATATATATATATATATATATACACATATACTTTTTATATATAAATGCCACCACATCACGTGCGACCCTCTCAGCTTGCATACATCACAGTTGTGAATTGTGAAGTAAACCATCTTGTGAATGGACATCAGAGCTTTTTGTTTTTAAATAAAAATCTTACTTGTGCAACATGGATTTTGGACTGTCAAATGGTCTATATTGAGCCCTGTTCACTTGCATTAATAAAATCCTGGAATGTTTACCTCAAAAACAGGGGTTCTCAACTCTGGCCCTTGAGTGCCACACATTTTTACCTCAAACCTTGATCAAACTCACCTGCTTGTAACTTTCTAGTGATCCTAAAGACATTGATTATCTTGTTCAGGTGTGTTTGATTAGGATTTTTAATGTTTCACTCACCTTGTTGTCCATACTCTCTGTCAGTGACTTCTGCTATATACTCCCATGTCACGGAGTAACTGATCAGCTGCTGGTACAGTAATCAGCCGCCCTCTTGCCCATTCAAGGCTTCTTTGCAATGTTTCCAATCTAAAACCAAAAGTAGACGTTACAAATAAGCTATGGAGGTGCCAAAATATTCGTGCTATTTTATACTAGATCCTTTTAAAAACACAAGACATAAATACACAGTTTTAAGATTCAAAATATGTTACTTGAAGTTACAAAACGCTTATCTAGCACCCCTAATCAAACCGATCATATGGAGAATATTCGACTATTAAGAGAAGTTCATAAAACTTAACAAAACGATTCGTGGAGTAAAAACTATCCAAAATTTGTTAGACCATTAAAGCTAGCAGAAAGCCTGTATGTTAGCTTTAATGTAACCATCGGTGGCCGCTCCTAAATGAGCTGACCAGCTGAATGAGCACCGACGGTAATTAAGGAACAGACTGACAGGCAGCAATATTTTAACAAGTCTGAAGAAAAGATCCTTACCTCAGTAAAGTTGATTGGAGCACATTGGGTTCAAAATCTCCTGTCAGTTGTCGAGTGCAGTCCTCCAATGTCCGCTTACTAAGCAAAATGAAGTTTTTTTCTTGCCATGATCTTAATTTGATGTGAATTAACGTACTGTTTGATCAATTGGTCTGGTCTGGTTCTGTTCATCATTGATTGGGTGAGAACAGTTCAATATTACTGGCTGTGGAAATCAGCGGGCGTGGCTCATTATACTACAAGGAAAACGCCATAAATAACACGCGCTTTTGTGGAATCAGAACAGCGTTTTTTACGGCGTCCTGTGGCAAGCCAAACAGCATTAAAAGCCGGCGCTTTTTACAAACACTAAAACGGCGTTAAATACGGCGTTTTTTTACGGTTTACGCGCGTTTTTTATGACGTTTGCTATCAGGACGGCGTATTTGACGCTAATACTGTTTTAAGCGCCGTCAAAAACGGCGTTTTGTATGTAAACGCGATGTATCTATAGCGTAAATCTGACCCTCTTGGCTTGCCATAGTATAATTTCTTATCAAACAGCGAAAGAAACTACGTGCATGCAATGTCGTAGTTATGCCATCAGTTAAGGCATGAAGTTACCAAAAAGGCGATTAAAGCTGCCTTAAAACTGTGTGCATGCATGCAATATGTTATATATGCGTCATATTTAAGAACATGTCTCTGAAAAAACTGTCCTGAGGCACCCCAGCACTGTCTCCCTCATCTAACTCACCCGAAACTCGTCCGCTCATTAGTAGAGACTTTAAGACCTGAAGTGAGTCAGAAAAGGTAAAGATTAAAGAGAGTTGTGAGAAAATAAGATGCATGTCAGATCCGTGTCACTTTCAACAGCAGCAGCTTTTAAAGCAATAGCAGGCAAATAAGCTAATAACCAGCTGCTGTGATGTCTATTGATCCAAGAACAAAAGAAAAAAGAGGAAATCAATAACTTTATAGCTTTAAGGGGTTCATCTATATTTAATTTAGAATTTAGTGTTTGGTTACTATTAATTTTCTGTAAATTCACTTAAATTAGAATTTAAGTCTAATAAATGTTAAAATTGATAGCTGTCAATTATACTGTAATGCTGAATGGCTACAGTCAATGGTTAAATATTTAGGGGAAAAATTTTTTTTATAGAGACATCAGGAGTATTGCTATCAGTGATGCTGGCCTTCAATCATAAAAAAGATGTCATTAAAGAAATATTAAATATATATTGTCTTTATGTTGTTTGTACATTGTACATTTGAAGATTGAATGTGAAATTATAGCAATATAAAAGTATAATAAAAAACTTTAATGTTAGGTGGGATTAATCGCGATTAATTTTAGAAAAATGTGCGATTAATTAGTTGTTGTTTTTTTATCGATTGACCGCACTTGACCGCACTAATATATATATATATATATATATATATATATATTATATATTATGCTAGTATTGAACTTAATTCATACTAGTTTTAATTTTAATTAAAAAAAAAAAAAATTGATGTTTTTTTTATTTAGTCATTCATTCATTCATTTTCATTCTGGGCTGAAATATGACATGGACATTTCATTGTGGGTTACACCCTAAAAGTATTTTTTTAGTATATTCAAAATGTAATTAAAGCAACTCGCATGTCATTATCATTCCCATGTATTTATGTGATTAAAGTGTCCTCTGCTTTCATATTAAAATAAATGGAACTCCTAACATTTGTTAATTGTATTAGTATGATAAAATGTCCACAGTGTAATTCCATGAAGGCAAAATCTAAAATACTTAACTAAAACTACAGTAATTTGAGGACAGTTGTGCATGTTTCCCCTTGCAGGAGCACCCAGACTATGACCCTGCAGTGTGTCACGCATTTGTGCAGGACATTTGTGACACAACTTCCCCATTTCCCTTCCCCCCTGAGAGTCTGGACATTATTCTAGTGGTCTTTGTGCTCTCTGCCATCCACCCAGCACGGTAATAAAGGTCATATACTCTCACACACACATTCATTATGTTAACACTGTAACACACTTGCCCTGTCTGTTTATTTGACCAGTATCCTCAGCGTCCATTACTGCTGTCTCGCTTATAGCAGCCATTCCCAGCTTAACTTTCTGTTATGTCCTTCAGGCAAATCTACCTATTGCAACATGTATTTAAGAGCTGTAAAATAATGAATATGTTTTTATTTGGTCATTCAAACCACTTTTATTTTTTTAATATTATTATTTTTTTTATTTTTATATCAATCCAGTCCAAAAATGTTATGATAAAACATGATGAAGTTCATTCTTGGACTCATTTCTCTCAGACTCAATGGCTGCGACTGTTACAGTATGGCCAGCATTGTAGCTCCAAAAGTTATCTAAGGTATCCTCAAACATAAACATGATCTTGACGGCTCTTTAGCAGTATTATGGAAAATTGTGCGTTTGAGATGGTCAGTTTACATACTTTACCACCGCTCTGGAGTATTTATGATATTTTTTTTCCAAGTGAAATAAGTGCAAACATGAACCCTTTGAATAAGCTCAAATTGTCTGCATTTGTACTCAATAGTACCATAGACTAACTTCTCTTCTCTTCTGTTTGCATTAACAAAATATCTCTAGCCTCTCTTCGTACTCTGAGATTTGTTGAACTAATGTTTCCACTGATGTTTCCTCATCAGATTCACAGATAAATCATAGAGTTTTATACATGAAATGTTCAGTATTGAATCTGGAGGCCTTGTTTGAGTTATTTGTACAGTGTACTTTTTACAGGTTCAGTCCCCCGATAGTAACCATGGGCTGAAGTGCCTTCAACAAGATTTCATGGGGAACATGGCATTATTGAAAAAAAATGGCATTATTGAAAAAATCGGGACACAGTACACACAATTGCCAGGGAATATCTGTTTTTTGCATGAACATCTGCATCAGTGTTAAAACTAAAAACTAGAACCATTAAAAAGGTGGTAATTGAATAAAATAAACTTTAATAAAATATAAAAATGACCTTAAACATATTTTATTTCAGCTAGTCGCGCCAACAATTCTCATTTTCATTTAGTTTAAACTGATGTATTAAAATAACTAAGGCTAAAATTGAAATAAATTTAATAGAAACTATATAGGTTTAAAAAAATGATAAAAACACAACAAAATGATTAAAACTAAAACTAAAATGAAAATAAAATATACGAATTAAAACCAATTCAAAAAGCTATAATTGTATCTCAGTTGTGTTAAATATCATAAAAATGTGTCCATACAAATTATATGGATAAATTGTTGTTATATTCAAACTCATCTGATATCACATGATAGCTTTATAACCTCTCTGTTATTAATAAAAGATTAACCTGCTTAAAACACTTCTAACCCTTCTGGTTTCCTTCAGCAGAGCTCAAGATGTGGTGAAGTGTTTGGCTGGATTCCTGAAGCAGGGAGGAATAATGCTGTTCAAAGACTACGGCAGATACGATCTGTCACAACTAAGATTTAAAAAAGGTGATTGTCTCTGGATTCATTAAGCTCTGGGGCAGTCTTTTCATTTAGTTTGTATATGTCAGCTGTGAAAACCTAGATACAGAGATCCTTCTTTGTGTATTCTATTTAAAATGCACATTCAACAAATGGCATTGTATAAAGATGTACAGTACATACACACTCAGAATTGTCATTTTGACTGGTCTCTTGTACCTCTTCAGCTACAAAATTGTGTTTAATTAACTCACACTGGGTATCATTTAGCATTATAATTAATATTTTTACAAGGTTCATTATTACAGTGATTCAGTTTTAATTGATATCCAAATCATCAATATACAGTATGATACAATATTTTTGTTTTCTTTCCGTAAATATTAACTGAATGTGTAAAGCCTCTCATTACAGAAACAAAAAAGATATATATATATATATATATATATATATATTATTTTTATTTGAATCCTTTAATCCATTCCTATACCTAATATTCTATTCTTGTAATACTGAAACTTGATTGATCGATTCTTGTATAACCATGCATGACCACTTTCTGCAGGTCAGTGTTTGTCTGAAAACTTCTATACGCGCCAGGATGGAACCTGTGTGTATTTCTTCACAAAAGGTAGAACCGTTTCAACCGATTTTTAGATATTGTTAAACTCCTTGCATATTATTTTTGGATTCCATCCAGTTTTTGGCTTGTACATACACCTACTATACATGCTGAATGTTCTGATCTCTATACAGATGAGGTTCATCATTTGTTTTCTAATGCTGGTTTGGAGGAGCTTCAGAATCTGGAAGACAGAAGACTGCAGGTAAACAGAGGAAAGAAGGTGGTAATGCACAGAGTGTGGATACAAAGCAAATACAGGAAGCCTTATCTGATTTCAGCAGCAGACTGAGATCTGAAAGAACTGGGCTAAGGGCCTTGAACACAAAGACCTATCAAGATTTCAAAGGACATTTCCTTTGTGATAGACTTCAAGTATAGCAAATGATGGCGATATTAACATTACAAAAACATCAAGAAAGCAATACATTTTTATGTTTCTTTTAACTTCCCATGTGCCATTATTTGCCTTTGTTAGATTTCAATAGAATTGTAATGAATGCATTGTCTTGTAGTACATTATTATTTAATCAAGTGAATTAACATTACTGGAGTCTTGAAAGTTAACAGTAGTTCTTCTAAAAGTCACTTTAATTAAATACATAATGATTAATCATTAAAATGATGTTTGATTTTTTTTCATAAGATTATTTTGTGTACTGCTATACTATTTTTGTATTTATTAAAACAAAATATGCAAAGTATCCCTTCTCATGGAAATGCCAGTTCACTCCTTGAAACTTGAGTGTCACAAAAGATTTTATTTTATTTGTTCTTTAAACATGTATTTGTTCAGGCTTTTATTGAATGGTTTGTATTATGGCATATTTATGCTTTTTATTTGTAATGTTTTACATGTTTGCAGTGGCAAAATGATTTTCAAAGAAATAAATTTGTTTAAAAAATGTTTATTTGACATTTATTTCACAAACATACTTCACAGTCATAATAATTATTAGATGTGTATCTTATATTCACAATATGCAGTGTTGGGAAGCTTTGGAAATGTAATAGGTTACAGATTACAAGTTACCCTATTTAAAATGTAATAAGTAGTGTACCTATTACAATTACTTTATTAAAGTAATGTACCTGATTACATTTGATTACTTTTCTAAATTTCTAATACATTTTTTTCAACTGTTAATCATTTTGAAACATTTAAAGCAGGGTTAACCTTACAGTAGTGCTCAACACTGATTACTGTCAGACTTTCAAAATCCTTCACCACTTGAATCAAGATTTTAGAGGACAGCCACCACAAAATCAGACTTTAGCACCTCTTTTTACTTTGAGATCGTTTTGAAGTAAAATTTACAAATCATAAGATATAGTTTAATAATTTCGAAACTGTTTTGGAAATCAAATCTTTGCATATACGACAGGAAAATCGGCATCTTACAATCCTTTAGAAAAAAAGTTAATCTTAATTTTTTTTTAAAAAGCATACAAACCCAAATAGAAAATGTGATTCTTGGCGACTTGATATCGCATTTGAAGATTACGTTACGTTGGAAACATTGGTGTCTCATATTGCAGTCAATGCAATTTGGGAAAGAAATGAATTAAATCTGTTTGTGTGAAAATATTCAGATGTAACCCCCTTTGTAATATGTAACATTTTCATAAGTAACTAATGTAATTAAAAAAAAATTCTCAGTAACTGTAACAGATTACAGTTCCGTTTGTTTTGGGTGACACTGTTTTAAAGTGTCCTTGTTGCACGTTATATGTACTTCCTATTATAATAACAATTAATTATGCATAATTACATGCAAGTAACCCTAAACCAACCCCTAGTTCTAACACCTAACCATATAGTAAGTACATGTAGTTAATTAATATTACTCAGTATATGTATAATTACACTTTAACAAGGACACCTTAAAATAAAGTATAACCTTATTATTTTGTAATTAAATTCCGTAATTCCTTTACTAGTTACTCCCCAACACTGAGTATATGTTATTGTCTGCAGGGTTGGGGAACGTTTTAAAAGTAATGCAATAAAATATTGCATTACCCCTAAAAAATGTACTAATTATGTTACTTAGTTACTTTTTATGGAAAGTAATGTTACGTTACTTTTGAGTTACTTCTTAAATTTGGGCAGGGCTTGCTTATTTGTTTTTAATATAAAAACGTTTATATCATAGCTCTTTCACAACAAAAGTGAAATGAATACGCCTCAATCTGAAGGAAATGCAAATTCATGTCTGTACAGTATAGAGGGCGCAGCTCAAACAAATTAAATTGCATGAAGAATATGACCACTTTGATATGACGCATGAGAAGAAAGTTCAACACTATTCAGCAATAACAAAAATGAAACACAAATGTCATTTTTTGCTTATGATTGAATTGGATAATCGAAGGTCAGTAGCAAAGACATTGGTTCATAAAATGGGATTAAATACATAAATGATATTTGTCTTATTTAACATATTTAATTAGGCTATTGCATGTTTGTATAGGCTAATATTCTGAGTTTGCATTTGACTGTTTTTATTCATTTTGAGGAATACTGAATCTGTTTTTTTTGTGCAGGTGAGATTAGTAAATACATGTTCACATTTGTAAACCTGGAGCACAAAACCAGTCATAAGTAACACCGGGTATATTTGTAGCAATAGCCAACAATACATTGTATGGGTCAAAATTATTGATTTTTCTTTTATGCCAAAAATCATTAGGATATTAAGTAAAGATCATGTTCCATGAAGATATTGTGTAAATTTCCTACCGTAAATATATCAATATTTAATTTTTGATTAGTAATATGCATTGCTAAGAACTTCATTTGGACAACTTTAAAGGCGATTTTCTCAATATTTAGATTTTTTTTTTTGCACCCTCAGATTCCAGATTTTAAAATAGCTGTATCTCAGCCAAATATTGTCCTATCCTAACAAACCATACATCAATGGGAAGCTTATTTATTCAACTTTCAGATGATGTATAAATCTCAATTTTTTAAAAAAATGACCCTTATGACTGGGTTTGTGGTCCAGGGTCACATTTAGTCTAGAACTCCAACATCATGTTCACACATCTCACACAACGGATCTGCACTCACTACCGATTTCTCTCAACATGGCAACACGAGAGCTGTCAGTCAAGACATGGGAAACAAAGGAACTGGTGTTACTTAGTATTTGAAAAAGTAACTCAGATATTTCCTTCTAAATTAAAAAGTAATATGATTAAGTAACTCGCATTACTTGTAATGCATTATCCCAACACTGATTGTATAACAAGATTGTATGGGATTTATTTTTTACCTTGATATTGACTTGATGCAAATCTGTCTGTCAATTTATAGCCATGGTGGCCAGAATTATTTGAACACTAGTATTTTCACCAGCCAAAAATGGTTTTAAGTCAGTTATTTCTATCTTTTGCTGTAGTGTGTCAGTAGGAAATATCAGTTTACATTTCCAAACATTCAGTCTGCCATTAATTGTAATAATCCAGTGAGATTTTTGTCTGACAACAGCCAGTGCTCCACACAGAGATCTGATCTGATCATCATCCAGTCTGTCTGGAATGACATGAAGAAACAGAACAAACTGAGACAGAGTAAATCCAGAAGAACTGTGGCAACATCTCAAAGACGCTTCAAGACACCTACCTGCAGAGCTGCAATAGGCCTACTGTTAAAAGTTTTAGGCACTTGTGTAAAAATGCTGTAAAATGAGGATGCTGTCAAAAATAATGTCATAAATAGATTTTCTTTATCCATTAACTTCTATCAACTAAATTAAATCAACTCTTGAAGCATCTTGGAGATGTTGCCACAGTTCTTCTGGATTTAGTCTGTCTCAGTTTGTTCTGTTTCTTCATGTCATTCCAGACAGACTGGATGATGATCAGATCAGATCTCTGTGTGGAGCACTGGCTGTTGTCAGACAAAAATCTCACTGGAATATTACAATTAATGGCAAAATGAATGTTTGGAAATGTAAACTGATATTTCCCACTGACACACTACAACAAAAGATAGAAAATAACTGACTTAAAACCATTTTTTTAGCTGGTGAAAATACTAGTGTTCTAAAAATTTTAGCCACCACTGTATGTTTACCATATAGGCATAACCAACCGTGTGTGATGGAAATGATGTTTAGACTGATGGGACAGTAATTTCTGAGTGGCCCCCGAAGTCTCTCCCACCATCTCATTTTCATGGGATGAGTGTCAAGTATCGCGATAGATAGTTTTTAAGAGAGCAGCTTTATGTCTTCATTTCATCTTTATCCTGCTCAGTAGCAGTAGCAGGCGCTTCTAGACGCACTGCAGAGGGCGATGAAGGTTTGTGTGTCTGTCCGAAGTGTTGACAGCCCCTCCTCTACCGATGAAAAAAAAACAGCATTCACTTAACCTCCCTCATTTTGTCTGATGTCGTTTGCGTGGACAGCTGATTGATGTTGTGTTCTATGGTTCTCTAAAGTGGCTGGATGAGTGCGCAAAGTAGCAGTGGAAGTTTGGAGGGGGCGCCATCTTAGCTCCGGCAGCAGCAGTAGCGGCTCCCCGGCGCCGTATTCTCAAGCGCCGCTCGCCGCTCGCACCAGCCAAAGAAGGTAAAGTGTGCTTCTTTTTATTCCCTTACGTTTCTAGTTTTGGATAGTGGAAGAGTTTTGGTGGAAGGTTCCGCCAGTGGAGTTAAAATTAGGTTAAAATGACTCGACCGACTTGGGTTGCGAGTTACAGTATGAGGTTAGCAGTCGGTCGGGATAGCTTTTTAGCTGGACTAGCTAATCTGTTAGCTCTGTATTGGCTGACAAGCATTTTAGCATGGTAGCGTGTTGGTTTTCCTGGCTAGTTAGCCGCCTAGCTTGTGCTGTCAAAACTAATGGTAACCGTAGCATCTAACTGGCTAACGTGCTAGCATTTTAGCTTCGCAGCTAGTTAGCATGGAAACCGTCGATAGACTAGCGTTGTAGCATTTTAGCTTTTGGCTAATTAGCATCACAAGCTCATACTGTACTACAGTGCAACTGCTCAGTATGAGCTCCAGCAAGTCAAAATAAGAAATAAATAAAACGTCAACTGGTAATTTACTGTTTGAAAACATGCATTGGTGACTTGATATGTCATTTTAAGATTACGCTGGAAACTGAACATTTTGAAGTAAGATTTGAGGTTTTAGTGAGCAGGAGTGAGACTTGGACACTCTGGTTCATGATGGCAAACAGGGTCGCTCAAGGAGCAAAATGGATTTGTTTTGTTTTTCGTCGTGCGTTTTATTAACTTTTCTTGTTGAATCCACTTGTTAGTAGTTGTTGTTGGACGTTGGATTTTATTGCAATGCGTGTTTCCATGCACGTGTGTATTAAAGCACACTGAATCTATCAAACACACACACAGTCACACCGAGGTGTTATTCTCAGAGTTTGGGCTTGGTCTTGCTGTAATGGGTGTAAATTTGGCATTGTGCCCGTGTTAAGGTGTCGTCCACTTCCACACATATGGCATTTAGGATATTATTGGAGTTGTTGGCCAGTTGTCAACTTGTGTCAGTCCGCACAACTGACCTTTCATCCTGTCACCGAGTATTACATCCTAATACTAATGTGTGTGTCTGTCAACATGCCTAAAAAGGAGATAATTTTGCTGTACTCTTTTCGTGCTGTTGCTTCTGCATGTGTTGTTTTCATTGCAGAGACTAAAGATAAGTGATATTCCCCCAGGGAGATGTTTAGGTGAGAACTTCTAAAGAGCTGTTTAACTGCAAGAATAGAGATTGCAAACAAGCACTGTGCTGTAGCACTGAGAACGTGCAGAGTTGATTATTGACTTATTAGAGTAAAATATATGAAAATATAATTTATTGTTATTGATTTAT
Organism: Schizothorax lantsangensis; assembly: GCA_027422415.1. Taxonomy (NCBI): domain Eukaryota; kingdom Metazoa; phylum Chordata; class Actinopteri; order Cypriniformes; family Cyprinidae; genus Schizothorax; species Schizothorax lantsangensis. The sequence goes on from CM049848.1 coordinate 12,482,559, forward strand.
ATTTATTTAATTGTATCTATAATAATGCAAATAAGAATATAAATAATTATGAATGAATAATACATTTTTCACATACACACAGCATAGTGAAAGTTATGGCATAAAACCCAAAGTAGGTGCTTTTGAGTGACAGCGTAAGTATGTGTCAGAAACAGGTGGACACTGTGCCTGTGAGGAGCAGAGAGCTAAAATGACATCCCTGCATTGTAAGGGTTCACCCGGGTGCGTGTGCAGGGGCCTGAGAGCAGGAGACCCATGCAGAATGTCAAGAAAATGATGCCTCTTCAACAGAGAGTGTATAAAGGACAAAGAGCAAGAGGGAGTATGGATTAATAAATATCCTAGTCCTGTCCTTTACATGGTTTTGTGTTTGAATTATGATTTCTTTATTTTCGGTCTTAGATGTGGAAATGTAATTTATCAAGCCTGGGTGATGCTATTAAGCTGCATCTGTTTACTCGAGCTGTATCTCCCAGATGTGTTGTTTTTGAAGTATAAATGGATTATTTAGCACTCTTGAAACACATCCACTGAGTCTGAGGCTGCTCAAAATAGCCTCACCTTCTCTCGTCGGCCTCTATTATGAACTCTAATGATAAAGCTCCCCTGTAGTCCTGTCTGTGTCCTGGCCTGATAACACCACTGATCTTTGCACTGCCATTTTGTGTCAGTGGGAATGTGCTGGGCATCCATGTTGGCTCTTGGTCCTCCAGAGAGAGAGGGATAAGCCTGGTTAAAAGGCTGCAGCCAGACACTACGCTGCCAGCAAGAGTTTCATACAGCAGTGTCTGCTACAGAGAGTTGCTCGCTTCTTTTATGCTGTTGTTTCAGTCCCGATCACAGCATGACATTACACAACATGTGTTTTACAGTAACACACAATTCACAGCTGAAAAGCTGATCTGATAGTGGGCAAGTCACTTTTGTTTATACAGTACAGTTGTGTCAAAGTTTACAGTAGTGAGACACTAAAAACTGCATCCATGTTGCAAAATTCTTCCGTTAGGAATCAATAAATTCAGCTTGAATTACAACTTCAATTTCAACTAAAACAGCTCTGTGGAAGATATAGTAGTGTCTTTATTCATTACAATTCAGTTATTCTGTGTTTTTATTCAATAGTTTCCAGTATAGTTAAATTGGCCACTATACTTAGACTTAAGTCTTACTCAAAATGTCTGAATGTCATTGCAATAGACACAAAATTGATCCTAATCCTAATTATGTTGTCAGTGTGAATGTTGACTCCTATTGACATTTTGTTAATAAAAATAATAGTAAAATTTGCTAGAAAAGTCTACTTATTCTGCTGCTGCATTTTTTTTTTTTTTTTTTTGGTAACAAATGTCAACTTCCTATCATTCTAATGTTCTCTAAGGAATAATTACGCATTTAATAATATAAAAATAATATTATTGAAAAAAGTAAATAGAAAATTATCCAACACATCTATTTTATTCCAAATAAAATCATTTGAATGAACTTCACACAATTTTTGTTAGTCCAATAGAATCAATCCACCATAACTGTACATTCAGAAAGTACTGTTTAATTGTACCTTAAACTTTGCAAGACAATTTCAATTTTGCTTTCATTTTCACTTTCAAATTCACTTTTTTTTCACTTTTTAAGACTAAAACAAAAGATGGATTCATTGTTATTCTTAATTAAAAAGCACAACTACAATAAAACAGTACGTTACAATGACAAACTAGCTTACATAACATTTATTAACAAAAACGAATAAGACGAGGCATGGCATAGGACACATCACATGTATTATATACCGACTAATACATCAGGGCTCCAGACTGCGACTAAAACAGTCGCATTTGCGACCAAAAATATTAATTTGCGAGTGAAGATTTTGCTGAAGTCGCCACTGGCGACTATATATATATATATATATATATATATATGACTTAAAAATGTGCATGTAATGCCTTTTTTCCTAATTGTTTTGAGATCACATCTTTTGTTATGTTCACGTATTAAACTGAGATGATGCGCATCAAAGTTTTAGTGGAAAGAGTTTCAAACAGTGCTCATCTCTGCAGCACAGCAGCATTGACGGCACACCTGCTAAACGCAGCTCAGTTGTGCAGCGGGAGAGAGATGTCAGCTGTGTGGATATTAGCAATTATAATAATTACTAATATGGCTTTTTCTTATCAAGATCTTAGTCTATATGCTGTGTTCTGTTAATGCGTGAACTTCATATTATTTTTAGTGCACTTGCCGTCCAGTAATCTCAAAAATCTTTGTGCTTTGTTACTTTTTAATAAACAAAGTATCACCTTTAAAATTATGCCAAATTCATAACGAAATTCAAACAATAAATACGGTTTTGGCGCTCTTTAATTCGGCAGGTGCGACCGTTTTAGCGCCTCAGTTCAAGCAACAAGTGAATCCATTATATCTTTCCCTTTACTAGTATAGTACATAATGAACATGAATTAACATCAAAAGGTAGGCTATTTTATAAGAGTGCCTATAGTACAACTTAATGAAATGTCTCATGTAAAAGCTCCCTCAGTGTTTCATACTGCAGAAAATGTGTAAAGCGTGTAAACATTGCAACTAATAATACATTTACCTCAGAATAACCATTCGGCGTCCATAAGTCAGCTGGAATAATAACTATAAAGAGGAGCATTTTGCTATATTTATGCGCTATTGCATATTTTTACTTAACCTGTTGTCTACATGATTCAACTCCTCCTATAAAATTGCATTTTACTAATGAAGAAAAACTGTGTGAAAGACATATCAAAGTCCCTTTCAGTCTTTGGACATATGACAACATTTATAGCATGCATTGAGGAGGAGCCCGAATTACACTCAGTGGCCAAGTGATGCTTATGGTCCATGATATTGGTACAGATTCTGTGTAATGAACAATTCTTTGTGACTGTATATTTCAAGTTGGAAAAGACATTTAGTTCCCTTTAAGTGAACCTTAGTTCCCAGGTCATCTACAAGATTGATTAAAATGCTGATAAAGTCAAGAAAAGGTGAGACATAAACACATGATTGAAATGTTAAAATGTAAAAAAAAAAAATATATATATATAAAATAAAACAAAACATGTTTATTCTGTGGCACCTATAAAAATAATTTGGCGCCTAAGTTTTTTTCTTATAGGAGCCAATGGCTCCTTACTCTATTTTTTTGTCTGGAGCCCTGTACATAACAGAATGTTTAGCAAACACTGAGGAATCAAAAATAATATAAAAAAATAAGGAAAGCCTCCATAGTGTAACGTGAGGTAAAGATAACAAGCTTTTCAAAACGAAAACAAAAAGAAAAGTAAAACTAAACTGGCTGTCGCTGACAGGACTTGCATGTTTTCTCTACAAGAATACCAACATGTTCACCTTCTGTGGTTTAAGAAGCGGTCTTTTACTTTAGTTTGAAAACCAAATCCTCCGTTGCGCTCCGTCCGCTGCGCGCACCTTCGCGCTCGTGCTGACGCGGCGAGTGAAAGCACAATGGGCGCGCGCTGCTCCCGCTCTGCATACGCGCCGCTTCTGCGCTGCCTCTGCTCTGCTTACGGTGCTTTGGAGCAGCGCAGACCATGCACTCGCACAAGTGCGACCACATAAAATTTTTACTCACACTCTCAAAAAATGCTCGCAAGTCTAGAGTGTAGAGCCCTTATATATGTATGTATATATATATATATATATATATATATATAATTTATTTATTTATTTAACAGATTAAGATCTACACCAGCTTTTTAATTTACATAAAAATTTAATTCATATCAAGCTCACTCAGATCAGTTAAGGTGTATATTTGAAAGAATTAAAGTTCTGATTCATACTATTCATAACATTCATGCTATTCGATACATTAAAAGCCATACATTTGTGTTCTGTTTTGCCGGTTGGTCACAAATTTCCACGAATTTAATGATATTTATTGTTTCTTTCCCCAAATCCTCACAATCTCACCCTCTAATTTCGCAGGTTTATTGTCGTTCACTTTTAATCACTGATTTTGCATCTCTTATTGTGGTTAACATGCAAGGGGAAATTAAAGAATTTGTGGCCATGAATTAAGAATTCGTTCCTATGACTTAATTTGTTCCCTTATTTTAGTTAAATCATGGGTTTTCTAGGGAACAAATTTATGAAATATGGACAGTGGGCACAAATTAAGCCGTAGGAATGAATTATCTGTCCTGCTCGTGTTCGCAGCCCTGTCAGAGCCCAAAATGAAACAATTATCTGGGCTAATTCTAATTAAACGTGACTTAATTATTACATTTCAATACAAAATAACTTTGTATTGTTTCTGTTTTAATGTACTTTTAAAGTTTGGATCACATTAAAAGCGTAATTTGTACTTTAGTAAATTATTTTCGCCAAAGATCCAGCGTCGTCACAGTCACTCACAGCCACTTGCACGTGTTTTGCGCATGAGCCGCACGCAGCTTAAAATTAAATTGCTTGATCGACCATCGATAGCTTTAATTGATTGCATCTCTTATCGACAATTAATTGATTGCCGATTAATCATTGACATCCCTAATCTGGGCCCGTATTCATGAAAAATCTTAGTGCTAAGAGTTGCTCCTAGTAACAAAATTCTAAGAAAATTCTTAGAAATGTGGGTGTTTCCTCTTAAAATTAAAGAAAAGATCCTAGTAAAGATAAAAGTAATTCAGAAAGCATCTTAACCATTAAAAGAGGTCTTAAGGTCCAAAATTGTTAGGAGTACGAACGAGGACTTTTAAGAGGCTTAAGAGTTTCTTTAGCAGTGGAGAAAATGGACGAAACATGAAGATGGAGAAGAAATGTTGCACACAATGCATGACAGTGAGTTAATAAGATGCTACACATTAGATCGTGCAGGGATCATGTTTGTGACCGATCTTACTAGAGACACGCTAACATCTCCGACACCGTGCAGAAATGCCATAGCGCCAGAAATGGACGTAATCACTACATTAACTACATTAACATATTTGGTAACTGGAAAAATGCAACTATGCAGCAGTGATGATTTGGGTCTGTTACAGCACTTTCAGAGCCTTATTGTGTCGCTGTTCATTTCCTATGAAATATGTCAAGTATGACAGCATGGTAAATAAAAAATAAGGAATATATATACATATATAATGTGTGTGTGTGTGTGAGAGAGAGAGAGAGAGAGTACGATAAAACAGGAAAAATTACGCCTTTAATTTCAAAGTGAAGGCTTATAATAGACCCTACTCTTAAAAGCGCTCTTTTATTTCCTTCTTGGACAACCAACCAATCACAGTCTTCAAAAGACTGTGTCATAGCTAGCAACGGGGTCAGCCCCGCCTCCTCACTAAGATAAGTTTTTTTTCCTTTCCTCGCTCAGAGTTGCTCTCAGATTGGTCCTGAATCACTTTTAAGCTAAGACTCCTAGTTAGAAATTTTTAAGCTAAATTAGGAGCTCTCTAAAAGGATTCTTAGAATCTTTAAGAATACGGGCCCTGATTATTAACTCATTATTAGGTTGCATGTACACACAGCTATTATGGAATACTAAACCTCTCAGGAATAGGCAGCAGTTTTCCTCAGATTGACACTGGTGTTCTTCTAGCAGACTATCACATTAACTATCAACATGATCTGCTAACGTTTGACTAACACAGTGTTACTTTTTTTTTATTACTGCCACTCCGACTCTACAGCATGACTTCACGATTCAGTTAGGCTCATCAATAATTACCCCATCAACTTCGGTCAGAAGTCTTGGTGTAATCTTTGATGACCAGCTGACCTTCAAAGAGCACATTGCAAAGACTGCTCGATCTTGCAGGTTTGCGCTACACAACATCAGAAAGATTAGGCCCTTTCTGACAGAGCATGCTGCACAACTTCTTGTCCAGGCCCTTGTCGTTTCTAGGCTGGACTACTGCAATGCTCTTCTGGCTGGACTTCCATCAAACACAATCAAACCTCTACAAATGATTCAGAATGCAGCGGTACGACTGGTCTTCAACGAGCCAAAAAGAGCCCATGTTACACCTCTCTTCATCTCCTTGCACTGGCTACCAGTTGCAGCTCGCATCAAGTTCAAGACACTGATGCTTGCATACAGAACGACCACAGGCTCAGCACCCTCCTACTTCCACTCACTATTACGAATCTACATCCCCTCCAGAAGTCTGAGATCTGCTAGTGAGCGACGCCTTGTGGTACCATCACAGAGAGGCTCAAAATCACTCTCCAGAACATTCTCGTTCACCAATCCTGGCTGGTGGAATAATCTTCCCACCCCTATCCGGAATGCTGGATCCTTGTCAATCTTCAAGCAACAACTGAAAACTCATCTCTTTCGGCACTACTTGACTTCATCCTAAAAAAAAAAAAAAAAATCTTAATCTTTCCCTTTATCTTTCTCTCCTTCCCTTGCTAGCTTGTACTTATTTGAACAATGACTGAGACTTGGTGTTACGAGCACTTCCTCTGTCTGATTGCCTCTTCAAGATGAATCGCTTTATGTATTCAATTGTATGTCGCTTTGGATAAAAGCGTCTGCCAAATGACTAAATGTAAATGTATTAATTTTGAGCAGAATGTTTATTTAACATTACTGAGAAACTGCTTTGTGAAATGTTACTTGAATGTTACTACGTTCCTTTGCTTTGGTGTTTTATATCTAATACAGTAACATTCAGACATTTTTAAAATGACTTGACTGTCCAAATTCTTTTTGCGGCCACTGTATGTTTAGAAGAAATGTGATGGTCTGAAACTTTGTGGTAGGACTATTAGGATTAAGATGTTGTTTGTATTGTATTGTGACATGGTGCTACAGTGTCACAAAGTTGTTTTCTCTCTGTCAAAGTGACACTGATTAAATAATCTCTCATATTTGTGAAGCAAGTAATACTAACACCGTATGCGTCTGCTCTCATTTAATTTAGTGCCTGAGTGGGTGGGAGTCTCCCCAGAACAGTTATCATTTACAAAGTTGCAATAAATGTTTTATTGTGGCTGTTTAAACATATAAACTCTATGAACAAGCATCATAAAACACATTTGTACTGTGGGCGACATTAGTCCTTTGAGACATTACTTTTAGAGCTGTATGTAAACTTCTGCTTAATGGTCTGAGCCTCAGGCAGCGCAGCCATGGACCGTTCATGGAATATCTGATGCATATTCCACACAAAAAAAAGCTTCCTCAAAATCATAAGTTCCAATCTGATTGGCTGGCTTTATGCAATTTCATCAGCGTTTCTGGAGAAGTACGTGTTTGATTCGACAGATTATGAGCTGCATGGCTTTGAATCTTGGAAAGATGGTCTTATATTTATTTTTGGGATTTGTATATTTGCTTGATGTTTTGTTTACTATTAGCAAGTAAACACAATGGGCCTCATTCATGAAACACAAACATTTTTTTTAGTTTTTTTTTTAGTTGTTTGTAAAGCCAATCGGATGTATTTTTGAAATTGTTAGTTGGAACAAAATGGTGCATAAACTATTCAAATGTTTTGCGTTCTTTCAAGTGCAAAACAGTGCCTTTTGATAGCACTATTTACCAAAGTAATATAATAATCAAAAATGGAGTTAACCAATTAGTCAAATGTGAAAAACTTAATTGAAAGAAAAAATAGACTGAAAACATCCACATAATCCATTGTCCTTTTTATTATAGTTGATGGTAGCCTAGGGTTGGGCCGATAGGCGATGCCATCACCGATGGCTGACAGACATCACGATGTTGAGCCGATTCCCTCCCCCTCCCGCAATCCGCGCACCCCAATTCCGTGTTCAGAAAGAAAATTAAGTGTACAACGGAACCCCTAAAGAGAATAAATAGCCTACAAGATGGGAGGAGAGAAAAAATATTTCAATACTTTCTCTCGCAATTATATAGTTGGATAATTATATTGTAAATAAACTGGGGAGCCGCTATTAATATGCAGGGCATTGAAACGGCTTTCGAATGCGCGCTCTCATTTTACTTTCACTTGCACTTTCGAGATTCGCGATCACATGGACTCTATAATACGGTGCGGCAGTACTTACCACACATTTTTAAATTTTCTTCTAAAATTAGCATTTTTCTCAGGCTCCTATGTTTGTTCAGTTATTTCACTTTAATGGCAATGAAAATAACCTATTTGTTGCCATTAAAGTGAAATTACTGAACCTACACATAGGAGTCTGATAAAACTGCTCATTGTAGACGAAAATTTCAAACGGCACTTAGAGGCTTTTGCATCTTAACTCTTCATTTATAGTTATTTTCAAAGCTTCAATGTACTGTCATTATAAAATAACTTCATTATTGTTTATTTAATTTGAACTAAGTACTTGTTAAAAACTAACCAAAATGTAAAATCATTTGCTTATAATTTCCATACAGGAGAGACTTGGTGTTGTTTCCAAACAAAATATATCGGCATCGGCTATCGGCCAAAATTAGTTGAAAAATATCGGCATATCGGATATCGGCAGAAATCCAATATCGTGCATCCCTAATGTTGTATATTGTGTTTGTGCTTTTTGCACAGTCTATTTTATATATTTAGATATTATTATTTTTATTATCTGTGTATTGTCTTGTCACTGTCATTCTGTCACACTGTGGAGCTTCTGTCACCAAAACAAATTCCTCGTATGTGCAAACATACCTGGCAAAAAAGCTAATTCTGATTATGATATTGGGCTTCATTTAGGGCTGCACGATTAATCGAATGTGATAGTCATGCGCATCTTGTCAGTAAAGCCGGTTCTGTGATAGGGGTGGAACGGTTCAACTTACTCACGGTTCGGTTTGTATCATGGTTTTAGGGTCATGGTTTCGGTACGGTTCGGTATTGCTATGTTTAGGAAAAAACTGTCAAATAAAAATAAAGAAAATAAGAATAATCTATCTAACTACAAGCAACAGCACAAGTAAATACAATAGAGTAAAGATACAAATAAAGGTATCTATTTGTATCTAAGGTTTTTTTAGGTAGGTCTAACATTAGTTTTTAGGTACAGAAATTGAATAAAATAATCAAATGTAAAACAGCATTGCATATTTTACTGTATAAATTAAAGATTAATCTTTATTAAAGTTACAAAAGCTATTCAATCAAGGGCAGTGAGTGATTTCCTTGTTGTTGCTGTATGATTAATATTAAGAAAGTGCTGTCACTTTAAGAGAATGCACTGATACAGTATGTTCAGCCGGCTATGTCTGCTATAGGATACTTACCAAGACGGGCATTTTGACATATTTTATGTGTGAATTTGTCCATTCAAACACAATACTTCAGAGAGGGCTTAATATTTGCGCGCGTTCTGAGGTGCAGGTTTGCGTGCTTTGTATGAGCGCATGCACACATCTTCTCACTGCGCGAGCTCGCGTCCTCATATTCCTGCATTCGCATTGAACAAGAGTGAATGGTTTGTCCACGTTTTTTTTTCTTTTCTTTCATCGCTGTTGTACTGGGAAGCCAGAATGCGCATCCATCGACAGAAACATATAATAAACAATAGCCGATCCCTGTTTGTTTTACGTGTTGTTATTTGTAACAAGCCATATTACAGATGCATTGTCAGATTTAAGTTGAACCGTGGTCCTAGTGCGTGCCGAACCGGGTGTGGAGAATCGTACGGTTCTTTTTATTTTTTTTTTTTTACCGAGAACTACAGGTGCAACTCAATCAAATCAAATTGTGAAACTCGTGTATTAAATAAATTCAATGCACACAGACTGAAGTAGTTTAAGTCTTTGGTTCTTTTAATTGTGATGATTTAGGCTCACATTTAACAAAAACCCACCAATTCACTATCTCAACAAATTAGAATACTTCATAAGACCAATAAAAAAAATGTTTAGTGAATTGTTGGCCTTCTGGAAAGTATGTTCATTTACTGTATATGTACTCAATACTTGGTAGGGGCTTCTTTTGCTTTAATTACTGCCTCAATTCGACGTGGCATGGAGGTGATCAGTTTGTGGCACTTCTGAGGTGGTATCGAAGCCCAGGTTTCTTTGACAGTGGCCTTCAGGTCATCTGCATTGTTGGGTCTGGTGTCTCTCATCTTCCTCTTGACAATACCCTATAGATTCTCTATGGGGTTCAGGTCAGGCGAGTTTGCTGGCCAATCAAGCACAGTAACGCCATGGTCATTGAACCAGCTTTTGGTACCTTTGGCAGTGTGGGCAGGTGCCAAATCCTGCTGGAAAATGAAATCAGCATCTCCATAAAGCTTGTCAGCAGAAGGAAGCATGAAGTGCTCTAAAATTTCCTGGTAGATGGCTGCGTTGACTGTGGACTTCAGAAAACACAGTGGACCAACACCAGCAGATGACATGGCAGCCCAAATCATCACTGACTGTGGAAACTTCACACTGGACTTCAAGCAACATGGAATCTCTGCCTCTCCACTCTTCCTCCAGACTCTGGGACCTTGATTTCCAAATGAAATGCAAAATTTACTTTCATCTCAAAAGAGGACTTTGGACCACGGAGTTCCTTTTCTCCACAGCCCAGGTAAGCCGCTTCTGACGTTGTCTCTGGTTCAGAAGTGGCTTGGTAGCCCTTTTCCTGAAGACTTCTGAGCGTGGTGACTCTTGATGCACTGACTCCAGCTTCAGTCTACTCCTTGTGAAGCTCTCACAAGGGATTGAATCAGCTTTGCTTGAAAGTATTCTCAAGCTTGCAGTCATCCCTGTTGTTTGTGCACCTTTTCCTACCCAAATTCTTCCTTCCAGTCAACTTTGCATTTAATATGCTTTGATACAGCACTCTGTAAACAGCCACACCTTTCAGTAATGACCCTCTGTGACTTACCCTCTTTGTGGAGGGCGTCAATGTTCATCTTCTGGACCATTGCCAAGTCAGCAGTCTTCTCCATTATTTTGGTTTCAAAGAACAAGAGATACCCGGAATTTATACTGTAGGGACGGTCATTAATTGAAACTCAAATGTAAATATTCTAATATTTTGAGATACTGATTTTTGACTTTCATGAGCTGTAAGCTCTAATCATCAAAATTAAAACAAAAAACTTTTGAAATGTTTTACTTGCAATGAATCTAAAATATATGAAAGTTTCACTTTTTGAAATAACTTTCAAGAAAAAATGAACTCTTTCACGACATTCTAATTTATTGAGATGCACCTGTATTCCACCCTTATTCTGTGATTAGTAGTAAATCTCTATCACCTGCTTTCAGATGGAGCAGCATTTATTATACAGTCGTAGTTCACTGACAAGCTATGCAAAATCGCATTGATAATCGCAGATGATATAATTGCGCGATAATGAAATCGAAGATGACGTTCTGCGATTATGAAAGCTGTTTGCGTAGCTTGTCAGTGAACTACGGCTCAGTGTAGTAAATGCTGTTCCATCTGAATGCACGTGAAAATACAAATAACATGTTTTTACTCAACTCCCTTCATAACGTCAGTCAAGTGTTTGAAATAAATCCTTCTGTGAGATGATGTGGCTTCTTAAACGGAATAAGGCACGCAATATTTCATAGTATTCTAAGTAGTGGTAAAGGCTGTGCTTAGCATTGCATTATCATATACTAGAGCCCGACAGATATGGGTTTTTTGGGGCCTATACCGATATTAGGGAGTAAAAAAAAGTCCAATATCAATATATCGGCCGATTATTCTTTGTGTATTTCATAGTACAGTACCAGTCAAAAGTTTGGACACACTTTTGACTGATACTGTTTATAGGTTAGAATGCAGTATATATTTAAACAGAATATACATAGGACTCGTGTGAAGTTTGAGCTCATCCGCGCATCTCTACACTACACTGACCTGGGTCGCCAGTAGCAAATGGAGCGCACTCTGCTGGACAAACTAAGTAATTAAACCATTTAGGAGTATTTCATCTGCGTATTGGCTGTGCTCATCGTTTACTCAGGAAAAAGGTCTATATGTTCTGTAAAAAAAAAAGTTAATATCGGTGGCATATTCACCGATATATCTGCAACAGGCACATATCGGCCGATATAATCGGCAAAACGATATATCAGTCGGGCTCTATTATACACTTTAATATAATAAAAAATTATAATAAGACAAACTCTTAGATAAACCATATATTGTCATAGTCGTGTGTTTATTAGTCATGTTGAATCAATGAAAGCAGTTAAATCATCTGTTTATTCAGCTGCAGCGATAGGCATTTGCTGGGTTTCTTCTGCGGGGTGTATTTGGAGTTTTCACGCGAGATTGCCCTCTGGCCTTCAGATGAGATTTACTACTGATCACAGTACCGTGCTTCACTGAAAGATATGAATGACAATCACAGCTTCTGCCTAATCGCGATTTATCGCCTTTGTAATTTAATTTCGATTAATCGTGCAGCCCTAGCTTCATTCATGAAAATTGTGTAAATATACAAATAAATACAGAGTAATTTGCACACAAATGATAACAGTATTTTCATTTTTGTGGGAACAATCCTTTTAAGCACAACTTTGAACTACACGACTGTATCTCTGAGGGGAGCTGACTGTCTTTCAAAAAGTTTTGATGGACTTTTATTTTTGTCCTACCTATCTAATACAGTGGTGTTTATAAGCGCAGCGCTGCTTTGTGCCCAGAGGTCAGCGGGGTATGAATGAATGAATGAATGAGGCATTTATATAGCGCTTTATTGTAGGGCTGTGCGATATGACGATATATATCGGATGGACGAAATAAAAAGTCTATCGTTTCATATTTTGCTCTATCGTTTATTTCGTGGTGTCGCAAAATACATTGTTTACGGTAATACTTTTTCATCATTTGGATGACTGCGATCTTTACACGCCACCACGGGGCGTGAAGGGGAGATGGAAGCAGGTGGCTCTGAGTAGGAGCACGATCAGCCAGGACAAAACAAGGAGCTCGATCCTAAACGAGGGACTACATCTGTAGCATGGACACGTGTTTTTAAGCACAGCCGTTTTTAAGCCGTTGAAACACAAACAACAGAGCTATGCGTGCGCCGTCTCTGTTTCTGTGAGAGAGGAGCGCGCATTTTTTTTGCCGCTTTATTGGCTTTGAACGATTACATAAACGCACTTATATGAGTAACAATCCCCGTCTTTGCAAGTATCCTCATAAACACAGTGATTTAGGTCTTAAGAGAGAAAACAGCTGAAAACAACGCACATGTAACAGTATATTGGATCCGGACTTCGGTCTTAAAGGGGAAGCTGTCCAATATTCGTTCTGTCTGCCATTCATCAAACAACAGAAAATCTCTCACTGCTCTTGACTTTATCACTTTTGTAACTTTAATAAGAATAAATTAAAAAATAATGATATATTTATATATATCCTATAGAATCTATACACAATACACATGTTAATTATATCTATCTAATTAACACAGTGAAGACTAATTCATTTACACAATGTATGTAGCGTTTCTTATTTATGTAGGTTTTTGTCCTATTGCTTGCAATTAGTTTCTTATCCTTATTTCATCACTGACTGTTTGTCTTCAGTGAGCTTGAATTTTTTTTTGTCACTTTTTAGGCATGTATTCAATTCAATTTAATTTCACTTTATTGTTCGGATTTCTTCCAAATATTGTTTCGCATCCAATAGCATTTACTGTCTAACATTAATTCACATCAATACACATTACACAATACAATACACACACACACACACAAAAAGGCATGTTCGTACACATCAAACATCATTTTTGTTTTATATTGTATTTTTTACATTGTATTATATTTCTATTAGTTTGATATTGACATTGGGGACAAGGATTATGAAAATTCTATGGTTTCAAAGATTTAATATCATAAAAAAAATGTAAAGAAAAAAAATAACTATACCGTGATATATATCGTTATCGTGATATAGAATTAGTCATATCGTGATATAAGATTTTGGTCATATCGCCCACCCCTACTTTATTGTGTATTATTGTACACCCAAAGCGCTTTACAATCATGTGGGGGGTCTCTCCTCAACCACCACTTTGTGCCCAGAGGTCAGCGGGGTAGGGGATCATTCACACTGAACGCATTTTTCAAATTCACTGTGCTACTTTTCCATAGGTTTTCTATGTAAACTGCCCTCGATGGACATCTGTGACCATTGCTTGTTTTTCAGAGCATTAAAGTGTTCTTTGTGAATGGCTTCTGACTCTATTTCTGCTTTTCCATATACGCCACCTACTGTCAGAGAGCGAATTTTCTTTTTTCTTTTTTTTTTCTTCTTTTTTTTACAATTAATCAATGATGAATATAATTGACTCTTCACCTTTCTTTAGGGATGCAAGGATGAAATGTAAGGTTTATCAATGTATAAAACTTTTTTTGTTTGTTTAGTCAACTTGAATTATTTGAACTAAAGTTGTTTAGATCACACTTTTTATGGTCATTTTACAGGTTTTTCACTGGTCTTTAGTTTGCGGGTGTGAATGTTGTGTTCTTAGTCCCATCGTGTGACGTGACATTTCTCAGGTTTCTCAACATATCTGTCTAGGCTTCACGGCTCTCTGTGTCACTGCAGACCAGGGCCCGTATTCACAAAACTTTTTATTTTACCACTAAGAGTTCTCCTTAGGGGTCGACCGATATGTGTTTTTCAGGGCCGATACCGATTATTGCAGACCAACTAGACCGATAACCGATATTTTGAACCGATATGTCTGGTGTAAAAATGACAATTAATGTCAAAATTTAGAATAACAAGGGCTCTGACAAAAACTGCCTTCCCTGGTGTTGGTTGCACTTCTTACTCTTGTCTTCCTCCATGCATCCATCTACAATAAGGGTAATATAAAGAGAGAGTTAAATGTGGGGCCACTGTAGGGCTGCACGATATATTGCATGCGATTGTCATGTGCATCTCTTCAGTAAAGCCGGTTCTGTGATTAATATTAAATCTCCATCACATGCTTTCCAACCCAGTAGATGGAGCGGAAGTTAATACACAGAGCCGTAGTTCACTGACAAGCTACGCAATTCGTGCTCATAATCACAGATGAATCACCTTCTATAATGAACGTGATGTTGCGTAGCTTGTCAGTGAACTACGGCTCTGTGTATTAAATGCCGCTCCATCTGAAAGCAGGTGATGGAGATGTACTGCTAATCACAGAACCGGCTTTACTGACGAGATGCACATGACTATCGCATGGAATATATCGTGCAGCCCTAGGCCACTGTATGCTTCATGATTAAGCCTATGAATACTGTACTGCAGCTAAACAGCTTGGGGAAATGTAAGTATTTGGCTTCAATAATTTACATGTTGGAAATGTATGTGTAATAGCATAACCTCTCATAATTCTTCATTAATTATTTTCTGATGATTAAATCATAACCTACAAGAGGTGACTATTCAATTCATCATCTAATGCACATCAATTGATTAACTTAAAAAGCACAATGTATATAATAAGTGTAAATAATTGAATTGTCTTCATAGCTCCATTGTAGAAGTTAAGACCTCAACTATTTTAATGAAACTATAACACTAATAGCCTATTATAGGCACACTTGGTTCAATAGCCTATATCTTAATCTTGGCCTATGTGACAGTATCTTAATCTTGCCCTATGTGACAGTAATTTCCATTAGTTATAATTTACAGTGCAGTGCAAATGAAGGCATAAAACATTAATTTCATTTATCTTTTAATCAAATGAGTTAAACTCTATTTTTGGCAAACAAATGGGTTAACTATTAAAATTAAAACATGGAAGAAATTGTGTGATTGTGTTGTGTGTATTATTCTTTTAAACAAAGTTGTAATAATTGTTGTAGTAGTATTAGTAGATAAACCAAACTTTTATTTTGACGGGTTGCCATGAGGACCTCTTAAGTTTCTGTAGCCTATGTATGATATGACGATCGTTTTACTCAAATGAAACGGTCAAGTGCTCATGAAGTAACTCTCAGAGCAGTTCTGGGGATGTTGTTCAAGTATTTTTGTACTCATTTAGTGAGACGGCAGATGCTGAAAACACTGCGAGCGTCGCGCACTTCTCTGTGTGTGTGTGTGTGTGTGTGTGTGTAGTAAAAACCGCGCGTCTGTGCCATTCACATATACAGAGACACGCAGAACATGCAGAATTCATATTTAAATAGTCTTTTTGCGGCTTAATGTTTACAGATACTAGTCCATAGCGCGAGTCGATTTAAATGTACTGACCTACTTTTGATTAACATTAATTCATCCAAACTTTGACTAATTCCGTGACTCCGCGTTATACAGTAAATTCCATTTATATGACTGGATTCCACGATTCCGTCCGGGTTTTCCCCATCGCGGAAACCATAAATAGATAATATTGAGGTGTTTTGCAACTTCAGTGTAGTGGATTGTGATTTATTGCAACTTGAGCAACGTCTGCTGCTGCCTTTGAGAGACAACTGATGCGTGATCACTGAAGCAAGCAGCTCCAGTTAGCAAGCGCTTTCGGTGTGAGAGTGCCTTTAGTCTCCCACGCTGATTGGTCGGACTCGTGACTCCCAACAAATCAGATGCGCGGTGGGCGGAGACTGCTCTAGCCCACAGAGTGGTGAGCTCCGACAGGCTGCATCAGAGCCAAATAATGCGTTTCAATATTAAATTATTTTATCGGCACATCGATTTTGAAAATGGCCGATACAGATTATCATAAAAATGCTTAATATCGACGGCGATAATCGGTCAGGCCGATAATCGGTCGACCCCTAGTTCTCCTAAATAGCTGTAAAAGTTTTTAGCTAAGAGTTTTCTCTTAAAACCTGTTCACAAAGCTGCTGAGACAAACTTTTACTAAGGAATAGAGATAAGTCTAAAGCTAAGAGTAAGGGCAGGGTTGACCTTGTTGCTATGGATGACATCAGCATGCTTACTAAATTTGCACACAGTGATTGGCTGATTAGGGGTCTCTGTCAGAGATTTATTCATAGAAATATTGTAGAGCACGATATTATGTTGCCATATCCAAATAAAGGTTTAAAAATAATGTTAATTGACACATTCAAATAAAGATTTTAACATGCAGGCTAAGTGTCACTAATTAAACAAATATATGTTCAGCTAATTTGCAGGGGCGGTTCTAGGATTTCATCTTTAGCTTAGCCCTCAGACGATACAAATTACCTAAATAAACAGTATTTTTCTGTGCTTATGAAAACTGTATTACAATTACCTATTAAAGTTACAGAAGTTAGGCTACTTAGTGAGTGATTCTCATGTTTTTCTTTTGTTGTTTGATAAACATTATTAGCCTAATATAATAAATGCATTCTGACACACATACTATATTTTCTTAACGGTTTATGTTTAAGACGTAACCGACTGCGTTTACTGGATACTCGTCAAGACAGCCATTGTGACATATTTTGTGTATTTGCTTATTTGCTCGAGAGGACGTGAAAGTGAATGTGGCACGCTTTTCTGTTTCTATTTTGTGTGCTATTTATATGCAAAAACTGACTTTGGAGTGCATATGAGACACAATGACTAGGTATAGGGGTGTGGGGAAGGTGCGTATCATAAGCACACCAAATAGAAAAAAATTGTGCCATTGAAACGCACTTTCATGAGACCATGCTGGTGTGCTGTCTGTGTAGTGCCTCTCAGTGCGTGCACAGTAACGATCTATCACAGTTAGGGCTGGGCGATATGACGATATATATCGGATGGACGAAATAAAAAGTCTATCGTTTCATATTATGCTCTATCGTTTATTTCGTGGTGTCGCAAAATACATTGTTTACGGTAATACTTTTTCATCATTTGGATGACTGCGTGAAGAGTAGACACAGAAGCAGGTGGCTCCGAGTAGGAGCACGATCAGACACGACAAAACAAGGAGCTCGTTCCTAAATGAGGGACTACATCTGTAGCATGGACACATGTTTTTAAGCACTGCAGTTTTAAAACAACCGATTTTAAGCCGTTGAAACACAAACAACTATATGCGTGCGCCGTCTCTGTTTCTGTGTGAGAGGAGCGCGCTTTTTTTTTGCCGCTTTATTGGCTTTGAACGATTACATAAACGCACTTATATGAGTAACAATCCCCGTCTTTGCAAGTATCCTCATAAACACAGTGATTTAGGTCTTAAGAGAGAGAAAACAGCTGAAAACAACGCACATGTAACAGTATATTGGATCCGGACTTCGGTCTTAAAGGGGAAGCTGTCCAATATTCGTTCTGTCTGCCATTCATCAAACAACAGAAAATCTCTCACTGCTCTTGACTTTATCACTTTTGTAACTTTAATAAGAATAAATTAAAAAATAATGATATATTTATATATATCCTATAGAATCTATACACAATACACATGTTAATTATATCTATCTAATTAACACAGTGAAGACTAATTCATTTACACAATGTATGTAGCGTTTCTTATTTATGTAGGTTTTTGTCCTATTGCTTGCAATTAGTTTCTTATCCTTATTTCATCACTGATTGTTTATCTTCAGTGAGCTTGAGTTTTTTTGTTTTTTTTTTGTATTCAATTAAATTTAATTTCACTTTATTGTTGGGATTTCTTCCAAAAATTGTGTCGCATCCAATAGCGTTTACTGTCTAACATTAATTCACATCAATACACATTACACAATACAATACACACACACACACACACACACAAAAAGGCATGTTCGTACACGTCTTTTTTGTTTTATATTGTATTGTATTATATTTCTATTAGTTTGATATTGACATTGGTGACAAGGATTCTGAAAATTCTATGGAATCAAAGATCACAAAAAAAAAAAATTAAAGAAAAAAAAATAACTATACTGTGATATATATCGTTATCGTGATATAGAATTAGTCATATCGTGATATAAGATTTTGGTCATATCGCCCATCCCTAATCACAGTGCGTGATTACCACATTGAGATCGATAAACGAACGAGAATGATAAACTTTCTTGAGAAAGCAGCACTGGCCTGATCATTCAGATAGCTGATTATAGTTTTAGGGGGCTGAGATGAAAAAATATGGGGGCTGAAGCCCACCTAAAAAGGGTCTAGAACCGCCCTTGGCTAATTGTCAGTCTCTTACATGTATTCTTCTCGTAGCAGATGCATATAAACCACCTTTTAATTAACAGAGTAGAATAATCGTGGCTGATAGTAAGACATGCAAACGTAAAAGAAACCCAAACTGGACGCAAGAACAGCTGTAATTTCTTGCCCAACTGGTTAATGAAAAGGATATAATCAAAGGAAAATTTGGAGTTGGGATAACCTCCAAACCATAAAGGCGATAACTTTTTAAAAGCTCGTTATCGTCAAATGTTTCTCAAATGTTTATATTCCGAGGCAGATTGCCGACAACAGCCATTTTAGGATAGTTGTGAGTTGGTCTTTGTCCAAGTAAAAATTTAGGACTGACACGCCCACTATTTTTAAGATTTTCTCCTAAATCGGCAAGTTAGGAGCTACTTTTAGCCTAAAGATGTTTTGTGAATACGGGCCCAGATCCGCATTAGTAGTAGAGCGATGCTAGTACAGGAGATTTTATGTTACCATGTGTTGAGATTTGGGATGCAACGATACCATTTTTTCAGATCCGATCCGATCCAGAAAATTCTGAGTATCGGCCAATTCCGGTCCGATCCTAGCGCAGTTTTTTTTTTTTTTTTTTTTTTTTTTTTTTTTTATATCAATGTAGAGTTTCTATACTTCTGTGTCACTCTTTTGTGTGTTAAACACAATCTACTAGACAACTTCATTTTAATGAAAAAATATATAGGGGCTGTTTACACCTGGTCACTTCATGCGTTTTGTAATATAAATCCGATCGCTCAACACTTCAGGAGGTGGTCTGGGCCGCATTCCAGACGAAACTGGACATGTGTAAATGCATCTGGTTGTTGAAACCACATATGTGAATTTTACTCCTCCCAAAATGTAAAAATAATAAACGCGTGAGACCGTGTTATAGGCTATATGACATTCAGATATGACTGCGCTAATGCAACACGCATCGCCGCGGACGAGTAGCTCTTCAGCAAGCAGATGCGCAAACTGCCGTGAATGAAACTGAAAGTAAGATGCAGATGGTCAACACACAATCAGCTTCATTAAAAGTATGAGACAAACTTATCTTTCCAGTGCTGATGCCGCGCGCTCTCCTATTGCGGTCTTTGATCTTGAAATGAGCTGATAATTAATAAAATGCAGCGCTTTTGATTTTGTCGACGTGAACTTCGTTAAATTGAAATATAGCTGAAATATAATTCTGAGAATTTCAGAATCGATTCTGAGCTTAGTTTTTAACCAGATGTGCGATGACGCTGAGTTTGCTTTAGAAACACCTGTATTCTGCTTGCTTCCAATTCCTCACACACATACACCACTCGAACCTTCTGTAAAATAATCTTTCATAAAGTTTGGAAAGGTTGAAGCGAATGACAAGGACATTCGCGGGCTTCATTGCACAGGATGCGCTGTGAGAGACGCGCGCTTTGTTTGATGTTACATCGTTGGTATTTTCCTTACAAATGCTCTACGAAGTCATCATTTATGTGGTTTGGAATGCAGTGGACTTATATATTTAAAATATGAACCAGAAGGCTGCTTTCAATTTCTAATGCTGACGCGGCTTTGTGTAGACTGCATGCGCACGCGGTTGTGTGTGCGTGACTCCGTGTAAGTGGTTTAATGTACTTGCATCTCAAAATGATGCAAAATTAATGTAAACACAGCCAGTTATGTCTTAAGGGATTAAACGGACAGGACAAACCACATTACTTATATTTCAAAAGAGATCCGTGCGTGAATGCAGCTTAATAGATCTCCCACTGTCAATGATGTCATAGTAAAAAACAACAGTATGGGGAGAGTGGGGACGGTTTCAACATGGCTTATTTCTTCAATCAGTAATGAGCTACAGTGATGATATTCATACTGCACATGCTAAATCAGCCCCCCATCCTTCCTGGATGAAATCAGGCACATGTGACCATTCCTTTTACAAAAAATAATTTTCATGGTAAAGTATTTTTTGTCATACTGTCCAAGTTGTTTGCGTGAAGCATTGTAAAAACATATGATTTATATCTGTGTTTTCTTAGCTTCTAATAGGCATAGCTAGCATGTGTCAAAGATTTTGAGTCAAGCTATTATACCAAGTTTTATCACGGCTGTCAAGTGTAGGGACAGTTGCAACATGCTGTTCTTTACCACAACATTGATACACTTGGTTAGCTGCTAGTTGGTCAAACTAGTTCTTAAGACAGTCTTAAGTTAGTGACTGTTCATGCAACTGACCTTAGTTCAGTAACCTTTCACAGATGTTAACAGAAGTAGGCTATTATTAAATTTTAGTGTCTTGATTCTGATTAAATTAATATTTTGAAGTTCAAATGTATTGTAATTAACCAAGACAAGGTTGTTACTTGAATTTTTTTCTTCCATTTACTATTTTGTTTTTATACAGCCAATTTAACTTATTAAAGACCATGTCTATGCACAAATAAAATAAAGAAACTACAAAATGATATTTAAGAATGGTTTTAATTACATTTTAATGAATGCCCTGTTGTGGGGTCAGTTGCAACATTTGACTTTGTCTATTCAAGTATAAATTGTATGTATATAATAATATGTGCACGTGTTACAGCAATGTGGGTGAGTAGCTGACTGATGTGGCTTTATTGTATTAAAATTATGGCTAATGCAAACAGTCTCTGAAAAACTAAAGGAAATGCAAAAAGTGTTGCAACCGTCCCCACTCTCCCCTATAAATGAAGAAAAATCACTCACAGTTCTTGAATGGAAAACGTTCAGATAATCTTAAATACTGAAAGCACTCTTTGTTTGTTGTTTCTATGCTCCTCTTTATTATTTGCTACTTTTATGTTTTTAAGTTATATTAGTTTAAAATTCTTAGCATACAAATGTTTAAAAAAAAATATCAATTTGTAATTATTTTAAAAAGTACTTAATTACTTATTGTATATGTAAATATACTTATTGTATATGTAAATGTAAGGATTTTAAGATTCTCAAGTCGGATAACTAATTAATTAATAAGGGGGAAAAAAAGTAGATCAAGAATCGTTCTGGAATCGGATCGTGACTCCCAGAATCGGAATCGGATCGGCTCGTGAGGTGACCAAAGATTCCCACCCCTAGTAAACAGGCCCATTCATAATCTGACAAAAATACTATTATAAACTAGGTTAGTGGATAATTTAGCAGCAAAGGTTATTCTAGAAAAATCATGAGTGCACAATTTTATAAAATCTAAACATTTAGTGAAATAACATTATTTAGTGGGGAACAAATAAAAGTGAATATGTGAAGGACTAAATCTGGTAAAATGTTACACATTGCTCTTTGCATTGTTGTAAAATACATTAATGAAAACAAGTAAATGTATTTATTTATAAATATAAACTACTAAATTAAAAGACATTTCTTTTAAATATATAGCACAGTAATGAAGGCAGCAACATATGATAGAGGAGTCCTCCTATCTATCATATGTTGCTGCCTCCATTACTGTGCTATACATTAGATTATTAATAGCCTTGATAGAACAGTACAAGAAACGCTATAAATAATATTTTATTGTGCAAAAGTATTATAATATGAAAAGCTCAAATAGAGAGCAGCATAAAGCGCTTATGCGCATCCCGTGCACAGAATGATGCGCTTGAAGCAGCACGGAGCTCCGCATAGAGACGTTCAATGCACAAAGGAAAGAGATATTGATGCGTAGCTTATTAAATCTGCACGATAGTTTGAGCCTTTTCTTTTAACGGTTTTAAATCTGTTATTGAGCGCTCTTGAAGAGAGATTCATTGTTTTGACTGTAGTAACCGAATGCAACACGCAGTTTGAATACTGAATGGAGGATGACAGAACATGAATTTAATGACATAAATATTCATTTGTACCTCACATTAAATTATGGAACGGCTTCAGAACACTTGGACTTTGACTTTATGGTGCTTTATAATTAGGGTTGGGAATCGAAAATCGATTCCGATTCCAGAATCGGATACTTAAGGTCAGGAATCGGATACGTGTTGTCAAATTAAAATTTCGATTCCGCCTATCGATTCCTATGCGCTTTTTTGTTCTTCATCTGTGAGGACCGGACCTACAGTGATCTGCCAGGACCTTGCTCGCTAGTAAGCGCTCCAAAGTTTGGCTACAGTTGCGATCAGAAGCCAAAAAAGTTAAGTATAATATCTGTGATAGCTAAACATGTTGCAAGAGAGGTGTCACCACCAACATGACAAAGCACTTTAATTTAATAGATCGTTAAAGATCGCGAACACGATTCAAACACCAACGTGATTCTATTCCTAAATTACAAAGATTCGTCTGTTTCATTCCTCAACCTTTGACGTACAGCGTACGATCACATCAGTGTGATTTGAACATTTAAATCTGCATTCGCGCTGCCACTGACCTGAAGAGAGCAGCTGTCATCTGTCTGGAATGAAACAGCCTCACAGTCTTTTCAACCACACAGTACCATTATTTCTGTTACAAACATTCAAATCACAGAAGTACTGGGATAAATGTTTATAGAGCTTTTTTTTTTAGCTTCGAAGCTTCGGTAGTAATCAACACCGAATATTCGAAGCTTCGGAGGGAGGGGCTGAACATATTCTTCTCTCTAATAAAAGCAGGAATCTCTGTGCGTCTGTCTGTCTGTTTGCATTTTTATGTCGAGAACCGTTCATCCAATCGACTTCACGCGTGGCGGGTGTGTTGCAGCGGACCCAAGGTAGTGCAGTCTCGCAGTTTGGTGCAATATGGACGCGCGACACCTTCAGAATTAATAAACTTTTAATAAAGTACAGAACAGCTCAAGCCGGAAGCGGCACGCCTCACGCGGGCAGGGCTTAAATGCTCCGAGAACGGACATTGCACTAGTGATACAAAACACACAGGTCTGTTAAGAGCAATACTTTTAATAAGGTAGCCCACTGCTTAATTTGTAAATTGAGAGGTCCCGGAATAAAGCGGTTGTAACGGATCCGGCATGTGATTAGAGGGGGTAGAGGACAATCTGTAGTGATTGAAAGCGTGCATCAGTTGCTTTTCGGGTTTCGAGTTTATAATGAGGGAAATTCCTGCAAACATTTATTGAATATAACATATAGGTTAGATGAGTAAATAAATCCACACAAAATATCAGATTAAATCAGTTACTTGAAAACAGCGTGACGAGTGATTCAGCTGTACCGCGTCTTCTCTCTTTCACTCTCTCAAAGCGGCTTCACATCAGCGCATCTCGTCTGCACTACAAGAGCTACTGCACACTGATCCAAGACTTTCACTCGCACCTCGGGACAGTCGACAGAAAGAAAACGCATGCATCGCATTCGGTTTTGTGATAGCAGTCAGTTCACATGTCGCGTCTTTTGCGTGCTTAAGTTAATTATTTCAAATGTAGACGTGCGGCAAGCGCGCTTATAATATAAGATTTTTCATGAAATATATGCATGCTATAGGTCAGCACCAATGTCTTTCATTGGCGAACGGTCTGTTGCAGATGTTCAGCCAGGCGAGCAAGTTGAGAACCGTTTCGCCGTGGATGCCAGGTGTTAAAAAAACGGATATTCGAATCTCAAAACTGAAAATCGAATGCCAACCCACCGAACGAATAATCGAATATTCTGGTCCAGCCCTAATATAAACTCTGATGTGTACTGTAGCGATTAAAATAGAGTAAATCACCTTTTGAAAGTAATTTGACACTTCAAATGTAGATTTATCGATTACATTGTTACGCATGTAGGTGGCGAAACTGGGCTGTTAAAATGTATTTGTGTTTGAATCACACAAGAGATTTGTTCAAGAAATCTGATTCATCCAGTAATGAACCAAGTACATCTTGAGTCACTGAATCATTCATTCATAAATTACATGTGATTTTATTTAGTTGTCTAACGTTTTTTTTCTTCAGAATCATGAGAGAAGCACAACTTCCATTGGGGGAAAAAAAATTATAAAAAAGAACTTAATTTGTTTTTTTTAATTTATCCAGAAACATGCAGTTCTATTTTGCACACAAACGGCTCTTAAAGAGTCCGGTTTTTATGTAGCCTGTTGATTTTTGTTCATGGTATTCAGCTCCAATAAATGGTTTGCAAAAAAAGAGACACAGGATAAATGTTTGATATCATTATTTAATCACATTGGAATCGAAACTGTGAATCGAAAAGAATCGGAATCGATAAGCAGAATTGGAATCGATAAAATTCAAACGATACCCAACCCTATTTATAATGCTTTTGTGCTTTCGTGGGTAGGGTTGGGTACCGAAACCCGGTACCAATATGGCACCGCTACCTATGTAACCGGTATGTACTAGAACCGAATCAGAACGCAGATTTCGGTGCCTCATTTCGGTGCCATGCCTGAGCGATCGATTAAAATATTTGTCCTTTGTTTCTCCGAAATGCACGTAAGAAGCATCACAGGCTACAACTACAAATATTTCAGCAAAATGTTTATTTTAGTCAGAGTTATTGCGCTCCTATTTCATTGTCTCCTATTTCAAGTCTGTGAAGTTTAGCAGAGAATCGCAAAGCAAAAGCTCACGCACTTCTGACAGCAAAATGGAAATATTTCCATGGCTTTCTAACATTTACAGATGGAGAATATACCTGTGAATTGTAAGTTATGCATTACGGAAAACAGCAAACACATTAAACAGCGCAAGAAGCATCTCTGTCAGAGGCACACACAGCCTTTCTCTCAGAGCATTTGACGGGTAGAGCGCGAGCCGCTTTAAACTGAAACTATAAACTATAGGCTACTGTATCTTAGAGTTTTTTTATAGCCCTTCATATAAAGCTTGTCACATGTTTAGAACAAATTGTATTATGCACATTCTCCGCAGCAGTTCAGTCTGTGTCCTCCCTAGATATTTTATCAGATGCGCTCGTATCAAACTACTGTATATCAATTAGAGGTCGACCGATATTGGATTTTACCGATACCGATAGCTAGGTTGGACCACACTGGCCGATACCGATTAATCAACCGATAGTTTTTAAAATGGATACTGAACGAAAACTAAAATAGAGCTTTGCTATTTTTAAAAAAGCAGTAACAGTACTGAACCATACTTTGTAAATGAATACAAATTTAGTATTAATATTAATTATTATATTGATCATTAAAGTTATTTCATAGTTTACTAATGTTAAAAGAAGAAACTTTAAAATTTAAAAATGAATTTAGTAATAGTAAATGTTGAGATGAAATGAACATTAACAAGGAACATCAACAGTCATGCTTAAAGATGGCCATCTTGAAATACCTACACAAGGCCATATTAAAATTACATGCACAGGTTATTGATATTGTATGTGTACTCTCACATTTTATTTGCTGCTATTTTAGAACACTGCATTATTATCTAATCAAAATATAAAATAAATGCAAGTGACCAACTGTGCAAAAGCGAAGCGCTGTGTCTTGGAGAAGTCACTGGTATCACACACACACCGGACGCGTCACGTTCAATTCAAGCAACGGTCCAAAACAATTTATTTAATCACCAAACGGACATAAGTTTGCTTCAAGAATGAACTATGTGGCATAAATGAGTTTGAAGCTCGGTGTTTAAAAAAAACAGAGCAAACGGAAAGAGAAAGCGCGATCTGTATTACAGCTCTCTATATGAAGCATACAGACTGTATTAGAGTCACAGAAAGACAAACGTTTTGCTGAAAAATGCACAATACATAATTTATCACCTAGGGTGAAGTCATTA
Source organism: Schizothorax lantsangensis (assembly GCA_027422415.1). Lineage (NCBI taxonomy): Eukaryota > Metazoa > Chordata > Actinopteri > Cypriniformes > Cyprinidae > Schizothorax > Schizothorax lantsangensis. The sequence continues at coordinate 12,509,250 of CM049848.1, forward strand.
TATTTGTCCCAAATCATTATTAATGTACATAATGTAATTTAATAGAAAACAATGTGAACGGCGCTCTGTTCCGCGGCAGGATTTTCTGTCGGCTGTATTTAAATGAGAGTCTGGAGTTTCCCTCTCTGTGCAGCATGCAGTGTCACATGCCAAAACAAACAACACGTGCTGTCAGTGATTTCCGCCTCTAGAGGCCGCTCTCATACTGTATAATGATAGCAGACCATTCTCAACCACTCCAGCAACAGATGCAACACGGAAAACTATCGGCATGTATTTTTGCCGATAACCGATAGTTCCGCAAATCAACTATTGGTGCCGATTAATCGGCAAAACCGATTAATCGGTCTACCTCTAATATCAATATTAACTGTATTGCTTCATAATAACGTATCGATTATAAAGAATATATCGATATATCGTACAAACTCTATATACTGCCCAGCCCTGGCTTTAGTTAAAATGCCTAAAGCTAAAATTATCTTGTATTCGCGTTTTTAAACCTGTTTAAACCAACAAAATAGAACATTATAACCTTTTTAGTCCACAACACCAGTTACATGCTTCCTTTTGTGATCTGATAGCTTCTTGTCACAGAATGAGGCAGAAAATATGTTCTATAGGCTACTAATGCATTGATTAGCAATGGATTTTAAATATACTTAATTATTATGAAAATACCAGAGATGGCTTGAATAACACAGACAAACTATATATTGTCGTAGTCGAGTGTTTAATGTATTTGTTTTATCATTCAAAACGCTTATATCTTCTGTTTACTCAGTTACAGGAATAGCAATGCCTTTGTCCATATTGGGGATTTCCTGGAGCTTCATTAGTTCCATATACAGTATATGTGTGTGTGTGTGTGTGTGTGTGTGTGTATGTGTATATGTATGTATGTGTATATGTATATGTATGTGTATGTGTATGTATGTGTATATGTATGTGTATGTATGTATGTATATGTATATATGTATGTATATGTATATATGTATGTATATATATATAAATATAAAAAACAAGTATCGGTTCAGGCACCGTTTAGGCACCGGCACCGTTTTAAAAGTATCGATTTGGCACCGGTATCGAAAAAAAAAAAAAAAACGATACCCAACCCTATTCGTGGGGCTTAACAATAACACAGAATAGTATACGCACAATATCGGATTTGGATCGGTCTCGTGTCACCAATACCCGATCCGCAGAAAATGACCGGATCGGAGCCGATACTGATCCTGAGTATCGGATCGATGCATCCCTAGTTGAGATGTTAAAAAGCCATTGCTGTTCTACACCATATTGTTCTTGTCATTAACACACAGGAAATGAATCTGTGTTTGTTTTAGTTTATATTAATCTGACACTAGCCATAATTCTGTATCCATTTCTCTCTTATATTTCTGTCTCCGAATGTCCCCTGATGTGATCCTGTATGTCTCAGGGGTGTTGTGTTTTTCTCTCCTTCTTATATTTGTGTGTTCTGGCTTTGTTCTTTCCAGAGAATTCGGGAGAAAAGCCAAATGTGTGTGTGTGTGTGTGTGTGTGTGGTCACCCACCGGTGGAGGAGTGTGGCATCAGATTCTCTTCTGTCTGTATGTGGTTTTGTCCAGCAGCATTATTCCATAAGAGAATCATTGAGTGTGAATATATGTCTGTTTCCGCAGCGCCGTCAGTCACTTCCTGTCACCTCATGCTTAATTTGACATTGCACTCTCTGAATTAGCTGGTCATTGTTTTTCAGAGCAATTCTGTCATATGAAGCAAACTATTGGAAGTGAATTCTGTAACTTTGAGTATATGGTGCTTTGGGCATCTCTGTTGGTGTGCAAGAAAGACTCTTGGGTTTAGATTAGTCCCAGTGGAGGGGATGAAACGCTGTTTATTTTTCTAGTTTGTGGTTGATGTGGGGACACATGAAGATGTTATCTAAGACTGGTAATGTCAAGTGATATGATATGATAGGATGTTATTACAGTTTAGAAAATCTGGTATAGTTTGGACCACTAATATCAATACTGTCAATAGTGGTTTCTGGTTAATTGCTAGTTTATTAATTGTTATGGGCAGTGTTATAAGACACAATTTCAAATGAACAGATGCATCATGCCTACTGTTTAATATGAAGACACTGTTTGTAAAACAGTAGTTGATTGTGTGATTGTCTACACCTGTGGATACTCTGCTAGGACTTGCGTAAACTTGAGCAAAACTGACTACATCTATTAAAAATCAGCAAAACATTAGGGGTGGGAGAAAGAATCGATCCATCGATGCATCGCGATTCTCTCTCCAACGATTCTGGATCAGAATCAATTCTGAGCTTAGTTTTTAACCAGATGTGCGACGATGCCAAGTTTGCTTTAGAAACACACGTATTCTGCTTGCTTCCAATTCCTCACACACATACACCACTCGAACCTTCCGTAAAATAATCTTTCAAAGTTCAGAAAGGTTGAAGCGAATTACAAGGACATTCACGGGCTTCATTGCACAGGATGCGCTGAGAGACGCGCGCTTTGTTTGACGTTACACTTGAAGTGAGTGGTCTCGCCCGTCGGTATTTACTAGGGGTCGACCGATATGCGTTTTTCAGGGCCGATACCGATTATTACAGTCCAAGTAGACCGATAACTGATATTTTGAACCGATATATATGTCTGGTGTAAAAAGGAAAATGAATGTAAAAATTAAGAATAACAAGGGCTCCGACAAAAACTGCCTTCCCTGTTGTTGGTTGCACTTCTTACTCTTGTCTTGCTCCATGCATCCATCTACAATAAGGGTAATATAAAGAGAGAGTTAAATGTGGGGCCACTGTAGGGCATGCGATTGTCATGTGCATCTCTTCAGTAAAGCCGGTTCTGTGATTAGTATTAAATCTCCATCACATGCTTTCCAACCCAGTAGATGGAGCGGAAGTTAATACACAGAGCCGTAGTTCACTGACAAGCTACGCAATTCGCGCTCATAATCACAGATGAATCGCCTTTGATAATGAACGTGATATTGCGTAGCTTGTCAGTGAACTACGGCTCTGTGTATTAAATCTAAAGGAAACGCTGTGTATGGCGTTTGAGGTAATTTGTGAATTAGCATAGATTTGTAGTCTAAATAAAACAATTTGCAACCGTTACTATATTACACTTGTATACAAAACTTTGTATTATGCTTGTTATAAAGTGTGTGACGTCACGTGCACTACCGCCGGTGGCAATAGACAACCGCGGTGACAACCGACCACCGCCGGTGACGCGGTTGTCACGGTGACCGTCACAGCCCTACATATCGCCCAACACTAATTTACGTTAATATTTTTAATAGCTGCTTGCACTTGCTTAGAATAAACGGTTAATATTTGAATCCCTTGGGTTCATTCGAGCGCTGTGTCATATGACCAGAACACGATCATAGAAATCATACGCCCCTCTGTAATGCAGCTCTGAAATGAATTGTACTCTGATACTACAAAGTTTTACTGTACTTAAATGGAACAGTGCTGTCAATACGCGTTAATAACGATTTCTTACCAAGAGTTGCTGAACAATGAATCAAACAACTTAGGAGCCCCTTTAGTTGCACCCAAACCTTTATGACTGCCGCGCGACACTTGCTCTCCTACGAGTGTTCGCAATCTCTCTCTCTCTCTCTCTCTCTCTGAGCTATCTCTCTCTCTCTCTCTCTTTCTCTCTCTCTCTCTCTGCGTCTATCACACATAACAAACGTGTTTCCATGGCGTGAGCACGTATAAATTCAACAGACATGAGAGCAGATAGTTCATAACACGGCAAGCGTTCTCCATTCTAATGTGTTTTTAACTGTATAATTAAAAATTTTAACTTTTATACCTTCACTATTGGTGTCCCCAAATCACAGAATGTACTCTGTTGCCGACATCACGTTCACGTTCTGATGACCCGACCTCTTGACGTGATGACGTAGACGCAAAGTAATCGGTTTAACGCGTTTACATGGAAGCATTTTAATTTTGTTCAGTTTATAGAAAGGTTTATCCCACCCCTCTCAAACCGATTACAATTTCATTCGGATTGGACTTTTAAACCGATTACAATGCTCCATGTAAACTAGGGCTGTGCAATTAATCGAAATTCAGTTTTGATTTCGGCCTCCAACGATTATGAAAATACAATAATCGAGATAAAATGATTATGGCACCCCATTCCGCCCCCTTTCCAGCAGTGCTCTTTCACTCCTCCATAAAAGCCCATTTTCACGTGTAAATCAGTAAAATCATGTAACGTGACTTGAGGTGCTTGAGTTATTAAAGTTGATTAGATTTATTAATGTTTTTAAAAAGCGCGAAAGAGAACTTGCGCTGTTCCTCAGGGGGATATTTGTGTATGCACTCAGAGACGGAGCAGAGCACAGACATGTAAAGTCATCCTTAGCTGACCTTAGCTGAACGTATGCACCTAAACGGATTTATGCAAAATGCGGTGCTTGGTGATTATTCACGTAAACCCTCATCGGTTATGTAATAAATTAATGTAAACAGATGATACTGAAAATACACGTGTAACAGTAAATTGGATCCGTGCGGCTCTTAAAGTGACAGCGGGCTATATTCCTGCTGCCGACTGTGTGCTTAATATTAATCAAACAACAAAAGACAAAGACAAAATCACTCACTGCTCTTCACAGAAGGTCTTTTGTAGCTTTAATAAGAAACAAAGGAAGTTTAATTCTTACAGTGAAGACTACGCTGTTTTATTTTACATTTGATTATTCAATTTCTATAGTAGGCTGTAAACTGAATACTTTAGATTTGCATAATTTTTTTTGGGGTTATACGGCCCGCTAATAATAGTGTTAAATAATCATGATTACAATATTGACCAAAATAATCGTGATTATGATTTTTGTCATAATCGAGCAGCCCTAATGTAAACGCACCTATTGTGAGTCAAGCAGCTGGCTGGGGAACAGTGCAAGATGATTTGTAGTGCATGAGCATGTAAACATGCATATATTGCTGAGTCTTTTGTGGGATTGTGTACACACAGCAGTGTGTGAAAAGTGACTAGTGCGCATAGAGGAGAGTGTTACTACAGGTGGTTTGTACAGGCCCACTCACCTGTGTGTAGCACACTTCGAATTGCACAAAATTCGAAGTACTTAAGTACTTCGTTTATTACTTTATTATTTAAGTTATAAAGTACTTAATTACTTATGTAAGGATATGTAAATGTAAGGATTTTAAGATTCTCAAGTCAGTAAACTAGTTAATTAATAATTGGAAAAAAAAGTAGCTCAAGAATCGTTCTGGAATCGGATCGTGACTCCCAGGATCGGATCGGATCGTGAGGTGACTAAAGATTCACGCCCCTACAAAACATCAGTTCATTCAAAGACAGTGAGCAAAATGATGTTAGTTTTTTTTAAATAACTATCAGCATTTGTTTGGATTGCTCTTGTTTTGATATTTTTTATATATCTAAATCAGTGAAATGTATATCCTTTTAAACATGCTATTGTTGGTACTGATGTGGTCACCATTTGTTATGCATCCCTGTCAGGGTTTCCCATGGGTCTGAAATATATTTGTGGTGGTTGGAAGTGGGGGGAAAAAAGTCTACTATGAGACAAACAGCAAATAATGTGTGATCTTTTATCAATTATTTACATTTACATTTAATCATTTAGCAGACGCTTTTATCCAAAGCGACGTACAAATGAGGAGAACAATAGAAGCAATCAGACCATCGAGAGAGCAACAGTATACAAGTGCCATGACAAGTCTCAGTTAGTCTAGCACAGTACACGTAGCTAGCAATTATTTTTTTTTTTAAATAGAATAGGTAAGTGTTAGTATTAGTTAGTCAGGTGCTGGCGAAAAAGATGTGTCTTTTTAGATGTTTTTTGAAAATGGCTAAAGACTCCGCTGTTCAAATTGAGATCGGGAGGTCATTCCACCAGCTGGGCACAGTCCAGGAAAAGGTCCGTGAGAGTGATTTGGTACCTCTTTGGGATGGCACCACAAGGCGTCGTTCACTTGCAGAACGCAAGCTTCTGGAGGGCGCATAAGTTTGAACTAGCAAGTTTAGGTATATTGGTGCAGTGCCAGTTGTGGTCTTGTAGGCAAACATCAGTACCTTGAATTTGATGCGAGCGGCTATTGGTAGCCAGTGTAACCTGATGAAGAGAGGGGTAACATGAGCTTTTTTCGTCTCATAAAAGATCGCTCAGGCTGCTGCATTCTAGATCAGTTGCAGAGGTTTGATAGTACATGTGGGAAGGCCCGCCAAGAGAGCATTACAATAGTCCAGTCTGGAGAGAACAAGAGCTTAGACAAGGAGTTGTGCGGCTTGCTCTGACAGGAAGGGCCTAATCTTCCTAATGTTGTATAAGGCAAATCTGCAGGACCGGGCCATTGTAGCAATATGGTCTGTGAAGCTTAACTGATCATCGATCACAACTCCAAGGTTCCTGGCTGTCCTGGAAGGAGTTATGGTTGATGAACCCAGTTGTATAGAGAAGTTGTGGTGAAGTGATGGGTTGGCTGAGACCACGAGCAGTTCTGTCTTAGCAAGATTGAGCTGAAGGTGATGGTCCATCATCCAGCTAGAAATGTCACTCAGACAGGCTGCAATGCGAGCAGTTACCATCTGATCATCTGGTTGGAATGAGAAGTAGAGTTGAGTGTCATCAGCATAGCAGTGGTAAGAAAAGCCATGCTTCTGAATGACTGATCCTAATGACGGCATGTAGATGGAGAAGAGAAGTGGTCCAAGCACTGAGCCTTGAGGAACTCCAGTATAGCAAGAAGTTGTGACTTTGAAACCTCACTCCTCCAAGACACCCTGAAGGACCTATCTGAGAGGTAAGACTCGAACCACAGGAGGGTGGTTCCTGAGATGCCCATCTTTCTGAGGATGGACAGGAGGATCTGGTGGTTAACTGTGTCAAAGGCAGCAGACAGATCCAGCAAGATGAGTACAGAGGATTTGGAAGCTGCTCTTCCCAGTCTCAGGGCCTCTGTAACCGAGAGTAGTGCAGTCTCAGTTGAGTGGCCACTTCTGAAGCCAGATTGGTTGTTGTCCAGAATGTTGTTCTGTGCAAGAAACAGAGAGAGTTGGTTGAACACAACTCGCTCAAGTGTCTTTGCAATGAATGGAAGAAGGGATACCGGTCTGTAGTTTTCTAAAAGTGCTGGATTTAGAGCAGGTTTTTTAAGCAGTGGGCTTACCCGAGCCTGCTTAAATGCTGTGGGAAATGTACCAGTGTGAAGCGAGGTGTTGATAATGTGAATAAGCGCAGGTATGACTGAAGAAGAAATGGCTTGAAGGAGGTGAGTGGGGAAAGGATCTAGCGGACAAGTAGTGGGATGATTGGAAAGGATGAGTTTGGAAACCTCCGTCTCCGAGAGAGGAGAAAAAGAGGTGAGAGATTGTGTATTTGTCGCTATGAAGTTATTATTAGTTTGTGGTGTGAGGAATTGGTCACTGATGGTTCTTGTTTTATTTGGGAAGAAAGTTGCAAAGTCATCAGCTGTAAGAGTTGATGAAGGAGGAGGGGGAGGAGGACAGAGAAGAGAAGAGAAAGTTTTGAAGAGTGCGCGAGAGTTGGAACGGTTGTTAATTTTGTTGTGGTAGTATGTCATTTTAGCAGTGGAGACATTTGCAGAGAAGGAAGAGAGGTGTGACTGATACACACTAAGGTCGGTAGAGTTTTTGGATTTGTGCCATTTCCTCTCTGCAGCCCTTAGTTTAGCACGATGTTCACGGAGAACATCGGACAACCAGGGGGCAGAGGGGGTAGCGTTGTGCTGGTCTGGATGAAAGGGGGCAAAAGTTGTCTAAGCAAGATGTTAGAGTGAAGCAAAGAGTGTCAGTAGCACTGTTTGTGTCGAGTGCTGAAAACTGAGAGGGTGAAGGTAGTGCGGATGAAACCATTGAGGATAGGCGAGAGGGAGAGAGCGAGTGTAGGTTACGCCGAAAGGTGACCTGCGGAGGAGCGTGTGCTATGTCAGGAGTTAATGTGAGGTTAGAAGTAGGGCTGAACGATTTTGGAAAATAATCTATTTGCGATTTTTTTTTTTTTTTTTTTTTACCAATATTGCGATTGCGATTTAATATGCGTTTTTTTTTTTTTTTTTAAAGCTCTTTATATTCTGTATTATTCAACAAAGACAAGCAATAAATCATTGTAAAGTATGCAGTGTTGGGCACGTTACTTTAAAAAAGTAATTAGTTATATTACTATTTACTTCTCACAAATAGTAACTGAGTTACATCATTATAAAATAAACTAATTACCAGGGAAAGTAACTATTGTTACTTTTTTTTTTTTAAATGTTCAAATATGTCAAATAACTTGGATGTCCCCAATATTAAATGTTAAATGAATGAAATGGACACTAAATAGAATACATTATTATTATAAAACATTGCACACTAATCTACACTATTTTAATGTTTCTGTGGGACAATGTGAGAGACACCTATCAAATTCAATTGATTATTGTAAATATTATCAACCCTCTGTAGACACCTTGGCAATAGAATCTGCATTGGCTTGTCATTTTTTATAGTATATCATATAATTAATATTGGCCTGGTGAGTAAACTAAAAAAAATGACAAGCCAATGGAGATTATATTGCCAAGGTGTCCATAGAGGGTTGATGATATTTACAATAATCAATTGAATGATTTTCAATTATATATAATTATATCTATATAAAGCTTATGTTTGTAAAATGGCAGTTTTTTTAAATATCTCACTTAGCATCAGTCAGTCAAAACATTATAATATGATATTATGATCATTTAGCATTAAATTTGAGCAGTATATGATGATAGAACTTTAGTAATTAGAATAACCATGCATGAATGTATTTGTCATGTTGACTGAACTTAGGACTGGTGGTGGTGCTTAAGATATTGTTTGTCATTTAGTGTTTCTATAAAAAAAGGAAAAATAAATCTACAAATAATACTGATAAGATAACAAAACTACAACGAATTCTACTACTAATAACAATATAAAACGCACTAAGGATTATTGAGCTGCTGGGTTCATGAATATTAATCAGGTTGTCTGCGTTCGCTTTAACTGATTCGCTGAAATCAAAACAGGGACGATGATAGGTGAGCGCCGGCCAATGAGATTGCCGTTTACGCATTAGCTCCGCCCACTAGCGGAGAACCCGGTAGTTCTTAAAAGCTGAAGAATTCCAAAGGAACTCCGTTATTTTGACACGAAAACACAACAAAGGATATCGTTTACATGTAGCGCGTCAATTCTGCATGTTATGTAAGACCCGCGGACACGAAAATAACCCGCGGCAAACTGCGGACTTGGCAACATAGCGTGCCAACTTGATGCTTCCTCTGAAGACTGCTTAGATGTGTTTGACTTGAAGCAGCGCTGCTAGACCGATCGTTGTGTGTCATCAAAGTACTGTGAGAGCTATAAGAGAGCGGACGTCTCCTTTCTCTCGCCGTACTTTGATGTCATACGATCGATCTTCAAGTCGAACACACGCTTTACTCCTACTCTCGCGCGTCACGTGACAGTGTAATCGCAGCCTCTGCGGTTGAAGAATCGCGTTTTCTCATATCGCGATATTATCGCAAATGCAATTAATCGTTCAGCCCTAGTTAGATGTGATGAGGAAGTGGTCTGAGGTGTGCAGTGGAGTTACTAATGTGTTGTCAGTGGAGCAGTAGCGTGTGTAGATGAGGTCCAGTTGGTTACCTGATTTGTGAGTAGCCGTAGTAGACACTCGTTTGAGGTCAAATGAAGTGAGAAGAGTGTTGAAGTCAGTAGCCTGGGGTTTTTCTAGGTGGATGTTGAAGTCGCCGAGCAGTACCAGAGGAGTACCATCCTCAGGAAAGTTTGACAGTAACACATCCAACTCCTCCACGAAGTTACCCAGTTGGCCTGGGGGACGATACACAACTACAAAGTGGATTTTAGCAGGGTGGGTAATAGTAATTGCATGAGATTCAAATGAACTGTTGCCTGTAGGAGATGGTAGAAGATCAAATTTCCATTAATTTGAAATAAGGAGACCAGTGCCTCCACCCCTCCCAATCGTGCGAGGGGTGTGGGAAAAAGTGAAATTAGTGGAGAGGGCTGCAGGTGTGGCAGTGTCCTCAGGTTTGATGCAAGTCTCAGTTAGGGCCATGAGGTTGAGACCGGAATGAGTAGCAATAGAAGGAATAAAATCTGCTTTGTTTACAGCAGACTGGCAGTTCCAAAGACCAATTGGAACAGAGAGTAAAGTAGTAGAGTCGATCGTCTTTACACTCATCGGTCTTCACATGAGGGCTGCCGCAGTGTACAAACCAGTTTTATACTTGCCTAATTACTCGTCCCTGAAGTCAGCTGACCACGCCTTCCTACTTAGCAAACCGAAACTGGGAACTCCCGCGATATGCATGAGAACAAACGCGACTTGCGAACGCGTTTACCAGGTAAAACACAGTATGCAAAACAATGTTTCCTATCAACGACAACTGAGCTGAACTCTAATGAGAAAACAAGACAAAACACTTACAAACTGCTGTTCTCTTCTGCTGTTCGACTGCTTCTTCTAACATATTTATTGAATGTTTCTATTAATTTTTGTTAAAATTGTCATTAGCTATTTTGTAATGTCTTGGTCTTGTATGAAATGTCTTTGTTAGTTTTTATCATATTTAGTCAATTTTATACTGTTCTAATTGACTAAAAGTCTCTGCATTTTAGTCTTATGTTACTTAAAGAAAACAGACGTGCAGAAGTGTTTTAATCAATAAAATAATTTTAGTCATATTGACAGTTTAGTCGCTGAAAACTGTAGACATTTTAAGCCATAAGATCATTGATGATTATCATTTCAGTAATTATAGTCTTGTAGATAAAAGATAAAAGACTATGTATGATTGTATGATAAAATTTATGTAATTTATAAAGAAATATGAAATAAAAATATAAAGTAAAAGACAAGTGATAGCAGACAAGTTATGCTTTAATAGACACTGCTTTACATCAATACATTCACACATTTAATATACACATTTATACTCATTGTTATTAATGTCGTTGTTAATTTAAAAATAAAATAAATTCAATGCATAATGCAGCATAATGCTTAGCATAATGCTTATCTAAATTAACTGCATACAACACACAGTGTGCTGCACAGTGTGCTGTACTGCTTAATGTACTGCTCTTTGAATGCAGTTAGATCCCTCTAGATGCCTTACTAATTTTCAACACTATATAGTCATTATGTCCTTCTTTCAACACTATATAGGTATGGGCATGCCTGTCCTTCTGGCTGCATAAATGGATGCCTTCAGTGTCAAAAAAATGCCTTCAAATATTTGGCTGCATAATGAGGATGCCTTCACATCACAAAAAAATGATCTTCAATTATATCTTGGAACTGTGCGATTGTGTGTAGGTATATTTAGTAGGGCTGGGACAATACATCGCTGCATCGCGAATCGAGAAATGATTCAGCATCGATTCTGAGATTTTCCGAATGCATCGCTATATCTCTGGAATCGATTCTGAGCTTGGTTTTGAACAGCAGATGGCACTGCATGAGTTGTAAATGAGAAAGAAGTTAATGTGCCTTCTAAAAATCTAAACAATTAAGAAAGTAATATTTATTCATTTTAAATTAATATAATAATTTATATGCTTGATTTATCCCTTTTTGTAAAAATGGTCTAAAGGCTGAAATGCTGTTGTATACGATTTTTGTTTTTGAGAAAACCTGTATCTGAACTGCAAATCATGTAATTTTATGGCTTAATACTGTATGTTACCATAGACATTGTCCAACCCCGCTCATACGGTGTTCATTTTACTTGTGCAGCTCTTAAAATGGGTCATAAATTGCCTTAAATTTATTTTAAAAAATTCTGCAGATACCCTGTAAATAGTGAAATAAAATTAATTTGTAATATTTGTTGATATTTGTGTATTGAAAATATTTTTGATTGACATTTAGACTCCTATCTGATTTTCTATATTTAAAAAAAAAAAAAAAATTATTTGGGCTAGTTAAATAAATTTTCGGCCTACCAAAATCTGAAGAGTACCTGCCCGAAGGGCTACCAGAAATTTTGCGAGCCCTGGAGCTCCTCTGTGATTCCTGCACTGAGCTGCGGTAACTGTGCTCGGAGTTGAACCGTAATGGCGGCTCATTAGAGAGAGATAATGACAGCAGGGTGAGCCCTGAGGAGCCCACCCGGACGAGAACGCCCAGAGAAACCTCACAGCGACACTCGCTCCATCACGCCTTAGGGGCAGATAGAGAACGCAGGGGAGAATAGAGGATGGAGGACGGGGACAGGGAGAAAAGCAGGAGGAAGTGCACGATTGAAGGAAAAACAGAGAGAGAGGTGGTAAAGAGGGATGGGGTGGCTGTGCAGAGACAGTAATCATGCGAACAATGGTATTTTTGTTCAAATGTCAGTTTTAATGTGCTTGTGTTGGGTGTACTGCAGCGTTTCACTATAGTCTTCCTCACTGAATGTTAAGATGCATGCTCTCACAGATCCGTATGACCGCTCCTGTATGGACTGACAATGAGGCTTTTTCATGAAACACTGGAAGAATGTATTTCTGTCTAATTTATGTAAAACCATTCGCATATGCACTACCTCTCAAAAGTTTTGACTCACCTGGTTAAATTAGTTTCTCATTGTCATAAGCCAAGTTTCCATCTAGTTTTTTTGCTATTCTGTTATCAACAAAGCATGTTTTCTTTGTTAGACTTTTTTAACCATAAAATGGTGTGCGTAATGATGGCATCCTCCTAGCAGCGATCTTTAACGCACCCTTTAGCATACAGTCAAGACAGTTTGACGTGGCTGAGAAAAGCTGCCCAAATTGACTTGGCTCATGCAACTGTAATATGCTGTGTGAAATTAATGGGATCATAAAAATATTGATACAATGAAAAATGTTTTGTCAGGCCATTTCACTGTGATTTAAGTGTGAATATATTTAGCACCCACTTCAACATTACAGAGAAACAACGCTTTGATGGGAACAACATTCAGACAGGGACACACTTAATTTTGTCACGTGACACTACATTTACTTACATTAAATCCTTTTTTCATTTTCATGACATTTGAAGCATTTTCATAGAATTTATTATTTTACGTAATGTAATGAATTGAACAGATTTTTTAAAATAAATCCTGTACAAATAAAAAAGGATGCACATCTTGAACATGCGAGCTGAGAATGTCCAGAATGAGCAGAGCTGGAATTTAGACAAAGAAGCTTAAATAAGTTTTTTCTTTTTTTGTCAGTATTCCCATAATTTTGTGTTGTTTCTTAGTTTTGATGACTCTATTTAATATAATATGTAGATTTTAATAATACAGAATTAGATGTCTTCAGAATTTTGACTTCATATAGTGTAACTTGTCCCATTGAATAAACTGCAACAATTTATGTATGAATACATTTATGAACACATTCCTTTTGATCATGTTTCATGAATACAGCCCAGTTTTTGCGTGTGTGCTATGCATAAAAGATCTGAGGTGTGGACGTACTGATGTTTTTAAAATGCTTGGAAAGATGAACATCTAGGAATGAACACTGGAAAAGTTAAAAACAAAGTAGGGCTGCAGCTAACGATTATTTTTATTGTCAACTAATCTATCGATAATTTTTTAGATTAGTCGACTAATCTATCGATTATTTGTCAATTAATCTATTTATTATTTTCTTATCAGTTGATGAATTCTTTAGTTAAACTATCAATAAATAATAACAGTAACTGCTATTAATCTTTTAATATTTTATTCAAACGTTTTCTCATAATTAATACTTTACAAAAATAAATAATAATAACAAGAAAGAAAGAGAAAGAAAATAATAACAAAGAAAAATAAGAAAAGCGAGTGAGAAAAAACAATTAAAAAATAAAAAAGAAAGAAAAAGAAAGCAAGGAAGCAGGAAAGAAATAATAAGAAAGAAAGAAAGAAAGAAAATTACATGGCAGTGCTACAATACAGTCAATAGACATTATGGCTGCATTCACAGTTACTGTTTGGGACTGACAGCAGTTGCTTACAGGTGAGAGACTTGAAATGTTTTATTTATTCAGCAGATTAAAACATCTGTTTGAATACATCTGTTATGAATGAACAGCTGAAGTCCCAACCGCATTCAGGACACTAGAGCGACAGAATCAAAAAATGGCGTCATAACACCGGGAAGTTTTATCACAGTTGACAGCCCGTTTTTAAATAAATGAGCCCGGTCGTGGCTTGTCCTATCCATCACACAGTTAAACAATTAACAATGACTTTAAAAGCTTTGTTAGCGAGTACAGAGAGCGCGTTTGGTGCGCGCATCTGAGCATCTGGTCGCGCCCACGACACTGACGGCAGCTCCAGTGAATCTTAAGATGAAGGCGAATCATTTCTCCGTCTCTGTGGGTGAATTAAACCCGTCATGATTATATAGGCAACTCGATGTCCCGTGGTGTTCCGTTCATTCAGCGTAGCTTTGAATGCGAGAATGCCGTTGAGAAACCTGACAATGTAAAGGTGTCAGTTCGGCTATATATATGCGGTTCTGACAGTTGTATAATAATAAAATGCTCTATGAACACAACTCTATGAAGTGATGTTGCCATACTAGCCTTTACCTTCAGCTCTAGAGCCTTGTTTTGTGTTAAACATGGCAGAAAAACAGTCTTAAGTAGGGATAACTGCAGGCTCGCGCAATGGGCGTGGCTAAAAGTGTGACGCGTCGACGCACTCCATGCTAATCTACGTATTTTTATATATCACAATATATTTCTTAATTTCGGTCGATACGATATAATTCCGATATCGATATGAACACTATTAAAAGAAAACTCATAAAAACTGCCAAGAATGCCCACAACAGATGTCTGTACCTACAAACTTATAAAAAATGAATTTGCCAAGTCTATGAACTCCTCCTATAAAACTATATAATATTTTAGGGGGGAACAGCACAAATAATTTAATGTTCACCTTTTTATTTGTATTTACCCATTTCATACAAACAAGAAATGTAAAATCACTGTCAAATAAACATCACAGACTCACCTTATTAATATTAATATCTTTAAATTCAATCTATAGGCTAACATACACTACCAGTCAAAAGTTTTTGAACAGTAAGATTTTAGTTTTTTAAAGAATTCTCTTCTGCTCACCAAGCCTGCATTTATTTGATCCAAAGTACAGCAAAAACAGTAACATTTTGAAATATTTAACATTTAAAATAACTGTTTTCTATTTGAAAATATTTTTAAATGTAAGTTATTCCTGTGATTTCAAAGCTGAATTTTTTGCGTCATTACTCCAGTCAAATGATCCTTCAGAAATCATTCTAATATTCTGATTTGCTGCTCAAAAAACATTTATTATTATGTTGAAAACAGCGGAGTAGAATTTTTTCAGGTTACTTTGATGAATAGAAAGTTCAGAAGAACAGCATTTATCTGAAATATAAATCTTTTGTAACATTATAAATGTCTTTATCATCAATTTAAAGCATCCTTGCTGAATAAAAGTATTAATTTCTATAATTTCTCTCCCCCCACCAAAAAAAAAAAAAGAAAGAAAATTATACTCACTCCAAGTGAGTTGCTGCAGAAAACAAACAAAAAAATTGAGCAATAAGAAGAACATGTTGCTGGAGACGGGTTTATTATTGAAAATGCAATCTGATTCTCTGCCAGTAGGAGGCGCTTTGAGAGTGGTAGAACCTATACAGTCTATGGGTAGAACTAGTGGTTTCCCCGGTAACAGCTGTAATCTAAGCAGCTCTGCTCATGAACGCTACTTTATCAGATAAAATTAAAATGCCATCAAAACTATTCTGAAGACAGTCGGTTCCCTTCAGAAATACAGGTGCATTTATACAGGTTCATTTATTTCAGTAATTCAACTCAAATTGTGAATCTCATGTATTAAATAAATTCAATGCACACAGACTGAAGTAGTTTAAGTCTTTGGTTCTTTTAATTGTGGTGATTTCGGCTCACATTTAACAAAAACCCACCAATTCATTATCTCAACAAATTAGAATACTTCATAAGACCAATAAAAAAACATTTTTAGTGAATTGTTGGCCTTCTGGAAAGTATGTTCATTTACTGTATATGTACTCAATACCTGGTAGGGGCTCCTTTTGCTTTAATTACTGCCTCAATTCGGCGTGGCATTGAGGTGATCAGTTTGTGGCACTGCTGAGGTGGTATGGAAGCCCAGGTTTCTTTGACAGTGGCCTTCAGGTCATCTGCATTGTTGGGTCTGGTGTCTCTCATCTTCCTCTTGACAATACCCCATAGATTATCTATGGGGTTCAGGTCAGGCGAGTTTGCTGGCCAAACAAGCACAGTAACACCATGGTCACTGAACCAGCTTTTGGTACCTTTGGCAGTGTGGGCAGGTGCCAAGTCCTGCTGGAAAATGAAATCAGCATCTCCATAAAGCTTGTCAGCAGAAGGAAGCATGAAGTGCTCTAAAATTTCCTGGTAGATGGCTGCGTTGACTGTGGACTTCAGAAAACAAAGTGGACCAACACCAGCAGATGACATGGCAGCCCAAATCATCACTGACTGTGGAAACTTCACACTGGACTTCAAGCAACATGGATTCTGTGCCTCTCCACTCTTCCTCCAGACTCTGGGACCTTGATTTCCAAATGAAATGCAAAATTTACTTTCATCTCAAAAGAGGACTTTGGACCACTGAGCAATAGTCCAGTTCTTTTTCTCCACAGCCCAGGTAAGATGCTTCTGATGTTGTCTCTGGTTCAGAAGTGGCTTGGTAGCCCTTTTCCTGAAGACATCTGAGCGTGGTGACTCTTGATGCACTGACTCCAGCTTCAGTTCACTTCTTGTGATGCTCTCCCAAGTGTTTGAATCAGCTTTGCTTGACTGTATTCTCAAGCTTGCGGTCATCCCTGTTGCTTGTGCACCTTTTCCTACCCAAATTCTTCCTTCCAGTCAACTTTGCATTTAATATGCTTTGATACAGCACTCTGTAAACAGCCACACCTTTCAGTAATGACCTTCTGTGACTTACCCTCTTTGTGGAGGGTGTCAATGTTCGTCTTCTGGATCATTGCCAAGTCAGCAGTCTTCGCCATTATTGTGGTTCCAAAGAACAAGAGATACCCAGAATTTATACTGTATGGATGGTCATTTAATGAAACTCAAATGTAAATATTCTAATATTTTGAGATACTGATTTTTGACTTTCAAGAGCTGTAAGCTCTAATCATCAAAATTAAAACAAAAAAACTTTTGAAATGTTTTACTTTACATGTAATGAATCTAAAATATATGAAAGTTTAACTTTTTGAAATAAGCTACAAGAAAAAATGAACACTTTCACGACATTCTAATTTATTGAGATGCACCTGTACACTCATACAAATCACCCGCGTCGCATTTTGATTTTGAAATGTGCAGTGCTCATGTTTATTCAACGAAGTCAAACACCACAAATAAATAACACTGGTAATGTATATCGAAATATCGGAAATGTTTAAAAATCTTATCACCGTTATTGAAAAAAAAATTATATCACGATACATATTGATATTGAATTATTGTCCAGCCCTAAATCGACGTAATAGATGACGTCGACGAATCGCTGCAGCCCTACAACAAAGATCAGTCTCTTGACATAGCAGAGAATCACAGCATCATTTTAATGCAGCCTTTTCATTTTTTGACCATGACTTCCGCTGTAGTGATATTTTTTGGAGTGCGTATTTTTAAAGTACACCAACCAGGAGAAGTGCTGCCTATTTTATTTCACTGAAGGATAACACTGGATGTTTTCATGTCTCTGATTGTAAGACACAGGTCCTGATGTTTCACCTGTTTATGATCTAGTTTTGAGTACTATGTAATAGGGCTGTGCGATATGACGATATATATCGGATGGACGAAATAAAAAGCTATCGTTTCATATTTTGCCTATCGTTTATTTCTGGTTGCAAAATACATTGTTTAGGTAATACTTTTTCACATTTGATGACTGCGATCTTTACACGCCACCACGGGGCGTGAGGGGAGATGGAAGCAGGTGTTAGTAGAGCACGATAGCCAGGACAAAACGAGGAGCTCGATCCTAAACAGGGACTACATCTGTGCATGACACGTTTTTTAAGCACAGCCGTTTTTAAGCCGTTGAAACACAAACAACAGAGCTATATGCGTGCGCCGTCTCTGTTTCTGTGAAAGGAGCGCGCATTTTTTTTGCCGCTTTATTGGCTTTGACATTACATAAACGCACTTAAGAGTAATAATCCCCGTCTTTGCAAGTTCCTCATAAACCAGTGATTTAGGCTTAAGAAAAAACACTGAAAACAACGCACATGTAACAGATATTGGATCCGACTTCGGTCTTAAAGGGGAAGCTGTCCATATTCGTTCTGCTGCCATTCATCAAACAACAGAAAATCTCTCACTGTCTTGATTTATCACTTTTGTAACTTTAATAAGAATAAATTAAAAAATAATGATTATTTATATATATCCTATAGAATCTATACACAATACACGTTAATTATATCTATCTAATTAACACAGTGAAGACTATTCATTTACACAATGTATGAGGTTTCTTATTTATGTAGGTTTTTGTCTATTGCTTGCAATTAGTTTCTTATCCTTATTTCATCACTGACTTTGTCTTCAGTGACTTGAATTTTTTTTTGTCCTTTTTAGCATGTATTCAATTCAATTTAATTTCACTTTATTGTTCGGATTTCTTCCAAATATTGTTTCGATCCAATAGCATTTACTGCTAACATTAATTCACATCAATACACATTACACAATACAATACACACACACACACACACACACACACACACACAAAAAGGAGTTCGTACACATCAAACATAATTTTTGTTTTTTATTGTATTTTTTACATTGTATTATATTTCATTAGTTTGATTTGACTGGGCAAGGATTATGAAAATCAGTATCAAAGATTTAATATCATAAAAAAAATGTAAAGAAAAAAAATAACAACCGTGATATATATCGTTATCGTGATATAGAATTAGCATATCGTGATATAAGATTTTGGTCATATCGCCCACCCCTACTATGTAAGCTCTGGGGAGTGCGTACTGTCTTTGTGAGCACATGACCCAGAGACTGTTAGAATAACCTGTGTGATTTTTGTCTACCTATATAAAGTGAGTACAAGCAAAGCATTTTCCAAGGCTGAAACACAACTAGAGTGACCGATTGTGCATGTGTATGTGTGTTATCACCGGTGCTATGGAGGAGCTGCACAGTTTGGACCCGCGCCGGCAGGAGTTGCTGGAGGCCAATTTCTGGGCGGAGTCAGTGGCAACACAGTGGGCAGCACTGGCAGCGCTGCGGAGGAACAAAGTAGTGGCCGAGTTTATCACCGAACTGTCTGAAACACACAAGCTTGCAAACAGTAGTGGTTGTGTGAAACAGAAGGTAGCGTTTTTGTATGAAAGCACTTCTGTGGCTTTCAAGACGCCATTACGCCTCACTTATGATGTAGAACTATTTCAAGCAAGGTTTAGTGCTAATCGAGCACATATTTATTGACTCTAATGCGTTCATCAAAATTCGCTCTGGTAACGGAATTCGTTGACGTCTGACGATAACGTGTGGTCTTGTATTTAAAGGAGCCGAAAAGGAAACAAGCATTTTATCCTTTATATAATTAACCTCATTAAATATTTTAATTGTGAAAGTAAGAAATTGATCCTTTATAGTTACAACAATTATAGTTACATGTTTGCTATAAACCAATAAATGCCATTCTAGGCAGTTTATAGGAGACGTTTACTAGCCTATCTTTAATTAACATTATTAATTTGTGCGCAGCCTACATTCCAAACTGTCCTGGTTGAAGTGTAGTCTTAATGTAATTGGTCAACCATGAGGAAATTAATAGCATTCCCGCTGATAGCGCTAAAATGCTTGGGAACTAAAGTTTACAGCACTGCGTTCTCTGGACCTCTCAAGCGGAGGACTTCTACATTCCATTGGTTGCCGCCGAACCGCGTCATAGCTCATTACATGAAGTTGACTTGATTTCAACTACGCTCTCATTGCCGCTCTCATTCACATTGAAAATGAATGACTTCCGGCCACTTTGATCTAACGCACAGTAATGCTTATTTCTTGGTAAATAGTCATAAGAATTACCTTTATAAATTGCCTTTTTTTCTGATTGTTCAGGCACCAATTCTATTCACCAAACTGATGATTGTGGGATATTATAGGTGATAAAGTATACATACATCCAAGCTGCTTTCATTTCATTTTATTATTATTATTATTATTATTACAAATAAAAAATGTAAATATTACTTAATAAAAACAATACTTTTATAATATTTCACTGTAAAACAATAAAATTATAGATAGATAGATATTGAAAATAATTATATTGTATATAATTTATATTATTACATTTTTGCAGTTCAGCTATAAAATTACAATAATTTCAACAAAAACTAAATTTCTTGATTTTCAAATGTTAACTATCAAACTTTTAATCTGGCCAATAACAGGGAGCCCTTAAAGCAACACAGTGTCGTGCTTCACTCTGAAACACACCATACATTTATTCAGTTAAATTGCATAAATTGCAGATTTATTTTTATTGTGCAGCCCTAACAGGATGTTACACAAACTTTGGGTCCAGATGTGGCTTCTTGTCTCTGGATGCTGCTTGATTTGATGTTGTTTCAGACACATAGCCAGTTTCATGGCAGAGGCTCAAAGTCTTCCTACTTTCATGATGAGCTTTTGAAGAAATTTGTGTTTTCTGAAAGGGAGGAGTCAGGACATTGTGAGGTTCATGTCAGGTTACAGTGGACCTCACACTGAAACATGCTATTCTCTATTGCTGTATCATGTTGTCTTGCTTATACAACTGTCCTCTCCTTGAAGTTGTCAAATAATTAATTCATAACACCTGCTGCATGAATACCTCATATTCATCTGCCTGGCTCATCTGCATTGACTCATGTAAATGTGTTTCTCCTGTGCAGACCTTGACAAACAACGAATGTTCCAATCACAGTTTTGGTAGCTTGGGCTCCTCCAGTGATAAAGAGTCAGAGGTGAGTTTAGTTCTATATGATCGTACAAACACCTTTAAACCACATACCTGTTACATACTGTGATGTATTTCCAAACAGAATATTCAGTGGGAAGTAGGGTTGGGCCGATAGACGATGCCATCGTCCATCGCCGATGGCTGACAAACATCACAATGTTGAGCCGGCATCGTGATTCCCCCCCCCCCTCTTCCGCCTCACCCCAATTCCGTGTTCTGAAAGGAAATTAAGTATACTACGGAACCCCTAAAGGGAATAAATTGCCTACGAGATGGGATGATAAAAAAAATAAAAATATCGTTGGGTAATTATAATTAAATTGCGGGCATCAGGGAACCGCTACTAATATGCAGGCAGGGCACTGAAATCGCTTTCGAATGCGCGCTCTTATTTTACTGTCACTTTCGAGGTTCACAATCACACAGACTCTATACTACGGAGCAGCAGTACCATACATATTACAAGATCAGATGTTTGTCAGTGGTGCTCAGTATCTGCAAATCATTCGCTATTGTCCTATCAGTCATCTCTCCTTACTGTGTATGTGGTAAGTGAACTTTCATGTACTGTAAAGTAACATGCTGCTACTGTAGCAAGCGGCTAACCATGTCCCTTTATGGCTCTGTAGTAGGGATGGGCAGTGGCTCTGTAAAATTTTTGCATTCGAATATTTGAGCTCATAAAAGCGAATATTCAAATATTAGTTTATTTAAATGAAGTTTAATGAGAAAGACTCATAAAAGTTATTTTTAATTATCGTTTTTGTCAATATTCAAATATTAGTTTCTGAAAATGAGGTTTAATGAGAAAGACCGTTATTTTTAATTATCAAGTTTTTGTCACGATTTCTGAACAAGGTTTTATTTTGGTTGAAAGCATGTTACACAACAATGTAAACAAACAAAAAAATACATTAAAAAAAGTTATTCAAGATATCGCCAGAGCAAATTTTATTTTGGAAAAATCAAGAAAACATGTGTAAACAAAAAAAAAAATTAAAAAAAGACAAGATAGCTACATATACTCGAGTCAGCAGACTATATTTATTGTGTTTACAGAACGTTACAGATTTCACATTAATTCTAGAGAAACAATAATATCCACATGCATTGTTTCGGGTGAAAGTTTTTTCCTCAGTATTAATTCTGATAACAATAAGAGAAACAATGCGCTACAAAGATAATGCTCGGGTGAACACTTTCTTAGTTTGTGTTAAACCACTCTCCCTCGAGGAAACTTTATATAGTTTAAAAAGTTGACTAACGTGTGCTATTTGTGTCCTAAAATGCGCTTTGTGTTAAACCACTGAATCCCTCGAGCCGTTTGTGATTCCAATTCGTTTAAAAAGTTACTTACCCGCGAGTAAAGTGCAGACGCCGATGGGAGAGGTGGGTCTGACTGCGTACTTTTACACTATTGCCACGGTTTTGTGTGGTTCTAAATTCGCGCCCGCGAGTAAGCCACTGCAGACGCCGATTCGTGGGTTTTGTGCTCTAGAGGTTTGACTTACTTTTACACTATTGCCACGGGTTTTGTTAGTGGTTCTAAATTCACATTAAGGTTCGTGGGTTTTGTGCTCTATTTATTTTTGGTTTTGTTCTGGTATATTTTGTATGCTAGTGATAGGAATATATCCCTTGACGTGATTGGTTGTTGAATTTTGTGACGTAGCAAACCGAAGGCTGTTTCAAACCACTTTTCCGGGTCAGCCTTTGGGAAACTACAGTTTTAAGGTGTTGATTAATGGATTGGCACATGGTTTGTCTAAAAGCATATTAAAAACATCACATAGACAAATAAACAACATAAAAAACTTGATTTTCACTACAGGGGGACTTTAAGTGAAATACTTTTTTAAACAGCTCGGGAACCGGTGAGCCAAAGGAAATCATGTTGTTTTATACAAACCTCTAAAATTACAACGCAGTAACAAGTGTGTGAAGTACCTAAATGAGTTTATGAATGAAATAAGCGCAAATAAAATAGCAGTGTTGCATTTGCCTTTTTCCATGCGTTTCCTGGAAATTTTCTTTCAATTTCCATATTTCTAAACTGTGTAGGAACCCTTACTGTTTTAATTTAGATATTTAAAAAACATTTATCAGATCACGAAAGGTCCCCAAGCTGTGACTCGAACTCGCGTTGCCCGAAGCACAACCGCACTGGGTATCGACACACAAGGATATCGGCTCCGACTGTTAGAAGATATTTAAATAAATGTTATAATCATAAAAAAAATACAAATATTTTAGTTAAACACGGCATATTTGTTTAGTGATAACTAGGAAAAAAAAGATAGGCTGTAAAACCATAAACATAATAACGGTCTTATCAAGTATAACTGTACGGAGTTCTGGTTCAAGCTCCTCCTACTTCCGTTTTTATTCCGTTTTAGCACATTCGAATACAGATACAAATAATTTTGTGATTGTTACAGATACAAATACTGGCTTCGCTGCACACCCCTACATGTCATGATTTATAACATTGATTAATTGCAGTTAGTGGCTGATTGATATTATCGTCCTGATTATTCAGTTGATATTTGATAACCTGAAGATTAACAGCAGCTTAATTTATTGGCCAATAAATGTGTTAGCTCATCTAAATGAAATGTCATCAACCCTCATGTCGTTCCTTACCCATAAGCCTTTCGTTCATCTTTAAAACACAAATGAAGATATTTTATTGAAACAGATTTATGTCCCTCCATTAAAAGTCCTTTTTAGGCCTTTATTCACATATAAAGCTTGATAAACCCACATACACAGAGCACATCAAATATAGTAAATGGATGTTCAAACATCCTTGCTTCAATCAGGTCTCTGTTTGATACATATCGTTTTCTTTTCTGACGTCGTCTTGAACTTTTTAAAGGGGTCATGAGCTGAGAAACCAAAATTCCCTTGATCTTTTGACATATAAGAGGTCATTATACTATAAAATCATCCTGGAAGTTTCAGAACTTTGTCGTTAGTCTAAAAAAAAGTTTACACGCTATCAACAAAGTTTTGAGTATTGAAGGCAGTCTGCCAAAACAGCAGCTTTTAGAATGTACGACTCTATGATGTAAAAGTGTGGATAAGCACCGCCTCCGCAGAAGATCAACGACTGCTTCTACATCACTGCCTGTTTAGCCCTGCCCACCGATTCTACATCACTGCCTGTTTAGCCCCACCCATCGATTCTACATCACTGTCTTGTATATTTTATGTATTTGAGGTCTGAGTTGTGGGAACAGTGAAGAGAGAGGGCAAACATTTTGCATTTTAGGTCAGCGTTGCCGTCTAATCAGCCAATATTGTCTTAAATAGCTTGCATAGCACTTCATCTTTTAGAACATGGGATTTTGACCAAATATATTCAATCTTGATTTTTGTAAAATGTTGCAACAAGATGTTAAAAATTGTTTGTTGTTGTTTTTTGTGTGTGTGAAAAATTACAGTTTTGGACATGTTAATGAAAAATATATATAAAAAAATACCTTTAAAGTAACTACAAATGAGCATGTAAAGCTAATATCTTTTAAAAGAAATTCCATGTGGAGCATGCCCTCGATCCGAGCAATGTTCTCACCTTTTTCCTCCCTTACCTGTTTGCATCTATGATTCAAAAGCCCTGTTTCCACTGCAGGAACTTTCCCCAGGAACTAGGGACTTTGGGCCGGTACTCGGTGTGTTTCCACCGCAGGAACCAGGATCTAAATAAAGTTCCGGGTAAAAATGTGCCCCTCAGAAAGTCCCTGTTCGCGAGGTAGTACTTTTTCAAAGGTCCGGAACTTTCGGGGGTCGGACTTGGGCGCTGAACATGCTGATTGGTTGAGTTCACACAGCATTGTATTTCAACCACTATATATTTGCATAATTTTTTGAAATATTACTGTTATTGTGTCATGAAATGTAGTTTTAAAAGAATTTCAGGCGATAATGTAGTTGTTTAAAACTCAAATCTGCGGTTTATTCATAAAGACAGCGCCTATTTGAAAATGTGCTTTGCCGATTTCAGAGACGTGAGCTCCATGCAATCAGCGGGTACTCAGTGCTCATGTATCCCGACGAGAGCAGCCTCAGCTCGGCTAGTCCTACTGACATTTGCCGCTGGCTCTGTCTCTTTAGTGGTTAAACATAAGATATAATTCGTAAATAATAAGTAATAGAAAATAGCCTATTACTTCTAAATTATGATGATTTTTGATGTAAAAAATCTTGATAACATTATAAGTGGACCTTAGAGAACAGTACAAAATTAAAAAAACAAAGGCAGTTCATGACCCCTTTAAAGTGTAAAAGTTTGTTGATTTTATTAAAAATAGTAATGCATTGAAATGATTAAGTCTCAAATAAAAACTGAGTTGTTTTTAAACATTTAAATTGTACATAAAGGCCGGGACACAGCAAGCTGACGGTGATAGCTGTAATAAAACTTGTGAAAACATGTAATATAGCAAAATATTTAGAAAAATGCTCCTCTCTAATCTAATGATCTATGGACTCTGAATGACTTTGACTAATTAAAAATATCTTCATTTGTGTTTCAAAGATATTATGGGTGTGGTACAACATGAGGGCCTGGTCAGAATATATTGATGGTCATTTTCATATTTTATTAATACATTTTGAGTAAACATTTCTGTTAAACATGAGCACATCTTTTATTCTTGGTAATTCACAGAGAATTCGCTATTCTGTTTTGAATTTGCATGTCCTCGGCAAACACCTCAGAAAAAACTAATTCAAAATACTTTCACATGAAAGATTGGCTTTCGCGTAGCACGTTTAGCCACGTTTACTTATGCCGTCATCTGCTTATTATTAAATAAAAAGCCGCAATGTGCATGGTCATGTAAACGCGGTAACCCGTTTTTTTTTATCGGAGTAATTGGTCATAAACAGCGCAAGCATAAACCGGTCGACACAGGTAGTTTTTTTGCCTTTTAATGTAAACGCATTAACCCGCTTTCTGGTCTGCTTCGATTGAATGTGCATTAACCCGCTTTCTGTCTGCTTATGTGTGATGCGTAACAGGAATGCATCGTTAGTGCAGATTTAAGCGCATCTAGACAGAGCAAACGTTTTGCAGTAAAGAAAGAAGGAAATATCACAAAAACAGACTCTTTCATGACTCAGAAAATTATTAAAATTAATGTCTTGTGGCTATATGTGCTGTAAGTTTGGCGCTGACATTTTGCAAGCTTTAACATCAAAACTATTGAATACTCAGTCAGATACACAAATTAAAATATTTTGACGTCACTAAAGGGAAATAACCTGATTTATTAATAAAGTCATGTAAACACAGCTTGCTTTGTCAGGTTACTGATGTGCATGTAAATGGGGAAAACTGGTTATTTTAATAAGCTGATGTTTGTGAGTTAAATTATTGGTGTGCATGTAAACGTGCTCATTGTAGCAAGTAGATAATGTGAATCAACCTTCAGGATATTAATTTGTAGTTTCCATGTAGGCATTTGTGCTGTAGGTGTCTTCTCACCATGCGAGAAGTGTGTCTGAATCGCAGTTTGTGTTTTTATCTGTAAGTTTTATCCATAAGGACTGTGAATGACAAGGAAATTAATAGATCAGTAAAACGGTTAATTGTACACTGAAGCGTTTGCTCCAAACTGAGATCTGTAATGGATGCTCCGTTTCTAACTGCGCACGGTTGAGTCCTGATGAAAGCTGTTGTTAATAACTCAGTTCATAGTTCAGCAGATGGCACAGAGACTTTCTGCTGTGTTTTCTTCGAATCAAAGTGTTACAGAGAAATAGATGCTGGTGTGTGAGTGTGACTCAGGCCGATGGGAAATGTTCCCTGTAATGAAGCTGTAGTTCTGTGTGCTGAGGGCTGTGCTTCTGCCTCATACTGTAGAGGATGCTGTGTCACTCTGTGTGTGTGTGTGTGTGTGTGTGTTTAGGTTTTGTTGCAGACTCAAGCTGGGTTGGCATCTGTCATAACCCCGATAGTTAAACCATCAGCAGGCAAAGTACTACACATGTGCGCGCGCACACACACACACAAAGCATCATAGTAAGGAGAATTGTCCTCCCCTCCCCCTGCACAACACACCTGCTGTGACATAAATCAGAGCAAGAGAGGAGGAGGAAGCCAATGGAGGGAGAGAGAAAGTGAACTGGGAGGTTGAGAACAAACTCCTCTCATGTGACTGTGAGCTGCTTATTATGCCAGATGTCAGACACCTAGATAGTGTACACACACGCACACACCTGTCTCACACACACACACACACCCGTCAGACTTCCCGTAAAACCTCCATTACAGCCCCACCTCAGACTACCTACACTAGATTACCCATAATCCCCTGAATGCTAATCACAGCCTCCGACACCTGCAGCCTGAAGCACATGACTCATTTAATGCAGGATGATTTGCATATTCATGATGGATTTGAGTATATGTATATATCAAGGATTTCCATTTTCAGTGACGGGAATTAAGATTATGTAATCTTTTTATTTCCGAAGGCTTCTGAAGTGTCCTCCTCTGTAGATTCTATCAAATGAAGACTGACAGATGAAGAAGCACAGATTGTTCTCTTTTTGACGCATTGAATTCTATTTGCCTTTGTATCGCGTCAGCATCTTATACTGGAGCTTTAGTAATTGTAGATTTTCTCTGATGGCGAGCGTGTTTCTTTATGTTGCTTGTGGCCGTTGTGACCCAAAAGTGCCAGTTTGGAGCGTGCAGAACATCAATATCAGGCTGTGCCGGCTTGTTAGGGCCACCGTGACATTCTGTCATTGTCACTGAGGGCTAATTATAAACACCAGCTTCAGTCCTGTAGTCTGCAGCTCCTGACCCACTCGCATCTAAAAACACTTCCCTGTTCCTCCTCTCCTCTACCTTTTGCTTTTCCTTATCCTTTTCTTTATCCTTTTCCTTTCATTTCTGTTCCTTCTCCTTTCCTATTTTGTCTTCCTTTTCTTCCATTCCCCTTTTTTAATCT
The DNA here is from genome assembly GCA_027422415.1 of Schizothorax lantsangensis. Taxonomy (NCBI): domain Eukaryota; kingdom Metazoa; phylum Chordata; class Actinopteri; order Cypriniformes; family Cyprinidae; genus Schizothorax; species Schizothorax lantsangensis. The sequence goes on from CM049848.1 coordinate 12,537,318, forward strand.
ATCCTTTTTCTTTTTTCTTTCATTAATTTTTCTTTTCTTTAGCCTTTTTGCTTCGTTTTTTTTTTAACCTGTCTATTTTCTTTCATTTTCTCATTTCCTTTCCCCCTTCCTTCCCTTTTTCTTATCATATCCTTTTTTACCTTCATTTTCTCCCTGTCCTTATCCTCTTCCTGTATTTTACATTTACATTTAGTCATTTAGCAGATGCTTTTATCCAAAGCGACTTACAAATGAGGACAATGGAAGCAATCAAAATTAACAAAACCGCAATGATATGCAAGTGCTATAACAAGTCTCCGTTACTCAACGCAGTACATGTAGCAAGCTCTGCAGTTTAACGTAACATTTCCAGTAGAGTTCGGTCATATGTTTATTTATAAATAAAAAGCCTTAATTGAACAGCTTTACGGTATTAAACATGAAAAACATAGAGTGTCGCTTTCAAAATTACAACTTGATTTTCTGTTATAGAGCTCTCCAGTGTGAGCTAGTAGTAAAATAGTTAGTGGGAAAAAATAATTTCATTAAAGGCAGTTTGGTTTGCAGAGATCAAAGCTTTTAGCTGGGCTGTTTTGATTTCATAACCCTATAAGTTTTTAAGACATTGTGTAATAAATAGTTTAAAAGATCTTAAACCTTTATTTTGTTTCTTGTCTAATACTTCCAAAAGATAGAATGTGCAAAATGTGTCAAACTTTTTCAAGCTATTAAAGAAGTGTCTCTGTCTGTCATCTCATTTTGTTATTTTTTAAGAATTGGTAACAACAATAAGGTATCAGTTTATAAATTAATTAACATGAATAACAATACATTTATTACATTTAAGTATAATCTTTGTTAATGTTGGTTAATAAAAATACTTGTTCAAACAATGCATTTATCAATGTAAAAAAAACAACTTGGATTTTAATAATGCAAGTTCTTTTTAAATTAACAAATGAATATTGTTCAATTAGAAAGGCAAGTATTTATATAGACATTTCATACACAAAAAAAAATCAAAAACACAAAAGTGCTTTACATAAAAGGAAGTGAAATAGACTAAAAATAATAATCACAACAATAAAAACAAGAATTAAAAATAATAATCACAACAATAAAAACAAGTTAAAAAAATAATAATCACAACAATAAAAACAAGTTAAAAAAAATAATAATCACAACAATAAAAACAAGGAATTAAAAAAAATAATAATCACAACAATAAAAACAAGTAAAAAAAAAAAAAATAGTAAAAAAAATAGTTATATAAAAATGTATTTAAAATGAATTTAAAACTAAGTATATACATAAAATACAGTGCTATGTTAACTATACTTTTAAAGTGTTACTTAATTGTATAATTGTAATTACATAATATGCTTCTAAAGCTGTATTTATTTATGTTAGAATATGTATAACTTAATATTGTAACTTTAAAAACTGAATTCAATCAAAGTCTCTTTTGTGAAATTTTGTTTCCCTTCATTCTCAGCCCTAAATGGAAGCAATCAAAATTAACAAAACCGCAATTTAAGTGCTTCAAGTCCTTTCAATCAGTGCTTAGCAAGGTTTTTTTTTTATATAATAAATAAAAAGAAAACAGATAGAATAGAAAAAGAATAGAGCAAGGTAGTGTTAGAGGCCTTTTTTGATTTTGTTAATTGTGTAATAAATAAAAAACAAATAGATAGAATACAAAAAGATTAAAGAAAGTTATTTTTTAAGAAAACAAGCAGTTTATAAATGAATAGTATAAGTCTAAAGGGGGCAAGTTCTTTTTAAAGAATATAATTAGAATAGAGAGTGCTAGAGTGTGCTAAAGTAATAGTAATAGTGTGCTAAGTATAGTGCTAAACTGTACTTTTCTGTATCCTTCCTGTATTCCTTTTTCCTCTTTTGTTTTTGTTTCCCTTCATTCTCATTTCCATTTACTTCCCTTTTCCTTATCCTGTCATTTTCCCTTCCTTCTAACTTCCTGTTCCCTTTTTTCTCTTGTCTTTCTCCTCCTGTCCTTTAATTTCCTCATTTTTTCTTCTTTTCATTTCCTCTTTTGCTTCCCTTTTCCTGTCATTCTCTCATTTCTATTCCTCTTGCCTTTCTGTCTTCCTTATCTTTTTCTTTTTCCTTTATTTCCTTACCATTTTCTCCTTTGTTTTCCTTTTCTTTGTTTTCTCATTTCCTTTTCCTTCCGTTTTCCTTTTTCCTTGAATGTTTGTCTTTTTATTTTCCTTACCCTTTCTTCCTTTGTTTTCCTTTTTCTCATTTCCTTTTCCTTATACTTTCATTTTCCCTTTTCCTTGAATTTATCTATTCGTTTTCCTTATCCTTTCCTTATTTCTTTTTCTCATTTCCTTTTCCTCTTATCTTTCATTGTCTCATTTCATTTGTTTTCCCGTTCCCTTTTCCTCTTCTCTCATTCTTTCTTCCTATATCTCTGTTGCAGGGATCAGATGGGAAAAGAGGAAGTTCCCCTGCGTATTCAGTAAGTCTCTCTCTGTCCCAGTCATGTGAGAATTGAAAAGAGACACAAATGATGCTTTTTGAGGCTCTTGGTTCAGTCACATCGACAGTCCTCTCTTTGGAGAGACGTGATGTGGTTTCTAGAAAAGCACTGGCCTAGCCCACACAAGACTTCAGCATTTTCTACGATAACCACAAATTAAGCTTAGATTATGAGAAATTAATACAAAGTAGCTATGTATAATATACAGGGTGGAGTTTAACCACATCTGTTTTGAAAACACTCTCTTTCTGCTTCACAGGCACAGCTGTAAAAAGTTAAAAAAAAAAATGTAATCAACATATAGATGAGGCAGCATTTCTTTTTTTGTGTGTAGGACACAGTTTATCTCTTAATAGCGTTGGTGTGTGGGTATCAAAATCTGCGCCGGAGTTTGGTGGCAGACGTGGAGGTTTCAGTCCAAGCCTGTGAGCGAGAACTCCTCTCTGATCAGAATGCAAAGATGCCCTTGGCAGCACACCCCTCTTTGTCTGTGCTGAAAAGAGCAGGATATTTCTGCATCCTTTCCCCAGTGAGAGAGAAAATAGACTGTGATTATTGGTCCAGGCCCCGGATTATGCACTCTCACATTAGGGATATTCTTAGAGTCTTTTACACTCAAGAGTCATTAAATACTGTTTGAAGACACACAATATGTCTCGTTATACTCTCAGCTGATATTCAGAGATTGTACGATTTGCTCTCAGGAGACTATGAATTTAAATGTGGTGCTCAGTGCTTGCTGAGGCCAGCGTTATTGTGCATCGGGTGCAAAATAAGATCTGAATAAATTCATAACAAATGGTGTATAAATGTAATGTCTCTCATTTATAGACTCCTGAAAAGAAGCACTCTGAATCATCACGGGGCAGGAAGAGGAAATCTGACAACCAATCAGAGAGCAGTCAGGGTAAACGATTCTCTCTCTGTCTCTGTCTCTCTGTCTCTGTCTCTGTCTCTGTCTCTGTCTCTGTCTCTCTGTCTCTCTCTCTCTACTTTGGTTCTTTACATTTAGCTTAATATGCTTAATCATACATCTTTTTTTTTTTCATTTTCTCTCTTAGGGAAGTCTGTCATTCGGGGACCCAAAATTAGTGATTATTTTGATGTGAGTACCTGTCAATAATTTGTGGGTAAGCTAATGAAAGCATATGATAAATCTTTGGCATTGGCTCAACAAACGCGTAACTGATATGTAGTGATTGCAGCTTGGATGATGTTGTTTTAAAAACATGAAACCATATTTGCAGCATAGTTAACGTAACATTTTCAAGCAAAACCGAAAATTTGCAAGGAAATAAAGTAGGGTGGACTTAATTTTTTTAGTGATGTGATTGGATAGTGAAGTGTAGTATTTTTAATAAATATTAAATATAAATATAATGTTATATTCCCTCTCAGGCAGTACTGGTTACATTAAAGTAATTTCAGAAGTGGTGAAATATTTTTCATTGATGAAAGACTTCTCTGATGAACACTGAGTCGGACACATTAAGATTTTTTTAATTCACAATTAAATTTATTGAAAATGGGTTGGTCTGGTTCCAATTTGAACCAGTTTTACTATATCAGGAGGATGCTCAAACTGAACAATGTTTTAAGTGTGGCGTTTTTATAATTCTCTCCACATTAAGCTGGGAAAGCAGAAAGTGTTTTAACATTGAAAATATTACGCCATCATAGGGGTTTCCCCGACTAAGGATTTTCATAGTCGAATTGGAATTTTTGAATCTTGCCGATAGTCGACTGATAGTCGAATCATATGTTTGGGGCGGTGACAAAATACATTACCAAGAGTCAAGTAGCCAGACATTCGACAGTCATAAATACTTAGGTTAACACACAGGAAAAATGTGTAACGGACGCCTCGCAGATACAAACGGGGTAAATAATGTTTTATGTTTTGATTTAAAAATGGTTAACATTAAACGTCAGCAATATCCTAAGAATTTTCTTTTTACAATAGTGCTCTCATTATAACGTTATGTATATGACTATAGTTATTAATGTTCTACATTTCTGTTTTGAGCTGCACACGCTGAAGATGACCAGCAGAATGAAGCATATGATAGCAGGTTTTTAATCAATGGGATTTAACTCCTTTATCTCATATAGAATACGCTTCATTATTTACATAACGTTAATATTACGACTTGGCTATCTGCACAAAATGCCCCGAATGCACATGAACATGTCTGCACGGCTCTGAATTAACTTTTGTGGACACGTTCTACACGCAACAACGTGCAGAAACACTGTTATCATTATAATGTTATGTATATGAAAGTCATAGTTATTAATATTCTGCATTGTTGTTTGTACTGCTCGCACTGCGCGCTGAAGAGATAATCACCGTAGTACTTGGGGTTGGGTATCGTTTGAATTTTATCGATTCCGATTCTGCTTATCGATTCCGATTCTTTTCGATTCCCAGTTTCGATTTCAATGTGATTAAATAATGATATCAAACATTTATCCTCTTTTAATAATAAAAGTAATAATTTAATAATCTCTTTTTTGCATACCATTTATTGGAGCTGAATACCATGAACAAAAATCAACAGGCTACATAAAAACTGGACTCTTTAAGAGCTGTTTGTGTGTAAAATAGAACTGCATGATTCTGGATAAATTAAAAAAAAAAAAATTTTTTTTTTTTCTTTTTTTCCCCAATGGAAGTTGTGCTTCTCTCCATGATGCTGAAGAAAAAAACGTTAGACAACTAAACAAAATCACATGTAATTTATGAATGAATGATTCAGTGACTCACTCAAGATGTACTTGGTTCATTACTGCATGAATCAGCGTTCTTGAATGAATCTCTTGTGTGATTCAAACACAAATACATTTTAACAGCCCAGTTTCACTACCTACAGGCGTAACAAAGTAATCGATAAATCTACATTTGAAGTGTCAAATTACTTTCAAAAGGTGATTTACTCTATTTTAATCGCTACCGTACACATCAGAGTTTATATCTGAACTATAAACTTTTATCCCAGTACTTCTGTGATTTGAATGTTTGTAACACAGAAATAATGATACTGTGTGGTTGAAAAGACTGTGAGGCTGTTTCATTCCAGACAGATGACAGCTGCTCTCTTCAGGTCAGTGGCAGCGCGAGCGCAGATTTAAATGTTCAAATCACACTGATGTGATCGTTCGCTGTACGTCAAAGGTTGAGGAATGAAACAGACGAATCTTTGTAATTTAGGAATAGAATCACGTTGGTGTTTGAATCGTGTTCGCGATCTTTAACGATCTATTAAATTAAAGTGCTTTGTCATGTTGGTGGTGACACCTCTCTTGCAACATGTTTAGCTATCACAGATATTATACTTAACTTTTTTGGCTTCTGATCGCAACTGTAGCCAAACTTTGGAGTCGAAATTTTTATTTGACAAGTATCCGATTCCTGACCTTAAGTTTTCGATTCTGGAATCGGAATCGATTTTCGATTCCCAACCCTAGTAATACTACAATGAAGCGCCTTACTGCAGTGTAGCTCAACCAAATACATCTTATACGAGATAAATAATATATACACGATATATATAAACCGGCTGAAAAGTTTTGAAATCGCTTGTACCCTACCTGATCGAAAAAATCCAGTCTTTCACTCTGCCTGTATCAGTTTGAGTCTTGTTAAAGTTTTAAGTCCCTGCCGCCAAGATGCTCCTCTGTTGGTCACAGATTATGGAAAGTGAAACTTAAATCTACCTGTATAGGGGTGGTTGGATTTATTCACGCACGATAAAGTATTTATTTAAAGCTTCTTTCTTTTTAGATTCTTATTTACAGCATTATCATAATAGGCTGTATATTAACTTATTAGGAGAAAACTGGTATGTATGATATAAAACCGGTTCTATGTGAAATCAGACATTTGAGCACCCCCATATAGCCAAAATGACATGATCATAACACCTCAGCGAATATTCGACTGAGATGAATGGTCGAATCGGGCTCCTCCTATCGAAGCATCGAATCGTTGACTATTCGGGGTCACCCCTACGCCATCACCTTTCTAATGACATTTCTGTCATCTAGTCATCCTCATGTCATTCCAAGCGCAAATGGTTTTTCTTCAGTCAGAATGAAAAAAAAAATTGCTGTTCCATGCAATGAAAGCATATGATAACCAGTGGCTGTCAAACTCCAAAAAGGACAGTCTATGTGGTGTTCAGTGGAGTGGTGTCTAGAACTGCTTACGTAGATGATCATTTAAAACCATATGATTTGTTTATTTCCCTCTATCTGTAGTTTCAGGGTGGTAATGGGTCCAGTCCAGTAAGAGGTCTACCACCAGTCATCCGTTCACCCCAGAACTCACATTCCCATTCTGCACCAGGATCCAGCGTATGTCACACACACTCTTTCATACCCTGTTTACACCTGGTGTTAAGAGATGCTTCAGGTGATCTGATCACAATTGGACAGACCACCAGTTATACCTAGTATACCTTTTGATCGGATTTCAAAAGGAGGGTCTCTGATTTCATCACTCCACAAATCACTGTTATGTTTTGAGCAGATTCTTTTGGAAATTCTAGGAGTATCTGTATTAACTGAACTTTGGATGTGTGTTGCTTCATGTTGATGTCAGGATGCTCTTTACACTAATTAGGGGCATAATGGTACATGTATTTGTACGGGAAATGTTTGATACAGGTCTTTCAATTCAGCACGCATGTGTACTGAATGAATGCAGCATTGTTTTAACCACTGCATGTGTGGAACTTCTGTCTGTGCAAACCTTAGGATGATATTGTGAACACATCTGAAAAATAAAGGGGAAAATGAAAGGATGCTAGTCTGTTAAACTTCACAGACTTCACTGAACAAGCACCTATGTGCTCGAGTGTCTAAAAGACAGAATAGGAGCATAATAATTTTGAATAAAATATATATTTTGCTAAAATATTTAGCATCCATAAGTGAGAGCATTTCAAATGTCTTCCCCCAACAGCACTGTAAACTACAATACAGGGTTGCAGCAGTATTGACAGACTTTATTTATTTACAGAGAGAGCCATACTCCGTAAACTACTGTTTAATGAAAAGAAAAATTAAGCATTTTTTTGTTCTTTCACCCACTGTACTGAAAACATACTGAACCTTGACTTTAAAAGCAAGTTGCACATTGAACATTTTTGTGTACCATTACACTACAAGTACATGTTTCCAACTTACTACCGTATGTGCAGCAGGATTTGATTAAAACAATTGACTGCATTTGCACCTGTATTTAACACAGACAACTTGTGATTGGGTCATCCGACACTGATGCTAATGCTCTGGCTTATTTCAGTCCAATAATTGTGTATCATGATCAAACACGTCTCAAACACACACTCCATAAACAACTGACATCCTCACCCAGGAACACACACGTCACAACACTGCCTATATGTGTGCCTCTCATTACTACACAGTTACTAGTACGACATTTATATACAGTCTAATGTTGTACAATGTTGTGTTTCAGACCCGGCAGAGCAGCTCATCTCCTACTAGTCTGTGTTTTGTGGACTCTATGATTTCTTCTAGACAGATGGCGGTCAAGAGTATTCAGGTGGGACTCAAGAACCGTATTGGAAGTTGTTTTAGAACAATTAATAGACTTCACTAAAGTAGACTTGGCACTCTGCTTGGTAAACAAGTCTGCTAACTTTTGAAAAGTGATTTTTTTTAATTATTTTTTTTAAATGGGGCAAAAAATGTAAATGAGATTTTATTTAGCCTTTTTTTGGCTGTCATAAATGTTTTTGAGTTTTAATATTTATAAAAAAAAATGAGCCTGGGATAATGATAAAACAATACAATGTACAAATTAAAGGCATTTGGAAAGTAGCACAAATAAATGATTAATGCATGGTAAAAGGTTTTCGTGACGTTGTTGTTTTATTTTCATATAACAAAATAGAAAAAAGTGAAATTGGTTTGGATCACAAATGAAGCCCTGTAACATAAAATAACTGTATTTGAAGAATATCTATCATGAATAAGTTGTAGAATTGTGTGTGTGTTTGTGTATTTTGTTTCCTGTAGACTGACCTGACTGTAGTAAAACTGGCCACTATAGAGAGCAATAAGAACCTGGACCTGGAGAAGAAAGAGGGCAGGATAGACGATCTTCTGCGGGTGAGGAGATTATGCATTTAATAAATAAGAATGATTCCAAAACAAATTTGTTGTAAATAGTTTTGATTTGAAATCACTTGTCTTGCAAATTTTAGTTGCATCAGACTTGGTGTAACCCTAACCTTTTTTTTTAAGAATTTAACAACGAAAATGTTTTTATTTTTATAATGCGTTTTAAATTTTTTCTTCGTCTTCTATGCAGGCAAACTGTGATCTTAGGAGACAAATTGATGAGCAGCAAAAGCTTCTAGAAAAGTACAAAGAACGTTTAAACAAGTGCATCACCATGAGCAAAAAACTTCTCATTGAGAAGGTGAAGCATCCTGGTGATATTTCAGAAATTTTTTTGAATGTAGAAATACCCAGTGCTCATCTGTAAATGTTCAAGGTTGCTGTGTAATGGCATCATTTAACCACAAGCTTTAAAGTTTAATAGTTTCAACTGTAAAATGAATAAGATTTTTCTGAAGCTGTGTGTATTTGTCCAGAGCACACAGGAGAAGCAGGCGTGTCGGGAGAAGAGCATGCAGGATCGACTGCGTTTGGGTCATTTCACCACTGTGAGACACGGAGCCTCGTTTACAGAGCAGTGGACAGACGGCTATGCCTTCCAGAACCTCGTCAAGTAAGACGCTTAATGAAGATTGACACAGCACAAGCCCAAAGTATACTTCTGTATTTGCACATGCGGTCCTCTCTAGCCTTATAAAAATAAACGCTACTATGCATGTGTGAACACTTTACGATTACTTGACGACACCTTGGACTAAAGTCCCTCAACAATTGTCTGTTTTCACTCTAATTTTCACTCATCTATAGTAGGTCTCTTGTAGATCCATAAGTGAGTGCATTACAGGTTACAGATTTGCCTATATGAACTGTCTTTCATTGACTGTTTTTATGCAGACAGCAGGAATGGATCATTCAACAACGTGAAGAAATCGAGAGACAGAGGAAACTGTTAGCTAAGAGAAAACCACCATCAGCCAGCAGCTCACAGTCACCTAGCACCAACTCTGAGCCTAAACAACGCAAGACCAAGGCTGTGAACGGCTCCGAGAACGACCCTTTCCTCAAACCCAGCCTCCCTCAGCTGTGAGTGCTGCAAAACCCTAACCCTAACTGCAGTAACATTATTAGAATTCAGCATCACTAACATTCACAAATAACTGATTTAATTTGCCAGAAAATCTTATAGAAGATCTTTAAGCTAGAAGTCAAAATTTTAGACTCACTTGAATGACATGTTTCTGATGAATTGCAGGACATGATTTATCAGGAAGCCAAATTTCCACTATATGGAAAAATAACTTTTTTGTGATTTTTTTTTTTTTTTTTTTTCTCTCACTCTTTGACAGTCAAGATCTTTCTAGCCCACGACATGTATGGAGTTTTTTTAATCTTGTTCCTCTGATGTTCCTGCAGGCTAACTTTAGCTGAGTACCATGAGCAGGAGGAGATTTTCAAACTGAGACTTGGCCATCTCAAAAAGGTCAGTGCACAAGCTCAGTGACTCCTGTTTGATTTAGATCTTCATGCATTTCAGAACATGTAAAAACAATTAAAAATATAGAAAATAATGTCTGTCTTTGTTTCTGCAGAAGTACTCCAAAGAACAGCATATGCTTTTGTAACATTATGAATGTCTTTACTGTTACTTTTGATCAATTTATTGTGTCTTTGCTTAATAAAAGCAAAAGTATTAATTGCTTTCAAAAAAAAATAAAGCATCTTTAATGGGACCTATTATGCCCCTTTTTACATGATGTAAAATAAGTATCTGATGTCCCCAGAGTGTATGTGTGAAGTTTCAGCTCAAAATACCCCACAGATAAATTTTTATAGCTTGTTAAAATTGCCATTTTTAGGGTATGAGCCAAAACGCGCTGATTTTGAGTATGTTGCTTTAAATGTAAATGAGCTGTTGCTCCCGGAGAAGAGGGCGGAGCTTCAAGAGCTCAAGCTCCGGCATTAGCAGTGCTAGCCTTTGCAAATAAACATTCCACTATTAGTACAAGCCTGTTATCTTTACAGAAAACGACTCAGTTTCAAAGTCACTCATCTTATTATACTGTGCATAATACATTTGCGTTTGTGAATTACACGGACTGGGAGAACGGTGGTATAAAAATAACAACATAGCTGGTCTCATGCTATCACAAACTTTATAAGTCCCACTTCTGATTATGAGCTCGACAACTTCAAGCGATCGACTCACATTGCTTTCATATGCAACTTTTAACTACCACATTCCTATTCACGATCATTCTGATAGCACTTGAAGGCAGCATCAGTGAAAACAGGCAGAGACAATGATAGCTTTAGCAATTAGCCTTACAGAGTGCCAAGAAGCTCTTTCAGAAAGGCAATTTGGAAAACAAACGCATGATACTTACTTTGTCTGGAGCTGACGTTCGCGCACGAAGCGTTGGTATTTGATTCCTAAACATTTAGGGGACTTTACCGATTTTTTCCAGGATATTTCCTGAAATTTAACCACAGTGTCCTCGGCTCAGATCGGGGGAGATTATGGCGACTCCTATGTTCATTAGTGCATCCCAAAACACAACACTTGTAATGCCTCTTTGGTGCAGATATTGTATATATCTCCAGTAATGGAGGACTGTAGCTTCTCACTCAGGGATGTGTTTATGCTAATAGGGCAGAGAGCATCACAAATGGGTGGGACTTTTTCCCCTCAGTGACGTGAACAGAGAGAGCATCTGAAACCGCTCTTTTGGAGAGACTGTTCATGATTTATTGGTTTTATAAAAAAAATGAGTTGGTGGATTTTTAACATTATAGGCTGTAGTGGTGCAACGGATCACAAAACTCACGGTTCGGATCATACTACGGATTTTGAGTCACGGATCGGATCATTTTTCAGATGAGCAAAAACAGTTTGCTTTTCATTAATTACTAAAAGCTTACTTTAAGTACTTCTATACCCCAGCAGAAACTACTAGCTTAACTACTAAAGTCAGTAATAAAACAAGAACAATTAAATTACAAGCATAGATGAACAGCCTACAACATAAAATTATAAATAAAGACAGTAACAGTAGTATTCAGGTGCAGAAATGTAATAATTGTGTAAAACAACCCAATAATGCTTACTGCTTAAGTTAAATACAGATTAATCTTTGTTAAAGCTGTGGTGGTGTTTGATTAGCAGACAGAAGCAGGTATTATAGACTGCTGTCTTTTTAAGACTAAATGCACAGACCCAAGTCTGACACACATCCGGTTTCTTTCTCAGCTGTATACGTTAACTTAAGACAGAACCGACGGGGTTTACCAGAATACTTGCCAAAACGGGTATTTTAACATAACTTTGTCACAAAGTCTTCGTGTGTATTTATCCATCCGTTGAGGCGTTGTCTGAAACGCAGTATCTGAATCGTGCCTCTCTCTCTCTCTCTCTCTCTCTCTCTCTCTCTCTCTCTCTCTCTCTCTCTCTCTCTCTCTCTGCGTGTGCCCGCTTCAGTGTGTGCGGCAGCTGCTGAGTGCAGAAAACGGTGCGTGAGTCCCGATTCGACTTTAGCAAGACAAAACGTGTGCAAATGATAAACTTTCACTCTATGATGGTTAAACTTAACAGTTAATCCATGAATCACATGCGTGCCGAACCGTGGGGACTGGTCCGTACGGGTCACGGATCATCTACAATCCGTTGCACCCCTAATAGGCTGGTTGTTTTCACACACTGCAGCCACACAACTGTTCAAAGTGATTTTTGCTTAATAGGTCCCCTTTAAAAAAAATGGCATCCTTACCCATTACTTTCTGTCCACTTTCTAATTTCCCTGTGGCAGAAGTGGCAGAATACACCACAATATGATTTTATAAATGTATGTTTGTGTTTTTGTTTTCTTCATGCGTTTGTGTATTTGTAGGAGGAGGCAGAGATTCAGTCAGAGCTGGAGAGGTTGGAGAGGGTGCGAAATCTTCACATTCGAGAGTTGAAAAGAATAAACAATGAAGACAGTTCACAGTATGTACCCACACTACGATGACATCAGCCTCTGATCTTTTTCTTTTTCATTTTATTTTGTCATTTGTACTGGACATTGACTCCTCATTAGTGTTGGGCGATATGCTCAATTTTTCTATCGTCCTATCTTCAGCCTGTGAAATCGCCAATATACGATATTATTGTGCTAATTTATTTAATTATTCATTTACTTAGTTTTATTGCCGGAAAGTGAACCAACTCCAGCGTAAGGCTAAAAGCAGCCTAATGTTTTTAATATGACTGAATTTGTATTTAACACAGTGATAATTTTGGCAGGCATTTTTGATTTAGTCTTTATCTTGAGACGAAAATGCTTAATAGTCTGTCACATTTTAGTCATTTGAGTCTTTGTAGCTAATAGTTTTAGTCTAGTTTTAGTCGACGAAAAGTCATTGCATTTTTGTCAACTTTTAATCATTACTTTTAGTCAAACTGCAGTTACCAGCGTTTATTTTGGTAGCTGTTGTATATGTAGTCTTCAAACAAAAATAGTCATTAATTCATCTCTCTTTAGACCAAATCAATTAAGCTAATGGGAAATTTGAATCAAGGATTGAATTTGGAAAAACTGGAATAAATTCTTTTTTTGGTAGAGATACAAATTAAACAGATTTTTCAGATACAGTAGGTTTACTTAAGTATACATTTATTTAACATATTTTGTTGTTAACATTGATGACACATAAGAATTTAATTAGGAATGCTGTCCCTTTAAGATGGAAGGCATGCATGTAATACTGACACACATTCAGTTTTATCAGATAATAGTTTTAGCTCGTCAACGTCTCGTCTTAGAAAAAGACACAGAAAAAAGGTTTGTCGTCTTCGTTGACGAAATTAACACTGATTTAATATAACAAATTAATAGAAACATCGTAAGTTACTAATTATAATGCTTACATTTCCTCAGTTATTAAAAAAGCAGCTAACAGTTACAGAAAACAAGCAAAGAACATTACATTACCAAAGAACATCATCACAAGCTCAGTCTAGCGCGAGTTTATGCACTTTAAAAACACTCCCGTTATAATCAGTGAATCTACACTGTATGATAAATAAATCTCCTATACTTGCATCACACGTAAATCTGCACTTTGTTGTTTATGACGAGAGAATTCACGAGTCAGAATTCAGTCAGCGTGCGTTGAACAACAGAACTCCACTGTTTCAGTGATGACTCATCTGAATGCCTCTGATTGGCCATTAAGCTCAGCATAATCGTGTGTGATAAAAACGCGGAAAATAAATATAATGCAACAAATAAGCCCTAATATCAATTAGTATTACTAGCCTGATAATAATAATAATAATACAACCCTCTACGGACACCTTGGCAATTGAATCGCCATTTGCTAGTATATTTTTTAGTTTACTCGCCAGACTAATGATAGAACTTTAGTTATTAGAATTAAAACTTGGTAACCATGTATGAATGCATATTTAGGGCTTTTCACACTGCGCTTAACCCCGGGTTATCGTCGTTCTAAACACCGCTTTTAACCCCGGGTAAAGACACGTTTCACACCTGTAATTTGAAAGCGGTGTTAGCACCGCATTTTACCCGGGGTTATGAAACCCTGCTCTGGAGCAGGGTTAGCACCGCATTTGTGGTGTTATCCCCGCATTGCGGTGCTAAGTTTGTTCAGTGTGAAACTGAGCGGTGTTTGATTGTTGCTGCTGGACGCTTGGCAACAGACAGCCAATCAGAAATGAGCAGCGAAACGCGCGTCGTGTAAACTGCAGCCGGTGAGAAGAAATATCAAAAGACGGAAAGCGTGTGAACAGGAGTGAATAGGAGATGGTATTAATCTTAAACTACTGAACAAGTAAACACTAACGATCTCTCCAATTAATCATACTATGAATTTTACTCTCCAATAGCGCGCCTAAAACGCGTTTAAAACGCTGCGCGGCGCTTTCTCCTTCTTTCCAAAGGATTGTAGCTTGCGCTCCCATGGCGTCTGCCGTTGCTAAGCAACCATGACCCGCGCTTTCAAAGACGCAGAAGTTTCACGTTGTATTTCCAGCATAAATCGCTTGCAGTAGCTCTGCTATAAATTTATTTAAAAATAGCTATCCCTGCCTGTAAGATATGATCAGCTGTTCCTCAATCTTCGCTGACAGACAAAAGGAACGTGTTTTTATAACTAGGCGGGAGAAGCCCTGTTAACAGATTGCCTGCTGTTCGTCCAATGACAGACACCGCAAATTGCAAATAAGAACGTTAACCCGGGGTTTGGGAATGTACGTGTGAAACATTAGCTTAAAAGTTAATCCGGTATAGTATGAGCAGTGTGAAACTACTACCGGAGAACCCGGCGGTGAAAAGCCCTCTTAAAAGCTGAAGAATCTGATAAGATAATAATCATGAATTCTACTAATAGTATGTAAGACTCTGATTTGCTCGGGATAATAATAGGTGAGCACTGAGATTGTTGTTTGCTTTCTCTACCGGAGAACCCGGCGGTTGCGTGTGAGAAACTCTCTCGCACTCTTTCTCTTTGCGTGTGAAAAAAAAAGCAAAGCGACGACAAGTTGTGCGCCTTCACACTACAGTTTACTGTACGTCAAATACAGGTGCGCTGCGCATCCATTGAGATGAACTGAAAAATATCACAGATCGTTTGACTGAGAGAGAAACTCTGAAGCGCTCAGTCAGTGTGTTCAGCGAGTAAAAATATATCTGTTCTAAATTTATACTTGTATGGCGTTATTTTACTGCCAAATGTCGAGAGCGCATTTTTGTAGCGCGAAAGTAGATTAATATAATGCGCGAGCGCGAATCTCCCTGCTTGCGCGCGGATTTCCTTTGCTCTCGCACAAAACCGGACGCGCATGCTCGGATATACCCTGCTCTCACGCAGAGAGAGTGCGCGCACTTAAAACGTGTCTCTCCTCTCGCTCAAGTGTGCGTGCGCGCTCAAACTTTGTCCTGTGCACTCGCACATCTCTCCGTGCTCTTGCCTAGATATTATTTATTTTCACATCTGGATTAAACGTCAAAAATTATCAACCAATCAGATTTTTCTATGACTGACCCGATGAAAATACTATGCCTATGTGAAGAGGGAACTGATCCTGGAATTTCTCTACAATTTAACCTGCACCCCCTATATTGGGAATCACAGCTGAAAATGACTAACTAACTTAAAATGGTAACAGCTCCTGACTTCAGTGTGCCACACACACAATTTTGGTGTCTTTGGAAAGAAGCCCCTTTGGGCTTTACTATCCATCATCCAGAGTTGATAATGCTCAAAAATATAAAAAGTTATAGACACTGAAGTGCCTTGATAAAAATCGTACCACACTGAATTTTTTTTTAATTTCATATAAAAATACATGAAATCAGTCCTGAAGCAATCCAGAAAAGTAATGGGTTGAAAGTCACATGTCTCATGAGTTTATATTTCAAATCTGAAGAAGATACCATGAAGAATGAGATTCATGCAGCCATTTTTCTAGTCCCCCCCCCCTCTGTTTGAGGAAAAATATTTACCAAATTATTGAAGGGTTCTACTACAAACTATTTAGTCATTATACATACCACTGCAGTTTTTCAATTATAAAACAGTAGACAGAATCTTAGACATCGTATAAGTGATTTATTTGAGCACTAGAAAAATACAATAATAATAATTTTTGAGTGATGAAAAAAAAAAAATAATAATAAAAAATAATAACTTAAGTACATACTGATTTCCTGACATTCAGATGCTCTCCTGCTCATACATTAGTAATCACATGCTGACGATCATTCATACAGATGCTAATCATACTGATGGCCGCCCAATATTGTCAATATTCACATTATAATGGCCTTTTATATAGACTGCATTCACACTGATATCTGTGAACAGTCAGTAATTACATGCTGATTATCAGCCATAGAGATGTTAATCACACAGATACAGGCACATTCTCCACAAAACACGCAAACATATATGAAAACTGCTGAAGAAGAAAAAAAAGAAATGTTTATTTGTGCTGAAAAGATCGCTAAGTTACGCCCCCATCAGATGACAGGTGCGTCACAGCGTGCGTCACGCGCCGTCGCGAGGGAGCGCCAGAATTCAAATAAACAATCTTCCGTGTATCTTTGACTTTTTTTTTTTTTTGGATGATTTCATTCTGTTTGGGACATTGTCTGCTACAAAATCATGCTGTTTTTTTACCACCAAGACGCTGTTTTTGAGCGTAATCTGTTCCATAACGGACACAAACAATAACTCTCCCTCAAGAGATGAGACGTAAACAAAGGATTAACGATCTAAATTACAACGTTGTTGTTTCTTTGGACTATTGCTCGATGGAATGTTGTTCAGTGGACCCTTATCTCTGAAACGAAACCGGGATTTACAGCAGTGGATACGTTTGAGAGTCGTTATCAGGATGAATATGGTATGTACTGCGGGTTTTTTTCTACATGTTTTGATGTGTACTGCTTACACAAATTTAGCAAATACATTCCGTATAAGCTTTCTATCGAAAAACAGCGTTCTGTCGTCGATGCTAGAGGCTTAGACCTTCAAAATGATATATAGTTTGTCAAGATTCATTTTGTCCTGTTTTACTTTCTGTTTGAAAACAATGACATGTGCAAACAAAGAGCTTTCAGTGCGCCGGCGTCCTGGTGCATGTTAACAATGAAAATACTATGCCTATGTGAAGAGGGAACTGATCCTGGAATTTCTCTACAATTTAATAATATTTAGTCATATCAAATGTTTTAGAAATGGCTAGGAATCTGGTGCTTGGATGATTTATTAAAAATAAAAACTAGTTTGTCTAATTTTTTGGTCAAACCCTCTGAGCGATTGATCTAAACAAACAAACAAAAAAGTATATGATTCTTAAAGTTCATGTGGCCATACATGTATTGTGTACTTGGGATGAAAAATAAAAAATATATCTGATTTAAGACAGAACTAGGGTCAATGCACTATTCAAATAGAAAGATGTGGAGACTATAACACTATAATGAAATCATATTTGTGATAACAAACACTGGATGCATTAAAATTAAATGTCAAGTTTTAGAGGAGAGTGCTTGAATGTGTTGCTAGTATGAAGTGAGTTTTCATGAAAAATAAAAAATCTGAAAAATAAATGAAAACAAACACTGGATTTAAAAAAATAAGCCAATAAATGTCCAAACAGAGATTCTATCAGAGCATTTAGTGTGTTATGATATCATCGTTTACAACTATTTTTGCATTTGATGTTGTTTGATAGGAATTGTTACTTACTGTTGCCAACAACTGAGAATTTATTGCAATGATTTTAAATTCAGTTGAGATATCTGACATAATATGACATGACATTGACCTTTTATATGAAGTCTTTAGAGCCATGGGCTGTTTTTAGATAAATCGAGGGGTTTGATCAACCATAGTTGAACAGAGGTTATTTATGCAAATCATCCAAGCACCTAATTTCTAGCCATTTCAAATATACATTTGATTAACATTGCTAAATATTATTAAACTGGAAATAAATGAAAGATCCTTCTTTGATTGTCAAAATATTTCACAGAAAAGAACAAAATACAAACATAAAATATATAAAGTAAAACAAAGTAGCCTACAATAACCAGTGTGTTAAAACAAAAATGCAACAATAAAAAAAAAAAAAAATGACGGAAAGGCCCTAATGAAGAAATCTGTTTCAAGATATTTTTAAAAGTGCATAATGATAACTTTTGACAACGTTTAATTCAGGTGCGAAAATAATACTGTATATATGTATTTTTTTTTTTTTATTTATTTATTTCATCCCAAGTACACAATACATGTATGGCCACATGAACTTTAAGAATCATATACTTTTTTGTTTGTTTGTTTAGATAAATCGCTCAGAGGGTTTGACCAAACAATTAGACAAACTAGTTTTTATTTTTATTTTTAATAAATCATCCAAGCACCCGATTCCTAGCCATTTCTAATATACATTTGATATGACTAAATATTATTAAATTGTAGAGAAATTCCAGGATCAGTTCCCTCTTCACATAGGCATAGTATTTTCATCGGGTCAGTCATAGAAAAATCTGATTGGTTGATAACTTTTGACATTTAATCCAGGTGTGAAAATAATTAATATCTAGCGCAAGAGCACGGAGAGATGTGCGAGTGCACAGGACAAAGTTTGAGCGCGCACGCACACTTGAGCGAGAGGAGAGACACGTTTTAAGTGCGCGCACTCTCTCTGCGTGAGAGCAGGGTATATCCGAGCACGCGCGTCCGGTTTTGTGCAAGAGCAAAGGAAATCCGCGCGCAAGCAGTGAGATTCGCGCTCGCGCATTATATTAATCTACTTTCGCGCTACCAAAATGCGCTCTCGACATTTGGCAGTAAAATAACGCCATATACTTGGCCTACAACTCACACACTGGCGAGTAAAATCTGAGAATTTATTAGCCAGTGGCTAATATTAGACATCATTTAGTCGCCCAGGGTGAAGATTTAGTCGCATATGCGAGTGATTTACTCGCAATGTAGAGGGTTGTAATAATAATAACAATCGTCTTGCTATCATCAAAGGCATCAGCCAAAGGCGATATCTCTGACTATCGTCGATACACAATACTATCGTCTATCGGCACAACCCTACTCCTCATATTAACAGCGCTTTCATGAGTTTACTGACTGTAAAAGGTCCATGTTCTACACATTTTGACCCTGGACCACAAAACCAGTCATAAGTAGCATGGGTATATTTGTAGCAATAGCCAACAATACAGAAAAAAATATATTTCTTCTTTTATGCAAAAAATCATTAGGATATTAAGTAAAGATCATGTTCCATGAATAGATTGTGTAAATTTCCTACTGTAAATATATCAACTTAATTTTTGATTATTAATATGCATTGCTAAGAACTTCATTTGGACAACTTTAAAGGTGATTTTCTCAATTTTTTTTTTTTTTTGCACCCTCAGATTGCAGATTTTCAAATAGTTGCATCTCAGCCAAATATTGTCCTATCCTAACAAACCAAACATCAACGAAAAGCTTATTTATTCAGCTTTCAGATGATGTATATCTCTCTCTCTCTCTCTCTCTCTCTCTCTCAAAAAAAGACCCTTATGACTGATTTTGTTGTCCAGGGTCACATTTATATGTAGTCTAACTATGTATATAGATCTAGATGGATATACATTTTTGTTTGTTTTACCAAAATATGATTTAGTTTTACATGATTATGTTCCACCCACCCTGCCTTTCTCTCCTATTTCTCTTTTTGTTTTTTGTATTGTTTTAATCTTTCTCAGATTCAAGGACCATCCCACCCTGAATGAGCGCTACCTGCTGTTACATCTGCTGGGCAGGGGTGGCTTCAGTGAGGTCTACAAGGTATCTTTACCCCTCATTTATAACAGAGCCTGATATATGCTGACCTTTGAGAAAGAAAACGCATAATTTGATTCATCATTCTGCTCTTCAGGCGTTTGACTTAATTGAGCAACGCTACACTGCTGTGAAGATTCATCAGCTCAACAAAAACTGGAGAGAGGAGAAGAAAGAAAATTACCACAAGTATGTTCCTCCTTTTTGATGCTATTCAAGGAAATGTTCTTGTTAATCAGTAGGCCCCTATGATTTCCACGATATGGAAAACGAGGACTGAATCGCTGAATCCAGTCATAAAAATGAAAATTACTGTATAATGTGGAATGTCATAGAATTTGCCAAATTTTGGATGAATAAATCAAAAGTAGGTCAGTACACTTAAATCAAAACACGATATGGACTAGTGTCTGTGAATATTAAACCGCAAAAAGACCATTTAAATACTATTCCTGCATGTTCTTTAAAACCTTTAGAAAATTAAAGGTCTTCACAGCAACCTGTCAAAATAAAAGTTTGGTTTAACTTGAAGAAACTATGACAGAAATATATTACTTAGCCTAATATAATGACAGTACTGCTAATAATAATACAATTGTTATTAAAACTTTATTCCTAAGGAATATTTACCAGAAAAAATGTAAATACACAATCAGGTATTTCTCTGATTTTTTTTTTTATCACATCAATTATTTAGAGATGCTTTTGATTGATAAAATTTAATGAAACCATTAAAACGGAATCCGGAAAATTAATGGAAAACACAGAATTTGGTATAAATATAACTGAATTTGAGAAAAAGAGAGAACTTTATTTCATAGGGCCTAAATTTTTTTATTTTTGTTAAACTTTTAATAAATTGCTGTTAAATTTTGTACAATTCATGATTGTAATTAATTATACATGCTTTTTATTAATGACTTTTAATTTAACCATTAAAACAGAGTTTAAAAAAAAAAAACAGGATTCAGAAAAATAAAACAGAAAAAACTTAATTGGAAAAAAAATAAAATTTCATAGGGCCCTACATCTGTTGCATGATGCCCATCACCATAAGTGATGAATTACATTTTAGATTGCATAAACAGGAAAAAAAAAAAAAGGGAATTATCCACCCTAACTTTATAGACAGGTAGACATCATGCATAATTTGATGGAAAGGGGAAAAAAAAACGTACAATCCTTTCAGTATGTTGTTGTTGAACCTTCAAGATGATCATGATAATTCAGATCATGATAAAACATCTGCTGTAAAACGACATTAACAATGCAGTTCATTTAAAGGATGGTACGTAGCCTCGTTTGAATTCAAATATGCCAATTACCCTGACTGCAGCTTTCCACAGACGGAAAGTATTTAACCCTGAAAATTTCTTTAAGATTAAATAACCTCTTTTTTTTTTTTTTTTTGAGCCATTTTTTTCTTTTCTTTTTATGTGCAACTGATATGTAGCAGGCTTATATTGTGGTGTGGGGACATTGTTATGTAAGGCTGTATTTCCATGCTGATTGGTATTCGGTACAGAACTTGAAATGTCTGGAAATCTAGTCCGTCTGTCTCTCATGACGCTGGCCGCCTGGGTCTCACCTCTGTTGCCCATGGTAACCCGTGCCTCTCTTCTCTGCAGACACGCCTGTCGGGAATACCGAATACATAAACAGTTGGATCATCCCAGAATAGTTAAACTGTACGATTACTTTTCACTGGACACAGACACGTGAGTTTCAACCCTGCAGATTTCTCCTACCAACCATCAGAACACATCAGTGAGACGGACACAAGTGACATGAGTTTCTGTTTCCTGTAGGTTTTGTACGGTTTTGGAATACTGTGAAGGAAATGATCTGGATTTCTACTTGAAACAGCACAAGCTGATGTCTGAGAAAGAAGCTCGTTCTATCGTCATGCAGATTGTTAATGCTTTACGATACCTGAACGAGATCAAGCCACCCATAATACACTATGACCTCAAACCCGGTGAACACATTCTCTGCGTTTTACTTTTCATAACCTCAAAAGTTCTTGTTTGTTTGTTGCTTATTGTTTATACACATGTTGTTTTTTAACCTGTATATGCATTTATGTACCACGTGTATATATACAGTTTAGACCGTTTTGAACGGTTTAGAAGCTTGGGGTTTGTACAATTTTTTTTTTTTTTTTTTTTTTTTTTTTTTTTTGACTAAAAATAAAGTAAAAACAACAAAAAAAAAGTCACATTATACTTCAGAAATCATTTTAATATGCTGATTTTCTGCTTGGGGAAAACTTTTTTTTTTTTTCAATGTTGATACTTTTTTCGGGATTATTTGATAAGTACAAAGTTTAAAAGAACAGCTTTTATTCAAAACAGATTTTTGAGATTGTTTTCGGTCCGTGTAAATATCTGCACTGTCACTTTTGATCAGTTTAATACAGCCTTGCTGAATAAAAGTATTAATTTCTTTAAAAAATGTTACTGACCTCAGACGTTTGAATGGTAGGATATGTATTATATTTCCACCCACCCCTATTATGCATATGTTAACGATAAAACAAAGATAACCCAGTATAGGGAATGTGCTTATGTATTTATTTGTGTTTGTGTGGTTGTGTACAGGGAATATTTTACTGGTAGATGGAACTGCATGCGGAGAGATAAAGATCACAGATTTTGGACTGTCTAAAATCATGGACGATGACAACTATGGAGTAGATGGAATGGACTTGACATCACAAGGGGCAGGCACTTACTGGTAACACTCACAGATACTCTAACAATTGACCTATCGGTAAGCCCCTCCCCTCGAACGCAGACTAGCCAATTGCAGTCGAGTATCAGTTGCACAGGGAGCGGAACTCTGACATCTTTAGGTTTCAGCGCCATAGAGAAACATTGGAAGATCTGAAGCTCGCATCGGTTTTATGGGGTTTATGCTTCAAAAATGGAAAATCAATGTGCCTGGGGTACTTGTAACACTGATTCCAGGTATCCTGAGAGGATGGACAATATAATTTATTTTATTACATTTCCCGAATCCAAACAAAACAGAGCAAAATGTCCTTAAGTATTTAACCCCAATACAAATGAAGACAAAAACGTTCATTTTCTGGTTGTCATACACTCATTAAGTTACAATTTTCATCTGCTCAAGCAGAACGTTAATGTTATCTTGTGCTTTAGCAAAGTATCTCTGGCTAAAACTAGCTAATGTTAAAGTTAGTGAGTCCATGCTAACGTACAAATCTAAATAGCGGACTGTTCTCGCTGTGTAGGTCAAAAACACATAAACGAAGGTCTACATTTCAGTGCCTCTCCATATTAAACTGGTTAAATGTACATTAATTTAATCGTACCCTGCGATACATGAACAGTGTTGATCCTGCATATTGTCATCCGCGATAGTGATGACCGACCGTAATATGAGACTTCTCCCGCTTGCATTGTGATCTAAAAACCCTCGTTTCGAGTTACCCACCGTATTTATTTTTAAATATTTTATAAATCCCTCCATGGAATATTTAATTCCCATTTGGTATCCAAAATTGTGCAAAAACATCATGGGACAAGGTTTTCACACTGCAGCTGTCATTGTAAGACAGTGAGCAACTGTTTGTCCGAGGTAGCTACAGTAACTAAGGGGGGCGGGGCTTACCGATAGGTCAATTAGGCTTTTTCCTTTTAAAGCATGTAACTCAGTTGTGTCTTGTTTCGGCTGTAAGGTACTTACCCCCTGAGTGTTTTGTGGTGGGTAAAGAGCCTCCAAAGATCTCCAATAAGGTGGACGTCTGGTCTGTCGGTGTCATATTTTTCCAGTGCCTCTATGGAAGAAAGGTGAGGAGCAATTATCTGAATAAATGAGAATATTATCAGTAGCCTCTACAGGTTAAAGTGCAAAATGGAAGTAGCTGTCATTTTCCTGATTTCAGTTACACTGTAGTTATGTTTAACCATGCAAATGTTATTTGTTTTTCTAGCCATTTGGCCATAACCAGTCCCAGCAGGACATCCTACAGGAAAACACCATCCTGAAAGCCACAGAGGTTCAGTTCCCTTCCAAACCCGTTGCCAGCAATGAAGCCAAGGTCATTTCAGATTTTCTTTGAAAAATAGTCAGTATAAAATTTTGGAATTGGAATTACGGAATGGAATTATAAAAAAAAAAAAAATATATATATATATATTATATATATATATATATATATATATATATATATATATATATATATATATATATATATTTATTATATATATATATATATATATATATATATATATATATATATATATATATATATATATATGTAAATAAAACATTATGGACAGATATTTAAAATGAACTACAAAAAAGCTGGTTTAAATAAATTGCAAGAATATCCACTTTCCCAATTCCGGTCTGCATATTTTGTCTCTTTGTAACACACCTGATTCAGATCATCAGCTGAACTCAACTCTTACAATTGAAAGGGTGCCTACACAGTGTTCACTGCTCCCTATTCCCTGAGCCCTATTCACTTTCAGAACACCCTGCATTGTTGTCACACACAGACAAAACTTGAGTTGGGCATTTTAGGGAAGTCTGAGGTATGATGACTTGTATTTCTATGAAACTTTAGTCAATATATGTGTATGTCATACGTACATGATAAATGTCTGTTGCAAAATGTGATATGAAAAGAAATATGTTTTTTATAGTAGATTTGTATTTTATATGATTAAGGGTCGGAATTGGGAACCGCTATTAAATATGTAAATGTAAGCCTAAAATATTGAAGAAATTTCCCTGTCTGTGTTACTTGTCAGTTATCCACATACAATAGCAGTACGTTGGTAAAGCCCTGTCAGTCTAGGCAAATCTTTACAAAATGTGATTACAGATTATATATAATGATGGCAAAACTTATAAACTTATTAAATAAAAACTTTACCAAAAACCTCCTTTTTATTTTTGGCGAAAAAAAAAAGAGAACAAATATTATTGCAGACTACTCTACACGCCTCTACTACGCGAGCATTCATGTGTGCGGTTGCCAGATATCAAGAGTTCAAATCCCCGAATCAGAGCTTCGCTATTGCAAAGATACATTTCCTGCCTGGTGTTTAGCTTATTTTTTGCAATCTGTGGCAACCATGCGCACGCGCTCGCTCTTCATTGCGGAAGCGCTGTCGACAAACAATCTGGAGTTTGCGATTATGGTTGCTTTACTATTGTTGAATTACTATTTGGAATTTCACTGTTATAATATTTTTCGTGTTTTGTTTTTCATGTTTTTTAAAATTTTTCATAGACAGTTCATAAGTCTTTGTTATTAATTTATATAATAAAAAGCCTAGTGTTACTTCCCCTCCCGACCCCTAGACGCTTAAGGGGAACGTAACGTCTAGGGGTTGGAGAAAAGGTGCAAAAAAAAAAAAAAAAAGGTTTTTAGAGGTAATCAACTCCTGTCCCAACCAGCAATCACCACACAAATTTGAAATACTTTCTTCTTTTTTTTTCCTAAACCAGTCAATAAAAAAAAAAAAAGAAGTATTTCAAATTTGTGTGGTGATTGCTGGCTGGGACAGGAGTGATGACCTCCAAAAACCTTTTTTTTTGTTGCACCTTTTCTCCAACCCCTAGACGGGAAAAGAATGTAACACTAGAATAAATCGGTACACTAGATGAATGAGGTAACCTTTTTTTAACCATGTGTATGAGTCGGCATTCTGTTGATTTGTGCTTACTGGTATTGAAAGTGCAATACCTGAAATGCAAAAGTAAATTTTTCAAATGACAACAATCATTACGATTGTCGCTTGAGTTTAACCACAAACTTAAAGTTTTCATTGAGAACGTCACAAGAAATTGCTGAAAACTCTGACATAGAAGTATGTTTTATAAAACACCTGCTGTTGAGGTAAAATCTCAAATTTTTATATTTTTATCTTTATACCTAGTAAACAGCATCAATACTAATGTATCATATTTTTATTCTGAAGACATGTTTTTGCATGCAAGTTTTATACACGGCAAGTATGTATCTGCCAGACATGTTGGTGACATGACAAAATAAAAAAAATCATGCCAATCAGGCACCACTGTATATATACAGTTGTGCTCATAAATTCACATGCCCCTTGCAGAATATGCAAAATGTTAATAATTTTAACAAAGAGGGATCATGAAAATTGCATGTTATTGTTTATTTAATACTGTCCTGAATAAGCTATTTCACATAATAAATGTTTATATATACTACACAGGACAAAATAACTGAATTTATAAAAATGACCCCGTTCAAAAGTTTACATACCCTTGAATCTTAATACTGGGTCGTTTCCTGGATGATCCACAACTGTCTTTCTGTGTTGTGATAGTTGTTCACAAGTCCCTCGTTGGTCCTGAGCAGTTCAACTTCCTGCTGTTCTTCAGAAAAATCCTCCAGCTCCTGCACATTCTTTGGTTTTTCCAAATTTTTTTGCATATTTGAACCCTTTCCAACAGTGATTGTATGATTATGAGATCCATCTTTTCACATGGAGGACAATAGGGGGATTCATACATAACTATTATATAAGGTGAAAACATTTACTGATGCTCAAGAAGGCAACACATTGCATTAAGAGCTGGGGGGGGGGGGTGTAAACTATTTGAATTGGATGATCAAAGTAAATTGTACTTCTGGGAAACATTTAAATATTTATGTAGCTTCTTAAGTGCAGTATCAAATGAAAAAAAAAATATGATCTTTAAACAAAATAAGAAAAATTAACAAATTTACACGTCCTGTTCAAAAGTTTACACCCTCTGGCTCTTAATGCATTGTGTTGCCTTCTTGAGCATCAGTAAATGTTTCCACCTTTTGTAATAGCTGTGTATGAGTCCCTCAATTGCACTCAATGCGAAAAGATGGATCTCAAAATCATACAGTCACTGTTGGAAAGGGTTCAAATATGCAGAAGATGCTGGAAAACCAAAGAATGTGCAGGAGCTGGAGGATTTTTCTGAAGAACAGCAGGCAGTTGAACTGCTCAGGACCAACAAAGGACTCATAATCAACTATCACAACAGAAAAACAGTTGTGGATCATCCAGGAAGCGACACACCATATTAAGTGGTGTGTTTCCCAGGGAACACACATACTGATAAAAAAATGTATAGCCTGAATGCACTGTAAGTCGCTTTGGATAAAAGCGTCTGCTAAATGCATAAATGTAAATGTAAAATTAAGATTCAAGGGTATGTAAACTTTTGAACGGGGTCATTTTTATGATTTCAGTTATTATTTTGTCCTGTTGAGAATATATTAACATATGTTATGTGAAATAGCTTATTCAGGACAGTATTAAATAAACAATAACATGCAATTTTCATGATCCCTCTTATTTTGTTAAAATTAACATATTTGCATATTCTGCAAGGGGTATGTAATCTTTTGAGCACAACTGTATGTAGGGCTAGTTTCTGCCATTCATAGTCATCGCCACAATGGTTATAATGGAACAGGCCATTAAACAGACAATTTGATGAATTTTACAAATAATTATTTAGCATATTTTCTTAGACACTTTTAGTGCAATTATTTAGTGCAAAACCGTTTTTGCGTTTGTAATAAATGGCATGTTACTGTTTCCTGTAGGCGTTCATCCGCCGGTGTCTAGCCTACAGGAAGGAGGACCGGTTTGATGTGCACCAGCTGGGCAGTGACTCCTACCTGCTGCCTCACATCAGACGGGCCAGTTCGTCAGGAGGCCTGGCACCAAACTCCACCTCCTATTGACAGCTTGCACTGAACACTGACTGACAGCCCGGCTGGCCAGCGTCTGATCTCCTTCCCTAGAGCAGGGCGGGACCACAAGGAAAAGAAGCTGGCTTCCTCAGCTCGAGGAAGTTTGTGTTGAATTATTGTGCTTTTGCAGCACTGAGATTTGGGTTTACTGAGAAAAGTGTTTGGAAAGAGAATGAAGAAAAATAAAGCATGAATATTTAGACACCAAGAGAATGTCGCGAAAAAGTCATTGAAGAAAAATAATGCCTTCTGAAGACTCAAAAGGGCACTGCTACTGTTAAGTACTTTGAAATGCGACTGTTGTCATTTGGTGTTTCACACGGTTGCCTCCACGTTCAAAGAGGAGAGAGACCTGGCAAACCACTATCAATTCCCACGGTCTTGGCTGGGTTTCCGTAAATTAAGGATTTCTTTGAAGAGCCTCTGTTCAGAGTTACTGTAACAGGCCTGCAAAGGTTTCATTCTTCACTCTGTAGTAATGTAATGTGGTACAGACAACAGTGTTAGCTTTCCTTGCTTTGTTCAGCTAGCTGCGAGAATGTAATTCTAGCATACAGAGTGGCTACTGGCACACTAGGCCCAGGTAGCATACTAATGTTAAATGCACAAAATAACCAAATGTAAACAAATGGCAATGTACAGAATCCTATGCAGGACAAAATAAAAGTATCCCCTCTGGAGAATTCATGTATATTTGTTGTACAGGACCTTAATTTCAGATATTAACTTTCAGCAGATTCATTCTGTACAGAGGTTTAACATTTTGCCCTTTTTTTTCTTGTAAATTTGGTTACCTGGTGTGCTTTTTTTTTTTTTTTTTTTTTTGCTGCTTTGATGTTGCTCTTTTTCAAACCGCTGTATAATGTACTTTGGGTATAAATTGTACAGTCCTGTTAAAAGAATAATTGCAAATAAATGCCAGGAAGCTCCATTTAGTATGTTGAATATGGTTGATGCGAGTTGCTGTTCTGTCAAGCAGTCTGTAGCGCCACCCACTGGCCTTCCAAAGTAACGCTCTATGCATGTTTTAAGCCAGAGTTTATCAAATGCACACAGTATGCAGTAAAATTTAATACGTTCCTGTGAAATATATATTCATACATTACTATGGGGTCAGATGAACCACTTAGTAAACGGAATAAATTTTAACGCATTTTGTCAATATAAATGTAGTGGAAAGGTATTTTTGTGCTAAAGACACATTTTGCATGCAAGTTTCATACATGGCAAGTATGTTTATTATGTCAATATTTGCCAGACATGTTGGTGACATGACAACATAAGGCCCCACTGTATATACACTCCCCTCCAAAAGTATTGGAACAGTGAGGCCAATTCCTTTGTTTTTGCTGTAGACTGAAAACATTTGGGTTTGACATCAAAAGATGAATATGAGACAAGAGAGCAGCATTTCAGCTTTTATTTCCAGGTATTCATATCTGGATCTGATAAACAACTTGGAAGAAAGCACCTTTTGTTTGAACCCACCCATTTTTCATGTGAGCAAAAGTATTGGAACAGATAGAATTAACATCGATTAAAGTGAAAGACTTAATATTTAGTTGCAAATCCTTTGCTTTCAATAACTGCATCAAGCCTGTGACCCATTGACATCACCAAACTTTTGCATTCTTCTTTTGTGATGCTTTTCCAGGCTTTCACCGCAGCCTCTTTCAGTTTTTGGGGGTTACTCCCTTCAGTCTCCTCTTTAGCAGGTAAAAGGTATGCTCTATAGGGTTTAAGTGTGGAGATTGACTTGGCCAGTCTAAAACCTTCCACTTCTTGCCCTGATGAACTCCTTTGTTGTTTTGGCACTATGTTTTGGGTCATTATCTTGCTGCATGATGAAGGATCTCCCAATCAGTTTGGTTGCATCTTTCTGTAAATTGTCAGACAAAATATTTCTGTAGACTTCTGAGTTAATTTTGCTGCTGCCGTCATGTTACATCATTAATGAAGATTAATGAGCCTGTCCCAGAAGAAGCGATGAAAGCCCAAGCCATTACATTACCTCCACTGTGTTTCAGATGAGCTTGTATGTTTGGGATCATGAGCAGATCCTTTTTTCTCCAAACTTTAGCCTTTCCATCACTTTGATCCATAAAATCAGTCCATAAAGCCTTGTCCCAGAATTTTTGAGGCTTGTCTCCTATTCTTCTTGCTAATGAGTGGTTTGCATCTTCTGGTGTAGCCTCTGTACTTTTGTTCATGAAGTCTTCTGCGAACAGTAGATTGTGATACCTTCACTCCTGCCCTCTGGAGGTTGTTGCTGATGTCACTAACAGTTGTTTTAGGGTCTTTCTTTACAGCGTGTTACTTAGTACACCAGTGGTTTCTTTCTTCCTCAGGAGATTCAAAATGGTTGTACTTGCTATTGCCAGTGTTTGTGCAATAGTTTGATTTTTCATCTTCTCTCAGCCTCACAATTGCTCGTTTTTCACCCATAGACACCTCTTTGGTTTTCATGTTGGTTACACGTCTAACTAACTATAAATGCAGTCTGCACGGATCTGAAACTGAGCGCAGACATTCAGTGCTATTTATTGTTTGAATAATCAATTAATAGGACACACCAGGACACACACAAAACACACCTGTCAGTCACATGTTCCAATACTTTTGGTAACATGAGCAATGGGTGGGTTCAAACAAAAGGTGCTATCCTCTAAGTTGTGTACCAGATCCAGATGAAAATACCTGTAAATAAAAGCTGAAATGTTAATCACTCATCTCATATTCATCTTTTGATGTCAAACCCAAATGTTTTCAGTCTACAGCAAAAATAAAGAAATTGGCCTTACTGTTCCAATACTTTTGGAGGGGAGTGTATATATGTAGAGCTAGATTCTGCAATTCATAGTCATGGTCATAATGGAACGTGCCACTAAACAGCCAATATGATGAATTTTACAAATAATTATCCAAAGCAAAAAAATATATATTTTTATGGTAAGAAATGTCATTGACAGTCTTAAAAAATAATGATCAGACTTGCACAACTTATGGCTAAAAATTAAACTAATGATTGGCTGGATTATGGTTAAAAATACAGATATGATTATAGTCAAAAACATTACATACAATAAAAAATAATTTCATGCTTCAAGGTCTAGAAACAAAAAGATAGTTACTATTCCACAACAAACTATTCTATAACCTTGAAGCATCAATAGAAAAGGCATGGTCATCTTACACCTTTTAAGTTATAAGGTGTAAAAATTGTAATGTTAACTGCAGAGATCACACAACAACCTCAGTGTCTTCTGGTGACTGGCACCTGCCCCGTTGTTTTCTGTTGATCCCAACCAGGCTTCTACATGTGCATTCTGTGTGTGCATGTTTGTAGATGGATGTGGTCTGCATGTGTGTGTTTTCAGCATATGAACCTGATTTCTGTGCATGGCAGCTGTTGGACACTCTTCATTAGTCCAGTCTCCTCCTTCCTTAGACACAAATACATTTCTAAGCTTTTTCAGTCTCTCACACATGCAGAACTAAATGATTATCTGTTATCAGTTTGACTCTTACACACTAACGTTACTCAAGGTCTGCACTCTAAAAATCTCTTTATTTTAGCAGGAGATAAAAACAAATGACAAATGTTTCGGCTTGCTGTCAATGTGACGATCTCAGTAACTCAATGATTATATTAAGACCAATAAAGACTAACAGGTGGTAGTAATTCGTTTTCTGAGTTCACAGACTCCAGATCAGATCTATCTATAACAGTAGAAAATTTTACAAATTTCAATGGGAACAATAACACATCAGGCAAAACATGCCGTTAATACACATTGCTGTCCCAACATTAATAGTCATTAGTAAGCAGTTTATTAATACAGCTATAAATACCTTGTTCTTGATTTATAAGCATATCTATTACAAAGGCGATTTAAAGGCTCAGTTATAACCCCTAACAGAAAAAAAAACACAACACAGAGGGATACAGAACTCAGAAATATTTATTTCAAGATGCAAAAAAATGTAACTGTACACTTGAAAAAAAAAAATTCTATGAAATTGCAGAGGTTTATTTTTCATTTTTTATCAAGTGTACAGTTGTACAGTTTCATTTTTTGCATCTTGAAAAAAATATTTCTGTGTTCTTTATCCCTCTGTGTTGTGTTTGTTTAACTTTTCTGTTTGGAAGATAAATGAGCCTTTAAATCTGCTTTGTTAATGCTTTATAAGGTATAAATAGTCCTCACTTTAGATGAGCTCACAAAAATAGATGGCTGGCAATTACTAAATGTTTTATAACTACCTGACTTAATCATGAATTACGGCAGGAATATGTGTTAATAAATAATTTATTAACACACTGAGCAACTATTATCATGTGTCTAAATAATAAGATTTATAAATGTACATTTAAATAGTTTATTAATCATTTACTTACACTTTCTAAATGATCTTATGAACCACTGACAACTAGTTGTAAATAATGTAATAATTTAGAAATGATAAATTGATCATTAATAAAGTATGAAAATACAAATATTAAACATATGCTCAAGAACAAAACATTTATAGCTGTATTTATAAACTGCTTACTAATGCCTAATTGTACATCATGTTCTTCAATACTACAATGCAAATAATTTAGGCTACATGTTTATTGATGAATAAAACATCAAATCTTGTATCACATGTTCTACTAATAATATAATATACTTCAATGTCCATGTCCATCGATGTATGTTGGAAAAACCGTCGAGGCCACTGAGAATTAGAACAGTGAACATAAATCAGCCATTTGTAGATGTGATGTTACTTCTCCAGTTCCCAGACACTTTATTGAATATCAAAAAAGTTACAAGTAGTCCAAAATGTAGCTGCTAGAGTCCTTACCAGGCCAAGAAAATATTATCATATTACCTAGGGTTGTCACGGTACCAAAATTTCAGTATTCGGTACCAATACCAGTGAAAATCCACGGTTCTCGGTACCAATTTCAGTACCAAAGCAAAACACAAAAATATGCTAATTAAAAAACAAATTTTTATTAATAAAGTTAAACAAAAATAAACTGCACAAAAACCAATGCCATTTTTTATGCTTATTTAAAAAATTATTTCAAGTTTTTCCACAATTAATAAAAGTATAAAAAAAGTAAACAAGTTCCACCCAAAAGTTTTTGTCATATTTCTGCTGCCGCTGAAAAACAACTGTAAACTGTTCTGTTTTAGGCTTTGCTGGTGCTTCATGATCTTCCTGCAGCTGTAAAATGAAAATATAATATTAGTAAAGCAGTGGACTGAGTCTGACCATATGCAACATTATATCATTGACTCCAGCTAAAATATAACATTTCAGTAAATAACAAACCTCAGCTTTTATAATAAATTTAGATAAGATTATATATTTTAAGACAAGTGCATATCAAATAGAAGGAAACTGTAGTATTAAAAACACTTTACAATAAGATTCCATTTTTTAGATAGCATGACCTATCACATAAACAATAGTTATATATTGCAATTATTCTTCTTAGGGTTAATTTCAAAATTTACAAATACATAAAATCAATCAATCAATCAAAGTTCAATATGTTAAAATTATTTAATGCACAATGAACAATGATCATTTGTTTGTATTAAATAACATTCACAAACATGAATTAATGTTGTAAAAATATATTGTTCACTCACTGTAAGTTGATGTTAGATAATAACATGAAGTCATTGTAAAGTCTATACAGGAGATAACATTTGACTGTACTTTAATTTAATACAAACTGTGTACATATTTAATTTTAAAGGGCTTTTAAACCTGCTAGTTATCCAGCCAAGAACAACAACAACTAGCAACTAACTAGCAAAAAAAAAAAAAACAGGCCAGAACTGTTTTCTGACGGACTGATATTCAAACACTATTAACTGTTTGTACATTCTCCAACACGCATATTTTAGATTAACAATTCATTTAAAAGCCTCTGGTGTGTAACAATAGTAAATACCATCATGTCCTCCTGTTGTTTTTACCCTAGTAAAAGATATAGGCGCATTAAGTAGTTAATAAAGAAACTTCATTCTAATGCTTATTATATTAGCGTTAGCCGCGTTTATGCTAAGGATTAACTCTGCTATAACGGCAGTTTATTTTAATCCGACATTCAAATTCAAATATGGAATAATATTCATAACAGAATATCTAAATATTAAATATTAAATAGAAACTTACCTGCTTGAACTCTTTCATTTGATCTGGGTGTCAGTCTTTAAAGTGTTGTTAGTTTGATGCATTTCCTCCTTTGGATGTCGCCCTGTCTCAGTGCTTTTATGAAGCGAGCGCATCTGCGCAGCTTTCAGATCACGCAGCAAGAACCGGGTTGACCCGGGTACTCGGTACCACCGGGACTTAAAGACACCTGGTACCGTGACGTTTTCATTTTTTTAGTACCGACTTGGTACCGAAGTACCGGGTCTTTTGACAACACTAATATTACCCGATTTTACAGTCTCTGCACTGGCTACCTATTAATTTCCGTATAAGTTACAAAATATTACTACTTACTTATAAGGCCCTTAACGGTCTAGCTCCTGCGTACCTAACTAGTCTTCTATCACGCTACAATCCATCCCGCTCCCTAAGGTCGAAAAATTTTGGACTCTTGGTAGTTCCTAGGATAGCGAAGTCCACTAAAGGAGGTAGAGCTTTTTCACATTTGGCTCCCAAACTCTGGAACAGCCTTCCTGATAATGTTTGCGGTTCAGACACACTCTCTCTGTTTAAATCTAGATTAAAGACATATCTTTTTAGCCAAGCATTCACATAATGTATCTCATAACTTTGTATTTCAGCTATATCTGATCAAATCCACATTTTCATTATTTTGCTTGGGATGAACACATCATCTTTGCTTGATTGGAACAGCAGCTACGCTAATTTCGTCTCTATGTGCTTCTCTGTTTCTGCCACTGGACTTGCATCCCAAGGCAACTAGGAATTACACAAGACCTCAGATGATGCCAACCCTCAGACAACATACAAAACCACCAAAATTTACTTCATCGCAACGTTTAATTGCAATCGCAAAGTTTAATCGCAACATATAATCATTGCAGTTAATAGTGGCCACCGTCTGTTTGATTACGTGTAATTTGTAACTAACTGCATGACTCTTACTATACATTTAATAACCATAGTATTGAACAACTGAAATGTATAGGGATTGAGAAAATAATGAATCCTCGCCAGGGTGGAGACATTGATAAAAGACGGCATGTTTTGCCTGATGTATTATTGTTCCCATTGAAATTTGTTGAATTTTCTGCTGTTATAGATGGAACTGATCTGGAGTCTGTGAACTTCAAGTCAAGTTGAGCTTTATTGTCATTCCGCTACATGTGGGGACATACAGTGGAACGAAATGTCGTGCCTCACAGGACCACGGTGCTACATAAATACAGACATACAACAATGAAGTAAAACACTATAAACCTAAACACAAACTAAACTACTGACAGATTTTGACTAAGTATACTATATATAAGTGTTTACCCTATACGACTAAAGATAAAAGATAACAAATACAAACTATACGAATGCTTCACATAAATACTGTACATGTGCAGAGAGAAACATTGTGAGTCAAGCAGCTGGCTGGGGAACAGTACTAGTGCGCATAGAGGAGAGTGTGTTACTACAGGTGGTTTGTACAGGCCCACTCACCTGTGTGGTTTGAATTGAACAAAAAAAAAAAGTTTCAGTTTTTTCTTTGGTATGGTAAGGGTGGGGAGGGTGGGGGGGATGGTCCATGTTTCAGGAGGTAGGGGTTTGCATGGGGTTTCAGAGGAGGGCGGGGTGATTTGGGTTCAGGGCTCTCACAGCCTGGGGGAAAAAGCTGTTGAGCAGTCTGGCGGAGCGGGCTCTGATGCTCTGGTACCGTCTTCCTGATGGTAGGGGCTGGAAGAGACTGTGGGAGGGGTGGGTGGGGTCCTTCACGATGCTGTTGGTTTTGCTGGAGCATCGTGCAAGGAAAATGTCCAGGATGGATGGGAGAGGGGCACCGATGATCTTTGCAGCCGTGTTCACTGTCCGCTGGAGGGTCTTGCGGTCAGCAGCACTGCAGTTCCCATACCAGACAGTGATGCAGCTGGTCAGCACACTCTCAATGGTTCCCCTGTAGAATGTGGTGAGGATGGGTGGAGGGAGACTTGCTCTTTTCAGCCGGCGGAGAAAGTGTAGGCGCTGTTGTGCCTTCTTGGAGAGTGACATGTGTTGGTGGTCCAGGTGAGATCCTCTGTGATGTGCACCCCCAGGAATTTGGTGCTGCTGACTCTCTCCACAGTCGAGCTGTTGATGGTCAGTGGGGGGTGGTAAATGGAGTTCCTCCTCCTGAGGTCCATCACAACCTCCTTTGTCTTCTCCACATTGAGGGACAGATTGTTAGCGCCACACCATTCAGCCAGCTGTGCCACTTCCTCTCTGT
This sequence comes from Schizothorax lantsangensis, assembly GCA_027422415.1. NCBI lineage: Eukaryota > Metazoa > Chordata > Actinopteri > Cypriniformes > Cyprinidae > Schizothorax > Schizothorax lantsangensis. Next base: position 12,573,492 of record CM049848.1, read on the forward strand.
AGTGCGTTTCATCGTTGTTGCTGATGAGACCTACCACTGTTGTGTCATCAGCGAACTTGATGATATGGTTGGAGCTGAACTTGGCAGTGCAGTCATGGGGCAGCAGCGTGAAGAGCAGCGGGCTGAGCACATAGCCTTGTGGGGCACCTATGCTCAGTGTGGTAGTGCTCGAGGTGTTGTGGCCAACACGGACTGACTGAGGTCTTCCGGTTAAAAAGTCCAGGATACAAGTACAGAGGCAATTGTTAAGGCCCAGCAGGTTTAGTTTATTTATGAGCTGTTGTGGGATTATTGTGTTGAATGCCGAGCTGAAGTCAATGAACAGCATTCTAACATAGGAGTCTTTAACACCTCGAGTCCTCGAGTCTAACATAGGAGTCTTTATTTTCTAGGTGGGTAAGAGCCAGGTGGAGGGTGGAGGAAATTGCATCGTCCGTAGAGCGGTGTGGACGGTATGAAAACTGGAGCGGATCGAGTGTGTTGGGGAGGCTGGTTTTGATTTTGTGCATGACTGACCTCTCAAAGCACTTCATTGTGATTGGAGTCAGTGCTATGGGACGGTAGTCGTTTAGACGGGACACAGGTGATTTCTTTGGTACTGGTAAGATTGTTGTGGATTTGAGACATGTGGGGACGACTGCCTGGCTCAGCGAGGTGTTGAAGATATCTGTTAGGACATCCGTCAGCTGTGCAGCACAGTCTTTCAGTACATGGCCAGGTATGTTGTCAGGACCCGCAGCCTTTCGTGGGTTAATCCTGGATAGGGTCTTCCTTACGTCGGCTGCAGACAGACAGAGTGCCTGGTCGTTGGGAGGTGTGGGTAGTTTTTGTGCAGGTGTGTCATTCTGCATTTCAAACCGTGAATAAAAGTGGTTGAGTGTATCGGGGAGGGATAGATCATCATCACAGGCCTGTGGCGGGGGCTTGTAGTCAGTGATGGTCTGAATGGCTTGCCACAGGCTTCGTGTGTCTCTGCTGTCTGTGAAGTGATTGTTGATTTTTTTTGAGCATATGACCGTTTTGCATTTTTGATGCCACAGGACAGATTGGCTCTTGCTGTTTTGAGGGCTGCTTTATCCCCTGCTCTGAATGCTTCATCTCTGGTCTTTAGCAGCCCACGAACCTCTGCTGTCATCCACGGCTTTTGGTTTGCACGTGTGGTGATGTTCTTGGTGACTGTCACGTCATCAATGCACTTTTTGATGTAAGCAGTCACAGTTTCAGTGTACTCCTGCAGGTCTGTGTGGTTGTTGTAGGTGGCCGCCTCTTTAAACATGTTCCAGTCTCTGCACTGAAAGCAGTCCTGTAGTGTTGAGGTAGCATTCTCTGGCCAAATTGTGATGAGTTTTTGAACCAGTTTGGCGAGATTCAGAAGTGGTTTATATGCTGGGATTAGCATAACAGAACTTAGAAATCTAATTACTACCACTAGTCTTTATTGGTCTTAATATAATCACTGAGTTTCTGAGATCTTGTCACACTGACGAAGGCAGCGAGCCGAAACATTTGTCATTTGTTTTTATCTCCTGCTAAAATAAAGAAATACAATAAAGAGTGCAGACCTTGAGTAACGTTTGATTTGAGACAGGTCTTTGCACCTACAAAAGCTGGGAGAGCATGGTGAGTGTTGTGATTGGACACTAGCAATGATTATACCGATATTTTAACAACACTCAAATTCATAATCTATAGTCACACCCATTCCACCATATGAAACAAACTACCACAGTAAAACTCACTGCTGTGTTGCAGTGAATGCATGAGGGTTTGTGTGGCATATGAATAAGGTTTTCCAGCAGGTGTTCCTCTATCACGGCAGGGCCAGGAGTAACGCTGCACACATAACAAACGTGTCGCTTTACTAAATACATCAGACATCCGTCTTTTTATGACTGACAGCTACAGTGGTCTGTGTATTAAGACCCTAAAAACCTATGCATGTTATTCTAGAAACCCCAGTCCTTAAGTTACGTGTACTGAAGTACAGTATCAGTCTGTACAAAGACCCACTGAAAGATGGTGGGTCCAAACACTATTGCCAGGCTCTCAGGTGTCATGATATTTGAATGACTCTCGGCAGTCACACGGGACAGGAAGAACATCAGGAAACAGAGGACATTATAATGTTCTTCTGGAAGGCAGCTCAGGATCGTCCTCAGGGCCTGATTCAGTTATTCCTCTTTGGAATTTATGAGATTAAAATAAGATCATGAATATTCAGTCAGATGTGGCAAATTTGTTTTGTTGTGCAGCATGTACCTTGGATGTTCACTCATCAGCACCCCAGCATCACTTAGTTACCCCTGAAGACCTCCACCAGCCGTGTCCTGTGTGCCTCTGGAATCCACATCAATTCCCTGAGGACCAGTTTTAGTAACACTTTATTTTGATAGTCCACTTTAGACATTCTATTAACAGCAAGTAACTTTGCAACTACGTGTCAACTAGCAGTCATTAGAGTATTAGTAGACTATCTGCTTAATATCTTCTAACACTTGAGCTTAATATCTTCTAACATTTGAGCTTGAGCTCAAAACAAAATCACCTGTTCACCCCTCAGCTGCTGATGCTCCTGGTGTGAGCGTGCCTGTGTCGTCACCCATCAGTGCTTCCACTCCAAATCCCACTTCTGCACCTTGACGCAACCCACAAGTAAGTCAACCTGAATGTGATATTAGTTTGCCAAATTGCACTAGTACCACTGTTTCGAGAGAGCAAGGTTGACACTTATATCACCGTGTTTGAGCGAATCGCCGCCACGTTAAAATGGCCGTGGAATGTTTGGCCACTGTTGCTGCAATGCAAACTCGTCGGTAAAGCCCAAGAAGTCAGCTTGGATTATGTTGTAATGAAGAATGCCATTTAGCGTGCTTATGAGCTAGTCCTTGAAGCATACCGGCAAAAGTTCCGCAGTCTTGTGAAAACCCCTAGTCAAACGTTTGTTGAATTTGCGAGAGACAAAGCTAATTTGTTTGATAAGTGGTGCGCCGCAAACAAGGAAGACACGTTTGAACAGCTGAAAGAGTTGATACTGTTGGAGGAGTTTAAAGGGGTCATCGGATGCTACATGCACTTTTACAAGTTGTTTGAACTGAAATGTGTGTTGGCAGTGTGTGTACACAACCACCCTATAATGATAAAAATCCACCCAGTGTTTTTTTTTTAATCTACTAAAATCTTTACCCCTTTCTCAAATCGAGCCGATCTCAAATGCCTGTCTGTGTGACATCACACAGCCAGGCCCCTCCCATGATAGTTTGATTGACAGTAGCGTTTCAGCACAGACTGGACTGTTGTCTTAGCTTAGACCCGCCCTGAGTGAGCTGTCATCAGTCCGCCATTGTTTCACCACTGGAGCAGATGTAGACAAGAATGTCTCCTAAGCGATTGAGGTGTTTAGTTGTTGGATGTAATAATGTACATAGCAGTCGTCATTTACTCCCGACATCTGAGCTGCTGAAGATACAGTGTATTAAGTTTGTTTGTGAAGGGAATGCGCCCCTGATCTACCTAAATACATCTATCTTCGCTTGAATCCTTTGTGATCCAGCTTCACCAAAAGAAGTGAGTATAAGGTTTTTAATGAATCTTTGCAAATCGCCTTTCCTTATAATATGCTAATTAGCAGGTTTCCCGATGAATGCGGCTAAAGTAAATAGTCCCTCAGAGAGCGGCTCGGAAGAGAGGGGCGGGGGGTCAGCAGAGCTAATTTGCATTTAAAAGAAAATGCTACAAAACGGCTTGCTCTGAAAAGAGCTGTTTATGACGGGGTAAAAAAAAAATCTAAGAAATTTTAACCAAACTATGTTACAGACTTTTCATTAGGACCCTAAAGAATCATATTAACTTGTGGAAAATGGGCATCTGATGACCCCTTTAAAGTCCCTGTGTAGTCAAATATTTTATCCCTTAAAACTCATCTTTGATAATCAAAATGACATATTTAAATGTTTTTTCTTGTGAAAATAATTTTCTCATGCCTTAAAATAGCTTGAATGTAACTCTACACCCTTGCCTCATATATATATATATAAGGGAATCGCGGATCTATGAATATGCAAATTAGCCCCGCCTCCACTCAGTCACACAAGCTAGCGCCTCCTGATGTAGTAAACGCGTAACAATGGCATACATGGATAATGACTGATAAAACTATGTTTTTACTAGCGGACAACTACAGTGAATACTGTATCCTTTGTTAAAGTTTCTTACTTGAAAATGTTGTGTCCTAAAATGCCTTTAAGACTGAATGCAGCCTTTTGTGATTCCAATTCGCGCCCGCAATGATACGCGTGTGAAGCACAGACGGCGATGCGGGAGAGGTGGGTCTGACTCCGGGCTACTTTTCCACTAATGCTGCAGGTTATAATGCAAGTTAGCGGTTCTAAATTCACATTAAACCATGGCTTCATGGGTTTTTTGCTCTAATTTATTTTTGGTTTTGTGCTGGTATTGGTATATTTTGCATGCTAGTGATAGGAATCTATCCCTTGACGTGATTGGTTATTGATTTTTGTGACGTAGCAAACCGAGGGCTGTTTCAAACCGCTTTTCTGGGTCAGCCTTTGAGAAACTACAGTTTTAAGGAGAAAATACTCAGCAATGGTGTTGATTAATGGATTGGCACCTGGTTTATCTAAAGGCATATTAAAAACACCACATAGACAAATAAACAACATAAAAAACTTGATTTTCACTACAGGGGGACTTTAAAAATTGTTTAGCAGAGAAAATCGTGGTTTACTTAACCCCTTAACAAGCAGAAAGTGTCCTCTCTTTCTGAGGCTGCAGTTTTTTCTGATGAGTTTGTACTTGCACACAGAGTAGTGTTTTCACCCACAAAGCGTAATTTCCCTGATCGAGTTCGTAGTTCTAAGGATGCCACAGTAGTACCTAAGAACATTTCAAGTGCAGACAGTAGTGAGAACCGTGAATGCTTTTATTGTCATGTGGTTGGGCATCTCATTATTGTCCCACCTTGAAACGCAAAGTTAGTATAAAAGCAAACCCTTCAAAAAGTGTTGCATTGATTGAAAGACAGGTTTTGTCACCTGAGCAAAATGTGTCTGAATCCGGTGGTTGAGTCTACTTTTGAACCCTTCATTTGTGACGGTTAAGTATCACTGAATGAAGCCGAGTCTGAGTTGAAGCATATTCGCATCCTCCATGATACTGGCACTGCCCAATCGTTTATCCTACAAAGTGTGTTGCCATTCTCTGTACAGTCAAGCTGTGGTTCCAATATGCTGGTGCAAGGTATTGATCTCACAGTAGTTAAAATTCCTTTACACCAAGTGTTTCTACGCTCTGGGATCATTTCAGGGAATGTTAAACTGGCAGTCTGAGCTCAGTTACCTGCTAAAGGTGTGTCGCTCATTCTTGGGAATGATCTGGCAGGTGATAAAGTTTTTTGTCTGCCTGAGGTAATAGATACCCCTGTTGTGCACGATGGTGATGTGCTGCAGGAACAGTTTCCTGATGTGTTTGGCACATGCATTGTGACCCGAGCTCAAGCTTGCAAATTTAGGGATACTGTGGATCTGTCCGATTCGTTTATGTGTGCTGACAATTCTGTTAATGCAAATAAAGATGTTGGTACAGTTGAGGTAGATGTGTGTGCACTTCCAGGTGTTGATTTACCCATTGGTAAACCCATGTTAATTGAGGCACAACGTGCTGATCAAACTTTGAGTCATTGTGTTGAAGCCACTGTTGAGCTGACTGATTTGTCAGATGATCCAGTGGCATACTACTTTGAGGATGATGTATTGATCTCAAACGCCTTACCACTACTAGCACGCACAAATCAGGCAACCAACTTGATTTAATTTACACACGCAACTGTACTACAGATAACATTCTGGTACAACCACTACATATCTCTGACCATTTCTTCATTACATTTACCTTACATTTTGCTACCCGGGTGCCACCAGCTCCCTTACCGGTTACTTTCAGACGTAACCTACGCTCCCTTTCCCCCACCCTTCTTTCCTCTGTAGTATCCTCCTCTCTTCCCTCACCTACCCATTTCACATCTCTGGATGTGAATGCAGCTACTGACACTTTATGCTCTACCTTAACCTCTTGTCTAGACGACATTTGTCCTCTCTCCTCCAGGCCAGCACGGGCTGCCCCTTCTAACCCCTGGTTATCCGATGTTCTTCGTGAGCATCGGACCAAACTCAGAGCGGCAGAGAGAAAATGGCGCAAATCAAACGATCCGTCGGACCTGACTAGGTATCAGTCTTTGCTCTCATCTTTCTCTACTGAAGTCCACACTGCCAAATCCTCACATTTCCACAACAAGATCAACAGCGCTCCAGACATGCGTAATCTCTTCAGAACATTTAATTCTCTCCTCTGTCCCCCTCCACCACCGCCCACCACTTCTATAACAGCTGACGACTTTGCCACTTTTTTCACAGACAAAACTAGAACAATCGGTAACCAGTTCTCACCTCCACACACACAGGACCTCCAACCAACCACATCCACTGCTCAAACTCCCATCTTCTCCTTCTGTCCCCTCACCGAGGCGGAAGTATCCAAACTTCTCCTCTCCAGCCATCCTACAACATGTCCTCTTGACCCAATCCCCTCTCACCTTCTCCAAGCAATCTCTCCCACACTCTTACCGGCACTCACACACATTATCAACACATCTCTCCGCACTGGCATCTTCCCCACAGCGTTCAAGCAGGCCCGGGTAACCCCACTGCTCAAAAAACCTACATTAAACACTTCTCTTTTAGAAAACTACAGACCTGTCTCTCTCCTTCCATTCGTAGCGAAAACACTCGAACGAGTTGTCTTCAACCAGCTCTCACTGTTTCTTTCACAGTACAACAAACTGGATGCTAAACAGTCAGGTTTCAGGAGTGGCCATTCAACAGAGACTGCGCTACTCTCAGTCACTGAAGCCCTGCGAGTCGCAAAGGCCGAATCCAAATCATCAGTCCTCATTCTGCTGGATCTTTCTGCTGCTTTTGACACTGTCAATCATCAGATCCTCCTGTCCACCCTCTCATCGCTGGGCATCACTGGGATTCCACTTCGCTGGTTTGAATCCTATCTCACCGGTAGGTCCTTCAGGGTGGCCTGGGGAGGGGAGGTATCCAAAGCACATCAACTGGTCACTGGGGTTCCTCAGGGATCGGTTCTTGGACCCCTCCTCTTCTCCACATACACTACATCACTGGGACCCATCATACAGGCACATGGCTTCTCCTACCATTGCTACGCCGATGACACACAGCTCTATCTCTCTTTTCAACCAGATGATCCAACGGTAGCTGCACGGATCTCAGGCTGCCTGGCGGACATCTCGGCATGGATGAAAGAACATCACCTACAGCTCAACCTGGCAAAGACTGAGCTTCTTGTCGTCCCTGCCACTCCGACTCTACAGCATGACTTCTCGATTCAGTTAGGCACATCAATAATTACCCCATCAACTTCGGTCAGAAATCTTGGTGTAATCTTTGATGACCAGCTGACCTTCAAAGAGCACATTGCAAAGACTGCTCGATATTGCAGGTTTGCGCTACACAACATCAGAAAAATCAGGCCCTTCCTGACAGAGCATGCTGCGCAACTTCTTGTCCAGGCCCTTGTCGTTTCTAGGCTGGACTACTGCAATGCTCTTCTGGCTGGTCTTCCATCAAACACAATCAAACCTCTACAAATGATTCAGAATGCAGCGGCACGACTGGTCTTCAATGAGCCCAAAAGAACCCATGTTACACCTCTCTTCATCTCACTGCACTGGCTACCAGTGGCAGCTCTCATCAAGTTCAAGACACTGATGCTTGCATACAGAACGACCACAGGCTCAGCACCCTCCTACTTCCACTCACTATTACGAATCTACATCCCCTCCAGAAGTCTGAGATCTGCTAGTGAGCGACGCCTTGTGGTACCATCACAGAGAGGCTCAAAATCACTCTCCAGAACATTCTCATTCACCATTCCTGGTTGGTGGAATAATCTTCCCACCCCTATCCGGAATGCTGGATCCCTGTCAATCTTCAAGCAACAACTGAAAACTCATCTCTTTCGGCACTACTTGACTTCATCCTAAACTTGTTCTTAAAAAAAAAAAAAAAAAAAAAAAAAAACTTTCTTTCCCTTTATCTTTCTCTCCTTCCCTTGCTAGCTTGTACTTATTTGAACAATGACTGAGACTTGGTGTTACGAGCACTTCCTCTGTCTGATTGCCTCTTCAAGATGAATCGCTTTATGTATTTCCCAATTGTAAGTCGCTTTGGATAAAAGCGTCTGCCAAATGACTAAATGTAAATGTAAAATGTAAATGTATTGATGCGTAAGTGGTCTCCACGTCACGCCAAGAATGACTGGAGCACTGTTTTCCAAGTTGTTGTCCCGAAACCTTACAGAGAGCAGGTACTGAGTGTTGCGCATGATCATGAGCTTTCTGGCCATGTTGGCATTCGTAAAACTTGATCATTTGATGAAGCATTTCTTTTGGCCTTCATGAAGTCAGATGTAGCCAAATTTTGTAAATCCTGCCACGTGTGCCAAATAGCGGGCAAACCAAATCAGGTGGTTCCTCCAGCTCCATTGAAACCCATACCTGTATTAGGTGAACCGTTTGAACACATTCTGATTGACTGTGTAGGGCCGTTGCCCAAAACGAAGTATGGAAATTCTTATCTATTAACGCAATACCGCTATGTTCTCTCAAAGCTCATGCAATTCTCAAGGCAATTGTAAAGTTCTGCACTACTTTTGGAATGCCAAATTACATTCAGTCTGACCAAGGCAACAATTTTATGTCCAGAGTGTTTGCAAAGGTAATGAAACAGTTAAACATCAGGTATCCAGTGCATACCACCCTCAGTCGCAAGGCGCAATCAAACGTTTTCATCAAACCCTAAAGTCGATGCTCCGAACCTTTTGCGTTGAACATGAAAAAGAATGGGATGAACACGTCCCGCTCTTGTTATTTGCAGTACATAATACCACTCAAGCATCCCTTGGGTTTAGTCCCTCTATGAGTTTTTGGACACACTATTCGTGGTCCATTGAAAATTTTGCAAGAGCAAATTCTTTCGTCTAGTCGTCCGTCTTCAACTACCAGTGTCTTGGATTATGTCATTGCGTTTCGCGAACGCTTGCATAACATTCACTCAGTTCTGTGCAAAGCCAAATGAAATCTCACTATGACCAGAGGGCTGTACAGCGATCATTTCAGGCTGGAGATAAAGTTCTCATCTTACTTCCAGTGCCAGGTTCAGCACTCCAAGCTAAGTTTACTGGTCCTTACAACATCAAGGAGAAGCTAGGAGACACTGAGATGTAGTTGATACCCCTGACCGCAGAAGAAAGTGACGCGTCTGTCACATTAATATGCTTAAAGCATACATGTCACATTCTGATTCTGAGGTTAGTATGCCCGTTGCTACTGTTGTACCAGTGGCACTGTCAGAATATTCACCCGAAATTGATGGTTTGAAAATGAATAGTGCATCATTCTTGTCAGCTCGTTTGACAAATTCTGAGACTTTGTTGAATTTGTCAGAAAAGTTGTCACATTTGCCTGTATCTGCTCAGGCGGATATTTCCCAGACTATGTTTAATGACTTTCCTTCAACTACCCATGTAATAGAACACAATATAGATGTTGGTTCACATGCCCCAGTTAAACAGAATGCCTATCGTGTTAACCCAGTTAAAAGCGAACTAATGAAGCAAGAAACTCAGTACTTGTTAGAACACAATTTAGCAGTTCCCAGTGCCAGTCCCTGGTGTTCGCCATGTCTATTTGCCCTAAGCCAGATGGGACCTCCAGGTTTTGTACCGACTACCATAAAGTTAATGCATTAACTAAAGCTGACTCTTTTCCGCTTCCTCGCATGGAAGATTGTGTTGATCGGGTAGGGAACGCTAAATTTGTGACTAAACTAGATCTGCTAAAAGGATATTGGCAGGTGCCACTCACAGATCGAGCATCTGAGATCTCTGCTTTTGCCACCCCTGATGTATTTCTGCAGTACCGTGTTATGGCTTTTGGCCTTTGAAATGCTGGAGTTACCTTTCAGCGACAGATGTCCATAGTGTTGTCTGATGTGTCCAATTGTGAGGCTTATTTGGATGATGTTGTGTGCTATGCTGATACTTGGGAAGACCATCTCAAAACATTGGATGATGTCTTCAAATGCTTGAGAAATGCTAACCTAACCTTGAATTTATCAAAGTGTGAATTCGGTTGTGCCACTGTCACGTACTTGAGAAAGGAGGTTGGGAATGGTCAAGTTCGTCCTCTTAATTCCAAGATACAAGCCATCCTTGATTTCCCAGTTCCTAAAACTAGGAAAGAGCTCCGTCAATTTCTTGGAATGACTGGCTATTACCAATGTTTTTGTAAGAATTTTTCAGATGTTGCCAACTGGACTTATTACGTAAAGTAGTCTCATTTAAGTGGTCTTCAGAATGTCAATTTGTACGCGCACCACCCGATTTTTGTAACTGCGCGTACTTTGTACGCTCAGGTCACACATGCGCACTGAAGTTATTTTGCAGTAATCAGGTTTTCCCACATGGTGGCAACACTGTCCCGGGCCGTTGTTTCACAGTAGAAAACGAAACTAAAGAGACGGACTACGACAACAAAACAGCGGAGACTGCAACAACAGATGCTCACATTGACGAGCGCTTGTGAGCGAGAGGGTATGAGACAGCTCAGCTTTGGTTTAAAAGAGTTCAAAAATATTTGTTATCAGTCATGACTTAACGGGGAAAAGTAGAGCACACACTGAACATGGATGAAGCTTTCTAGTGCGCATGTGTCGACTGCCTGCGTTCGCGTACAACTTCAAATGGAGTATATTTTGAAAGGCTACGCGTTCGACTGTACGCATATGCTAGCGTACGTGTACAAAAATGAAGTATACTTAATATACTTAATAATACTTAATATAATACTTAATACTTAATATACTTAATATACGAAGTATACTTAAGTATACTTAATACTTAAGTCATTTGTTCGTTGTTTCCATTCTGCCCTCTTGTGTTCTCTCTGTGTATGTGTATGTTTGTGTTTCAGATGGGCGGTTCCTTGAGATAATTTGCTGGAGGCTGCGATTGGTTCTCCTCCTCACCTGACCAAGATATAAGGACTGCCCCAAACACTCAATCTCTGCCATGATTGTGCCATCGTGTGTGACTCTGTAGTTTGCCTTTGTGCCTTGCCGTCGTCGTTCATTTAAGTCTTTGAGTGTCTTACCAGAGCGATAGTGTGTGGGTGCTTAAGATTGTGAGTGTGATTGTAATTCTGTGATATTCCTTGTTAACTTGACCCACGCCTGATTGATTACGATTTTGGATTTCGATTGTGAATTGTTGGCTGTTAACTTGTATATATCTTGTGTAAATATTTTGTAAATAAGTTTTGGTAAGTTAAGGGATGTAGGGGGTTAGACGTCATTTTATTTTGAAACATCTTTTCACATTGTTTTTGATTTAGGGAGTCAGGTAAGTTGAAACTGTGTTTTTGTTTTCTTTAATTTAGATTTAGTAAGTGTAGAGTGTTAAAAAAAGAGATTTTGTTTGTTATTTTGGCCTTGTCTGCCCCTGAAGCTAAATTCTTATTTGTAAATAAATTCTTATAATTCAACATCTCTCTGGTATTGAGACTCTTCCTTTTTCCTGTTAAGGCTGACCCCTAGCGGTCGTAACACAAGATGTCAGTGACTTTTTTTTTTTCTTCAGTAGAACAGTAAAGAAGATTTTTATCTGAAACCGTGATCCTTGGCGATTCAAATGTCTGTGGCTGCCGGTTTTTGATTGTTTAGCTTCATAAGAACTCAATGTGGTAATTTGGTCTTGTCTGTATATGTTTATTTGACTCGCAAAAGCCGGCAGCCAGAGACATGCAGTTTATGAATTGCCAAAGACAATGCTTTCAAATCTCCTTTACTGTTCAATTGAAGGAAAAAGTTAACTACATCTTGGATGACCCGAGGGTGAGTCAATTAACAGCAAATTTTTTTTTTTTTTGGGTGAACTATCCCTTTAAGCCTGCATGTTTAGTCTGTATGACATACAGTATCTCACAAAAGTGAGTACACCCCTCACATTTCAGCAAAAATTTTAGTATAATTTTTCAAGGGACAATACTGCACAAATGAAACTTGGATATATTTTAGAGTAGTCAATGTGCAACTTGTATAGAAGTACAAATTTACTGTCGTCTAAATATAACTCAACTTTGAACCATTATTGTCCAAATAACTGGCAACAAAAATGAGTACACCCTAAGTGAACATGTCAAAACTGTGTCCAAAGTGTCAATATTTTGTAGGGGCACCATTGTTATCTAGCACTGCCTTAATCCTCCTGGACATGGAATTCACCAGAGCTGCACAGCTTGTTGCTGGCATCCTCTTCCACTCCTCCATAATGACATCACAGAGCTGCTGGATGTTAGACACATGTTGCTTCTCCACCTTCCGCTTGAGGATGCCCTACATGTGCTCAATAGGGTTCAGGTCTGGAGACATACTTGGCCAGGGGCGTAGAATTAGGGGGGGACGCAAGGGACCTGTCCCTACCAATATCCAGCGACTACCAAACTGTCCCTAGCAATAATTTTGATCAAACAATTAAATACATGTGTATGTTTTTTGTAATTTCAGACACATCTGAAAGGCCATACCATTGATATTATACCTAAGAAGTTAAAGTAAATACGTTAGAAAACTGCGCGCTTTCAAGGACGCGCATAATACATGGGAGGAATAGTTGCACACTAGACGAGAAACGCAGCGCTGCATTTAGAACAACTCACGGGTATTGCACCCAATTCTAGACAGCAGTCTAAAACAGTTAATATAAAAGTTCACTTCAGGAATTAACAAAGGTGCATCGATGAATTTGAAGTACGGTGTTTGACAAAGCAGAGCAAATGGAAAGAGAAAGCGCAACCTATGGCTATTATTAGATACAGACAGAAAGACAAACGTTGTGTGGAAAGATACACAATCTTCCAGCCTAGGACAAAGTCATTATGAACATTAACAATAATTTGGGACAAATATAATGTGTATTTTATGGTAAACTATGTAAGTGGCGCTCTGTGGTGCAGCAGGATTTGGAACATGCATCCCGAGTCGCCGCGGACAGTCTTTAACTTTAAATTAATGTTGTTCAACTGAATGTACAAATCAAACTGGTAGCTGAAATATCCACATAATAAAAAACAACACTGAAATATGAGCGTGCGGTTTATCTCTCAATCAAATGTGCATGAAAGTTCCGTTACAGCAACAGCAGAGTTTTCTTTCAGAATCATCCTGGGTCCAATTCGATTAATATTCAAATAAAGTGATGCGTGATAAAGACACCCAGCGCTCTGATGCTGATGTTGTTGGTTCACAAAATCATATTTCAATTGTGTAATTGTCTGTCAAACATATTAATAAAAAAAAAACACTGATATGAATTATGAATATGTTGGCTACCATAAGCTATAAATAAAGACTTTAGGTGACATGAAACTGTTGTCAAAGGTCTATCAAAAATGCAAAAATGATTAGGTTGTTGGGGGGGGGGGGGGGCAGGGGGTCGTTTGGGGTGTTGGGTTTATGTCCCCACCAATGTCAAAAGCAAACCTACGCCCTTGAACTTGGCCACTCCATCACCATCACCTTCAGCTTAATCAGCAAGGCAGTTGTCATCTTGGTGGTGTGTTTGGGGTAGTTGTTATGTTGGAAAACAGTTTCTGAAGGGAGGGCATCATCTTCTGCTTCAGAATGTCACAGTACATGTTGGAGTCCATGTTTCCCTCAATGAACTGCAGCTCCCCAGTACCAGCAGTAGTCATGCAGCCCCAGACCATGATGCTACCACCACCATGCTTGACTGTAAGCAAGGCACAATTTTCTTAGTACTCCTCACCAGGGCGTCGCCACACATGCTGGACACCATCTGAGTCAAACAAGTTTACCTTAGACTCATCAGACCACTGGACGTGGTTCCAGTAATTCATGCTCTTGGCCAGGTAGTCTTCAGCCAACTGTTTGCAGGCTTTTTTGTGAGCCAACTTCAGAAGAGGCTTCCTTCTGGGACGACGCCCATACAAACCGACTTGTTGCAGTGTGGCGTATGGTCTGAGCACTGACAAGCTGACCTTCCACTTCTGCAACCTCTAAAGCAATGCTGGCAGCACTCATGCGTCTGTTTTTTTAAGCCAGCTTCTGCACCTGACGCACAGCACAAGGACTCAACTTCTTTGATTGACCCTTGCGAGGCCTGTTCTGAGTTAAACCCGTCTTGGAAAACCTCTGTATGACCCTGGCCACTGTACTGTAACTCAGTTCTAGGCTGTTACCGAACTTCTTATAGCCTAGGCCATCTTTGTGGAGAGCAACAATTCTAATTCTCAAATCCTCAGAGAGTTCTTTGCCATGAGGTGCCATGTTGAACATCCAGTGGTCAGTATGAGGGGAATTGTACTCAAAGAACCAAATTTTAACTGCTCTAAAACAAGATACACAAATTTGTATGGTCCTGTCAAGCAGACAAAAACATGAACATGATGAATAGGACATGTGGCTTTGCATGGTTAAACGATGTATAGCTGTTATCACTTAGGGTGTACTCAGTTTTGTTGCCAGCTTTTTTGACAATAATGGCTGTATGTTGAGTTATTTTCAGAGGACAGTAAATCTTTAATGCTATACAAGTTGCACATTAACTACTCTAACATCAAGTCAAGTCAAGTCAAGTTGAGCTTTATTGTCATTCCGCTACATGTGGGGACATACAGTGGAACGAAATGTCGTGCCTCACGGGTCCACAAACATATATCCAAGTTTCATTTCTATAGTATTGTCCCTTGAAAAGATATACTAAATTGATTGCCAAAATGTGAGGGGTGTACTCACTTTTGTGAGATACTGTATATCAGTTACTTTATTTATTTTCGCAGCCTGTGTTTTTACTGTAGCCTACGTAATACTTGATGGACATTTGGGCTTTTTAATTACTCACCAGCAGATTGTCAACCTTAACAGCAGCCCAATTACAGACTCACACACTGTGGACCAAACAAATACTTCTGAAGGCGAGGAATAGACCAAGCATCACACTCCAGGACCAGTAGGCCTATAACAATTGCTTGTGGAAATGATTATGCTTTTCAAGGAGCTCCTATTTCAATAATAGCCTAAATCTTATTTTACATAACTGATTAGGCATGGATAATGATGCAGTAATCATTATGAATGATTGCTGAATGAATAATCAGTGAAGTATGGTTAACACAGTATAATTTAGTAAGGACTGCACAAGACGCCCGTATATGCAGAGGTTAATGTATTAACGCTGCACTGATTACACTGCGTTCTAGCAAGTGATTTAGGAAGGAACAAATAAAGGAGAGAACGACCAGGACACAAACTGGCAGCCCATTTGTTGTCAATATCATCGGTGTTTGCGGCTGATGCAGGCAGTGCTAGAGAGAGCAGCTGCAGATCAGACCGCTGGAGGGCGCTGGAGCACTGCCTTCTGGAGATGCTGGCTGTGTCTCAAATACATTCTAGCTCACGGCTTGCTGCATACTTCGCAGTACACACTGCTGCATGCTGCTGTTTTTTTTATTTTTCGTAGCAGTATGTGCCATTATTCCTCTACAAACATTGTAAACAGTATAGCAGTCTTGTCACATGAGTTCATATTACCTAATCCAGGCAGTGGCGTTTAATTCCCATAGACTAGATTCATACTGGCTATTATTGTAAGCCAAAACATCAAGTCAAACAGCAAAAGGAGCAAGTCTCTTCATGTAATACATAAATCATTAGCATAAATACGTATAGATGGCTTTAACTTTAAGCCACCTTAAAGCAGATTATAGTTAAGGCAAGACATCACAGGTGAGGGTAAAATTAACAGAGATCACCATACTTCCACCCGTTGATTAATCACAGTACATTAAGAGAATCGAAGAGTTCATTTGCAAAAGCAGATAACTCCGTTTTTAACAATTTTCTAAAAGTTTTTTCATTGTGCAATCCAATTAATTTCAATCAAACTGCAGTTGGGTTATTTTGATTAGGTACAAAATTACTAAAAAATACTAGCTAACTAACACAATAAAAACAGGATAGCATAATAAAAAAAAAACAGTTATCTGCTTTTGCAAATAAACTCTTTAATTGTTTTGTATTACATGTTTTCTAAAACATTGTTTCAATTATGCATTATATAATTAAATAGGCACTAATTTGCATTGGCCTGCATGTCCACAGAACATTGGATAAAGACATACAGGTTCAAATTTCTACATTTCTTGTTTATTTTGTGTATTTTATTTTATTTTATTATAATTTTTTTACAACAGGGATATTTGGATATATCCTTTTTTAAGCTTTTGCATATATTGTCTTGCCTTTGAGGTTTATCTCAAGTATAAAAATCAATACCCAAATAGGAATCTAGTAGTATACTCAAAGAGTAAAAATAATATATAAACTGTAAACTGTAAATGTGATGTATGATTTGATGTTCACAAAAATAATTAAACTATTTTTTTTAACTCAGTATTTTACTCAGTGCATTTCAGATACTTTTATAAACTAAAAGTGGGCCAATTTAGTTTCAAAGAAGCATTAATTTTAAGTAAACACAAACCAGTTTTAGATGGGCACTGCTTTTCACCAATACATTAAAATCAACCAAACATATCTATTAATCAAACTGGATTCTAAAAACAAACTATGACTGGGAAGTATGTTTGTCTGAGATACAGCGAAAGTGTCAGATGGTAATACCAAGTTACTTTGATATGCACCATGATTACCATATTCATGCACCATTGTAATTGCACAGTACTCAAAAGCACTTCAAAGAATATTGTGCTACTTATTGTAAATAAAAGAAGAAAAAAAAAGAAAAGACATTAACTGTAAAGAGGTTTCACAGCAATCTGTTTTGGTTTGGATGGTCGTCTTATGCAATGGCAAAAGTGTGTGAGTGAGAACTGCCTTGTACTGTATATATATGGGGTAAGGCAGAGCAGACGGCTGGTTTTCTCAGTCTACTGCCCACAGTCTACACAGCACACCTGAGACGTGTGTGTGTGTGTGTGAGGGAAGAGAGCCAAGCTTATTCTTTCCAATGCAGCTCTAAATTTAATAATGCTTGTAATTGGAATGGATGGGTGCAGAAGAGCTCTGCTAGGACTGTGAAGCTAATGTGAGTAAGTGAGAGCACTATTGGCTGCTTTCCACAAGGCTTTTCCATTTGACATTTTGGGAAACTAACATTCACAGGTGTATCAGTAGAAGTAGTAGATAAATAGTTTTAACAACAGAGAATTAATAAAGAGTTCATTGACGTTACATACACATACCATTAATCTACATGTAATTCCATAATTGATGTCCATATATCATTATGGCATCACTGTGAAACCCTTCTTTTGGAACCTTTACATTTACATCCATGCATTTAGCAGATGCTTTTATCCGAAGGAACAAAGAGGAACAAAGCAATTTGTCAAAGAGCTAACAATATCCAATAGGCCTACACAATGCCTGGTTTATTAAACAACTACAATAAGAGGCTTTATATTTAAAAGTGCAAAGCTGTTGTTGTTTTCCATGTCTTCTGCAATGCCAGAAATCACACCATACCAGGATGCAGCAGGATGAAACCCAGCTTAAAAAAAAAAACGAAATATACATTTTTCCTGCATTAACCCAACCCAGATAAAAGAATGCTGAAATTGGCTCCCCACAGGCCGCCTTTGGTTATGAAAGAGAACAAGATCTGATGGCTTTTATGATAAATATCTTTAAAGAGGTAAATAATGAGCAAACCTGCTCCCACAGAGGACTGGAAACACTTCACTGCTGTGATCACTCAGTAAAGCTACTGCTCAGGGATATTAATGAGAGAAACAAGGAGTGACAGAGGAGACTGAGGAAAGGGAGGCTGGATATAAGATGAGATCTGTAGATCTGGAGTCTCTTTTCCCTGTCCTTAGGCAAATCACTTTCATTTACTGCAAAGGGCTTTCTAGAAAAACTGACTGAAATCTGCCACAAGAAGCTTTTTGGGTAAGGTAATGGTGCGTTTTGTAGTGATTGCATTTCGATTAGAGAGTTGCATTTAATGCTGCAGCTGTGTCTCAACATTATATCCAATGGCTGTGAAATTCACAGATAATCCCTGTGAAATGAGCTGGAACATGGAAATTCAGCAGCTTATGGAGTCTAATGAGTGGTGTGGCCTCTTTGTCTATTACACTGAATGATGACCTCAACACAGTGGTTTGATTTTCTTCCTCTTGTTTGATGCACTGGAGACACCCATCTTTTTCCTCAAAGAAAACCATTATAAGGTAGAACACAGCATTTATGTTTGATCTGAGATATTCAAGGAGTAGTTCACCCAAAAATGAAAATTAGCTGAAAATGTACTCATCCTCAGGCAATCCAAGATGTAAATTAGTTTATTTCTTCATGGGAACAGATTTGGAGAAATGTAGCATTACATCACTTGCCCACCAATGGATCCTCTGCAGTGAATGGGTGCCGTCAGAATGAGAGTCTAAACATTTTAGGGTCAAATCAAATCAAATCAAATCACTTTTATTGTCACAGCACAAGTGCCTTGGTGAGTGAAATTCTTGAGAGCGTGCTCCAGACAGTGCAAAAAAAACAAAACAATTTACATATAGACAGTACATATTTACAGACTGTACAGAAGACAATGTGCAAAATACACATACATATACTCAATACACACAGTGTACTATAAAGACATACTTGGTTACCAATACACCGTATGTACACATTCTACATTATGTACACATCTATACATAGTAATATGTGAAGGTGCAACAGATTATACATTTACAACAGATTAGTTGTGCAATAGATAGTTGTGCAAAGGTGCAACAGATTATATATATGCAATGTCGTGGATGTGCATTGTATGGTATCCAGTGATAGCAGATAGGTTGTATTATTGCAGTGTGTGCGTGTAGTCCAGTAGAACGGTGTTAAAGTGCAGTGCATGGCATGTTGTGTGAGTGGGAGCGTGATGTAGGGTGAATTAGTTCTGACTGTTCATTAGCCTGATAGCCTGAGGGAAAAAGCTGTCCCTCAGTCGGCTAGTGCGGGATCGGATGCTGCGGAGACGTCTCCCTGAGGGCAGCAGAGAGAGCAGTCTGTGGGATGGATGGCTGGAGTCCTTGATGATCCTCCTGGCTTTCCTTATACACCGCCTGGTGTAGATGTCCTGGAGGGAGGGAAGCTCACCTCCAACAATGTGGCGGGCAGTTCGCACGACCCTTTGCAGAGCTTTGCGGTTGCCAGCGGTGCTGTTTCCAAACCAGGCGGTGATGCAGCCGGTCAGGATGCTCTCCACAGTGCAGGTGTAGAAGGATCTGAGGATGCTGGGGCTCATTCCAAACTTCCTCAGCCGTCTCAGGAAGAAGAGGCGCTGATGTGCCTTCTTCAGCACTGCGTCTGTGTGAGCAGACCATGTGAGATCCTCGGTGATGTGAAGGCCGAGGAACTTAAAGCTGTTTACCCGCTCCACAGGTGTCTTGTCGATGGAGATGGGTGTGTGTTCTCTGCTCTGTCTCCTGAAATCCACCACCAGCTCCTTGGTCTTGTCGATGTTGAGTGAGAGGTGGTTCTCCTGGCACCATTTAGTCAGGGTACTCACCTCCTCTCTGTAGGCCGTCTCATCGTTGTCGGTGATCAGGCCTATCACCGTTGTGTCATCGGCAAATTTGACGATGACGTTGGAGCTGTGTGTAGCTGTACAGTCGTGTGTGTACAGGGAGTACAGGAGTGGGCTGAGGACGCAGCCCTGCGGGGCACCAGTGTTGAGGATCAGGGGAGATGAGGTGTTGTTGCTCATTCTGACCACCTGACTTCTGCCTGTCAGGAAGTCCAGGACACAGCTGCACAGAGATCTGTTCAGTCCCAGAGTCTGGAGCTTCTCAACCAGTGTGGCAGGCACTATGGTGTTAAATGCTGAACTATAATCCACAAACAGCATCCTCACATAGGTGTTCTTATTTTCCAGGTGGGAGAGAGCAGTGTGCAGGGTGAAGGCAATAGAGTCGTCTGTGGAACGGTTGCTGCGATATGCAAATTGTAGTGGGTCCAGTGAGGCAGGCAGCACAGAGCAGATGTGGTCTCTGATGAGCTTCTCAAAACACTTGCTGAAGATGGGTGTCAAAGCAACGGGCCTCCAGTCATTCAAGCATGTGATTTTATTTTTCTTAGGTATGGGCACAATGGTGGATTTTTTGAAGCATGAGGGAACCACAGACAGAGAGAGGGACAGATTGAAGATGTCTGTAAAAACCCCAGCTAATTGGTAAGCGCATGCTTTGATCACACGACCTGGGATGCCATCTGGGCCCACAGCTTTGCGGATGTTCACCCGTTTGAAGGATCGAGTTACATCCGCGACAGAAAGGGAGAGTGGACTCACCTCTTCTGCAGCAGCCGTGGGAGCGCACTCTGTGTGGGCGGTGTTATGAGCCTCGAAACGAGCATAAAAAGTATTCAGCTCATCCGGTAGAGAGTGTTCACAGTAGCTGGTTTATTCCCTTTAAAACCTGTGATGTTGTTGATGCCCTGCCACATGCTTCTTGGGTTGTTGTTGTTGAATTGTTCTTCAACTTTGTTTTTATATTGTCGTTTGGCTGCTTTGATGGATCTCCTGAGATCGTAACTGGCTTGTTTCTGATCGTCAGTGTTTCCGGATTTAAAGGCAGATGTCCGTGCTGACAAGGCTGATCGAACATCGCTGTTGTTCGATCTTTGTTGGGTCTCATAACTAGTTGCTTATTAGCATGCATATTACTAGAATATTAGCCATTTATTAGTACTAATTAAGCACATATTAATGCCTTATTCTACATGACCTTATTCTACATCCCTAATCCTACCCAATACCTAAACTTAACAACTACCTTACTAACTATTAATAAGCAGCAAATTAGGAATTTATTGAGGGAAAAGTCGTAGTTAATAGTGAATAAGTGTTCCCTATTCTAAAGTGTTACCAAACATCACAATGATCCACACCCCTCCAGTCCATCAGTTAACATCTTGTGCAGGAGAAAGCTGCATGTTTGTAAGGAACAAATTCATCATTAAGACATTTTTACTTCAAACCATTGCTTCCAGCTAAAACAGAGTCCTCTGTCCATAAGACTTTCTCCAGTGAAAAAGTCATCTCATCTGAATCAGGAGAGAAATATGCACAGATCAAGTAAAATCAGTCCAAAACAGTTCTAAACTTGGTGATTTTGATGTGAGAGACAACAGGGTATTGACTTTTTCACTGGAAAAAAATGATATTAAGGAATATGGACTATGAATTATTAAGTTTAAAGTTAAAACATGCACTTTCACTTCACAACACTTTAACTGATGTACTAGAGTGGAGTGGATTATAGTGAAGTTTAATCAGCTGTTTGGACCCATTCACTGCAGAGGATCCATTGGTGAGCAAGTGATGTAATGCTACATTTCTCAAATTTTTTTTCCCATGAAAAAACAAACTCTACATCTTGGATGGGCTCAGGGTGCCTTTTTTTTTTTTTTTTTTGCAAATTGTCATTTTTGGGTGAACTGTTACTTTCATTTGCTTTTATATAGATAGAAGAGGAGCAAATCATTTCTAAGCAGTGCTCTATTCTCAGTCTATTTGGCAACTCTTGGTCTAGCATACTATTCAGTGATATATGACAACCATCATTCCTTTCTTTTATGAATAAACACAAAATAAACCAAGATTTTTCAAGCTGAGTGTTTATTTCTACTGGTAACAGTGAACAGTAATATTGCACATACTGCAAGCCAGTTAAAATGCAATTTTTTTTTAGTTAGTAAACACTCAGGCACTTCAAGCTAGAGATCATTAGCTTTACATCTACTGTGCAGACTGAAGTAAGCAAAGAGTACACAAAATATTAGCATAGTTTGTTGATTTAGGAATGTGAAATTGTGTTTGGTCTATATTGAAGAAAATTAAACTCAATTACTAACACTACAAATATAGCTGCTAATAAAATACATTTCCCTTTCTGGAGGATCATCGCTGTGACGTCGCTGTGCTTTTCTCTTAACAAAAGTTAAGAGAATTTATTTAGGATTTTTTTCTTCCCTTTTTAAAGTTCTTTTTTATATTAATTCATGAATACCATTGACTAAATCTCAGCTACAGCATTCATTGCACTATGGTTAGAAAATGCTCTGTTATATTGATATCTTAAGATAGACATTTATTTCTTAAACTAAGTTAGATACACTATATACAATATATGGCCAAAGGCACTGATGTTGGATGAGGGTGTCTGGAAAAGTTGTTTTTAGAGGGGTTCATGTCTGGGCTTTGTGCAGGACTGTTAAAGTCTTCCCCACCAGACTTAGTAAACCATATACAGTGCCCTCCACTAATATTGGCACCCTTGATAAATGTGAGAAAAGGTGTCTGTGAAAATAAATCTGCATTGTTTATCCTTTTGATCTTTCACTCGAAAAATTCACAAAATTCTAACCTATCATTGAAGTAAAACAATTCAAAGTGGGGAGAAAATCTCATGATGAAATAAATGTTTTTCTCCAATTCATGTTGGCCACAATTATTGGCACCCCTAGAAATTCTTATGAGTAAAATATCTCTGAAGTATATTCCCATTCATATTTAAAAAATTTTAGCACACCAGGGTGACTAGGAGCATGGAATTGTCCAGCCATGACTTTCTGTTCCACAGGATTATAAATATGAGGAACACAAAGGCCAAATTCCCTTAATCATCCATCACAATGAGAAAAAACAAAAAATATATTTCTGATGTGCAGCAAAAGATAATTGAGCTTCACAAATTAGTGAAGTGGTTTTAAGAAAAGAGCTAGAGCAGTGAAAATTCCCATTTCCACCATCAGGGCAATAATTAAGAATTTCCAATCAACATAAAATGTTACGAATCTGTCTGGAAGAGGACGTGTGTCTATATCGTCCTAATGCACGGTGAGAAGGAGAGTTTGAGTGGCTAAAGACTCTCCAAGGATCACAGCTGGAGAATTGTAGAAAATAGTTGAGTCTCGGGGGCAGAAAACCAAAAAAAAATTGACAAACAGCACCTACATCACCACATGTTGTTTGGGAGGGTTTCAAGAAAAATTCTCCTCACTCATCCAAAAATAATCTCCAGCATATTCAGATATCAGTCACGACTGGAACTTCAAATGGGACTGGCTTCTATGGTCAGATGAAGCTAAAAAATGAGCTTTTTAGCAGCAAACACTCAAGATGGGTTTGGTGCACACAGGGATAAAAAGTACCCCATGTGTACAATGAAATATACTGCTGTATTTTTGATGTTGTGGGCCTATATTTCTGCTGGAGGTCCTGGACATTGGTTTAGACACATGGCATCATGGATTCTATCAAATACCAACAGATAAAAAAATCAATAAGTGACTGACTCTGTTAGAAATCTTATAATGGGCCATGTTTGGATCTTCCAACCGTACAATAATCCAAATAAAAACCTCAAAAACAACACAAAAATGGGTCACTGGGCACAAAACCAAGCTTCTGCTATGGCCATTTCAGTTCCCTGACCTGAACCCTGTAGAAAATGAGTGAGGTGAACTGAAGAGAAGAAGTATTAACATGGAGCTGTGAATCTGAAGGATCTGGAGAGATTCTGTATGAAGAAAATGGTCTCTGATCTCTTATCAGGTGTTCTCCAAACTCTTCAGGCATTATAGGAGAAAACTCAGAGCTGTTACCCTGGGAAAATGACGTTGCAATAATTGGGTGCCAATAATTGTGGCCAACATGAACTAGAGAAAGCATTTATTTCACAATGAGATTTTCTCCCCACTTTCAATTGTTTTACTTCAATGATAGGTTGGAATTTTGTGAATTTTTTGAATGAAAGATAAAAAGGATAAACAATGCAGATTTATTTTCACAGCCGCCTTTGCTCATATTTACCAAGGGTGCCAATATTAGTGGAGGACACTGTATGGACCCTGTTTTGGGCACCACTGCTTCTCTAGACGGGCATTATGGTGTAGCATTGAAATTTGTCTTTACTGGAGTTACTGGAATAGCAAAATCCATTAATTAGAACGAGATGTTCACATACTTCTGGCCATATAATGTAGCAGAGTTTTACAAGTATGTAGACTGACAATGAAATTTCATTTTTGTTCTATGTCTTTGGTTAATAAATTAATTAAAATCTCTAATGCACTGGTTTAAACAATATAGATCAATATTGTCTCTCAAAATACAAATTAAAATACTTGGAGGGTACAAACAGAGGAATAATATCTTTACCACTATTCAAACATTTCTTACTGTAAAACTATGTGATATATGTTTGTCACAAACAATCACAATTTACACAAAGAGTCACAAATTCTAAAAACACAGCGTGTCAATACATTACTTGGTAAAATGGTACACACTTCAGTTAATCTTCATGACATAACAGCTAAGAAGTTATGCATTTGTGCAATCACACGGACGGTCCAGATGGCTCTTAGATGGTGGTATCTTACAGTATATTCTTAAATAAAGACCAGTTCTGGATTTTAAAGGAAATGTTCACAGTTGAAAAGTTATGCTCTATGTCCCTCAGTCTGTACAAAAATATTGTTTAAATTAATGCATTTACAGTGGATGTCTATGGGGCAAAAAAAAAAAAAAAAAATTGTTGATAAAGTGCTTATCTTATGATATTTGACCTGCCGGTTTCTCTATCGTAATTGTGACTGTGACTTTAATACAGTGAGGTATTGCTACTCTAATGCCTTGCCTATTAAACTTCCACTGAGAGAGCAATACTGTAAGCGCAATTTTTTTTTCTAGAAAGGGACAAATAGATTTTTATCACAGACACTGCCATAGAGCTTAACTTGAACGGAACAATGAACATTTCTTAAATGTATAGTTGTGCTGTACAGTATAATATTTCCTGTTAAAATACAGGGTAACACTCTACAACAAGGTTTCATTACTTAACATGAGTTAATGCATTGAATATTGAATAATTGAAAATGGACAGTTGAATTATTAGAAAATAATGCACACCCAAGGTGGTGATGTAAGGGCTGTAAGTTTAACTGCTTCAAGAACAGCAACGCTACCATCTCACTACTGAGAAATGTCATGCACCTTTTCAGTTTTCAGCGTGGGAGAAACATGTAAATAGTTTGTCATTTTTATCTTACTGTTTAATATATATATATATATTTTTTGGTCAGTGTTGTGTGATTTTGTTATTTTGCTGTTGTAGGCTGGAGTGACTTTTGAAATAACTGAAATCATTTGGCGAAGTGATATGAACATGAAATACCGTCAAGACCTGCTTGGAACTATTTTAGCTGTACGTTACAATGAAATAAACTGCACACTCTAAAACATTCTTCAGCCAATCAGGATCAAATATTTGACATTAATGATCAATGAGAAATATATTTGTAGTATTTATTAATATAACATATAATATACGGTTATAATATAACAGTATTTATTAACTTTTTTAAGGTTAGTTCATAATAATACAACTGTTTATTGCTAATTCAAGTTAGCTCAGGTCCATTAAATAATTTTAGATGTATTAGTAATTTTTTTTAAATAACAAAGTAAGATTAAAATATGCATTAAGTATTTCTCAATGTCAGTTCATGTTAACAAATGTAGTTAACCAGAAATGGAACCTTATTGTAAAGTGTTACAATAGAAAGAACACAATAGACAGGAGACAAGAGAACAGGGGGAAGGGAAGAGGAGAGTACATATAATGTCATAGGAGGAAAGCTGATCCTTCATTATTAAATTATAGCTTTAAGAGCTCACCACCTCTGCATTCTGGAATGTCCAGTTTCCTAGTGGAACATTCTAGAAATCCGAGAGATTCATTATTCTAGAGCACCTCATTGGTCTAACACTCTGGAATGTCCAGCTGATACAATACTTCAAAATGTCTGCTCAATTTCCTATATCTCTACAGAATTTACTAACATCTACTGAATTTTCAGCCCTGTGCACTCTATAAATCCTGTCCCAGTCTTTCTATCTCATCGATCAGGAAGTCAATGTCAGACCTGGTTACAGCCGGATTAGAAACAACCATTCTGAAGAAGTTGACCTTATCGCCTTGAGGCTGGTAGCCCACCATTGTTGTTCCACACTCCATCATCATTGCCTTGATCTTGGGGGCAACCTAGATATAATTCACAGGACAGAAGCTTAAGGTAACTGGCTAAATAAAATGAATGGCGTAAAATTGGTGGCATATACACATGTGTATTTTATCAGTTACATAAGAGCAATTTATGTAGACTGAGAAGGATTGAGTGTGAGTATCTTCTCACCATATGAAGTCGTTGTCTTTTCTCCTCTCCATCTGGCAGAAGCCGCAGGCTTGGAGGAATGTACCAGAAACACACATTGGTGTGTTGGGGCTAAGAAACAAACAGAAGGGCAGCATTAAAAAGTTATGAAAGAAACCTTGACTCTAAATAGTACTAGTATGTGAAGGACAGTGATAAATTCTATTGTGACTGTTTTCACTCACCTCCCCTTGAAACACCATCTCATATCCTTCTCGGTTCTTTATCTTGTGGTAGAGATACTCAGACAGCTCCAGACATCTGTCAATGTGCTTCTCAAAGCCTATAGTGCCCTGTTAAAGACGACAGATCCATAACATCACAACTGATATTCTACACAAACATCTTTGACCTGGACTGACATTGATTCTATGTTACAAATCAGTAAACATACATCCACCATTCATCCATACATACATCCAATGTCAGACCTGGTTACAGCCGGATTACAAACAACCATTTCATATCACCCTGCAGCCCAAGACCGGTTGCCCACTGAAGCTAAGCAGGGTTGAGCTTGGTCAGTACCTGGATGGGAGACCTCCTGGGAAAACTAGGTTGCTGTTGGAAGAGGTGTTAGTGAGGCCAGCAGGGGGTGCTCACCCTGTGGTCTGTGTGGGTCCTAACGCCCCAGTATAGTGACGGGGACACTATACTGTCAAAAGAGCACCGTCTTTCGGATGAGATGTTAAACCGAGGTCCTGACTCTCTGTGGTCATTAAAAATCCCATGACACTCATCGTAAAGAGTAGGGGTGTAACCCTGGTGTCCTGGCCAAATTCCCTCCACTGGCCCTTGTCAATCATGGCCTCCCAATAATCCCCATCCACTTGATTGGCTCTATCTCTCTCTCCTCTCCACCTGTAGCTGGTGTGTGGTGAGCGCACTGGCGCCGTTGTGCTGTGGCTGCCGTCGCATCATCCAAGTGGATGCTGCACACTGGTGGTGGTTGAAGAGAGACCCCCTCATATGATTGTAAAGCGCTTTGGGTGTACAACCATACACAATAAAGCGCTATATAAATGCTTCATTCATTCATACAACTGTTCATCCACGCATCCATCTCGCTATCCATCCATTCATCCACCCATAAGATTAAAATATGCATTAAGTATTTCTCAATGTCAGTTCTTGTTAACAAATGTAGTTAACCAGAAATGGAACTTTATTGTAAAGTGTTACAATAGAAAGAACACAATAGACAGGATACAAGAGAACAGGGGGAAGGGAAGAAGAGAGCCATCCATTCATCCATTATCTATCCAACCATTCATCCATCATTCACCCATTTATCCATCATGCATTCAGCTATTCAACCATCCGTCATCCATCTAATCGTTCACCCATCCATCTATTCAACCAGTCATCAATTAATTCATTATCCATCCAACTTTTCATCCATCCATCCGTCCCTCCATCCATCAATCCATTATCCATCCAACCATTCATCCAACCATTCATTTATCCATCCATCCATCCATCCATCCATCCATCCATCCATCCATCCATCCATCAATTCCAACTGTTAATCCATTTATCCACCCCTTCATACATACAACCATTCATCTTCCACCAATTTATCTATCATCCATTCAACTATTTATCCATCCATCATCCATCTAATTGTTCATCCATCCATCTATTCAACCAGTCATCAATTAATCTATCATCCATCCAACTTTATGTCCATCTATTCGTCCATGCATCCATTCTCCCTTCCATTCATGCATCCATCCACCCACCCAATGCATCCATCACTCATCCATCCATCCATCCATCCAATAATTCCAACTTTTCATCCATCCCTCCATCTATCCACCCCTTCATACATACAACTGTTCATCTTCCACCCATTTACCCATAATCCATTCAACTATTCAACCATCCATCATCCATCTAATCGTTCATCCATCCACCTGTTCAACCAATCATCAATTAATCCATTATCCATTCAACTTTTCGTCCATCTGTCCATCCATCATTAATTCCAACTGTTTATCCATCCATCAATCCACAACTTCATTCATAAAACCGTTGATCTTCCACCCATTTATCCTTAATCCATACAAACATCCATCTAATTGTTCATCCATTCATCCATTTATCCATCCATATAACCATTAATTTATCGATCCATTGATCGATCCATCCATCCATCCATCCATCCATCCATCCTTCCTTCCTTCCATTCATTCTTCCATCTAAACGTTCATGCATCCGTCTACCCGATGCATTCATCCATCTATCCATTCATGCATCCATCCATCCATCCACTTTGTTTTTCTTCACTGCATTAAAACCATGATTTCTGCATCCTGCATTTGATTAATTCATGAGTAACACATTATCAAGCTCTGAGGTTGTGATCTCATGGATGTGCACACACACCTTTGACTTCCACATGAGCCAGAATTTGAAAATATCTACATGGCGGCCACACTGTATGGCCTTGTCCCCTGTGTCATAGGTGACATCATACTGCTTATCCGGCTGAAAGAGATATCCTGCACACATGGAGTTACAGCCCTGAAGAAGACCCTGAAAACACACACACACACACACACACACACAGTGAGAGAGAGGGAACACTGAGCGGAGATGATCATAATAAAATGTCAGCTTGCAGCTATCTCTCTTTTGATTATTTGTCTCTCTGCCTCTCTTGTCCTCTTGTTCTCACCCAGCTTTCTTTGCATTCTATTACTGAATTTTACTCCATTCCATTGCTATTCAGACTCATTTATTTTGAAACCCCCATTTCTCCTTTTTTTCTCTTACCTTCTCTCGCACCAGAATGGCAGAGCACTGTAGTGGAACGCCCATCATCTTGTGTGGGTTCCATGTGACAGAGTTTGCTCTGCAGAAACAACACTGATCAGAACATGCAGTTCACACGTGTAGTTGGTTATAGAGATAAGAACATAGTAGAGTATGTGCTTAGCATGTGCATAGCAACCATTATAACATTTGAAAATTGAAGTTTCCCCCACTTCTCCCCCATTTTAGTTTTATGTTGTGTGTCAGCAGTGCGAAGATAAAATTTGTAGTCAGCTGCATGAACTAAATGTTTTTGAACAAAAAAAAATTGCATGTTAACTGCAATTAACTTTAGAAAACACATCAAAAATATAAAATATTTAATTTGACACTATTTCAAAGTGCAGTCTTTAAAAGAGTCTTAAGTGGGTCAAGAAACAGCCATGTAAATGTACTCTCTTAAGTACACTTTAAGTGTCTGTTTATTTCATTAATATTATCTGCATGTACAGTTTTTTAAAATATAATTTTAAGAGTTGAAGTACACTACAATTTCAATACAATTAATCTCACTTAAACAAAGTGTTAAACATTAATGCATACATAGCTTCTTTTTATCAAATTACAACTACTATGTGAACGTTATGTCACCCAAATACTACTCCTGAAGCAAGCTGTTTTATAATATGTCTCTCCTCTTTTCAGACCAACCCTTTGCCCCTGGAGCGTAATTTATTTACCATACCTCTCTACGCCATTCAGCTTGTGTCTGTGTTTTCTAGACATCAGCAAACCTCCACCCCATGCGCCCTTAAAACACACATTCACACCATCAGTTTAAATGCACCTTATACACAGTGTTTCACCATAATCAGTCTGTTAAAATGAATAATGAAATAAACACAAACGTACATCCACATGAAGCCAAATGTTGTATTTCTCACAGATGTCAGCGATCTCATTGATTGGATCAAAGGCTCCATACACTGTAGAGCCAGCTGTAGCGTTCACAAACATTGGCACAAACCCCTGGACAGCAGAGACACAACAAAACCATTTCACCAGATAACATACACAATGGAAATCAGAGTCGCTCAAAACTAAATCTTTCAAACTAAACTCATGAAATGATTCTGAAACAAATATGGGCTTAAAGGAACCCCATTTACTTAAATGAAACCCATGTCCTGTTCTGCGTCTGAATGGGCCAGTACTGAGATACTATGTTCTGATGTCTTTTAGATACGTCATTCATGTTTGATCAATTGCACTATGTTTTTTAATAGTGATATTAAAGAAATGTTGCCGTTCAATACAGCTTTAGCTTTAGAAGTCCAGTGTGCTTACAATCAAAGTCTGCAGTGCAAAGAATTAAAGGTGTGAAGGCAGGAATGTGCAGTTTGTATTTTGCTCAAGCACTATTAATTCTTCCTTACAAAACCTGTGTTAACGGAGCTGTAAATTCTTTAAAAATAGATGAAAACAGACAAACGTGATTATGCATTATTGTCTAAATGACTGTGTTTGAAGGTTTGCATGGTTGTGACAGAAATTTCAAGACTGGATTACAACTTTACACAAAGATGCAATTTAAACACAATAGTCTCATATAATGTTGAAGTACAACCCCAAATCAGAAAAAGTTGGGACAGTATGGAAAACGCAAATAAAAAAAGAAAGTAGTGATTTCTAAATTTACTTTGACTTGTATTTCATTGCAGACAATATGAACACAAAATATTTCATGTTTTGTCTGGTCAACTTCATGTCATTTGTAAATATACATCCTTTCCTGTCATTCAGACCTGCAACACATTCCAAAAAAAGTTGGGACAGTAAAGCATTTACCACTTTGTAATGTTGCCATTCCTTTTCACAACACTTAAAAGACGTTTAGGGACTGAAGACACCAAGTGATGAAGTGTTTCAGGTGTAATTTTGTCCCATTCTTCCTGCAAACAAGTCTTAAGGTGGGCAACAGTACGGGGTCTTCGTTGTCGCATTTTGCGCTTCAAAATGCGCCACATATTCTCTATTGGAGACAGGTCGGGACTGCAGGCAGGCCAGTCAAGTACCCGTACCCTCTTCCTCCGCAGCCAGGACTTTGTAATGTGTGCAGAATGTGGTTTTGCATTGTCTTGTTGAAATATGCATGGACGTCCCTGGAAAAGATGTCTTCTTGAAGGCAGCATATTGTGCTCCAAAATCTCTATGTACTTTTCAGCATTAATGGTGCCATCACAGAAGTGCAAGTTACCTTTGCCAAGGGCACTGACACAACCCCATACCATGACAGACCCTGGCTTTTGGACTTGTTGCTGGTAACAGTCTGGATGATCCTTTTCTTCTTTGGTCCGGAGCACACGGCGTCCATTCCTCCCAAAAAATACCTGAAATACTGATTCATCTGACCACAGTACACGTTTCCACTGTGTGATGGTCCATCCCAGATGCCTCCGAGCCCAGAGAAGTCGACGGCGCTTCTGGACACTGTTAACATAGGGCTTCCTTTTGGCACAGTACAGTTTTAACTGGCATTTGTGGATGTAACTACGTATTGTGGTACTTGACAAAGGTTTGCCAAAGTAGTCCTGAGCCCATGTGGTGATATCGCTTAT
This sequence comes from Schizothorax lantsangensis, assembly GCA_027422415.1. Lineage (NCBI taxonomy): Eukaryota > Metazoa > Chordata > Actinopteri > Cypriniformes > Cyprinidae > Schizothorax > Schizothorax lantsangensis. The sequence goes on from CM049848.1 coordinate 12,605,287, forward strand.
AGATGAATGACGATTCTTGATGCAGTGCCGCCTGAGGGATCGGAGATCACGGTTGTTTAGCTTAGGCTTGCGCCCTTGTCCTTTACGCACTGAAATTCCTCCAGATTCCTTGAATCTTTTAATTATGTTATGCACTGTTGAAGGTGAAATATCCAAATCTCTTCCTATCTTTCTTTGAGGAACATTGTTTTTAAACATTTCAATAATTTTCTCACGTATTTGTTGGCAAACTGGCGATCCTCGGCCCATCTTTGCTCCTAAAGGACTAGACCTTTCTTGGATGCTGCTTTTGTACCAAATCATAATTACAATCACCTGTTGACATCAACTGTTTCAAATCACATCATTATTTAACCAATTTACCTCATTACTAGCCCTAAATTGCTCCTGTCCCAACTTTTTTTGGAATGTGTTGCAGGTCTGAATGACAGGAAAGGATGTATATTTACAAATGACATGAAGTTGACCAGACAAAACATGAAATATTTTGTGTTCATATTGTCTGCAATGAAATACAAGTCAAAGTAAATTTAGAAATCACTACTTTCTTTTTTTATTTGCGTTTTCCATACGGTCCCAACTTTTTCTGATTTGGGGTTGTATTTTGGTTAGAGTAGAAGAGTTTATTCTTGTGCACTGGAGCCTCACCTTCTGTTTGGCATCAATGACTTTGGCCTCCAGATCAGCCGGAATCACTCTACCTCTAACAAAAACATGCAAATGTTACAGACTTTCGTTGATGAGACAGTCCACAAACACACAGCACAGACACAGAGAGCCTCCACTTACCTCTCATCTGTCTTCAGCAAGATCAGATTCTCTGTGCCGAAACCCAGCACTGCACTCGCCTTCTTTATAGAGTAGTGACTCTGCGAACAACATTGTAAGTGGTGGGGTTTGTACATTTATAATTACATTCAAAGCTTCAAAACTGACAGACAAGACCCATAAAGCAGCACCAGCCAGCATAATTCTCACATCTCATTTGCATTTGCATACATTCAAATATGGTGCATCAAGACACCAGGTCTTTGACATCACTGATCTGTCATAGAACTAAGATCGTTTGATGTCATTGATGTCAAGCGCGACACATCTTAATGCACGCAAATGAGATGTGAGAGATGCAGCAAAAGGAAAAGGTTTACAGTGAATTGATCTCACAAAAAGCTAGCATATGGTTTCAGAAGACTTACAATATAATGCACAATTATGGTGCTTGTTTTGTCAGTTTTGGAGTTCACTGCATTCATTGCATAAGAAAGAAACACCAAGATATTCTGCAAAACATTTTCTTATGAGTTTCAGGAAGAAAGAAAATCATACGGAGGAGTAAATGATGACAGAATTTTCATATTTTGTCCCATTTCTATTCTATGGGTTGACTTCAGAAACAGTTGATTGTAACAACGCACACTGAGTGATAACTTAAAAATATTTGAAATACTTTCAGGCTCAGCATCTAACAGCATACCGAAGGAGAGTGAAGACAGAGAGCGAGTAAATGACCTACATGTTCAGAGGTGAACAGCACCAGTCTGGGAGCCGCTGCCATGCCTTTGATTTTAACCTCAGGGTAGTGTTTATACCGTGCCACCATCACGCTGTACATGTTTGAGATTGCTCCTCCTGCAAGAACACACGTTACCACATCAAATACGTCTGTAAGTAACCTTATAAACTAAAGCTTACTATATCATATCTGATGCACATATTTCTAAGGCCTTTATCAACATTATCAAAAGTTTGCTGTTGTACACAATCTACTACACACCTTCTTGTATACATAAATGGCCATAAAATATCAGCAATTGCACCAAATTGCATATTTTTGTTCAGTTTGGGCCTTTGAATAAAATGAAGGTGTTTTTTTTCTCCTCGAGTGTGAGCTCCATATTTTCCTATATCATACTGTAGGAGACATTTCTTTATTTTATTTTAGTTAATTTTTTTAGTTCAATTTACTGTTTCAGTAAAAATATATTTTTCTGACTATTATTTTCATATATCAGGCTTTCAGTCTTAATATTGTGAAGTAATTATCTCAAAAACAGAGAAATGTTCACATTTGCCTTAAATTAAGTGAATAATAACAAAATAATGAACAGTTCTAAAATATTCTGTTGATGGATTATAGTGGGCCAAATTAATATTTGCGCATGCATGTATTTATAATTGTCAGCAAAAATGTATTAACATGGCAGCCGGATGAAGATGGGATCCCTATCCACCCTTGCATCTCATAAAGTTTCTTCCTTTTCCTATCTAAAACACTGTAAGGATTATTTTCCTTGCAGTATTCATTGTAAAAATACAACAACATTGGAACAATTTGTATTACTACATCATAAAAAAATGGGAACATCAAGAAAGAGCCACAGAATTATTTTTTGTTTGTGAATCTGTTCACCCACCAGTTCTGGATAGGAAAAAATTAGCCATTGATGTTTTATATTAACCATTGCTCCAATTGTTCATTATTCTGTTGTTTACATGGCCACACCTGGTGAGAAAATGCCATCGCCCTCTTCATTTGGCCAGCCAATGATCTCTCGCATTTTCTTCAGGGTGAGCTGTTCCATCAGTACAAACACCGGTGCAATCTCATATGTGAACCTGTAAACACACACACACACACACCTCATTCCTACTTGTGCCACATTAATGAGTGTCCTGACAGCAGGAGGTAATTCACTAACTATCTGTATTCATGTCAGTCTGTTCAATCCATCACTGAATCATTGTGATGGGAGGAACCCCACTGGAGGCATCTTCAACCTATTAGCGCCAGTCAATAATCATCCACGGTGATTAGTAATGATAAGCAGCTCATTAGTACATGCAAATGTCAAGTGCTCATGCAGTTCTGTCTAATCAATATAAACAGTACTGACATATAATTTAGAGACAGCGTGAACGTGCAAACATGAGAAGGTGAAATCATATACTGCAGAGGAGACCGGGGCTAGTTGTCACAGGTTTTCTAGTCAAAAGTCCAATTATAGTTGTGATCTCTCTAGCAGTAGTTTTATATTTTAGTTTCAAACATCTAGTTCAAAACTCAAAAAAGTATTTTTAATTTTTTTGTGCATTCTGTCTTCCAAATTTCATTTTTGCAATAGCTGTTGGGTAAATACAATAAAACCACAAAGTCATACACAGTACATTCAGACAAGAAGGTAGTTTTAAAAGCAGATTTGAATGTTATTTATTTATTTAAAAAATAAGAATAATTTTATAAAATGAATTACACTAGTTTGAATACCTTTCTTGATTTCTGTAATTTTTTGAGTTGTATTTCGCTTCATAATTATTTTTTTAACTTCATGTTTTGCTCAAATAAACGAAAAAAATATATAAAATTCTGGACAATAATGATGAAAATTTTCAAAATCTTTTCAGACAAAATTAAGGACAGACAAATATTTACTGAAACAAAAAGTTGGACTATCCCTGGTAAATAATTCCTTACAGTCAAACTTCTGTATATGATCACTCTAAAGTACTTCATGAGGAGAACAAGACATTTTACAAGAGTTCTTGATCAGATTTGATGTCATTTTCTAAGAGTGTTAATTTGCTGCTTTTATGACACCATCAGTTCTGTCATAAAACTGACTGTTGGCCATTATAGGCATTAAGCAGCAGTGTCAATACAGCCCCTAAAATCCAAAGGTGCAGTCATTTGGGAATGAGGGAAGTAAATCTGAGGACGTGGTGAAAATCTTTTATTGATCAAAGGAGAATTTGGGCATGGACTGTGAAAGACATCATAAAATCTCTGACCCTCAGAGGTCAAACAGGACCAGGGGACTCACTGCTGTTGTCCTTATATAAATGAAGAAGATCCCAACGGACCCATAAAAATACTTTAAACTTCCTTTTAGATTTATAATCTGACATCAGAGTCATTACAGCAGACCATGCAGCCATATAGTTTTTAAAGGACTGGCATGGTTAGTTTTAGTATTCCTTATAACTTAAAGGTGCCATAGAATGCATTGATACAATATTTTAAATTGTTCTCTGATATCTACATAGAATGTATGTGGCTTAGGTAAGGGCAAAAAGTATCCAGAAACGGTTTTACATGTCCATTTACAACCCTTGGATTTCTCCCCAGAATGAAATGGTCTGTTTTCACCTTATTTGGAAGGGACATGAATAATAATGTTGAGCTCTGCTCTGATTGGCTGTTTCACAGTGCGGCTCATTTCATTAGCTCACAGGAAGGAAACACAGGGAAAATCTATATTTCAATACTTTCTCGCGCAGTTATATCATTGGGTAATTATACTGTAAATAAAATGTGGGCATCGGGGAGCCGCTAATAATATGCTGGGCATTGAAACTGCTTTCAAATGCAGGATCGCTTTTTAGTTTCACTTTCACTTTCGAGATTCGTGATCGCACATACTCTGTTTATACTATGGAGCGGCAGTACTTACCACACATTTTACAAGATCAGATGCTTGTCAGTGGTGCTCAGGATCTATAAATCATTCGCCATCATCCTCAGTCATCTCTCCTTACTCTGTTTATGTGGTAAGTGAAATCTTATGTACTGTAATGTAACAGGCTACCGCTAGCAAGGAGCTAACCATGACCCTTTAGTGGCTTGTGTTATTTTATTACAACGCGTTATTTGCTTTCCGTGCCTTTGCCTTTCCGTGCCTGAATACAGACACCAACCCATCCCTGGACTTCACATCCCCTGCACAGCCTGGAACATAACATGTATTTCCATGATCTGCCATTTTCTCTGTTGCCCTTGCTTGTTTCTTCACAATACCTGCAGAACTTCTGATGGTTCGGCTGGCGGCTGGCCTAGAACATGGGCGGTATATGCAAATTTTGGGGGCGTAACTATTAGTGATCCCGACTGTAACGTCACAGTCGGTGTTATGTTCTGATTGGACTACTTTTCAGTGGTCTTTTGCATTCACAAGATTTACATAAGAAGGAGGAAACAATGGTGTTTGAGGCTCACGGTATGCCATTTCCATGTACAGAACTGTTATTATTCAACTATGCCAAGGTAAATACAGTTTTCCATTCTATGGCACCTTTAAAGTTTAACAAAGCCTATGTCTCATACATGATACACACACGATCAAAACTTTGCAGGAAAACATCCCTCTGATTGAATGTTTATTTTTAGCGAGTAAAAAAAAACAAAAAAAACATAAGAATAACATTTATATATTATATATATTTACTGGACTGAATCAACTTAGGTTTACTTGATTATCCATACATAATTTTCAGAAAAATCATGTTAAAATGTGAGTATCAAAAACATCAGTTTTAAGAACATTTAATTAAGAACTCTCAATCATCATTGTACAGCATTGTATTGTGTGCTTCAAAAATACTGAGCTTTGATCATAAAACTAAGCATTTAAATATCATCTTACTAAGACATAGAGATAGAGTGACAACTCATATTTATTAGCATTTTGTGTAATCTGTTATACTGTTATAAAGATCTCATTGATTTATATTACAAGCTGTCAGTTTACTTTTTGGCCATATAAATATCAGCAATTGCAGCAAATTGCATGTGTTTTGTTTAGCTTTTCCTCCTCAAAAACGAGCTCCATATTCTCCAATATCATACTAACCATAAAAGCCAAATGTGTCAAATATAATACTCAACAAAAAACACATATGCAGATTTTTTTTAGTAATTTGTCCAACGATTCAAATAAACAATAAAAAAAAAAAAAAAAAAAAAAACATTTAAAAAATACTGTTCTGACAATAAAAGCATAGCAGTGTTTACAAAGACAAGCATCACTATTACTATTTCTCATGATTCAGAATATTAAATATAAAAAAATGTGTGTGTTGCCCCTCCCTCATTATTTGTGCTACAGGCATGTATAATTCCTCAAATTTTGTTAAGAGGTGTGATATTAATATTATAAGCAAACTAACCCATTTTCACCTGCCATACAATTAAATGAAGAACTCACTTGGACGTAAATGGAATATCTAAAGATCAGAACTGGGATGGGCTTTTTTGAGTGGGCCTGTAAGCAACCACAACAACCTAGCAACTGCATAGCAACACACTAAAAACACCCAGAACACCTTAGCAACAGCAAAGCAATGCCCTATGATGTTATATTTTGATCTTATAAAACCACTTTTGTTTTGGCCATTTTTGAACACTAGATGTCAAATATTACTCACAGATAACAGTCTACCTTTAGGATGAACAGATGAATTGGTGGATGGTTAGATGGACAGATGAATGGATGGCTGGGGAGATGGGGGTGGAGGTGTGGATCGTGTCTCAGCTGGCACTGTGTCTCGTTTGTAGCTGTAAATTAGTCTTGACCAATGAGCTGTTACTCCTCATTCTGGCCGTGTCCATCCGCAGGCTGTCACATATCACTGGAGCTTTTCTGATGAGAGCTAATGCGTGTTATTCTGAGCTGCCAGTCATGGTACATTTTATCCCAGTCTCCAGTTAACAGAGCAACACTACACTTCATTTGCATTTCCTGAATTTACTATGTTTTATTCTTCGTTTACATTTATGTTTTTGTTTCTTTTTAAGTTTTATGTTTATTTGATTCAGTGTAAATGAAATGCTGCATCAGCACCTTGCACCTTGCATGTTTTATGACATCTGTGCATGAGTCTTTGAAATGTAAAAATGACTTTGGTCAAATAGACTAACTATGCAAAAATGATGTTATTGCTGTTGCAATGAAAAAATTAATAAAATAAGTGGTTTTATTCACGTCAACGGTATTATTTAACATCACTGAGCCAACCTACATACAGGCCAACCAAAAATTAATCAGAAACCAGATATAATTTTTGATTTTTTTTTACTAGTGGGTGCAGGACACTATAGTTCATTTATGTACGTGAGGATAGCAAAATAAAGTTAACTGTGACATAATATACCCCAAAATTCTTCATACAGTGGACTACCAATAAAATTGATAAAAAATTTGGGACCAAACATTTTTCACACACTTTGACCTGACCATGTCTTGCTTAAGTGTTTTTTTTTTCTTTAATTGCTAATGCGACCATTTTACACCACAGACTGAACAAAATTAAGCATTGCTTGGTAATTGGTTGACCTAAATTGGTATTATCTAATTTTGTACTTAAATTTAACAGCTGAATTATTTTGGTTGATTGTAATCCATTACATACCTTTCTATCAAAGTTATCTGACAAGATGAATTTGTTCTGACAAGTATAATTCTGAGTTCTTGTCATATTTTATTACCATTTTCTAAACTATAGCAAATAAACTGTGATAATGCGAGAAATGTTGAAGGTGTCTGAATAAATTTTGTTTTGACTGTACAGGTACATCAATTTATACCAGCAAAACTGTATGTTACCAGTTAAATCAGGCAGAAATAGCTCTTTAAGGTAATACTTGCAGGTCACCACTTTTTACATTGTGGTTATAAATTGAATGTTCAACAGCAAGTACATTTTTTTAAATTAAGGTCCTTATAAATTATAGCAGATGTAAAGCTAAAATGATCTGACAAGGCTTGAATTGAGGCTATACATTAAGCAGTTTGGACTAAATTAATAGCAGATGTTTAATACTTAACATTAAGGGTTTATAACAAGCCCTGTGTAGAAATTTTGAATAATATTCTTTAAGTTCTGCCTTTCAAGTACCATAAAACTTCATAAATAGTTTAAATATAAAGTTTTTTTGCTAATTGTTGAATTGTCTTATTTGGTCAAATTGATTTACTCGCTCAACACAACAAATGAACAACAAAGCTGAATGAAGGAAGGGGGAACTCACATGTTAGTGTTGGCAGTAGAGGTCAGCCACTCTCCAGCTAAACCAATGATGTCTAGACCTGAAGACAGCTGGTTAAAAAACCTTGGGTGACCTGCAGAGAAAGATGAGACGCTAATACCATTGTATATGCATGTGTTACTATAACATTATGAAACATTCATTAAATTGGACAAGACAGGACGAGCAGGTGAGGGTCACCTGTGCGGACGCCGTATTTGAGCGTGTCCCTGCAGTCCACCAGGATCTGCTCCAGACTCTCTGGCTGATCACACAGCTCTAAGTTGAAGCCCTCCATTCCCTCCAGCAGCTGGTGCGGATGATGGAAGTCCAGCACTTTTGTGGATCTGTCGAAGGTCTTGCGCACATAGTTAGTGAGGATGTCCACCACCTCCAACAGGAACTGCATTGTATACTCCTCACCATTTTTAGCAGGAAGTAGATCTGTGACCAAAGTTGTTACACAGATTTATCAGTAAATCAAATTACTGTTTGTTCTTACAGTTTCCTTCATTCATATAAAAATATGTAATTTACACATGCCGGTGAAAGGTTTGGAATAATCAAGATTTTTCTCTCTTTTTAATGTTTTTGAAAGAAGTCTCTTATGCTCACCAAGGTTGCATTTATTTGATCAGAATATAGTAAAAACCTTAATATGAAATATTATTACAATTTAAAATAACTGTTTTCTATTTGAATATATTTAAATTAAATTATTCCCACAATGTCAAAGATGATACATTACCATTCAAAAGTTACCAGTCAAAAAAAGTAAAGAAAATAAATTAATACAACTGTTTTGAACATTGATAATAATAAGACACATTTCTTGATTACCAAATCAGCATATTAGAATGATTTCTGAAGGATCATGTGACACTGAAGACTGGAGTAATGATACTGAAAATTCTGCTTTACCATCACAGGAAGAAATTACATTTTAAAATATATTCTAATACAAAACAGTTATTTTAAATTGTAATAATATTTCATATTTTTTTTCATTGTCTCATAAGAGGCTTCCTTCAAAAACATTTAAAAATCATAATTTAAACAGTTTTTTGTATGAGCGGAAAGCAGAATATTTAAAATAATGTTACATAAGTGTCATAAATAATTTACATAAATGTAAATCACCTTAACATTTTTGTTTTGTTTTGTTTTTGTTTGACAACACCGACAAACTATTTACACGCAAACTATGTAGAAACAGACCACTCATTTGTTTTAACACCAATCTGCTTTACTATTCAACAGCTTGGAATTTAATTTGAGCCTTTTTATTCATTCTAAAACATAATTACCTGCATATCTGAGGAAATAATATTAAATAAAAAGAATCCCATTGCAAATGATATTATAAATTAAAAAGTATATTATTATAATAGACTATAACGTTTAATAAAATAACAGTTATTTTAGTAAAAGACAAAAAATAAATAATACACACACACACACAAAAACAGACACTTAACCTTTGAGTATTAGGGTGATGATAAGGGTGATTGTCACTCACCTCTTGCATATAAATTGGAGAAGTCTGTCTCTGTGCGTCTGAAGCGAGGGTCTCGCTCGTTGTCCCGTGTTAAAATGCTCTTGGGCTGCTGATCGTTAAAAACCCCGACAATTCGGCTCTTGTCGTCAACATTATTGTTCTTCTGCAAAAATCCTGTATTATTACACAGAGAAGAAGACTGAAATGAGCGGCCTCCATTTCCAAACATTGCAGTAAATAATTTAAACCCAGATGAAATGTCTAAACTCCTCTTCGGAGCAATGTCCGGCTCGTGTGTATTTATGGCAGGTGATCTGGGGGAGGTCACCACTGATGACATCAGTGTAACAGTGATTTAGATGGACTGTAAATGAACCCTCAACACCACAGAGCAGACACGAGCGCCGCTGATGCTGATCCGAGGCCGAGCTGATCATGTTAGAGACACTGCATTTAGGCTACAGAGGAATTAAGGGATAACAAATCCTACACACACACACACACAACTGCATCGAGACAGCAGCTGGCGCTTTCCATCCGCATATAAACGCGGATTATTTCATTTTGTCTTCTGCCGCTTCATCATTGTCCTCATCCTCATCTTCCTCAGCTGATATGGGATCATTCAAGCGGTGCATGGCTCTTCTACCACGGCAGCGCCACATTTCAAGTAGGCCTATGCCAAATGAACCTATTGTAAATGAAGTAATATGTCATTTAAATAGTTTTTTTTTCGGAGAGGATATGATTTTTTTTTTACTCCGTAAAACACATTGTCATTTTATAGGCAATCTTATTTATATTCGAACATTTATATTTATATTCTCATTCGTCTGTATAATGAAACCCAACCATAAACCGATTTAGCACGACTAATTCATGAAAGACCATTTCTTTTGAAATCACCTCTTAACAGTAAGCATTATGTAAAGGGCTTTTGTTATCGCTGCAAAACAGAGGCTTGACGGATTGTGGTTTAATAGATCTCCACTGAGCATAAATTCTCTCGGGACACGTATAGATTTATCTGCTCACCTCTTAACTCGATTGTAACTATATGCCGGACAAAAACAATCGAAAAGCTTTATCTTTAATAACCGCACCGAAGGGGTTTTCTTTTTAAATTACGTGGTTAAGCAAAGCAACATTTAGGCTAGCAAAATCTGTAGACTGTTCTGTCTATTTACTGCAGTGCATCTTCAGTCTTTCAGAGAAGTTCAATAGGCTACTCACCCCTTTAAATGTTTTTCTTTTAAAAAAGAAGCGCATTTTTAGTCTTCTCCATTCATCGGTACATAATAGAGGTAATTGCTGGTGCTGTTGACTGATAAATAGGTGACCAGCAGAAGCCACCAAAAGGGGGCGCTATGAGACACATCTGCTCGTTAGAAAGCAATTAATAGCTACAGACACATTATGCACCACAGTGCCAGGTGGTTTTTCAAAATAGTTGGCATAGTAGCTATTTCAGGCCTGCAAACCATGAAACACTTCCGTCTTATTCACATAATTGTTTCTATTTTATTTAATTAATTTTTTCAGCTTACCGCATATCTTCATTCCAAGTTTCCTCGTACATCCATGAGCGACTCCACTCCAGTCATAGTCTACAGAGAGAAAACGGTGAAATCTCTAAGTAATCTGGCAAATAAAGCGATAATTACACGGTCCCCGCCTATCCACAAAATACAATTGAAGCCCTCTTTCTAAATGCACCCAAGCGGTAAATGCGCCATCCTTTATGCTCCTAATATGAAATTAATGTGGCAGGCAGCTGAACTGAATTCAGCATTAATGCAGGCCAAATCAGGACAAGAGGTGTATCTGGAGCTCCAGCCCCTGCGGCCCAAATCCTCAGCAGCGCTATTACGAGTTCAGCACCATTTACCAGCAGCTCATTATCTCTCCCAGCAATCCCGTCCCATTCTTCTCCAAATGCCTTCTCCTCTATTCATCTCAGGTGCATTAAATCGTTTTCTATTTCAACTGCAATTCTGATTTACTTTTATTAGACTGTGATGTAAATAATTGCCATGCTTGGCAGATAAATGTGGCACGAAAACATAAAATGAATTTAGAAATCTGGGCCTATATGACGAATTTATTGACATCTTGTTTCGAAAAGACTGCATATAGGACACTTCAAGAATAGAATAATGGAATTTAATAAATAGCGATGATTTTATGCTTTTGAAAATTCTAGCCTATATATATATATATATATATATATATATAATAATAGGCTATAAAAAATAGAAATGTGAGAAATTAAATCTACAATTGCTAATCTAAAAAAAATAAAGAAAACAAAGCCCTGAATGAATGTGAGCAAATTTACCCCGCAGCTAACAGACATACACAAAGTCACAAAATGCCGTGGCTAATTTTTGAAGAGCATGTTTCTGTTCCGGTCATAAGGAAATTAATAAACAGAGCTGTTTGCCTCCCCATCACAGAGAAACACACTGAAGCGAGCAGAGGGCCATTAGTACCGATTTAGAGTGCCTACAATTATAGCCACACACTTCATATAATTACACACTTCTACAGACTCGTTCCCGTTTTTACCTTTTAGACCGAGATGACAAAAATATATAGAAGTAGGCTACAATACTGAAGCTATAAAACTGTCCTGCAATATAATAATAATAGCTTAATAATACATTTTAATATTAGTTAATGTTAATAATAATGATAGCTAATTTTAAATTACAAAAATTATATATAGCCTAATTTTAATAATAGCTAGCCTACATTTTAAACAAATGTGGGTTGCAGATTACTTAGTAGCCTACATCTAGCAAGGCAAAAAATGTATTTAAAATGAATAATGACGGATCAGAGTTGGCTGCTCGTCTGTCTTCACTAATTGCCTGTGTGCATGTGTGTTTAAAGGCCATCATATGTTGACAGCGACATTGGTCTGGCTGGCGCGGGAGGTCCGCCGCGCGCTCAATGCTGCGGTGATTTGTTGCTCCTGACGCGTTGCGAATAGCGCCGTTTTCCCGCCTCACCGACAAGATTAATGGCGTTGGCCACAAAGCAAATAGCCGGAGTGAAATAGCGGTTTATCGGTGATGGACCTACTTGAGGAGGGTGGCCGTAAATTTGTCGAGTTGGGATCCGGATCGCCGCCAGAGGAGGAGGAGGAGGAAGCCGCCATCAGCCCCAGTGTTTAAGTCCTCAATCCAAAGAGCGCTGTCACTCTCAGAGAAACTGCTCCTGTTTTAGCAGACAAAAAAAGTCAAGCTGACTGGAGGGGAGATAGCATTGGGATAGAGGGGATGTTCAGCATCAACAACTGCATCATTTAAGGTCCATATCTAGCATTTTTTTAATTGAAACTGATGATTCATATCATAAATTAAAACAATAATTATGCCGAATATGTTAATGAACTATCTGTGCCACTCTTTTCTTTAAAAAATCAAATACTTTAGGTTCTTTGGGTTACAAGCTCCTCTGGAAACAGAACCTTTTTTTTTCCTTCTTCTTCTAAAGAACAGCAGGAGAACAGAACCTTAACAAATAACCATTTGAACATAAATTATCATTTAAGTTGATGTGGTTTAAAATCAAACTATCATTATAATTAAAGAACCTTTTAGAAACCAGTCTACGCACACAGGTTGCTGAGCCTTAAAATTATTTCGTGTAGGCTTACTTCCTCAAATAAGTCAAATAAGCCGAGAATATATTAAACATTCCATGACAAACCCAAGACGATTTTGCTTTTTTCTCTCTGAAAATGCTACTGGATCAAAATGTCAAATGATTTTAAGACCTCTGCATTAAAATAAAACTAGAACTAGATCTGAAACGGTGCTCTAAAAGTTTTTTTTCTGTCTTTCACAGAAATGGATTTGGTGCTCATCATCATGCCAATAGGAATCACATATTGTCTTGATTAATATAGCCTACACATGTTAACATTGATTAAGAAATGGTGCATATTGATTTCTCAATTCAGATGACATATGGATGAAGGAAACCGATGGCTGTCGAAAGGTTAATAGAAACCTGATACTAAGCTATATCAGTATGCAATATAGACTGGCATTGTTAGATTTAAATAGGCAATTTTTTTTCAGATGACATAAAATCCACAGTTTTACCTAATAAACATAGCCTACAGCGCAAAAGCGCAGACTGCACTGAGCGCCTGACTGTTGTGTAGCACCTGTTAGATTAATAATTACATTTTTACTTTAGACGATCAACAAAAACATTAAAAAAGTCCAGGATCCGCTTACCTTGTAAAAGAAACGAGAGTATGCAACAGTATCCAAAATCTCCACGCAACTAAATTTCTTCGACGTCAGATGCACGACGTCTGCTCACGTCTGCCAAAATCAGCTCACATATATATATATATATATATATATAAAATAAATCTCATTGACGGATCACGATGACCTTTCCGGAGGCGATGTTTTATTTGCTGCTACTCAAAGCGTGAATCGCCTATTTATTCGACACTGCATGTGCGTGACGCGCGGTTAGTAATCCTCGGACCTCTTCACAACATCAGATTGGCTCTGAGACACATCTCATTTCTACAGAAGCATCAGCACAAACGTTACGACAGCTCTGGCACCTTCCCGCAGGACTTTGTGCCTTAAATGAGAACGCAAGTCACGAACAAACACTTTCCAAGTTTGACACAACAGCCACACACGACAGCAACGCACAGCACAACACATTACATGCTGCTCCGGAGAGGAGTCTGGGTCATTCTGACCTTCAAACATCAAGGACAACACTGCTTGTAGAGCACCAAATGTCAGGGTGTTCGTGCGTTTTAGCACCTGTTCTTGAACAGGTTATTCATTAAAAAAAATATCTATAAGCGAGAGACTCATCGAGCTTTGAAGGGTTAGCCTTTATGTTTATGTGCAAGTGATCTTCTTAACCTTGAAAAGAGAAGCTCTTGTCTGAGAAGTTTTAGTTGTGGATGTTGGACACGAATGGGAATGCTGTTCAGATTGGTGTTGTAGGAGAACTCCACATGGTGGCAGCAAGCGTTCAATTAATGCAATAAACTCAAGCGAATTCACACGCATATTCTTAGTTGATGCATGCAGTGCTTTTATGTTTTCTCTTTTTTTCATCAAGGTGATAAGATTTCCTTAAGCATTATTTTACCTAAACACTTTTGGTTAAGAAGGAATGCATCGACTGTCTAGGAGTAATAGGCTATTGATCGCTAGATTCTGTCATATTGTATGTCATACTGAATGTACGACAGCGTCGCGGCGTTTCAGCACCTGGACAGCTCCCTCTGTGACTCAAAACTGCAGAAGGACTGCAAAACAACAACAACAACAAAAACAGCACTAAACATTTATTAAGCTTCTGTTAATCAAACTGAAAACTCATCATACCCGCTGTTTATTGTTTACAAAGAGGTTCTTCAATGTTTTTCCAACTCAAAGAACCCTCTTCAACGGAGAATCATTTTCTGTTGAATAGTCTTGAATTGGCAGTCACACCTCAGGTTCTACATTTATTTGTTTGTTGAACAAAGAAACGCTTTTTGAGTAACTTCAGAATCTTTATTTTTAACAGTTTATCTATACATTTATTTTCTATCAGTATTTTGACATTAGCATTATAGACATTGGTGGTCATTACAAAATAAAACATCTTTCATTGTAAGTGTTTTGATCTTGCAGTAGGTGTATGGATGCAATTAAACGTTCATTTTGAAAAACAACGCTGTTCTTGATTCACGCCATAGTAATTTCAGTGAGAAGCAGCAGAATATGATCCTTTTTTACAGCTTCAGAACCTCAAGTCGACGCAAGATGGCGCTGGTATATTAGCAAAGCTCAGTCCACACGCACACCTGCTTCATATATGCATATTGTGTCACTAAGCAACAAAATAAAATAAAATAAATGTATTATGTTTGTATGGCATTAAAAAAAAATCTTAGACATTATAGATATTTGACTTTTTGGAATGTGGTCAAGAGTTCATAGGCTACAGGTAAGTAGTGATAATAATAATAATGATAATCCCAGTGATGGTAATCAGAAAGATTTCATAGCCTAAAAAGAATGTTCAGAATGCAACTCAACTTGCAATCAATCAATCAATCAATCAATCAATCAATCAATCAATCAATCAATCAATCAGTAGAGCAGATTTAAATGAATAAATTAATAGTTTTGGCCCTGATTGGTAAATAAAACATTTTAGTCACAGCTTTGACTTGTTTATCATAGCACTGCACATTGTCTATAGCGCATAGGGACTATATAGTTTAGTGGAAGTATTTCACTTAGTAAATTAGCTTAATAAAATTGTGTTTTAATAAAAAATGTGTATGCAATATTTTTATGTAGTAATAATTTTAGAAAAGCAATACCTTGTAAAAGAAGGTCACAATATAGCAAAGTATCTTTCATCTCACTGCTTAACAAAATAAATTGGTTGTTTAGAGAAAAAAAGGAAAGGAAAAGTAGCATGGGGCACTGAGGTGAGGCTGAGGTGAGAAATGTATCAATCTTTCCGTGCAAAGCGTCACTTCATTCTCCAGCCAGAAGTGATGCTCTTAAACACACCCCAAACAACCTTTGATGCTCAGCTAGGCCTGGGTTTATTATTTTTTCACATTTAATACTCTAAAATAAACAAGCACATGTAAGATTGCAAGTATGCATGCTTAAGTATGTGTGTCTAAACGCCTGATTCTGCCAGACTTTCAACAGACTGACATCAAAGGAAGATCAGAGTGTGGCATTCAGATCAGGTCACGGTGAGGCTTAAACACAAACTCCCCCTAGCAGTCCCTCCATGCAAAGCCACATGTGCTGTTGTGATAGCCTGACCATATCTCACTCTCTGAAGGAGAGGAACAGCCTTTTCTGCCCTATGGGAAGAATTCACTGCTTGCTGCGGCAGAGGCACATTGAGACATGTTACTCAGTACCTGAAAAAGGCACATGCGCAGATCCCTCAGTAATTGGTTTTTAACTTCATTATGGGACATTTTGAGACATGTGTTACTCATTCTATAGCATGACTCCAGGCAAAACAAAACTGACACATCTACTAAAGCACTTGACATGTTATTTTGTAAATCAAGATTACTGAATATTGTGCTTTCTTTTGTCTTGTATTTTGGTATTCATCTTGGCAACGTGTGAGTTTAGTTACAACGTGATTAATTGACTATTATAAGCAAATACCAATACACTCTTATCGCAATTTGTATCTATTTTATGCTTTAGCGAATGGCTGCCCTAATTTGTATAGGCTTCTCATGTTAAAGGCCTAACTTTCTGATCATGTATTTTTATATCACTCTAGCAAGAAATTACTTGCTAAAAACATGAATGTGAAGAGATGACAATGAATGTCTGAATAATTAGTCTTTTTGTTTTACATGTACAACAAATAACAATAATTAATGTTGAGAAAATCACTATTCATTATGATAGAAGATCTGTTTTAATAATAAAGTTTAAATGTTCAATCAACATATTTACAATTTAGGATTAATTTTGAAAAAAAAAGTGATTCTCTCCTTCACATAATTCAGAATGTGGTTGTAAAAATATTGAGCTCACTCGTGTTGATGGATAAAGATCCAGTACGTGATTGGATGATTGGTATTAGGAGTTTGGAAACAAGAATTATGGATTTCCTGAATTGGTGTTAAGAGGGGGAAAATAATGGATAATGAAGAAACAATAATGAATAAATATTTTTCTCTAGGATTTTAAAGGATACAGAGGTACGATGTTAGTAACATTCGAGGAACACATTACAAAACAACCAACTGTTAGAAACTTTATCTATGATTTAATTTACATTTCTGCAGTTTTACAACCTGTCAGTGCATGTCCTCAGTGAGAAAGAGGTTTTATGAATCTGAATCAAATTTTATTGTATAGAATGTCTAAAAAACAGGCAAATAACTTGAATACATTATAATTTACAAAAAAACTGTAACCATTATAAATGTAATTCAAATGATCAAAACAGTATAGCACTAGTTAAAGTGTTGCTGTATTTGCCCTTCTGTAGAGACTTAAGAGACTAACCCTAACTAGTACAGCTAGAATTAGTAGTATAGCTAGATCTTCTAAACACAGGTAAGTGGGCAAACATTAGAGAAGGGTTTAGTGATGTGTGCCAGGATTTTACCAATGGAGGCGCTATTGCAGGAGAAACTGCACCATAGAGTTCAAAGAATGAACATCTTTCTAGGTGCTAAAAACTCCCCTTCAAATATCAATAATACACACATCCTGTGTTATGCAAGAAACTTTAAGTAGAAACCTCCCTTAATAAAAAAACATGTTTTAAATGGGTTCTGTCTTTCACTGTGCAAAGCATGCAAACTGGTCTATATAATTCAGACAGAGAATTCATTATTACTACAATACTCCTATTTAGAGTGAATTGCCAGAAACCACTTAGTAAAACTGCAAATGCACAGACTGAGGTTAAAACTGACTCAATTTGATTTCAGTTCAGCAAAAACATCAGGATCAGAACGTGAGCACATCAAAATCTGCATAGAAATTAGGTTTTTCTATTACTCGCAGTGCATCTGAATATGTTGTATCAAGATGGAGCAGATTTGAACGC
This sequence comes from Schizothorax lantsangensis, assembly GCA_027422415.1. Classification (NCBI taxonomy): domain Eukaryota; kingdom Metazoa; phylum Chordata; class Actinopteri; order Cypriniformes; family Cyprinidae; genus Schizothorax; species Schizothorax lantsangensis. The sequence goes on from CM049848.1 coordinate 12,623,187, forward strand.
CACAGTACTGATATTCTGTTTTCTAATTGTTTCAACTTAGGAATCTGACATGATAGTAACACATCTGTCATACAGTTAGTCACGTTATTTCATTAACGTGATTCTAGGATTTCGATGCAGTGCAAAAAACTCCAACATGATTTCTTACAGATATGTTTTGTAGAATAGCTTGGGGATGTGTTCAAATATTTTACATATCAAATACTGACAGCATCTACAAAATGCTTATGAGTGACATTATGAAAAACAGAAAACTACAGCTGAAGTCAGTTAACGTTTGCTTTATTGTCATTTTTGTCGACTTTGTTCTTAAACTCATATAATGCTGTATAAAAGCTGTCCTTTGGACCGAACATCAGAGCTCTACGTATCCTAATAACTGATACCAAACTGATAAATCTCACAGTGCTTCATTCTTGGCTCATTCTAGACATTTTTAACAGAGTTTCACTGTTTCTCTGTTAAGCGTTTGATACACACTCACACACTATAAAACGTAATTAAATTCAAACTTTGACATCCGTTTAACTCGCATTTTTCCTCTTGAAAAAATAAATCTATCCACTGTTAATAACTCCACTTCACCGCCTTATGTTTCAATGGCATGTACTGTACAAGTCATATTCTTTATTTTCACACAATAATTTCGAAAGTTTAACAGATGGTTTTCAATAGCATGCTAAAACACCCCACAAGGAGCGAGAACTGACACTTTCATTCAACAAAAGCTATCAATATATTTACAGAATAAAGAAATCTTCCACCGAAGACAGAGATCTGAACACAAGTCAAAACTTGTTAATTATATTTACAAGTCCCAAAAAAAAAAAAAAAAAAGCGTCCCAGTCTTATGTCTCATCAACCTTTTTAATTAAAAAAACAAACAAAAACAAAACATATTTTCGCTTCATGAGGATCCTGACAATTGTATCTATTGCACTAGTCTATGGTCATCCAAGTCTACTACTACACAGGTCTCAGGTCTTCTCTTTTGACGTAATCAGAGGTCTTTTCGTGACTTTTGCTCTTCTTGTTCTGGTGCGTCTTCACATGTTTGGCCAAATGGTCGCTCCTCATGAACCTCTTGCAGCAGTCCGAACACACAAAGCGTTTTTCCCCGGTATGAGTTCTCAGGTGCCTCTGTAACTCATCCGATCTGGTGAAGCTCTTCCCACAGAAGAGCCAGTTACACACGAAGGGTCTCTCTCCCGAATGCCAGCGCAGGTGCGCCTTTAGGTGGGAGGTTTTGCCATATACTTTCCCGCATCCGGGGATGTGACAGATGTGCTGTTTCTTTTTCCCGGGCTCGTCACTGGAGCTGGACGACTGGCAGTTAGGACACCGGCATCTCCGGCAGCGCCTGGCGGTGGCCAGGGGGATTTGGTATGGAGGAGTGCTGCGATTTGAGTCTGATACTGTGCAAAGTCTGTGTGTCCCAACACCAAGCCCCTCTGAATGGGGAAGCGGTGCGGGCCGAGGGCCGACGGGTGGCTGACGTGGTTTCCTTGCTGAAGGCTCCACCACGGTATATCCTCCCCCGGGTTTGGAGAAAGCTGTCTCTGCTGCTGATGGACCAGGCCTGAGTGTCCCGGGACGAAACCGGGTGGGATGTGGGGTGCGTAGGTGACGGCGGGCACGTAGGTTGGCGGGCAGCTTGATTGTAACGACTGCATGGAGCATGGCAACATCTTGACCGGAGAGAAATCATAAGGATAGGTGGGGTCAGCCGGAGGGGTTAAGGGGAGCTCATGGTGGGTGGTGTAGGAGCCCTGCAGGTGAGATTTGGAGGATAGTCCAAAGGAAGAATTGTTGGAAAGCGAGGGCTGGGGATTGGCCTCGTTACTCCAAGGGTGGAAAATCCGTGACGGAGACCCCAGGGTCGTGTCGTAGGGAACTTGAATAAAGTCCGTGGGTGTGGATCCGTGATGATGACCGATCCGGTTACACGTCGCCGCTAGAAGTGCCAGAGGAGAGTGTTTGCTGTTTTCCGGCGAGGAGTTGGGAGTGCGATCCTGGATCGTAGGAAAGAGCCATGTTAAAACATTTAGCTACACATGCTTGAAAACACTTTTTAAAGACCAGATTTAACTTTTGGTGGTAAGTTTTCCACATGTTGTGTTCAATGATACATACAAAATTGTGCACAAAAGCAAATTTACCTTAGTGTTTATGAAGGATATGATTTTAAAATGAGCCAATGAAACTATGACCACATTTAATCTCTGTTCAAGTTGGACAAAACGACGGAATTTGGTTATTTGAATATGCACAACATTAGCTGCATTAGTGAAATACGTTTACAGTAATTTTTAAGCAAAAATTACGTTTCATCTGAGATATTTGCCATTCTAATTAAGTACACTGTAAAAAAAAAATCAACCAGCTTAAGTTTAATTGCACTTCATTTTAAATTTCTAATGCAGCAAAGCAAATTTATTGCACTTTTTGTTCCACTAAATTTAATTACTGATGATGAAAATCGAACTGAAACTATCAAAAACTCTATAATTACTAATTACATGGATGGAAACATCGTTTTAACGATGAAGGAAGTCCTACAGTCTTATGTTTTTTTTTTGTTAAATATGAAATCGTTCGAATAATCGCTCGCCAAATAAAGTAGAACTGTCTCGTTATCAGCAGGAGTTTGCTCAGTTCAGATACACTTCTCGTCAATAAGCACCGTTTATTTACGTTATGCGCGACACGCGCGTTACGAAGAACATTTTCAACAATATCTCAAACTTTTCACGAACCTGAAGAAATGCCTGTAGTGTGTCGTTCCTCAGCACAGCCACAGCTGCCATGGCAACACTTCCTCGAGTTCCTCAAGCTTCCCGGTTTAAAGCAGCCACATTCACTTCTTCAGAAATACTTCGATACGTTTTCTCACGGAAAGTGCGGTCTCGTCGCTTCCTCTCCCCCAGCTATCCCTGGACTATCTGAGGAGTGAAGGATCACTTCTTTGGATTTGATAAGGACTTTGGTGGGCCGCCAGCCAGTCAGGAGTGAGATTTATGACTTTGAAGTTCGCCGCTGCCCAATCATCAAAGAAGAGCGGCTCTTTGAGAGGGGGAAGCAAATCCTCTGAATCCACACAAAGCTCCTATGGTGTGTTTGTTGGTCTGGATAAAAGGGCTGATTATTAGGGGGGGATGGGACGGGTGGGGATAAAGGCGGGACAATTAATGAAGTAATCACTATGTGGGAAATGTATATACACAAATAATTGGATTTTCTTGATCAAAGACCCCCTCGCCGCCTGGAGACCCCGCTATTGGATGCAGGAGTCACCCGATCCCCCTTTCTGTAATTAAGGATTTGTTGTGCGACAATAGGACTGTGTGTTATCTCCAGAGATCTGGTACAGGCTTACGAGATAACTTCAAGAGGAAGGAATCATTTGGCTCAGTAGAAAGTTCACACGTAGTTTTTCTGTCCCGCAATTTACGCTTATTGGATGCATCACTTACAAGGAGTTTTGACTTGTTGGCTCTTTCCATAAATCAAATCAAATCAAATCAAATCACGTTTATTGTCACATCATCAAAGCACATGTGCCTTGATGAGTGAAATTCTTGAGAGCGTGCTCCAGACAGTGCAGAAACAGCAAACACGCCATATTAGCAGTTATTCATGATATAACATGTCATAAAATATACTGATATTGTATGTATGCAATATATAAACACAACCATGTAGACATTAAAATTGAGCAACTGAAACGAATAAATAGAATAGATGGAATCTGTCCTGTGAGTAAATGCAACAATGCAATTTTAATTTAGTTACAACAGCAATAATGAACCGTGAAATATATCTGAAACACAGACAACAATTAAAATGGTTAACAATACTAAAAATAGGATGCGGTTGTTTCTGGCACAAGTCAACAAAGCAGCTCTCAAATCACTTTTTCTTTAGTTGCACTAATTGCTTGTGATTAAAGACCAAAAAGAACAAGCGACTGCTTATTGTTTTCATAGTTGATAAGACAAATCATTTAGCAAAGAACAATCCCACAACACCAACATCGAGCCATCAAGGTGTGGAGGGGACATGAGGGTGATGATGATGATGTCTTAGTTGTGTGATTTGCAGGCTGGCAAGAGGAGGAGATCCAATCTTTGAGAAAGTCTGAACATTTTCCAGTTCTCCTCCCTCTGCTCCGCCCTGAACCAGTCAAGCCTTCAGTCTCCAGCGCATGTGACACCTCCACAAATATCACAGGAATCAAGGACTAAGCATCGTAAAAGAGTGCTAAAAACCAAACGTGCTTCAAAGTAGGATGTGTTTAGGAGTTTCAAAGTTATGCAGGATGTCATATCAGTGCAGCTTCAAATGTGAGCAGTAGCCTAAATAAAAAAACAAGACAAGTAAGCACCCACAGAGAAATGTGTCTAATCTATGACTTTTTAAACTGTCCCTTTCGAGCAGTTTGGAGTAGTTGATGTTGAAGCAGATCAGCTCTTTTGATGGGATTAAGGTTTCTCCCATAGTAATGGGGGAGGAGGGGGATTCCCACCGGGAGGAGATCTCAGTTTTCCTGCAGTCCACAGAGAATTGCAAGAGGGAACACTTCTGTTTGTTCTTCTTAACGGCCACCTCCAGTTATATGGTGTTCAACTATATATATTTATAACTTGATATTGTTTAATTTTTTTTTAGATAGATTAGGATACAAAACAGCTGGCAAAATTGGATTGAGAACACCAACACTGTACAAGTGAAACTCACAACCATGCCATTCAAAACCATGCAGTGTGTTACTTTCCAGATGTTGTATATTTTTTTAATTTTACTGTGTAGTTGGAATGAATCTATTACCAGAGGGAGTTTTATAATATCAACACGAGAAGCAGTGATGGAGATTTAAGATCTGTACCAAACTGTTTCTGGAACAGCAAGTCTCACATTACAGCACCGCTCATTTACACGCTCTGCTTCTATAAAGTGAAGAGAGCACATTATTGAGCAGCTGATCACTTTCTCTCAAGAGGATGTACACACTTCGTTCTGTGGTCTGTCGCTCATAAACAGCTCAGACCAAACAGAAAAAAAGAAACAAATGAAGCACAGTGAGTCAGCCATTACTCTTCTAATCATGTTGTTTGGCAACATATTATTTTAAATATTAACAGTTCAACAGGCTGCCATGGAGAGTCACCACAGTATGCATTTTTCCTTTTTTATTTTACAAGAAAACTGATACATTTGTCTTTCGTAATAAATACATGAATCCAAATACTGAGAAAATAATGCATACATAAATAATTACCCATCATTATTTTATATATACAGCACATTTCGTAGCAAAAGGCTGGCGAAGGCAATCTGTAAAAGAAAAAAGAGGGTGATTAGTTTTCAGCGGTTACATAAAACATAAATGCACAAATTTAACTGTGTAAGTGTAATTTTGATAGCTTGTAATGTAAATCAATGATCTTAATAAAAGATAAAGCAGACGTAGATGTAGTGCAATGCAATACAATGATTTGTGAGAGATGAACAAATAATGTTCATATAATGTTCAAATAATGTTGTATCATATTTCATACATTTTAACATGACTTAAAAAAAATGCATGGATAATCAAATAATAAACCTAAGCAACTTCAGTCCAGTAAGTGTTCATCTTGAAATATTACTTACAATTAAAAGTTATTCTTTCATTGCCTTTCTAAAATCAGTGAAGATTTCACAGTAAAAAGACACGTGAACCAATCACATTAAATGGCCTTTTACTTGCTGAAAAAGTTTGAAAAATCAATCAGATGACTGAAGTGTAAACAGGTTTTTCAGCAAAGTTTTGATCATGTTAATAATGTAGACGCCAAAAAACAGTAGGCTTTAAAGGGTTAATGAAAAGCTTAATCAAATCATATGCAAATATTGCAAGATATCAGTCTAATCTACAAGAGTTCGGTGGTGATGCACAACTTTAATGGATTTCTTCTGACAGGATCACAGCATTGTCTGTGAGTTTTTGATGAAAGCATCAACAGTGAGTTTCTTGATTTTTTAAGGCTTCTTTCGGACAGGTCAGAGCTGAACTTTTCATGTTCTCTGGACAGACAGCAGAAGAAAATAAAGCAAAAAGTCTGAAAAAAGAAAAAAAGGGGTTCCACATCTGTCTCACACACAAGAGCAGGAGAGATGGAAAGGCAGAGAAATGCTCGGGGCTACTGGCTACGAGAGCCTCAGTAATGGTGTCTCGTATGAGAAAACATCTGTGAATTTCCTCAGTGATCTACAACAAAGTCCAACTCAGAGTAGTCACTCAGCGGCCCTTTGAAGTCTCTCCCTGACAGAAAGCTGCCATTGTGTTCTGCCCTCGACGCTGTGTAGCCTGACTCTGCTCTTGCTAATTTCCAACATTTTCCCCTGAAATCTGATCCTGTTGCCTGTGCTCAGGCTGGAGCGGTGTGCTGACGGGCCTCGGGTCAGGAGATGAGGGAGAGGTCACCCCTTAAACACCCGCTCGCCGCTGTGTGTGGCATCGCAGCTCTGACCCGCTCTGTTCCCGCCGGCCCGGGGTAATTGTTGGGGTCACGTCTGGCTTCCTCGAGCATGATCAGAGGTTTGGGATTATACGGAGGGGTCAGAACATCTAGTTTATGGATTTTTACAAATTTTAGATTCAGTCGGATGGGGTTTGAAGCCCTGTGCAGATGTTTGTCCTTGGGACAATTGAGGCTTTCTTCATTGCTGAATTAATCAAACGTTTCAGAGCATAGAAAGTGAGATAATTAACAATTAGATTTCACTAGAAACTCATATCAACAAACTGTTTTGTGCGCAAATTAATATTAAACAATAGTAGTCCAACTGGAATTTGAGATATTGTTCAAACCATTGAAAGATGGAAAATAGAGCTGCAAAACCATTCAGCTTTTAAGAAACTTCAGAATGTTCTCAGCTGTACTTAAGTGTCAACTTCATCTCAAATGTTTCTCCTGTGTGCTCCTATAAGCAAATCTGTGAAATGCATATAGACTCGACGAGTCAATAGTGACTTAAATACAATTATAGAGATATAAAGTACCTGTAGATAGCAGCTCAGATTATTAGGCTTTGGAAGAATTTGATGAGTTTACATTGAATACATTTTTACATTGATTACATTGAATTTACATTGATAAATTAATTTGCAAACAAAGAATCTTGCCAAATCTGATTACAATTTGAGAAATAATTGAGATCTCTTCTGAAACTTTAAAGTAGACCTGAGAGAATACCGAGGTATTTTTCTCAGAATAAAAATTGGTGAATCACTTTATTTCATTTAATCTGTGTTTGAATCACAGCCAGAACTGAGATATTAAAGATTTAGTTTGGCATTTTAGTGATTATATTATATCCCATTAGTTCATTCAACTAAAAACCTAAAACCATGAAAAGTTTAATTACTTGAAATAAATGTTAACTGAAATAAAATATAACAAAAAAAACTTAAAACTTATTTTATATCAGGAAACATTTCTCATTTTCACGCAATTTTAATTTGATGTACTAAAATAACTAAATAAACCAAAAAAAAGAAAAAAAAATATATATACAAAAAACTGACAAAAACACAGCAAAATTCATAAAACACAACAAAATTATTAAAGTAACCACAACTAAAAGTATTAATAAAACTATAATAGTATCAATGATACTAAAATAAAACTGAATTCAACCACTTTCATTTTTTTTTATGATGGCAGAACTCATATTCTGTAATGCTTAGTGTAGAGAAGCTAATGTTTCAAGCTGAATTAGGTAAATTACTTGCCATAATCGTTATGTGTGTATGATTATGATGAGCGGTAAGAAACCGTCTGAACTGAGATAGTCTCTTTCCATGGCTTGTCCCGACTGTAAGGGACAGATTTGTTGCTTTGCCTCCTGAATGTAAACAGGTCCTGGCCACTTCTCTCAGCGCTCGCCCTGCTTGCGTTTACTCAGTGGCAGCTGCGAGCACCATCTGGGAGGGCTTGAGCAAGGCCAAACAAAACAGGTTACACCTTCGGCCATGCCAAGTCCTGTAGCCTATTCCTGGTCTGCACAAACAACAGGGGCTAATCACAATTTCATGCTCTGATTTTCCCCAGACCTCTATCCAAGCCCCGCAGGAAAAGAAACTTTAGCTCATTTTCAGGAGATATGGGCTACATGCGCTTCCATATGGCTGTGCTCATGCAGGATAGTCCTCAGCTCATACCTCATGATTACAGGATCCAGCATTTTCATGTTGTTTCTTCAACTACAGGCACTTTTGGAAAGATAAACTCCCTTAAATCACACTTTTCACAGTCTATTGAATTTTTGTGTTTCAGTGTTTAACAGGAGATTTTCATACATCAAAGGACAAATTTGTCATTCTCTCTCATTGTGTGTCAAATAGCATGTACTGTGTTTAATAGCGTTCTGTGGTGGGAAAGACATTTTTAACATTTTCTTTTGCTAACACTAATTTTACAGTTATGATTTTATTAACCCTACATACACTCTTAAAAATAAAGGTGCTTCACGATGCCATAGAAGAACCTTTTTGTCTAAATGGTTCCATAAAGAACTTTTGACATCTGAAGAAACTTTCTGTTTCACAAAAGGTTCTTTGTGGCAAAAGAAGGTTCTTCAGATTATAAAAAGGCAAGAAAGATATGGTTCTTTAAAGAACCTTTGACTGAATGGTTCTTTGTGGAACCAAAAATGGTTCTTCTATGGCATCGCTGTGAAGAAAATTTTAAGCACCTTTACTTTTAAGAGTGTAAACAATTAAATACTACTTTAACCCCTTTTATACAATTTTACAAACTAAAAAGCTTGTTTGCAAAACAATAAAACATATTTACATTGATTTTTTAAATTTTCTTTACAGATCACGTTTCATATTTCATCTCATGCTCTTCACTTACACTGTTGTCTACTTGGTGAACAATAGTGACTTATTGCTGGTCTGATTGCCAAATTGTGTAAAACAAATATATAAATATAAGTAAATACCCTTCAAAAAGATACAGTTAATTGATCAAAGACACAGTAAATATTGTTAAATTGTTACAAAAAAAATTAATTGTTATTTTAAAATATATAGAACTATAAAGAAGAAGAACAATATCTTACAGTATATTGCAATAATATTTCACAATATTACTGTTTTACTGTATTTGTGATCAAATAAATGGAGCCTTGGTGAGCATTAAAAAAACCTTAATAAATAAAAGTTTTCAAAAACAAAAAATCTTACCAGCTGGTAGTGCAGCAAATCATGCAATTTTGTAAATATAGTTTTAACAATATAATTTTTTATTGATTTTTTATTAATTTTTTAATTATTTTTATATTTTAGGCGCAAAAATCTGGGCACAATAATGAAATGTACACAAAGTCATTTTTAAATGTAACAAAAATAAATTATGAAGCAGCGGTGATAAGTTTCCTAAACATTTCAGAAAAAAGTTAGAGATCCTGGAACATAAAGGAGCCCGTAGTTGAGGAAACACACTTAAGTTAATGCGAATCAACTGGCAAAGTAAAGACTACTTTGGTAAATCTTTTAGTAAATCTTTTAGACACAAGGCTAGTTTGGTAAATCTTTTAGACCCAGTTGGCTAATAGCTCAGTTACTCCTGAGACAGATGACGAACATTGGCGAGATTTGGCCACAGCCCACATTCAAGTCCAAATGCAGCGGGGCAAAATCTCCCACTTTTATCCCTCCGGTATTCACTCAGCGCTCATGCAAATGTGGGTAATTCAGTGGGGCATAGAAAGCCCTCAACAAATTGCAGGTGTTAGGAAGCCGAAACAAAGGCCACTACAAGCCCTAATGGCATCCAGCATCATTAGCAAGTCTTTGATGTGCGCACTCCACTCACTCTTTTATCTCCTTCTCCCCCTCTCAGCCCTTCTCTTTCTACATCTTACGCTACCCCGCTCTCTCCTTCTGTCTTTCTCCTCTAACCCGCTCTTTCCGCGGTTCTTCATTAAATCAGTCTTTAGGGAGGGCGCCCACTCCTGTACCCAACATCTGTTTGGCTCTTATGCCTGTCTGTCTGTCACACATCAGTCAGCGTAAAAGCGGCACACCGCTAATCTGCAAATATCCTAAAGTACCTGTTTATTCTGAGAGGCGGCGAGCAAAGACGGCAAAATAAAGTGTTTACTTTCATTCCCAGCTTTATTATCCCACCACGATTACGAGATGCGGCTCACAGGAAGCGTTTACTAGCAAACGAACATATACGTGGGAGCGCGGGAGTGTGTGTGTTCTTGTGTATCAATGGCAGGTTACCTGCTTTACATCCCAGCAGGTTTGAAAGAGAGGCTTTGGAAACAGTGCTATTCAAAACTCTTCCTTTGAACTCTAGAGGATATAGAGACAGGACAATGCCAGTCTATTTGTGTTCCCCCTTTGAAGTCCACCCTGTCTATTAGTATGAGAGAGTGTGCTGTCTGACAATAAATACTGCTCTATCTGAAGATTACGGCTGCAAAATATCTGAAAGGTGCCACATTGCTCCGCATACTTGGAAAAGAAAACACACGCTCTAGAACAAACAGTTAAAACCGAGGGGAAAAACTCTTCGGCGTTGTGTGCCGACCACATTAAAAGAGATCGTCGGGCGCTCCAGATGCAGAGGGCGCTTTAATGAGCGCAAAGAATAGGCCGTCCTGGTTTTATGGAGAGTTATTGAGATATTAAAGAGCACAGGTGCAGGGCCAACATTGTTTACCGGAGCAGACACAAGTTTAGGGATCATCGGTAGCTTTAGCTTGTCAATAAAAGCATTGTGTTTGACAGTTCTACAGCTCTGTTTAATTCTCAACCTGCTTCTGATTATTAAACGTCACGTCACACGGAGTTTCTTCGGTCTGATATTGTCTCGGTTATCCAAGGATGCCTGCTGAAGAACAGTCTCCACCGTGAAGGCGAACTTCAGAGGCAAGCACAAAAACTAGAGAGCTTGTTCAAAATTGATTTCCATGGCAAAACAGGGCCAAAATAATCTAGGGAACAAGATCTCTCTTAATGGATTCGATGTTCTTTAAAGAGGCACTCGCGGGTGTTAGAGTGACCTATTTCAGCCGGCGCTTTTCAGAGGAACTAAATATTCTCCAACAGGGAATAATGCTCGCAGAATATTCTCATTACCGCCTCATCCAAGTGCAAGAAAACTGGACACGGCCAGCTATGATTAGAACTTGAGCTAGTCAGCATGCACACACTAAAACCAAACGTGTTATAAACAGAACTTTGTGATGATCATTTATCTACACTGCCTCTGTCTGCAGGCATAGAAATTACTGTAATTTGTAATTATGCTTTAATTCATTTTGTTAATCGTACATTTTAAGTCACATGTACTTTGTAACAAACAAGAATTAAATCTACACTTTCAGTTGAACATTAAAATGAATTCTAAAACCCAAATCTGGCTAATGTGTGTTTATTATAGTAGTATTGGGCCGTAACTAGTTACTAGTTACAGTAATAATATTACTTACTGCAGTAATTAGTAGTGTAACTAATAATAATAATACGATTTCAGTAATAATATTACAATTACCATCCATAAAACAGCTAGTTAGTTACTTTTGATGCTTCAACCCCTACTATTTTGAAGTCCAACAATCCAATAATTCCTAGATTTATTTTCATAATTTTCATGACTCATGAACACATGAAGTCACCAGAGCAGCAGGCAAGCTTGAAATATGGAAAACTTACATTCAATGGATGGAAATATTGCCATTACATTGATTTTGTGAGAAGAAAAGATGACATGAACACTGATGTGTAAGTTGTGGCATTACTTTACTCTGGCATTACATGGCTTGCACACCCACATCCCTCTGATCCCGATATATATTATATTACTATAATTAAAAATCTTGAAACATCATCGAAACATGTTTTTATGAACTTATGCTATTTCCTTTGATAAAATACATCATTATATTTAATCGTATATGGGTAACAGAGAAAGCTAATTAGCTTCAAGCTACACATGACAATTAGTGAGGTTAATACAACCCTTAAAGGTGCCATAGAATGGAAAACTGTATTTACCTTGGCATAGTTGAATAATAACAGGTCTGTACATGGAAATGACATACTGTGAGCCTCAAACATCATTGTTTCCTCCTTCTTATGTAAATCTTGTGAATGCAAAAGACCACTGAAAAATAAGCGAATCAGAACATAACACCGACTGTGACATTACAGTCGGGATCACTAATAGTTACGCCCCCAACATTTGCATATACCCGCCCATGTTCTAGGCCAGCCGAACCTACACAGCAGAATCATCAGAAGTTCTGCAGGTATTGTGAAGAAACAAGTGAGGACAACAGCGAAAATGGCAGATCATGGAAATAAATGTTATGTTCCAGGCTGTGCAGGGGATGTGATGTGCAGGGATGGGTTGGTGTCTGTATTCAGAAAGGCACGGAAAGCATTCTAATATAATAATGCGAGCCACTAAAGGGACATGGTAGCTGCTTGCCAGGGGTAGCCTGTTACATTACAGTACATAAGATTTCACTTACCACATAAACAGAGTAAGGAGAGATGACTGAGGATGATGGCGAATGATTCCTGAGCACCACTGACAAGCATCTGATCTTGTAAAATGTGTGGTAAGTACTGCCGCTGTTGTTTACACAGAGCATGTGCGATCGCAAATCTCGAAAGTGAAAGTAAAAAGCGATCGTGCATTCGAAAGCAGTTTCAATGCCCCGCATATTAATAGCGGCTCCCTGATGCCTGCATTTTATTTACAGTATAATTACCCAACGATATAACTGCGCAAGAAATAATTGAAATATATATTTTCCTCCCTGTGTTTCCTTCCTGCTGTGTGAGCTACTGAAATGAGCCGCACTGTGAAACAGCCAATCAGAGCAGAGCTCAACATTGAGCCGCACTGTGAAACAGCCAATCAGAGCAGAGCTCAACATTATTATTCATGACCCTTCCAAATAAGCCAATAACAGACTGTTTCATTCTGGGGAGAAATCATAGGGTTTTAAATGCACATGTAAAACTGTTTCTGGAGATTTTTTGCCCTTACCTAAGCCACATACATTCTATGTAGATATCAGAGAACAATTTAAAATATTGTATCAATGCATTCTATGGCACCTTTAAAGGGTTACTCCACCCCACAATGAAAATTTTGTCATTAATCACTTACCCCCATGTCGTTCCAAACCCGTAAAAGCTTCGTTCATCTTCGGAACACAATTTAAGATATTTTGGATGAAAACCGGGAGGCTTGTGACTGTCCCATTGACTGCCAAGTAAATAACACTGTCCAGGCCCAGAAAAGTATGAAAGACATCGTCAAAATAGTCCATCTGCCATCAGTGGTTCAATCTGAACTTTATGAAGCGACGAGAATACTTTTTGTAAGCAAAGCCCAAATGTATTTTTTCAATAGAATTATTCTAATTCACTGATTAAATGTAAGAATTTGACTCAAAAGATAATGGACAGTTTTAGAAAAATGGCTTTGTTAAGGTAAAAATGCCCATAAAAGGTAAAAATCTATTTAAACTTATTGGAAAAGATACATTTCTATCAGTGTGAACTGACCACCACACAGAATATGAAGAATATCAAAATCTTTAGGAGTCAGCTGTCCACAGTAAGATACCAGCACAATAACACACTCAGCAAAATATCATCTAATTATCGTTATCGATAAAATCCCAGAAAATATTGAGATATTATTTTTTGTCAATATCACACACACAATATAGAGGTATTTACAATACAAAATGTGGCTATCAAGTGATGTACATGAGTGTGTTTTTGAACGTAAATGTAAACGCATGCAGATACAGGTCACTTCTATCCTTTTTTTATTAGTAAGAATTCACATTTCCAATGTGAAAATAACCAAGCAAATTAAATCAGTATCAACAAAATTCATCTTTGCAATGCAGAGGAAACACTGAAGCTGCATCTGAAGTGGCATTTAGATGTATTTACACACTACTGTTTAGTGCAGAATATGAATGCATTTAACCTGCAATTACAAATGCATACATACCATTTTGATATATTAAACATAAAACGTTGAACACTGTCATTATTTATTATTTAAATAATAAAAATAAACTTTAAAGGTGAAATTAAAAGGTGGCAGCAAATCACTGTTAATAAGTGAGTCATTGCGATTGAACTGAATCATTTAAACAGGAACAAAACACCTTCATGTTGATCAGAGACGCAAAACAGCACTGTGTTATTTTTGCTGTCGAAATAGAGCAAAAACAGGCAATATGGTGTCCAAAACGTAAGTGTCTTAAATAACTTCTTGTTTTTTGAACTGTTGTAAAAATGAATATTACGTTTGTGATCATGGTAATTTTTGGAGAAAGAAACGGCACTCTTTGTGTGATACTGATTAACTATATGAAATGATTTAAATATATACATTTTCTGTCCCCATATATTGAATTTTGTGATCATTCTAAATGCATTTTATTAGACTGAATCATGCAGTGAAAGAACACGCTCTCGCACTAGTCTAGACTTCATCACGTAATGTATGCGTGCGCTCTGTAGGGGTCTTCTGAATGGTTTTTGCAAAATACTCGATAATGTCAAATCACACATCTTTAAAACAACAATTACAATATTACCGCAGACGATATATATCGCACACCCCTAGTTCGTGGTGCAATATGTGTACAATATTTATTCATTCTTTGAAAATATTGAAAATTTAACCTTGCCAATGCCAATAAGGCAAGCATGCTAATAAGGCCTTTTTTGACCTGAAAGGAATTGAAAGAGAAAGACAGAAAGACATGGAGGGTGTTTGAGAGAATAAGATCTGTCTACATCTTCACTAAAGATCAGATTTTCTTGCGGGCCCTGAGGGGTCAACAAATGCAGATGAACCAAATGATATGCAAATTTCAAAAAACAGCGCCACAAATTGGCTTGTGTGCGTGGTGCGGCCCTTATCATCTCAGAGAGTTTTGTCCAAAATTTCTCATCTATACCAACATCATGGCAGGTCCACAAATGGAGGTGTTGAATAAAAGATTTAGAGAAAAAGTCATTTTTACAAAAAAGATTTTTTTTTTTTAAAGAACAAAGTTGAAAACAATTTGAAATGCGAGGCATTCATAACAGTCTTATCTTGCTCTCTTCATGTCTTTTTGTCTCTGTTTCTGTGAGAGGGGATCAAACGCAAAGAATCACTTTTCATGTGCTAATGTTATCTGCCTCCTTGAGGAGAATTCAAATTAATGATTGTATCATTATTGGTTTGATAAACTGTGTTTAATGAAAGAATTATATCAAGGATGTGAATCAAAAATAAGAAAGACATTGTAGGGTATTCCTCAAACTTTCTATAACCATGAGAGGCTTTGAAATGCAGATATTGCCTGACGCTATGAGATAAGGTCAAATCCATCTCTGAGAGTGCAGGGCTGTCATAAACATCACAAAAAGGGGCAGTTAAATATTTGGTTCATAGGGCCCTAAAAAGCAGTTTTACACAATAAGGACAATTTCCTTTTAAATACATTTAAACAAATATTCATTAAATGTTTAGTTAATTTATTCTCTGATTTTCAGCACCATTTCAGTGTTTATGATTTAAAAAATAATAATAATAAACTTTTTTTTTGCGGTGAATTACCTTCATAACTTTATATACAAAGAACCTTAATTGGACACTGAAATCACACTTAAAAATGTCTGAATGTCACGGCAGTAGATATAAAATATCAAAGCAAGTGTCAACAACTGCTTTTCTCCTCACTACCTTCATTTTTCTTCCTAATGTTTGCTCAATGTCCTTTATTCAGCTGGTGTTTTGGTGATGTTTAGTGGATGTAAGAAGTCAGTTCTCCTCAATTTACACTAGCAGAGGAACCACAGGTGTAGACAATCACACTAACTATCAACATGATGCACTACTATGTCACAAAACTCACAACACAAAGTGTCACATTACTGGTTGATGTCATTTAATCAGTTATCTATGGAAGCCCCTTTCCACTATGCAATAAAAAATTGACTTTTATTTGCACAATTTGGACTTTTTCTTGCAAATCTGTGGGGAAAAGTGTGAATTATGAGATATTATAAACACAGAATATCTTTCTTTCAGGCAATTCTGAGTCTCCCAATTATATATTTTTTCCTGTCATGGAATAAAAAATAAGGTATTTGCAACTTTTTATCTCACTTTTCTTATCTGACTTTTGTTCTTGCAAATTTTGCAAGTTTGTATCTCACAATTTTACAAACATAGTTATCTATTTTATCAGTTCAAACACAATTTTGTCAATGTTTTCCTTTAAAAGCGTGTTTGCTATCTTTAAAATAAATGCCACTATTTTAAATGTGTCTTAAGTGTGTATGTTTTGGGGCCGCTGTATAGGTGTAGAAAGTCAACAGAAAGTCAGTTTCTGCAGAATAACTGCTGTTGTGTCCTGAATGACTATAATGACACCACAGGACGTCAACGTCTCCAAACTCAGTGAGCTCTATCATTAAATTCTTCATTCATTCATGCCATGTGACATCTGCACTGTCTGTCAGGTGTACTAGGGTGAAACGTGTCTGATCTGACAGTCTGTCACAGCAAACAAGACTACAATCACAGAAAGAGTTGGAAATAAAGGGACAAACAAAGCAGCCTATGAGTGATTTGTTCATATAGTTGGGATTGTAATGCTGTACTTGAAGTTACTGAAGACTGACACATGTTTCTCTGAAGAACAGAGAGAGATGCTGCCACTGCCAGTCCTGTGCCGAGAATACATCTTCAAAATACACAGATGGTTGAGTTTCTAAAATCTGCCTGGATGAGCCATGTCTGAGGCCAATTTAATTAAGCAATAATTATTGCTTTGTTGTTATTATATTCATGACTGGAATGCTTTATTGACCAATCAAGCATTATGGAAAGGCACTGTTCATTTTATAACACACAGGTCTATCCGGGACCACATATAAACTTGTGTATTATTCTATAGTTATTAATTCTCTACACTAATTATATTACTTAGTACAATAATGCATTTGCATATTATTAAGAAATGGTACTAATTTTATGAAACACTGGTGGCTGTTACCCTATTGCTTTTGCTCCTTTTATACAAGCAATAAGCTACTTGAGGCAGGGCGTAATTTAACCACACTTCATGCATATCAACACCCTATTAATTGTTTGATAAATTTTATTTCCTGTTGGCATATTTTCTATTTAACAGGATGTTGGTGCTGGACAAATCAAAGGTCTTGTCTGTGTTCTACATAAGGTTATAATAATTAAATAATAAAACCTTGTGAAAAAGAAGTGTGTTTAAATGCACTGAATGTGCACTTGTAATTCAAGTGTAATTCAAATCTTAAAAGTCAATTTTTTAAAACTAGCAGATAATATTATGTAATAAAAGGTAATTTAGGTGTACCTAAAGAAAGCACTTTATGACTATGTTTCTTATACTTAAATCCCTTTTTAAAAGTGCACTTTGTAATAACATCAAATGAAAAGCATTTAAAGTGCATAAAAAAATGTTTTAATAATCTTTTGTCATGATTTAAAGAAGTTGATTATAGGACTTGATTATAATTTAAACTGTAGTGTGTTATTTGATATTACATCTATAGTAAATAATTTTAAATGTTCAAGTGTATTATTTCTACGGTAAATACTAAAAGCGATGCTTTCATGTCATCTTTAACCATGGTAAAATCACTGTAAGGAACCGTCTGTAATGGCTTTAATGTTATTGCTTTTAAAGGATTGTTCACTCAAAAAATGAAAATTCTGTCATCATTTACTCACCCTCATGTCATTCCTAACCTGTATGAATTTCTATATTTTGGTAATCAAACACTTTGTCGATTATTGACCATTGTAAGGACAAACAAACAAATTAATAAATTTATAAACCTACATTTATTAAAATATATTTTATATGTTTCAGAGAACAAAGTATGTCGCACAGGTTTGTAACAAAATTAGGGAGACTAAATGATGACAGTACTTGAATTTTTGGATGAACTGTCCCTTTAAATACTTATAACCATGATGTAATATGCATCTAAGCCAATAAATTGGTCACCCTGTAGCGGTGCTGGCTGGTAGTGTGTGTTTAACTGTGTACAGGCGCAGTGGTTTCTCACCAACTGTCAGCATGTGTCAAAGTGGTGGGCGGAGCTCAGCTCATCTGGATGAGATAATGGGAGGGGCAGTGGGTGTGGCAGTCTTCGTGTTTGGGGAGGAGCCAGATAAAACCTCCTCCTCAGGGACGGCCTCTATAGTGGACAGTAACTGATAATATTCATCCTCTCCATCCAGAAGCTTGATTTGCCTGAGAAATGAGAATGAAATATAAGAGGGTCACTGATACATTAAGGCAAACAGGGCATAAACTGTAAAAATACTGTATAGGTTTGGTAACCTAAAAATATGCTTCATGTAATACAGTATCTAAATTAACTCAAAAATAAATTAAATTAAAAAAAAAATAATGCAACTGAATTAACTTGAATATATTATGGGTTTTTAAAGTGGTTTTTCAAGTAGTTTCTTGAAGTAAGCATAACATGGACATTTTTTTAAATCAATGCCAATATTTTACATTAAAACTTATTTGACATTACATTAAAACTTGCATCCTATAACATCAGGAAGAGGGCTTATTGTAGGTGCTGTGTCTCATAATTTCATCCAAGTCTTTCCATGTTTTAAACACACATCAGAGGTTGTACTTTTGCAGATTGTTTGATAGGGTTGATAAGAAAATTGTGTTAAAAATTGTTTGATCAGGCTGTTTTAGGAAGCATTTTTAGTTATGGTATAACTGTGTTTTGGAAATCTTAGTGTGATGTTGATGCACTGGGTACAGCCAGCAATTAGAATCATGTAGAGGAAAGAGCACCATAATCTTTAGTTTTTATATGAGCTCTGCATACTTCGCCAGATGTAGAAAATTCAGTGATACATCTCATTATTTGTACTCACAGTAACTGCTTCCTTCTGAGATACAGAGCTCCATGTTATAAATTAAACAAGTATAAGAATTAATTTGTACCTGTATCAGTACAGATTTTTAAAAGTACTTCAACTTAATTGAGTAGTTTTTATTTATTTATGTTTTTTTATATATTTAATTATTATTATTATTATTATTATTTTCATAAATGTCTCCATGAGGCAAATAAAGTATACTTTGAGTTTTGTCTTCAGTAGTTCAATGAAATTGTCCTATGATGTGGCAAATTAATTCATGAAATTAATTAAATACAAACATTTAAACATAATCTCTCAACTAATATGAGCTCATAAAAACTGCATGCATAATAATGATAGAAAAATTAGCAAAATACTGTTAAAAATATTCTTTAAAGTACATGAAAAATAGCAGAACATGCAAATTTCCCTAATTACTTTCTAAATTTAATTGGCTGCATGTCATTTCCATTACAAGATACTTTAATGACCTTTCCACTATCTCCACTAGTTACTTCAGCCTCACATATATTCTCTGAGCTCCTCAGAGTCAAAACATCCAGACTTTCTTCTGTGGATGGAAGATCATTTAGTATCATCACTCTGAAATACTGAAACTCACTCCCATTGAGTCC
Organism: Schizothorax lantsangensis; assembly: GCA_027422415.1. Classification (NCBI taxonomy): domain Eukaryota; kingdom Metazoa; phylum Chordata; class Actinopteri; order Cypriniformes; family Cyprinidae; genus Schizothorax; species Schizothorax lantsangensis. The sequence goes on from CM049848.1 coordinate 12,642,808, forward strand.
CTGCAGCATCTTCTCCATCCACTCTTTTTTCACAATACTATTTCCCTGCCACTGACTCTTAATGTGTGTGTTTCTCTGTTTCTTTTGAGTTTCTCATGTCAGTCAGTTGCATTTATTTCTGAAACATCTCTGTGGTGAAGCAACCTCAGTGCTACAAATACAGGCACTAAACTAATAAAATTGTGTTTTCATTTTAACAGTGTTAAAAAAGCAAAACAAATAACCCTAAGAGGTTAAAACGACAAACTAAACAGGCAAGAAAGCTGCCTTACTTTTCACAGGGGTTAAACATAATAAATAAATAAAAGAATAAGCAAGAAACGGTTAATCCTTTCATAAAGAGCGCTGATATACAGCCTGCTCGAGGTATTAGAGGAACCAGGCTTAACTTCACAGACTGTGAGGTCACATATCTCACAATTAATACATGCATTCTTATATCACGTCTTCTCTCCTCCCAAAAATAATAGGGGAAAAAAGGCGCCTCTTAAATAGCTCGTATTTTCAGCTGCGCATTTGCATGAGAAGCAAACAGAGCCGTGGTCTTCTCTGCTCCCCTCCTGAGCTGGTGGGGTGTTTAGATACGAAGAAGGAAAGCTGTTATTTACCCCAGTTTTCTGGGTTTCCTCTTGCTCCCCTGATAATCCAGACTTCTCTGCAGAGAGGACACAGAACCAGCGCACACAAAGACACACACACACAGACAGACAAACACACACACACACACACACACACACACACACACACAAGCACAGAGTTAGAAAAGCTTCAGAAAAGACAAGCGCGAAGCAATGAACATGCGCGAGAGAATCATTAATTTTTAATTCAAAGTGATTTTGTGTTGAATGTGTGCAGATGCTGATAATATCAGAAGTCACAGCATAATTTTTCTTGATCAAAGCACGCGGGGCTGAGGCTGATGAGGCAGGCATCTTGCTCGGCTTTGATAAACCACATCAATTATTCACCGTGAAGGGAGACATCCTCACATGAAAGCAACAGATAAAGCGCCAAAGCACATGGTGGAGACAACAGAACGGCAGAGCGGCGTGGGGGTGGGGGCTCGGGGGTCTGGCACAGGTAGCTTTAATTGTATTATCATCTGGAAACAAAGTTAGACAAAGGCTTCCATGAAAGGCTTTGAACTCACGTTGAGATGGTTGTAATAAAGACTGTCTTCCGGGCTGTTCAGGAGCTTGGGCTGCTGTCCTCTTCGCCGAGGGGAACGGTGATGTAGCTTCACCGTTGGACCTGCGGGACACACACACACACACACACATGTGCGGGAAGGATCAGTGACACGTCTCCCATTGTGTTGCCCTGCAGGAATTGTATAAGCAGAGCAGCACAAATAAAGCTGACATAAATACATCACGCTGAACAATAGTGCACTGCGAGATTTTTAAATTTTTTGAAGAAAATGTGAGAGCTGTTTGCCCTTGAAAAAAGTTGCCATGCGGTGGCTGAGTGCTGTGAGTGGTAATTAGGTGGTTTCTTACTGGTCCCAAGTCAATAGAGTGCAAGTCTATGGGATTTTTCATCCATTTTATTGTCCACCATGCAGGCTAAAAAACAGTTGCACTTTATTTTACAGTATGTGCACTTACAGTGTACTTATCTACGAAAGTACTGGGTAATATAAGGTAACTACATGGGTTAAGGTTAGGTTTAGGTGTAGGTTTGGGGTTAGTAGCCTACCTAGTTCTTATCCAGTTATTGTAATTACTATAATAAGTACATAGTATGTACAAGTAGAACAAGGCTGTAAAATAAAGTGTTACCCAAAAATCAGTAATGGTACACCCCTCCATAACAAGCCACATGATTTAAGGTGTGATTCATGTCCTGTTCATATTGCAGACATCAAAACATTACATACATGTACTTACTTAGTAATAACAGTTATTACAAGTAATTACAAGCAACCAATCTTAAACCAAACCCCATAGTTGTATAATAAGTACATGTAGTTAATTAATATTACAGAGTATTTATTTAACTACACCGTAATAACAAAAACAACACTTAAAATAAACTGTAACCCAATGTTTTTTGTTCAAAACAGTGTATATCATTCAGTAACATTTAAAAAAAAAGGATCTCATTATGTTCACCAAGGCTGCGTTTATATGATTTCAATTTAAAATAACTGTTTTCTATGTCAATATATTTTAAAATGCGATTTCTTGCTGTGATCAAAGCTGAATTTTCAGCATCATTACTCCAGTCTTCAGTGTCACATGATCTTTCAGAAATCGTTATAATTTGCTGCTCAAGAAACATTTCTTATTATCAATGTTGAAAACGGTTGTGCTACTTTTTTTAACTGTGAGACGGTTTTCGAATAATTCCTGCTATCACATATAAAAGTAGTTTAAATATGCAGTGTGTACTTTTCACAATCATACATGAGTCCCGACCATCTGATCCACCAAAATTATGTCGGTTCACAATTATTGTAGATCAAACAGCATGTCAGGAAGAGGAGAAAGAGAGAGAGTCTTGCTTCCTCATGTTCACTCGTAACCTTTCAGATCTACAAACACGACAAAATGAGCAGAAATCCAGGACACCTTTCTACGCCGCCATGTATATTTAATATCTGGGCCTGTTTCATCTCGCCTTCATTTCAGACGAATCAGAGCTTCTCCGCTCATCATCTTTCCAGATCCTACGTAAATCTTCTCTAAAACAGGGTTCAGTGATGTAGTCGTTCTGCAGAACGCTCCGGAACAGAATGGCGTGATGGCTTTGAACAGACCGTAGAACATCTCTATCCTTCTCACACTTCAAAGTGTTGAGGTTCAGTCTTTCTCTGGCTGGGTGTAATTCTACTTTGCATAGATTTGACTTTCTGCTGCTTCAAAAGCGTTTAAAGAGATGGGTGATGTGCTCTACTGCTGTACATTGATGCACTTGTAATGACTGCACAGTTCTGGTGCACAAGTTCTCCAAATGGGTCAAGAGCACTCAGTGTCACACGCTGTGACCGCTTTCAACTTTCAATTAAATTTTTCTTTGAGCAAAAGTTGACTTTTCCCATCTCCCATGCTTAAGGACCTACAAGCTTCCTGCATAACAGAACTGCTCTGCAAGTCATTTCACGATTGTAAATCAAAACTGGTTTGGACAGAAACTCAATATTTACCCAATGAGAGGAGATCAAAAAGAGAGCATAACTGTTTAAGACAAAAATAAGAGATGAAAAATCGGAAAAGCACATTTATGAACAAATTTGTTCTGACAGCAAACCAGTAATTTCATCCAGATACTAAGCATACAGAAGCATATTCCCTCCCAGCAAAATAATGCTGGGAAAATCAATGAAAAAAAAAATATATTTATACTGAATAATTTAATAGTTATTTACTAAAATAATTAGTTCACTAAAAGACTTAGATTAAATTCAACAAATCAAAACTGTTTTTTTTTCCCCCTGTATTAATACATGTGCAAGGTGTATTTTTTTAACAATGTACATTTGCATGAACTAATACAATTATAAACTTAATAAAAATGTCACTAGATAAAAGCATAAAAGTTTGCAATCATTGATTATAATATAATAAATTGCTCCTCCTCTAAAATGATTTTTGTTGCTTATTCCCATTTCAACTGCCCACTTTTCACCATCCAATCAATTCTCATTGGATTAAATTAAATCCCACTTTACACTTTTTCCTTGTTGAACATCCTCTTATATCACACTTAGTTTAGTTGCTTAATAAGATCTGAAATGCGAGAAAGTGCAACTGAACTTATAACTTTAAGTAAAGTGAATGCTGTTTAAACAACTGAGAGAGAGAGAGAGAGAGAGAGAGAGAGCAATACCTTTCAGTTACTCTTCTAACACAGAGTTTATATAGTCTGACCTTGAGCCATTAGTGATATGTAAGTTCCACTACCACACACTCAAACACATGTGGGTTAGTGCCTGATCCTACCCCTTTGTCTGGGAAATCAGCAGCATTTGATCCCGAGCTCTCCCTCAGGGCTGCCGCTCTTGCTCTGATAGACCAGCAGCACACGGGCAGCCAAAAGCCATTTAAATGCTCTTCATCCCGCCTAGGGCCTGTGTACCACACCGCTGGAGCAGAGAATCCCACCCTAGACAAAACCAGCAGCTTAGCCCTCTACAGAGGGGAACCCACTCCATAATCACAATAAAATGTAAGCTTTTTTTCTTCGAAAACTGTTAGACACAAATGTTTATTGAACTGGCCAGATAATTAAAATGTATGAATTTATTAGAACTTTCATTGCAGTTTTTTTTCAACTGCTTACACACATTTTCAAAACCTTGCATCTTTTTTTCAAATCTTTACACACAAATCCAAGAATTGCACACACAACATGCAAAATGCCACGCATCTCTTGCAAAATGAAGCACTGCATTCAAAATATCACAAACACATCTCAAAAAGCAAACATTTGCGAACACCTTTGCCGTAATATTAATTCCTGAAAACTGAGTCAAAGGCCGAGAATTAGTGTATGGTTTTGCAGATTTGGTGTGTGGTTCTGGTGTCAGCTTTCAGAAATTGTGTGACAAGTAAAGATTTTGTGTGTAAGCAGTTGAAAAAAACTGTAATCAGGCTGTTACATTATTCAAGCATAGAAACAGATGTCTATGCTTACGTAAATAAATTGCATGCATTCTGATTTAAGAGAGAGACTCAGAATGAACACAGAATGTAAATGTTTCAATCTCTCATACAGTTTGCATGTAGAGGTAGATTTGACAGCACTGAGAAATGCCAGTTTCAGGGTATCGATGCAGTATCACAAGGCAAGGAATTGTGATATATTGATATATGACTGCATCAACAAAGTTCTACTGTGCAGTATATTAGCTGGTCAGTCATTTGTCTATCACAGAGGACAAGAAAAAATAAAGAGCCAGAAAATCATAGGGAGCTGGACAAGCAAGCAAACTCTAGACTTTAAGCAAGGTTTCATAATGAAAGTTCAAACCAAAATATCCTTTACACACATAAGATCAGGGAAAAAGTATTTTAGGGCCATTAAATGATATTGATTAAAAATGTTTTTTTTTTTTTTTCTTTTTGTTTAACTCTTTTAACTTCTTAACTCTGTGATTTCTGAAAACAGAACATTCAAAACGAAATATTTGCAAGAGCAGCAGCACAGTCTTCAACACTACATTTTGTACACAGCTAGTCACACCAGTGAAACCAGCTAACCACCGGTGTACCTTAGGTTTTGGTATTGGGACCTCTTTTCTTCTCAGTAAACATCACATTATTGTGACTAGTCAGGCACAAAAGCCTACTGGAATGATACTGTACCTCCATAATTCATACTCCACCTGAGCAATAATACTCCTGTAGCACAAACATTAGAGCATGGCGCTAACAACACCAAGGTTATGGGTTTGATTCCCAGGTAATCCCTGAACAGATAACATGCATACCTTGAATGCAAAGTTTCTTTCGATCAAAGCATCCGCCAAATGCATTCATGTTTAAGAATGAGAGCCATAATCAGAAAATATTGATATACACTGCCCTCCAAAAGTTTAGAAACACCCCTGGCAAAGTTTGGTTTTGGACGATATCAGCATAAATCCTTATCATTTTTTGGTGCAAATACATTAAAGTAACTTGACATTATCATTGAAGACCAGCAATAAAACATAATAATGGCAATATATACATGTCAAAGTCAGACATGCCCCTTTGCCAGCTGTGATGCCTAGTTACTGGTTTAAACTTGGCCCAGGTTTTTAAAAGATTTTTGGGTCAGCACACCTTAATACTGTAGCTTCAACAATTGATTGCCAATTCAAAGTCAATGTTTGAATAAACTGACAGCTCGGATGCCCAGATTATGCAGAGCTGTAATAGCTGCTAATGGTGGATATTTTGATGAATCGAAAATGTAAGTTTTTTCTATGTATAAACTGTTTATGTAATAAAATATGTTTTCGTAGTTTGTGTTGTCCCTTATCAGTGCAAAATTATCACAAATTAAAAAGGATTCATGCCAATATTGTCCAAAAAACCCCACTTTTCTAGGGTGTTTCCAAACTTTTGGAGGGTAGTGTATATATATATTTTTCCCTTTCTGAAGTATTGAATATTTAATGCCACTGGGTGGCAAGAAACAATGACAAGAGTCACACAAATCCATTAACGGCATAACAAACCATTGCATGTTTCTCATTGTGTGTGTTTGTGTTGGGAGGGGCAGCAATCTCTGAAGCAATCTCTGAAGGTTTTCACAAATATAATCCTTTATTCAGGACTTATTGATTTGTCTTATAGACTGTTGGGTGGAAGAAAAGAAGAAAAAAGCAATAAAATAAACCACTAAGGGGTTGAGTTTTATGTTGTACCATTTGCCTTGCATATCGTAAATGTTTGTATTTGATAGATAAAAAGGCTGAGAATTCTTCTCAGAGAGCGGTTTTAATTTGACGAGACTCAGGCCGGCTCTTAAAAAGCACCTCTAAATCCCTTGAAAATCAGAACGCGCTTCAGAAACTACATAAAAGAGATGCTAAAAGGGTTTTTAGCCATATAAACGCGGGAGGCGTATTGATTCCCGTCGCTCACGTGCGTGATCACCTGACACGTCTCGGGCTAGGCCGAGCCGTCGGGGTTTGTTTGTACAGATGGAGGAGAGGGGGGATTGTAAGGCAAAATCATCAGCAGTGCTCTTTGATGTCTAAATGAAGCATGTGCAGACCAGACCATACACAGACACACACACTGCTGAACAGAGATGCTAAGAAGCAACACACACACACGCACACTCAGATAAAAGCACAAAAGTAACTCACATACCTACATACATGCACACAAAAATGCAAAGAGAAACCCCATTTACACATTAACCTGTCCTGTAAAAGTGCATGCAGACTGCATTCTTGAACCCTCCCAAAAGCTACCGAACAAAACTAAAGCGGGACGATTTCCAGGCCAATCTGGAACTGTTCTGACATCAGACTCTCAGTAACGTCTGATGATTGGAATTGAAACAGGCTTGTTAAAATCTAATCCCAATGTGCTTGAAGTTACACACACAGCAGGGAATTACAAAGAACACACACACACATGCGCACTAAACTAAATTAAAATAAAATGAATACATTTTGCATAAAGAAAATAAAATACATTTTATAGGTTTAAGATTAAGTACTGCAGCATTATAAGCACATTTTCCCTCAAATTGTCATTATAGTAATGCATATAATCTTATTCCTATTACTGTTCTTTGAAAAAATTATCATTCTCATACTGTAATATTCTTCATTATCATACTGTAATTCAATAGTGAAAATAGACAATAATATTTTTCAAATTAAATAAAAAAACAACAAATTAAGTTTAGCAAAAATAAATACTACTGTGATGTATTTTTCACAATTTTATTTATACTATCATTGAGAAGTGTAGGGTAGGTCAGACATTAATAAAAAAAAAACAAAAAAAAAACGTAAAACAGCAATATTATGAAATATTAGTGCAATTTTAAACAACATTTTTCTATTTGAATCTATTTTAAAATGTGATTTATCCAGTCTTCAATGTCATTCTAATATGGTGATTTGCTGCTCAAAAACACTTCTGATTGTAATCAATGATGTTGAAAACAGTTGTGCTACTTATTTTTCTGAAACCACAATATTTATTTCAAGTATCCATTGATGAATTGACAAAAGAACGTTGTTTATTTGAAACAAAATCTAATTTGGGCCAATCTCCACATGTAAAACACATATATCCGTGATGTCTGTGGTCATGGGAAATCTGACATGATAAGACAAGTTTTTAACTCAAAACAGTCGCACTTCAGGAGGATGAAGGGAAATCCACCCAACTCATCACCAAGACTTAAACCATAATACCACTGATGCTAATATTCTAATAGATGGGACAGTATAAGTATCATTTTAAAGACTCAGTCTGTTACTGTCCCGTGTGAAAGTACATCCTATTAAACTCTGTTAAAGTTACTCTGTTTCTCACTGACATTAAGAGGATTGCAAAAGTTGGCACCAAGTTAACTAGACTTTCCCACGATACAGCGCTCACTCAGCCAAATCTCACCTACTGAAAACAGGTGGAGAAATGAAGAGCCAGAGCTGGAAAGCATCTAAAAAAAGTAGCAAGCTCTTAACAAAAAAGTAGCTAACTACTAAGGAGGCCATATGTTTTACATTATATAGGCTAAGTATACGATTATATTATTTTTATTTATATTACAGAATTATTAACTTTGAAATACTATAAATATATATAATGCTCAACAGCAATGTTTAACAAAACTACAAAAAGGAAGTCAATGGAAAGGAAATGCCATGCATGGGGTTGACTGTTCCAGAAATATAACTTAGTGATGATTCAAATGAAAAGGTTGATCAGTTTTGGAACCAGTTTATTAAAAATAATTGTCTGAACAAACTTTCTGAAATGAATCACTCTTCCCAGAGTTTCTAAAGAATCATTATAGTCTCTGCTTGGTTGTAAGGCTGTTTGTGCAAAATAATGTGACAAAAACAGCGATTAACATTTTGTCATGCTGCAACGCTACTGTAAAAATGCTTGTTTATACTGGAAAAGCTAGACTCTTATGAAAAAGGCAGTTTTCACTGCTGAAAAAGTAGTTGATTTAGTAGGGTTGTTCCAGGTGGACTGTTGTCCAACAACACTCTAAGAAAAGTCTGTAGAAATAAGGCACAAAAATACTGTGCATTAAAGGTATGTAATATTGACAGCTAGCAGTTGAAATGGGTGCTACAGTCCAAATTCAAAATACTGGACAGCATTGTTTTTATTCCGCCCCTTCCTCCTCAGACTCGATGCTCACACGGGTTGCCAGATTGAGAACACGCAACAGGAACGAATGCAATTGACAATGGAAGGCGACGAGCCTTATAAGCTAATGAGTTGATTTACCCATGTTTTAATAAGCCTCTGGTCATAGAGCTTTTTAAATGCAGACACAGAACAAACATTTCAAAGTAGAATAAATGTATAGTTCAGTCATGAAACTTTAGATGGCGCAGGCTGACAGGTTGTTAACATAACTGATGATATTCAGAGAGTTAAACGACTTGGCACAAGCTGATTGGTTCATGTTGCATATGCAGCCAATGAGCTTACTGCCTTGCATTTATATGGCTGGCTAGCATTCACTTGAGATTTTTGCTGTGCGCTTTCAGAGTTTCTCTGAAACCCTCCACCTTCCCTAGCTCCACCTGTATAGATTTGCTACGGGTTATTTTATATGCTATTTGTGTAGCAGCAATATGTCTTAAATACTCACAGCACCATATTGACATATGCATTGGCAGTAGCAAGTTCCTGTACTTGCTTGCAGCAGCAGCAGCAATAATCTACAGCAATAACCAACAGCAGCAGCAGCGTAGCAGATCTATTCCGCTAAGACCAAATACATTAACACTGTCATATCCATCACCATGCTAAAATCTTCCAAGAGTTGTCATGATTGAACTGGCTGTAGCATTGTTTTTCAGAGAAACAAGTGTGTGAGCTTCGCATGCATCCTAAATATCTGCAAACATATAATCGTGTTTTTATGCCATGTAGCCTACATTTAATATATTTAGTGGTGATGCTTTTAAAAAGAGAGCCAACTCTCAAATAATTCATAGACACAAGTTCTCGGAGAGCGTGCACAATGTACTAGTGCAATCAGCACAGTAAAACCTTCTCTGAGCAGTTTCTATTTATAATACTTTATACACAGCCACAACACTGATTAAAGTTTATGTGCAAATTCACTTAAACAAAAAATTTCAGGGCAATCATTATCAGACTTCTAATCCCCTGCTGCGAGCAATGTTCCTATTATTATGCAGAATCCACAGGTTTGTTTGTGAGATTAAAGGACAATGTTTTTCTAGCGTCTGTTGCTTTATTCATTTCGGTGTGCTGCTCAATCCTGTGCGTCTGTCAGAACACTGCAGTCTGACAGATGGCTGCTTTAACAAATAGTTACAATAGAAAAAGACTTAAACTGTTGGATCCCACAAACTAGATGTTACACAGCCACAATATTTCTGATCTAACAGTATTGGATTTTTGAACGTGTAACGGAGATCACTTAGTGAATAGGTGCTCAAAAGTGCACTTTGTTATAAGCACTAATAAACAGTCAATGTCAATAATAAGCATGCTAATAAGCAACTAGTTACTAGTGAGAATTGGTCCCTATACTAAAGTTTTACCAAATGTCCTCATAAGAATTTCTCCAATAACTAAATGGTACAAAACCTCCTGGAGGTACAATGAAAAGGTAAAAGGTAAGGTAAAAGGTAAAATTTTAGTATAGGGACCAATTCTCACTAGTAACTAGTTGCTTATTAGCATGTTTAATGTTAACATTGACTGTTTATTAGTGCTTATAAAGCACATATTCTGCATGACCATATTCTACATCCCTAATCCTACCCAATACCCAAACTCAACAACTACCTCACTAACTATTAATAAGCAGCAAATTAGGAGTTTATTGAGGCAAAAGTCGTAGTTAATGGTTTGTTAATGGTGGGAATTGGACCTTAAAACAAAGTGTGACTGGATTTTTTTTTTTTGTAATAAAATCTAATATTATCTGTTTTACTTGTCAGACATCTGCTTCTTACCTTATTGAAGGGCTGCACTGAATGATTATATATCCTTTAGAAATGTGTTTGAACAAAGGCACTGACTAATTATATCCTAAGACTGGAAACCATTCAGACAACCCACCAACTGGTTTATTATGAGCATTTCTAGTTTTACCTAGTTAGTAGTTTACTAGTATTTGGTACTTTTGAGGAAAAACTGGAGTTATGTTGTATTAATGAGAGAGAGAGAGAGAGAGAGAGAGATTGTCTGGATAAGCTCCAGATGGTTGGTGTGACAGATATGATGACTATGGTGGTGACAATAAAGGACCCAAAAAATAAATACCAGATCTGTGTTCATCTTGCATGACATGACATGTTCCCTGCAGCCGACACAGTCAGCAGAGCAGCCAATTAGACACAGTCAATGACTTTAGCTCTGCACAGGCAGCCTGAATCTATCAAATGATCTGAACAACAGTTAAAACGTCACAAGATATTCAAAGATTGCTCTGCACTCTCATTGTAAGCAAAACAATGTTCTTATGCATACTGGCTTACAAAAGTATTTGGACACTTAATTCTCAACATGTCTGAATGTCTTTGAATTAGATTTAAAATCAAAGCAAGTGTGAACGACTGATTTTCTCTTCACTAACTTCACTTTTCTTATTTTTGCTCGATTTCTTTGAATTGGCTGCTGTTTTGGTGATTTTGGTGACCTCAATGTATACATTTCTCTCTCCACATTATGATTTAAATATGACAAAACCTGAGATTTATTAAGTTCCTATTCAACAGTGGACTTTCATTAATTATATCATGCTTCATTAATTAATGAGGATAAACAAAACAGAGGTAGCACTATTTTACAGTCCTGTCCCACATACATACTGCACTAATTACTAACTAAGTGCATAGTTAGTAAGAACATAGTACTTAAGTAATTAAAGTAACTAGTAATAAGTAGTACTAATAGCTGTACTTAACCCTAAACGGTTAACCTTAACCCTTTTTTTCTACTGTTACTCTAATGTTTCTGACCTTTAACTCCGTGATGCTATTTCTTTTAATGTAACTGTATCTTTGTTTCTTTTTGCTTGTCCTGTGGATATTTGCTTTAATCCTGGGCTTTGACATTGCAATGCTCTATCTTTGTCAATTGTTTTTTGTTGTATGATTGTTTTCTATTTCTTGTAAAGGTAACCTTGGGGTCTTAAAAATGCTATATAAAGAAAAATTGGTAACACTTTATTTTAAGGTGTCCTTTTTACACATATTACATGTACTTACTATTATAATAACAATAAATTATGCATAATTACATGCAAGTAACCCTAAGCCAAACCCTAATCTTAACCCTTACAATATAGTAAATACATGTAGGTAATTAATAATACTCAGTACTTAAATGTATAATTACACTGTAACAAGAACACATTAAAATAAAGTGTAACCAAAAAATTAATAACTAAAATTATTATGTAGTTACATGTAAGTTCAATTAAGATGTTTATGTGTGACTATGTATGTTTATTGGCCTATGATCTATTAAGCATTAATACAAGATAATAATGTTCGCAAATGACCACAATTAAGTTTATTTTAAAGCGCTATCATAACATCTTATTATTTTGATATGACGGCATGGTTTCCTGTAGATCATAGTTCCTTATGTAACAGTTTGAGAACAAATCAAAGAGAACATTTGGCTTTAGTGCAAACCAAGATTAAATTCATTTGGGCACAAACTACCTAGAAGAAATGTGCACTTCCTGAACTTAATCCACCAAAGTGAGTGAAGGCACAAAACTAGGGATGACACTATCTGTTCGTGTGCACACTTTAATTTGTTTTGTTACTCATTTGTGCTAATCCTGTAAAACTTTTGATCTTGTACTCGATGATGCATTCAGATGACATGTTCAGAGGTGTGTTTCACAGCCAACACACTGCGTAAAGCCTAGATCAGACTATTCTAACACTCCCACTCCCCAGAACCCTTCAGGCCAATGTGCAGGCCTGCCATCTGCACGCAAATAAATAAGAGAAGGCAGCATAAAGTGTTTCTTTCTAGAATTTTCTTTATGCCTTTCAAGGACACTTATGTATATGGAATAACGCATCATTGTCTTTATACGTCCATACTTCATAAGTGCAAGTTAGTTCTCTTCTGTTGCTCTCTCTGCTAAAAAGGATCAGACTTCATGGTTTATGAAAGCTGAGCTCCTTATGTTAACCCGCTTTATAAAGATTATGCTTTTGGTAAACATACATGTCAGCAGTGAGAAAACAAGGAAGGTAAATTATGATGCTGAGGGGCTGAAAGAGAGAGACTCTAACTCCCGATCTCTACTTTGAAGGAGTATTCGGTTATTTCCAAACTAAATGTCTGTGCTTCAGATGTTGTTGAATACCACAGAAAATAATAATTTCAACTTGGTCCTCAGTAGAAACAAACAGAAATTGTTTACAGAAATACTCATACCATTGTGAAAAATAAGTACACTTTAGCATACTTCTGAAAAGATGTATAATGTAAATAATATACTTCAAAAGAATATAAGTGGGAAGTGAATATTATTGTTTTCAGACACTTATGTTAATTGCAACTAAATGAAAAAGTAGTATAGTTTAAATTTATATTAAATACAATTAGTGCTTTTTTGACCGACTTAAGTACAACTTTACAAGTGATTTCATAATTGAATTATCTTTGAAATATGGTTGAAGTATACTGCTGAATATACTGACATGCATTTTTGGTACACTATAATATTATTTAATGACATTTCTATTGAAACTTGTATGTCATGTTCAGTTTTATCCGAAACAGATGAATGTGTGTAAAAGTAATTTTTTTTCCAGTAGTTGTTGTGCATATTGTGGGAGTTTGGAAATGAAGTGTCCATTGAGTGGCGCTAATAGATAAATGCTCTATCACGTTTAAAATAACACACCACCTACACTAAACCCTTCAATAAAACTAACCAATAGTGTTAACAAAAGTGATAAAAACGTATTTATTAAGCAACCATGCCATTGTAGCTTCTACAAGTGATTTTTTGAGAACTCCACATCGCAAGTTCAGTGCTGTACCAGGTGAGCTACTAAGCAAGTTTACTACAGTACATCCAAAATACCATGCATAGGGAGCTGGTTATATGATATACACATCAAAATGTATTAGTTTAGCAATTATGGTAAAATTGTTAGGGTCATAACATTCTTTTGTGTAAGTAACCATGTGAAATCAAATATTTACTAATTGATCATCTGTTGCTATAATTATAAATAGTTTGAAAAGGAATCAAAGTTGTTGAGGCTTTGCAGCCACTATTGTTAAATTTCAACTAGAAATTGCAGTGAACTGTATATATAAGGAAGTTTTTGGAGTTTAAAACATCTAAAGACTTTTTCGCCAACACCTGACTAACTAATACTAACACTTACCTATTCTATTTAATAAAAAAAAAAAAAAAAAAAAAATTCCTAGCTACGTGTACTGTGCTAGACTAACTGAGACTTGTCATGGCACTTGTATACTGTTGCTCTCTCGATGGTCTGATTGCTTCTATTGTTTTCCTCATTTGTACGTCGCTTTGGATAAAAGCGTCTGCTAAATGATTAAATGTAAATGTAAATGTAAATACATACATAAATACCAGAAAAAGTAAACCTGGATATTTTCCCTTACTTTCTGCTTGAGGATACCAAGAGAGGATATTGGATTCCTGTTTGACATTGTAAAGCTGCTTTGACACAATCAGCATTGTATAAAGCGCTATATAAATAAAGGTGAGGGACGAGCAACATGATGCTGTCACGGTGCACACAGCAGGGAGGAACAAGGACACGCAGACGAGGATGTAAACTCAAATAATAGTCTTTAATGCAGACAAGGCAAGACAGGGCAAGACGAGGCAGACAGGAAACACCGGGAGTAACGAGTAGACCAGACGAAATCAAACTGAACAGACAGAACTATAAATACACAGGTAAATCATAGATAACGAGACAAACACAGCTGGACACGAATTAACTAATGATCACATCAGACGAGGACAGGAAACAAACCAAATATGGACACAAGAGGCAGGAACAGATGACACACACAACAGAACCCTGACAGATGCAGTATACAACTGAGTACATTGTGCGGCATACTCCATTACTATAATGTAATGCACTCACCTTCTTTCCAAAGTACTTTCCGAATCATTATTGAGCCCTACACTCTTTCTCTCACTGTGGAGGCTGAAGACTTTTACAGTTCTGTTTTGACTCAGAAATGAGCAAGTACTCTACTACTGATCTCTGGATCAATACATCACATAGACAATAAAACATAATTTAAATGTATTTGTGCTTAACCTTCTTTGTTTCATGATGTCACAATCCACATGTCTGTGGCCGCCCATGGTCACCACCATTTTTAAAACAAATTGGCAACCATGACTAGTGCTCTCTGAATGAACAAATTATGTAAAATCTTACATTTCTGTTTACAGTTATGAAAATTATTTTAAAAAGTGATAGTGTTTACAATAAAGAGAAATGTGTCAGTTATTCTTTTAAAAAATCTTTATGGTTTGTAATATTTGGCTAATAGAATGGATTTTAGCATCTAAGCTACAGAGAAAACTGAAGTCCATTTGTATAAACTAAGGGACAAATACATTTTTTTTTGTCTGTGGCAATGGATAAAGATCATCCATTATAAAGAATCCAAAGATATCCAAAGATATAGAAATCACTAATGTCATTCCAAACCAATAAGACATTTGTTCATCTTCAAAACAAACTATATTTTAATGAAACCTGAGAAGACATTGAAAATGTAATCTGTTTACCATATTTGATGTTCTCTATGTGCATTGATCAATGTTTATATGCAAATAAAAGACTAAATTAAGTCTGTTCATCATATAAAGTGATTGTGTCACCACAAGACTTGTGGTAAACCGTTCGATTCATAAGATTACTTTTACAATGTCTTTATGAACTTTCTGAAACATCAAAGTTTGGTGGAATAAACTTTCAATGTAGGTACAGAAACCTCTCAAGAATTAAGATAAAAATCTTTGGAACGACATGATGTTGAGTAACTGATGACAAAATGTTCATTTTTTTGGGTGAACTATTCCTTTAAGATGTGAATAATCAAGAATATTTGGTAACACTTTAGATAAGGGAATGCATATTCACTATTAATTACGACTTTTGCACAAACAAACTCCTAATTTGCTGCTTATTAATAGTTTGTAAGGTTGTTGTTAAGTTTAGGTATGTGGTAGGATTAAGGAATCTAAAATACAGAATAAAGCATTAATATGTGCTGTAAGTACTAATAAACAGCCAATATGACATTGATATGCATGCTAATAAGCAACTAATTAATAGTGAGAATTGGTCCCTGAACTAAAGTGTTACTGAATATTCCATTAAGGCTAAAGAGTTTGTACTGATTGTACAGCATCAGTGTAGAGTTAAAATCACAGGCTATGTGAAATGGTGATGGACTTTCTGTTCAGTCACAAACACACACCACATTCTGTCACAGCTGGGATCAGATCAGAGACTCAGCAGTGCACTTAACGTCCAATAAAGACAGGAGAAGTGTGTTTGGGTCTCAGTGTAACACACTGGCCATGACCTCCCGAACATTTGATATGGAGAGGTTAGACAGGAATAATGTGTGTGTGTGTGTGTGTGTGTGTGTCTCTAGGGTGACAGCAGCAGGATGAGAGCCAGGAAGTGAGCAGAACTCCAGACATCTGGCACTGCTGTCTCCCCTGACACACACACACACACACACTCTGATCTCCTCCGATCAAAGTCTGCCCTGCTTACTCTTCCACAACACACACATCCAAATAACATCCACACACACTTACAAATGTTCTCCTCACACACAGAATCAAGCCTTTAGTTTGGCCAACAGCTCCTCTGATGAAGGCATCAAACTGTGATCTAAAACCAGTCTGTATGTGTATGTGTGTGTGTGTGTGTGTGTGTGTGTGTGTGTGTGTGTGTGTGTGTGTGTGTGTGTGTGTGTGTGCGTGTGTGTGTTGGCTCTCAGGGCAGTCCAGTCAGCAGTTCTGTTCTTTGCATATTCAAGGTGAGGTAATTTGACTTAAACAGCTTTAAACAGCGAGTGAGAGTCATGCTGAGAGATCTTTATCCTCCAGCACTGCATGAGTGTAAATACAGTGAGCAACAGACTGAACTGTGTGAAAAGTACAGCTAGAGCTGGACAGCAGCATTAGTGAACAATATTATGCATAATATTACATATTATTGACACTACTAGCTTTTAATGCTAATGAAAACTATTATTCAGCAACAGTGGCAAGGCCAGACATCTCCAAGTGGGTGAATCTTTGTGAATTAGGGCAGACCTCTGTGCCAATGTGTGCTTTTAAATGAATGAACAATTCTGGTTAGGGTTACAACATCAAATTTGAAAAGATACATTTTATTTAATTTTTTAATATATATATATATATATATATATATATAACTAGAAGACTCCCTCATTTATATAACTCAATCAAACAGAAATGAAAGATTTTCTAAAGCTACATTGGAGACAGAGGTCTCTTTAGGGATTCACTAGAATCATCTTGTCACTACAAGATTTTTTTTTTTATGAATTAAACAAAACCTCACAGATTTCATAATCCTCAATATTACTGCACAACAAATATTGTTGCACAACAAATACAAACTCAAATTAATTAACAAATTAATAATTAATAACATTATACAACTACTATAATTATATCCAATACCTGGATACATACAGTATACTCATATAAAGCAATACGTACAGCAACAAAAAGCAATACATAAAGCAGTACATATTGCACATCTTTGAGTGCATAGAAAAGCGCTATATAAATGTAACGAATTATTAATTATTATTATATTGGCTATACAGGACATGTGACCATAAGGCCTGAAGATACTATTATAAAATATTATATTATTCAAATATATTTGACTTGACTTGGCTAGAATAAATTGGATGTTCCAACACTACTTATGACACATAGAGATACGTTTAGGATGAAATGATTCACTAGAATGAATCAAACTTTCCAAAATTACCTATGAGAAACAGAGGACCGTTTAAGACAAACCGATTTACTAGAATGAATCAGGCAACAGTGTAGCATTTTTTGGCATGGGGCATGGAATGTAAATACAGTATGCTTGATTTTGGCAGATGAAATCTGCTACACTTATGCTGCACAAATACAAGGATTTGTTCAACTTAGATAAAATAACATACTTAACAAGGGAACATGCTGCTACAAGTTTGAGCTGATGAAAATTTAGAGAAGATTCATAGCAGATCTCTACAGGTGGAGCTGGGGAGGAGGAGGGTAAAACAAGAGTTTTCTTATAACACTGCAGAATGATCTCTGACTAGGGAGCGGAATAAATGGTTACGTAAATTAGGAAGTACATCTGATTGGCTACTGCAATGATGCTAGAAAAACCAACAATCTAATAGAGTTTCATGACAGAACTTTTGATTAATCCTTATATTATATGAATATATATGAAACATTATATGAATTTTTAGATACACTAAAATAATATATACACAGCATACAGTATGTGACTATTCTAAAGTTT
The DNA here is from genome assembly GCA_027422415.1 of Schizothorax lantsangensis. NCBI lineage: Eukaryota > Metazoa > Chordata > Actinopteri > Cypriniformes > Cyprinidae > Schizothorax > Schizothorax lantsangensis. The sequence goes on from CM049848.1 coordinate 12,661,055, forward strand.
TGTTTTATATACATACCAACAGCGGGTCTATTGTTTGGCAGTTTCGATTTTATGATGATAAATTGCACACAGGTGGAGCTAGATTGGAGGACAGATGCTGCAAGTTACAAGCACTGTGAGAAGTAAATTGTGCTTATATTCTTGCTTAATTGATCAAATTAATAGGCTCCTTGCCTCCTTCCTAATTTTCATTTGTAGTTCCATTTTTTTTTTTGCACTAAAGTAAGCTTACACAATAATCAAACACAATCTTCCCTCTCTCAAGTAGATTTTGGATTCATTTTAGCATTTTGTAAACTGGTTTACTTCAAAAATGAAACTGATTACTGATACAAATCTTCATCATTCAAAAGAACTTCCCAGAAGTCCCTACATGGTATTTTTCCTGTTTTAAGATTTGTATTCAAATAAATCCTTAAATATAGATTTTTTTTAATCATTGTTCTTGTTTCTGTTGATTCTGTATTTCAAGTTTAATGCTGAATTTCCATAATTGAAATCTTATGTATATCAGGTGCACACTACCTCCAGAAAACCAATAATTTACACAAAATTGTATAAATAATAATCTTAAAATGAATCATTAAGAATAACATTGTACCAGAAGAGACACTGAGCGTGTTATTCTGCGTTAGTGTATGTCATCTCCAGTGTGTGTGTGTGTGTGTTTCAGACAGACAGGATGAGCGTGGTCACCTGTTCTCAGTCTCACAGAGTTAGCACGGCTGTCTAACCCAGGCGTGCTGTGGTGATCTGACAGTAATCCGGAGCCACTGCAGAGCCGAGTGTGTGTTACATTATCTGTCTTAATCCGGTAATCCGTGGACACACGGCTAATCTCAATCCCACCCCCACACACACCTTCCTCACTAATCACTCTAATGATGGACCCCCGGCAACTGATCCCAGCAGCACCGCCTCTCCCGCCCCTGATTGACACACCTTCCCTCTCTCTGTGTATCCACACACACACACACACACACTCCTCCCAGGCAGCTCTCATTAATGGAATTTACAGCCCAGGGCAAAACACAAAGCAAACATATGTTCAGCAAATATGTGTGTTTTGGTCTCTGTGTCACTGTAACTGTGAGCATTTAATAGAGTCGCTGGCATGTGTGAGTCTTTGATGTGATTGGTGTGATTTTTAAAAACCCTCGACACACACCTCTCATCCACTGTCTGGCCTGAAACTGAAAGCTCAGCCAAACCATAAGCTGATATGACAGGACACAAGAATGAGAGAGAGAGAGAAAAGCAGGTACGTCTGGTATTAAAGGAATAGTTTAGCCAGAAAATGAAGATTCTGTCATCATTTACTCACCCTTGTACTTACAAACCTGCATGACTTTCTTTCTTGTGTGGAACATAAAATAAGCATTTAGCAGAATGCTTGTGCTGCTCATTCATGTCAAACTTCAAAACGCACCATAAAGTAGTTCATATGACTTGTGATCATACTAAAGCTTTGTTTAAGGAAGTAGCTGTAGATTTTCTGTAGCTTTCAAATCTCCTACACCCCTTTTGAAAAAGAAGTGCACCTAATTGTATAAAACGTATAGTTCTTAAGGGTACTTCTTAAAAATACATTTAAAAAACAGTACTAGAAAATAATATTAAGGAAATAAAAGTCTAATTAAGTATACCTTAAAAGAGTTCATTCATTTTTCTTAACACATTTAAGTACACTTTTAAAAGTGCATTTTGTAATAATGTCTAATTAAAAGTTTTACTTTAAAGTACATTTAAAAAAACATTTTGTCATGCTTTAAAGAAGTTCACCTATTTTTGATGTTTTATCATACTAAAGCACATGTAAAGTACTTGATTATAATTTTACCTGTATTGTTATTCAATATTATATTTAAAATTAATATATTTTCAATGTAGTATACTACACCTTTATCATACAAATGTGAAATGGCAAATATATTTAAATACATCATAATAGAAATGAAATTCAACTATATTTTAGTTGATCATAAAGGCTTCAGCAGCACACTTTAAACATTTTTCAAAGACAATAGAAGTAATTATGAAATTGCATATAAGTGGATGAAAAAAGAACTAAATTTCAGCAAACTGCAAACTATAAATTTTAAACTATAAGACATTTTCATTTAATTCATTCAGTTCACACTTAGCATAGTATATTCGGTCACACTTTATTTTAAGGTGTCCTTGTTACAGTGTAATTATGCATTTAAGTACTGAGTAATATTAATTAACTACATGTATTTACTATATGGTTAGGGTCAGGATTAGGGTCTGGTTTAGGGTTACTTGCACATCATTTATTGTTATTATAATAGTATGTAACGTGTGTGACAAGGACACCTTAAAATAAAGTGTTACTATAAATTATTTTAAAGTATGTTAATTCCATAATAAATACAGTTTTTAAAACTATGCTAGAGTGTGCTTCTTTTTCACAAGGGACGCTTCTGTGTATTCAAACTTGGCATAAAGACATGTTGTGCAGGATTTGATTTCAGTGATGCCTCATGTCACAGATCCAATTTTGAAAGTACTTTTATGGTATTTTTGTCCTTGACAACTGGTCACACTTCCATTTTATGGAGAAAAAAAAGCAGTTTAGTTGTTCCAAAAGTCAATTTGGAAGAACAACAGGGAGAGTAAATATTGGATAATTTGTGTGTCTGTGTTTTTGTTCATTATACATGTCCTCATGTGTGTGTGCATACGGACTATGGGAATGTTGCAGCAGCAGACGCACACACACGTGTGTATATATGTGTGTGTGGACTCACCCTGCTTGCTCAGTGCCGGTCGCTCCTGCAGCCCATCTCTCTCTCTGCTGTCACTCCATTTGTTTGTCTTCAGCACAGACGCGTCACAGGAGCTGTCCTCTCTGCTGCCCGCATCGGCTCTGACAGAGACATCCTGAGAAGAAACACGCGCGCACACACACACACACACACACACACACAGTCAACATCAACAGAAAACACATCAGGAAACAAAGCGAACAAATACAAACAAGCGCATCATAATGAATTAAACAGCAGCGGGTCTTTTGTGTGAATTAATTGAAGTGATTTATTAAGAGCAGGCTGGTTTGGAGCATCCATTAACACACTGTGATTGGCAACAGTAAGTGCTAATGCACTGGTACCAGAGCGCTCCCTCTCTTTCTCTCTCGTCACGCTCGCTTCATTGTAATGCAGGAAATAACGGAGGCCGTCCTCGCAGACTTCCACACACATTTAATTTTATCTTTGAATAAAAGAGCTATAGGAAAGAATTAATCTGCTTAACATTTCTAAGTACACCCTCCAAAGGAGCGGGCTGTTTTAATCTTACATATGCTCAGCAGAGTTACTGGCAAAAACTGTACGTTTTCTTCATCTCATCCTTTCAACATCAAATGGCGAGCAGCAAAAATTGGATCAGACTTCAAAGCTCAGCGATGTGCTCCAAGTCACAGAGTGGCTCTACTATTTCACATATTGAATTCGAGTAGGATATCAAAGTCCTAGCAAAGAACCTCAGGTCTTTACTGGAAAAAAAGGGCTCCAACATCTGTAGAGAGAGCAGCGAAAAGACAAATCACCTCAGGGAGAAGTCAGCGTTTACTCTCTACCACGCTTTTCCAGCCTTTTGATTCACTCCTTCTCTTTCTACCTCCCTGGGTTCCTCGCTTTCTCTCTCTCTCTCAGCGGAGAAGTGAATTCTCTGTGAGGGAACTGTCTCTTTTGTCTCAAGGACTGTGCTGTTTGATCTGAGGTTGCTCTGTGTAATATTCACTGCAGTTAGGTGACAGCAGAGTTCACATTAACATGAGCCGTATCAGACGTGCAATTAAAGGACTAGTTCGTTCAAAAATGAAAATTCTGTCAATGTTTACTCAGTTGTTTCAAACCTGTGTATTTGGAGGACAATCGTACTGCATTATTCCATACTATAAAAGCATAAAGTGACCAAGGGCAAAAGGACAGGAAGCACCATAAAAGCAGGGGAAACCTTTATGGTGCAGTTCTGCAAACCATCTCTTTTGTGTTTAAAATTATACAAATACTTTCAGGAATGATCATATCTGACCTTTTCATCTGAGAGGTGACTGGTGGAGGATCTTCTTTCAGGTGTGGGTTGTCTGAGGAGAAAAGTAATCAATCAGAATTCCTCACAAACTGCAAGTTTAGGATTTCCGTAATTCTGAGAAAACAATTTAGTTTAACACGATATGAAGTCATTGATATCAGATGACTGAATTACTGAAGAACTTATATTGTGAGTTTTCTGGTTTACATCACTCTGTCTTTCAAACCATTGTAAACATCTGCTCTAAAATCAATATGTGGCATTGAAGTCTAGTTTGATTCTATGAACAGCGGACCAGAAAAAAGGTCCAGAACACTCAGAGGAACAGCTCATGTTCTCCTGCACCAGGTCCAGCTGCTTCCTCTCATTACGCTCTATAGGTCCTTGTGTATTTATTCTGTTATTCCATTACATTATTCTTATTTCACATGTTGTAGATTTTCATTATATTTTGTGTTGTTCATAATGCTGTATATAACAGTTTCTTGGGGATTTTTTTTTCTCATATTTCAGAAGCGATCTCAACAATGCTTTACACTGTGCTCAGATTTGCCAAGCCATTTGACAAAGATTTCAATGCAAACTCAATTATTTAAAATTAACCAAAAATTAAAAACTTTTTCTCTTTCTTTCTGTTGTTTGGACCCTAAACGTACTTAAAGGGGTCATATGATGCGATTTCAAGTTGTCCTTTCTCTTTGGAGTGTTACAAGCTGATTGTGCATAGATAAGATTCCTGAAGTTGCAAAGACTAAAGTCTCAAAACCAAAGAGATATTCTTTATAAAAGTTAAGACTCTGCCACGCCCCCCTAAAACGGCTCATTCAAACACCCCCCCACATGTCTACATCACAATGTGGAAATATTTGTTCCAAATGTTCACGCAAAGAAAGAAGGCGTGGTTTCAGTAACTGCAGTAGTGTTGATGCAGCCATGTCAGGGAGACGCTGTGTGTTTCTAAGCGAAAGCAAAAACACTTTATTTGGCCTTCTGAAAGTACTGTAGATGCATTTAGGAATCATTAAGATTACTTACAACAGAACAGCAACGCATTTTATGGATGACAGTTTCGTGAACCTAGGAGAGGAGGTAATTCTGACTTAGCTATGACAATCTGGCGCTTCTGAATCAGAGACTGTAAGTATGTTTCGTTATTAGTTTAAGTATGTGCTATTGACTGTTCAAATGCGGAGTTTTGCGCATTGTGTGTGTGTGTGTGTGTGAGAGAGAGAGAGAGAGAGAGAGAGAGAGACAAGGTCACATCACAGTGGAGTAAGCTTTCTTAATCGCGGCTTGTGTGTTTGTGTGTGTGTGTGTGTGTGAGAGAGAGAGAGACAGGGTCACATCACAGTGGAGTCAGCTTTCTTAATCGCAGCTTGTGTGTGTGTGAGAGAGAGAGAGAGAGAGAGACAGGGTCACATCACAGTGGAGTCAGCTTTCTTAATCGCGGCTTGCGTGTGTGTGTGTGTGTGTGTGTGTGTGTGTGTGAGAGAGAGAGAGAGAGAGAAAGACAGGGTCACATCACAGTGGAGTCAGCTTTCTTAATCGCGGCTTGTGTGCAAACTCATACGAGCATCATCACTGTGTCTGTCACGCGACTCTGTTCCCCTTTCGGGCTTGAACTGATGGTAAAACTAAGGAGATTATTAACTGTCTTTACATTTATTTTGAAACCGCTCGCGATTATTGTAAGAGAAGTTACATATCCGACCCGTGCTTGTGGTGTTCGGCCAATCACAATGCACTGGGTCAGCTGGCCAATCAGAGCAGACTGTGCTTGACGGAAGGAGGGGCTTTGTAGAAAACGACGAGTTTGAGAGAGGCGGGGCATAGAGGAACTACAATAATGTACAGTATTTTAAAAAATAATGTGTTTTTTGAATATTAAATCATGTCAACATATTCTGTTACACCAAATACACAAAATAATGATCTTTAAAATAGCATCATATGACCCCTTTAAAAATATTTTTTTTTTGTTCCACAGATGGAAGAAAGTCATACATGTTTGAAAGAACATGACGATGAGTAAATGATAATGACAGAATTTTCAGTTCACACCAAGTAATATATCTATAATGATAAAGACAAGACAGTTTTAAAAATCGTTGAAAATGTCCACACCACAACTATAACGATAATGGCACATAGGAACAATATTGCTGGAATCACTTCAGAATATTTTTTTTTACAGTTGATAAACAATAAAAACACTGGCAGCCTGCTTTGAAGAGCTTTAGCACTTAAAGTGACAATAGTAATAGTTATCATTCTTGGTGTGAACAGGCCTTTAGCCACAATATTTTTACACATTGTATGTCAAAATTAAGTCAATTATTTGTTTAAAATGTTATGTGTGAAAAAAATAAAAAAATGTTGATAACAAAAAAAATATTTGTTTAAAAAATAGCTGTGTGAATAGCTTCACAGCAAATATTTGTGTCAGGCCATAAGTCTCCTGAGCTATGAAAAAGCAACTCAAAATATCATTGTCAATATTAATGACATCATCATCCAGTTTGTCACAGTCACCAACCATGACATAACTGTTTAGTGCAGTAACTTTGATGAACATGTATTAATTAAAGGCACACACACACACACACACACACACACACACACACACTGACGTCAGCTGGCACTCGAATCCTGTGATAGCGCTCACACGTATACTCACACACACACCTTCTCCTGTCAGCTAATGAGCCTGTAGGTAAGTTTATGAACTTTACAAGGGAAAATTGGGCCAGTTGATGTCAAAATAAATCTATAACGCTTCTCTCCAGCCCTGATGAAACAGAATAGCAAAGTGTGAGGTTTGAAGTTTCACCACTGAGACTTCTGATATAAACAAGCATTGAGAATCCCCTCTGATAAGCCAACTGGCTGGAGGATACACGCACATAAACATATACACTCACCCAAAACACTCTCAGATGTGGGAGGGTGGATGAAAACTTTGGATTTTATGAAATTGATTAAAACGAGTTTTGATATGATTGTCAGCAATCTCTCAGCTGCATATAGGTCTAAAAAATAATATAACTCTGTACTATGAATCACTAAACCTAGGCATAGCTCAGAGAGCTCGTTTTAATTCATTAGGAATGCGAATTAGGATTCACATTCTTTTAAAAAGGCAAAATTTTTAATTATGTTTTCAAAAAAGTGTCTAGTGCACATCGTTTTACACCTTGAGCTGTGGAGGCCAGTGCATGATTGAGTGCAGTTTGTGTAATTTCTGAAAAAAACAAACCAAGACGAGACAAAAAAAAGACAAAACAAGACAAGACAAAACACAAAACACAAAACACAAAACAAAAAAAAATGCCAAAACAAAACAAAACAAAACTAATACAAGTTTCGTTTTGTGCATGTTTTTTTTATTTTTTGGTCAAATTAAATCATTTTGCACTCTCAACTTTTCTTGCATTGCTTTTTTTTTTTTTTTTTAAATAATGAGCTGATAGTTAGTTGAGTTGATAGTTATCTGCATTTTGTTGTACACTGACTTGCATTCAGCACTGCAACATAATCTGTCAGAAACTGCAGTCAAAGGTTAAAGACGATCATCTACTAGTGTTTATTCGCAAAGCGCATGTGTGTGCAAATGGATTGTCACTCAGGAGTTGTGACTTAAGTAAGGTGAATTCAATGATTGCACACACTCTAACACAACATCACTGGGACGGTCTGTAAGGGACCTACTGTAGACAGATACATAAACACACGATCATGCAAAAATACACTATGATAACATACAAAGGAAACAAACACAATGAACACACCCTCACTCACCCAGTCCATTGTCGACTCTGTTTGTAGTCTTTCCTGACTCTGTAGCCTCTGTATGCTGTAACATAGTCACACGACCAAACAATTAATAAAATAACATGAATCTGATTACAAATCGGATTGCTTAGAAATGTATTAGCACACCAATTGAGGGATCTGTAGCATGAAAGGTTTTCAAGCAAAGATTAACAGGGTGGGTTTGTCCAAATCACTAAAACTAAGTTTGAGGAATGATAATGTTTGAAAATCCCATTAATAAAAAATGCTACAAATTAGTATGACTAATAGCATATTTTGCTTTTTGGTTGTATCAAATGTAATGTAAAAGTTTCCTACTTGTATACATTGATTCAGATAAATCGATTTCTTTGATCAGACACACTAAGTGAATGTTTAGGATAAAAACACAATGAGCTCTGAGTGAGTAATTAGTACTTTATCACTCATACAAATGAGTGTAAACCTCAGAACACATGAAAGCAGCAGCGCTGCTCTAAAATGCTAAAGCAGTCATTTATTCCACTTTCAATGAGATGAGACCCCAATTAAAACTTACAAAACTTTAGCTTTAATCAGAGCAGATCAGGGTGTGAACACAGGCCTGTAAACTCAAACACACAAACCACTGGAAACAGTGTGGGAGTGGGTAGTTTGTCATGTGTTATGGTGGGAGTTCAGATATATATATAATTATAATTATAATTATATTATATTTTTTTATTTGTCACATACACGATTATATAGAGAGTATATAACCAGCAGAGAAATGTATTCTCTGCATTTAACCCATCCTAAGTGAACACACACCCGGAGCAGTGGGCAGCCATGTTACGGCACCCGGGGAGCAGTTGGGGGTTCGGTGCCTTGCTCAAGGACACCTCAGTCGTGGTATTGAAGGAGGAGAGAGCGCTGGTTATTCACTCCCCCACCAACAATCCCAGCCGGACCTGAGATTCGAACCCACAACCTTTGGATTACGAGTCCAACTCTCTAACCATTAGGCCACAACTTCCCACGACTTAATATTCATTAAGGAGTGTGTTTCCTGTACACAATGTAACTTGCTGCTTAACCATGGTAGTACTATGCATTGTAGTAGAAACTAAGTAGCTACGTGTCACCTGAGGAGTACCTCGCTATTTTTGTTCCACGTCGTTTGGTTTTATTTGATGTTTGATTTATCTCGGGTTTCCTCATGTCACACTCCAGGACTCCCTTACACATTTACACACCTGCATACGCCTCAAAAACACTGCTGATTGTTGACACACTTATATTTAAATGAGATGAAAGACACAGAATGTGCTGCATGATGGCTTGCTTACTGTGCCCTAGAACATGATCTATGTAGGTCCATATCATACTAATAACAAAGTATGCTCCCAACCACTTGGGATGCTGTGTGTGAATGTTTGTCGGATTTATGGTTTTGGGAAACAACAAATTGTTATCTATGTTGGTAATGACAGAACATGCATACATAGTAAGCTAACAGTACTTTTGGGAAATACAACCCAGGATGCAAGTTATTGAGAACACTGCTTGAACACTTTGCATCACTATCATAATTATACCGTATGCATAAAAACCTTATGTTTTGAACATGAGTAATTTTAACAAAAATTATAATACATTATAATACTTACTTATTTGTGACTAGAACTTGTAAGATTATGGCGGTTAATAACACGATGAACACCATGTCATATCCACTCAAGTTATAATGGATTATAGTTCTCCTAGCTATAAATCTCATATCTCAACATTTTTAAGATCTGCACAGTATCTTATTACATTTTATTAGTGTTCTTTTAGTGTGAAGTGAGAAATGCAAAGTCTTCTTGTAATATAGGCTTTATACTAATTCTGTTTTTAAGTGGTTTTTGTCTGCTTTAAGTAAAGTAACATTAGTTAAGTGTCAAGTGTATGAACAATCACTACTAACCACTACAGGAACTATAATCCATTATAACCTTGATATAACATGGTGTTCATAATGTGCTATAAAATGATCACACTAAAAGTTATAAGTATGTAAGAATTATAATGAATTATAATGTATGTATACTCTTGTTACGATTAATCATAAGATGATATGACAAATTATAAGGTGTTTCTATAAGGCAATGGAGGCATTATAATGCTGTATAGAGATTCACTCCAAAATTAAAATTCTGTCATTAATTATTTATCTCATGCCTTTCCAAATTTGTATGAGTTTCTTTCTTCTGTGGAATGCAAAATAAGATATTCTGAAAAATGTTACGGTTCCATTGACTTCCATTGTATGAAAAAAAAAAAAAAACATTATGAAAGTCAATGAGACCTAAAACAGTTTGGTTACTAACATTCTTCAAAATGTCTTAATTTTTTCTGAATACAGATTTGAAATGCATACAGGTCTGGAATGACATGAATTGAGTAAATGATGTTCTGGGTGGGCTTTAAAACTACCATCATAAAGCATAATGAATACAGGCTTTATAAAATCTTTCAGTCACACTTTATTTTATGGTCCAGTTCTCGCTATTAACAAACCATTAACTATGACATTTGCCTCAATAAACTCGTAATTTGCTGCTTAATAATAGTTAGTAATGTAGTTGTTAAGTTTAGGTATAGGGTAAGATTAGGGAAGTAGAATATGGTCATGCAGAAAATGTACTTTATAAGTAGTAATAAACAGCCAATATGTTATTAATAGGCATGCTAATAAGCAACTAGTTAATAGTGAGAATCGGTCCCTATACTAAAGTGTTACCAATCTTTCACATAATTGCCATTTACTAAAATTCAGCTTTGGTTGTGCAAGAACCTCAAAACAGAATGTTCACCAATAATTTCCTATAGATATCCTATGGATATAGATCTCCTATAGATATTCTATGGATATAGAAAACATTTCCTCTCCTGAAAGCCGCTGTTTAATTTGCATACTGTGCTCAGCATATTCTCAGCCTATGGATCTCAACTGTTTGAAAGATGAGTGTTTGTTTTAGAAATGCTAATGCGGCCCACCTCAAAGTGGATACACACACCTCTACACGGCTCTGAACATGTGGCCGAGCACCGCGCCACCTGCACCAGCGGACACACTGTGAGCACAGAGCCAGAGAGAGAGACATCTGCCAAAAAGGGGAATTGAAGTACTCCAGAAGAGGAGAGGAGAACAATAGCACCACTCCTCCCTCTCCTTCCTCCCCCTGGACCCCTGCCTCCGCCCCTCCCTCCTCACGCCCTCAGAAGACGCGCCCCGAGAAGGTTAATACGCCCGCTTTGATCTCCGTCAGGCCACACCGAGTAAGAATTCATTTACATTTCAGATGAAAAGGGTGACAGTATAAAAAGCCATCTTGTTTCTGGTATGTGAGAGTCTTTAATGGGCCGGGAATGTGAGAGAGGAAGTGGCAGGGAACCCCCAGCACCCCCATCCCTCTCTCTATAGCTCTCTCTCGTCTCCTCTGCCGCCTGCACTGGGAAACAGATGAAAGCAAAGAGAGAAGCTCAAAATGCAGCATTCCACTGAAACATGGGGACCAAATGCTGTGACCCAAACTTGCAAAAGAGACGCTGGCTTCACACATTATTAATTTAGCAGCACTGGTTCATGGGATTGTTTGTTGAGATCAAAAAAGGTACTTTGTGAAAATGCTAAAGTTTATGATTGGAAGAAAAATAAAAAAATGCAAGTTTGGAGAGGTTTGGAAAGACAGAAAGAAAAACTTTTTCTTTCTTATTTTTCCAAATACTCCAGTCAGCTTTATAATTATATTTATTTTATGTTTAATTAAACTTCAGTGGTCAGTATGATTTTTTAATGTTTCCGAATTAATCTTTTATAGTCACCAAGGCTGCATTTATTTGTTCAAAACTACAATAAAGACAGCAATATTGTGAACAAATTTTACAGTTAAAAATAACTGACCTCTGTTTGAATATATTTTAAAATGCAATTTATTCTTGTAATGGCAAAGCTGAATTTTCAGCATCATTACTCCAGTCTTCACAAGAAACATTGTTTTTATTATTATCATAGCTGAAAACAGTTGTGCTGTTTAATATTTTTTATGGAAACTGTGATACATTTTTTGGGTTCATTAATAGAAAGTTCAGAAGAACAGAATTTATTTGAAAAATATTTGAAATATTTTGTAACATTATAAATGGTCACTGTCACTTTTGATCAATTGAATGCACTCTTGTTAAATAAACATTAATTTCTTAAAAATTAATAAATAAATAAAAATCTTACAGACCCAAATTTTTGAATGGTGTCTAATGGTGTTTAATGGGGTATGTATCATTTTTGTATAATATTAAATATTACTAATATAAATATTTAAATATTCAGTGTCTTTTGAGTCAAAAACAGTTATTTATTTCATTTTGCAGTGTTGTTCTTGTTTGATTTTCATAATTTCTATTATACTTTATTTAGCACTTTTTCCTTGTTTGCAGTTCAGATGCAATAGCATTACAAATGAGTGTTGTTTGTCATGCCAATAAATCACACTACACTGAAATTGAGAGACACAGAGAGAAAAAAATAAAGAAAATGAAAGTAAAGAGTAGAATTTCTCCAGGGAATGTTTCCACATTATTGTGACATTAGTTTGATTTGAGTTGCACAGAGTGTTCAGAGATGTGTACCTGACTGGATCCGTACAGCAGCCTGCTCACGCTCTCTCTTTATCTGCTTCAGATTCTGACGGGCCACGAAACCCCTCCAGGCTACACAGAGACACAAAGAGAGACATGAGGGGATTAAAACACAACATACTAGTTTATAGTAGCAAACAATTTCTTGTATTCATCACAGCAGTGTAATACAGCAATATTGATCAACAATAAGGATTTTTTTTTCAACTAGTATTACAGATTTTTACTTACAACATTCTCACTGGATAAACAGTCACAAATATAAACAGTGTTTATTTTTGGGGTCAGTAAAATTCTAATTTAAAATAATTGAATACTTTTATTCAGCATTAAACTGATCAAGAGTGACATTTTTAAAAATATTTATATTTCAAATAAATTGTTCTTTTAAACTTTCTATTGATGAAAGAACCCTGTTTCCACAAAAATATTAAGCAACACAACTGATTTCAACATTAGAATTTTCTTGAGCATCAAATCGGCATATTAGATTGATTTCTGAAGGATCATGTGACACTGAAGACTGGAGTAATAATGCTGAAAATTCAGCTTAGCATCACAAGAATCAATTTATTACAATAGAAGACAGTTATCTGATTTTTTAACCAAATAAATGCAGCTTTTGTGAGCAAAAACATAAAAGTTTTACCAACCCCAAAATTTTGAACAATAGTCTATTTAAAGCAAGTTATTAAATTATAAACACTAGTTTGCTGTAAAATGACATACAGTATAGTGCAGCCCATTTTTGTTTAGAATTTTCCATTCATTCTAACCATGTTTTGTCCTTGAAATTTCAACAAATTTCCGCTTTTATATTAGACAGATATAAAACATTATTTTGGTTGCAGAAATAAATCATCACACATGATCACCAAACGTAAAATGCAGTGATCCTCTTAAACTAGCCTCAGACCATCCTCACTTTTGAGCCCTGCATATGCATCTATTATCACAGTCATTTGGTAATGAGTCTGGGTTGCAAGAACCTGACTGTATGATAATCGCTCCATTGTTGCGTTTCTCTCTCTCTTTTCGGTACCGCCGAGCTCCCAGCCAGCCTTTGGTGTAGGCCTGCATCAACACCACCCGCGCGATCACCTCCCGCAACATCAGATTGAGCTGCTCCACGTGATAGTACTTCAGAAACACCTGCAAGACACAAACACACATCTATGCAGATGCAGGGAAGCATGCTCATACCTCACAATAAAAACACCACCTTCATGTGTCTGTCGGGGACACAAAATCATCAAGGGGTTCAGGTTGAAAAAGGACACTTTGAACTTTTTATTTTTTTCCCAGAGTTGCAGATGCCAACCATCTGGTCAATTAGATTCACAGATAACTACCTTAACTTCTCAGACAGACAGAAGTGAGAGTGAGTGATTGTGAAAGAATGTGAGGAAAGGAACCGTGACCTTGGCGTATAAATACTTTTTCTGGAAGCATTGGTCTGACAGAAATGCACTAAAGGAGAAAGATTTTCTGTGCTATTAAAGGTAAATTAATAACAAATTATATATATCTATAGTAGAAATCCCACTTAACCGTCTCTGAGGCACAAAGTCAGACATGTGTAGAGCTTGTTTAGTAAGTTTGGTCAATGTCCAGAGCTCTTCCTGCCTGATCCACAGCTCTATGCATTTTCTAGTAGACATTTTAACGGCTGTTATGAGCAGCACAATAATGAAAGCCTATGATATATGTGGAATGTTAGTCATAGTAATATGGATACAATATGGAGCATGATTTTAAACTAATACATTTTGACGTTTACATCACATAACCAGCTCCATATGTATGGATTTTCTGATGTAGTAAACTTGCTCAGCAGCTCACCTGGTACAACACGATGCAGCGTGCCATGTAGAAGCAAGCAAGCATTTTTATTTTACACTATCGGTTAGGTTTGGGGCAGGGTTTAGAGTACGTGGTTTAAGTGTAGGTGGCTATTTTCAATTTTAGCACCACTCACCAGACAGCGAACTCTTCATCTCTGTGATATGTACAACAACAAACTAAATTAAATGGTGACAGATTTATGTTCATCAGTTTCGGATAAAACTTGCACCACTGACTGAACATTTCACTTTGAAAGTGTCATGAAATGTGTAAGAAGCAACGTTATATCATTTATCGTTATATCAGCAGAAATGTCATCACAGACGCATTTTTTCCCATTTAGCCATGGGTTTCTGTTATTGCTGCCAAATGTGCTTTAAGTAATGATAATTCAGTTTTTCTTCAGCAAAGTTAACACAAATCTGGCTTTGGGGTCTGAATACTTTTTTTAACGCACTGTATATCTGGTTTCGACAGCCCACCAGGAAATCCTATTGCACCTTATGGCTAGTCCATCCCTACTGCCACTAATACTAATGTTATTGGTTGTTTTATATATTCTTGTGTGATTTATTAACATGTATGACCTGCCTGAACCTTTTTCTTAGTTTTTCAGTATATTCACTAATGTTTTTAGTTGTCTTTCTACAACAGGCCTGTGTCTGTATTCAATGAATGTGTTGGCAATATTGTATGCAAAACGGGGATTCCCCCTGGAAAAAAAGCATACTGGGGTATACCACAGTATATATCACAGAAACTATGTTACTAAACGATCACTATAGATGCGTCCCAAATGACGTACTATACACTATACACTATACTAGCACTTATAGAATATACTTATGCACTATGTACTCCACCGTCTAGTGTATGAATTTTATATGGTTATTTTGTCATTCATAATTAGAGTCTAATAACCCTCCCCCCTCCACTACATAATTTGAGCTGTGACAGTTGAGTGCATGAAGTGTCCAACATTCCACACTTCATTTATTTTTTTTTCTCGGTTATTTAAGTGCATCATTTGGTTATTTAAGGGGCACTTTTTCTTTTTGGAATTTTCAGTGTGAACACCCTACTCGCACTATTTATACTACAAAACAGCAAATAAGTATGCAATAAGTATGCAAAGTGGGACGCCACCTTATGTTCATGAACAGAGGGTAAAATTTACTGGTAGTACCACAGTACTTTTGGTCCTTTTTTTTCTTTTGCAAAACAACACACAAAATTGAAGAACATTGATGAAAATGATGAACAGAAAATGAACAACATATTTCAAGAGGATGATGATAACTGTACCTTGGTCTTGCCCAGGACCCAGTTGTCCAGTTTGGCTCTCTGCAGTATGATGATGGCGTTCTCTCTACTGCCCTCTGGCATCTGATGGGCACGAAAGGCCAGATAGTAATACCTACACGAAATAAAAATGATCAGACTCTCATTACACCAGTCAAAATGATAAATGTACAGTGCTAAGCACACTTACAGAGGTTCCTTTTTAAGCTCAAACATTCATTTATCTTTTCATATTTTCATCTTTCACATTTATTTATCTTTCATTTATCTTTTGATGTTTAAAATACAATTGACAGAAGTAAAAAAATAAATGAACTATGCCACAGTTGCATGTCTTCAATATCAAAACAAAAAAGTCACTCCTACAGCCTATTTTTTTTTTCAACTTGACACCATTCACAAAATTTAGTACTACATACTAAACATAACCAGTCCTTATTTTTGCAGTTCTGTCTGGTGCCACTAGTGCAGTAAAAATTACACACTTCACCTTTAAGACTGTTTTGCACAGAACAAGATAAAAGACTATGGCGAGACTATCTCTCCAGATCGCTCTAGATATTCCAATGATAAGATCTTTCCGCTGCAAAAACCTCTGATGGTCAGGACAGAAAGGTAAAGCGTCACCTGATTCTCTGATAAATCACTAGATATGGGGCCATTGTTGCCTTGTTGTTATTGTCTGGGGGCCATCAGTTATACTTCTGAATATACCTGCCTAAATAAAGTGGCCTGAATCTCATAAATGAGTCTCATAGAAACATCTGAAGCTTGTGGTTGATCCTGGGTATATTTACTCACTCTGAATAGGAAGATATCAGCCTTTGTGTTTAAGAAAGAATACTGCCTTTGATTCCACTTGAACCGTGGTCTTTCATAATTATGCTCCTGATAGCTGTTATGGTTGAAAATACAAAGAGCTCTCCTTCACAAGGTTTTCCAAAAAGATCCGTTTGAATCCATTTCTTCATACAGAAACTGGTTTTACGGAGCTGGTGTCAGTGCAGATCAGGAGCAGCACCAGACGTTGTCCGACTAAGGAAACGCAAACAGAACGGTCACAGAGCATTTCTTTTTTTTTTTATGCAAACTGGTCGGGAAAGTCTGGGGAAAATATGGATAATCAGGACACTTCTGTGATCAAAAGGATGATGGGAAAAAAAGCCGGCGAGAGTCTTGCGTTTGAGCGGCCCCTCTGAGCGCAGAGAAATTGTCTGAGATGTTTATGTAAAAGAGATGACCTACATGTCCACCGTCTCACGGCCCACGAGAGAAAGAGATGGATGGGTTGAAAGAAAACGCAAGAAAGAGAAAAGTTTATGGAAAATGAAGTGCGATTCCCAAAGCCTCGGAAAAGTAAATTTGGACCATGAATTTCCACAGCGCTGAGAAACTTTGAGCAGATTCACTCCGCCCCTTCAAAGTACCACTTCAGCACTAATTACTCAACCAGAGTCTAATTTAGCATCACTTGTATTCTCAGAGGCTTAATGACCTATTATTGATGAAATTATGGTCTTCGTTCAGAGCTGTCAAAATATATAGATAATAAACCTGCAACGTGAGTTTCCCAGGAGCTTTAGGGAGCACTAGAGGAGGTGGGTCTATTCAATATGCGCTCATGGAGCGCTCGCTAAGCTTTGATCTCTCTAACTGTCTGTCTGTCTGTCTTTTTTCCTTCTTTTCATGAAGCCCAAGAGCTTCAGCTAATTAAATCTAATAACATTCCTGTGGTCCAACAGGAATGCCCGGAATAATGTAATTTAACTGCATAACTGATGAAGTCTGGACTTGGAGTCCAAATGTTTTTTTTCCCTTCTTCTTTGCAGGATAACATAATAATTATGACCACCTTTAGTAACATAACCTCTGTAAAATGGAGCAGGAATTCAAGTCAATAAAGAAGCTAAATATACATTTATATGTTTCCTGATGATAATGCTGCCATAATGCTTTGGAGTTATGGGTGGTTGCTTATTGCGTGGTTTGTCTTACTGACAGAATCTCAAGTCTATAATACTATGATCTAAATATAGCTTGAGTCTCTCCTTCAGTATAAGTCCATATGTCTAATCACTTGACAGCACACAAGAATTACATGCCATATTTCAGGGTTTAATGGTTAGTTCACTCAAAAATGAATATTCTGTGATAATTTTCTCACCCTCATGTCATTCCAAACCTATAAGACTAATGTTCATCTTTGAAACACAAAGGAAAATATTTTAATATTCTCTCATCACTGTGCATCCTTTAAATCAACCAAAAATTTTAACTACTCCAAATAAATCAAGCGGTTTAATCCAAGTTTTCACTTTATATGATGAACAGATTTAATTTATGCTTTTATTCACATACAAACATTAAAGCTGCAGTCCATAACTTTTTTGTGTTCAAAATTTAGAAAATTTGTATAATAAGCGAGTACACCATGAATCCATTTTCCAAACCGTGTTTTTTGGCTTGTCCTGAATCACTACGGTACACCTATAATAAGTGTTTATATTCTGACTATTTTAGACTGGTTCGGGTAGGTACCGCTGCAGAGTAGCCCAGTACCTGCATGATTCATCATAGACAGAAAAACAGAGAGAAGTAGCAATTTCTTCCACAAGACGCAAGCAGCTCTGTTTATTAACCACTAGAGCGCCAAAAGTGATGGACTGCAGCTTTAATCAATGCACATACTGTACATATCGCTCATCAAATACGGTAAACCATGCTTTCATGACACACGAGAACCAAATTAGAGAATTCTAAATTGATATTCATTTGTGTTCCAAAGATGAATTGGTTCTTATTGGTTTGGAATGACATTTTTGTGTGAACTAACCCTTTAAGGGTTTATTTGGATTCCTAACCATAAATATGAGCAATAGCAATCAACAAACACAATTAATTGAATGGTAAAACTTTATTTTAGGGACCAGTTCTCACTATTAACTAGTTGCTTATTAGCAGGCATATTACTAGCATCTCGGCTATTTATTAGTACTTATAAAGCATATATTAATGCTTTATTTTGCGTGAGCATATTCTAGATCCCTTAACTCTACCCCATACCTAAACTTAACAACTACCTAATAAGCAGAAAATTAAGAGTTTATTGAGGTAAAAGTAGTTAGTTAATAGTAATAATTGGTCCCCAGGCTAAAGTGTGACCAAACTAAGTGTGAACTAACACTTTAAGAGTTTATTTGGTTTTCTAACCCTACATATGAGCAATAGTAATCAGCAAGAACCACTAATTAAATGAACTTAATGAACCACAAAATGAAAACATTTTCCATTTTAACTAGATGTTGCAACTTCAGGAATCAGCTTTTGTGCATCAAATATTTAACTCAACAATATTCTCTCTGACTTGCTGTGAATCGTCAGTCTTCTCTCAGGATGTCGTGTTCATTGAGTCATTCCTAATCGCTCTCCTCCCGCTCTCATTAGCAGCTTGTGTTTTGTGTGATCTTCGTTGTTTCTCAGGCCCTGCGGGACAAGCGCAACACTCATTCTGCCAGCGTTATGTTACACTGTGGCTGTTTTCTACCTGTTAACAAACTCCTCGATGAGTATGCGGTGAGAATAACCCTGCCGGCGGATGTTGACGGTCTCTAGGATGCCGGTGTATCGCAGCTGAACCATCACACGCTCCTTATTGAAGCGCTGAGCCTGCCGGTCATCATTGGGTTTGATACAGCGGACGAAATGAGGCGTTCCCACCACCATCTTAGACAGCAGGTCCATGAGAGAGTACTACAATAGAAGACACACATACACACACACGTGTTAAGTTGTTAAATTTAGGTAATGTGTAGGATTAAAGATGTAGAATATGGTCATGCAGAATATGTGCTTTATAAGTACTAATAAACAGCCAATATGTTAATAACAGGCATGCTAATAAGCAACTAGTTAATAGTGAGAATTGGTCCCTATATTCAAATGTTGCCTACAAAACTAATGATGTGAGGAGCTGAGGACTCACCCTGAAATAAGAAGCCACTGTCTGTCTCCTCATGTTAGTGGTTTCCTCTGGGTGACGCATCATTTCCATGGTGTCCACCTAAACACACACATAAACACACTTACTGTAGCTTAGCCTACATGCAGAAAATGTGCACATTACCAAGACACCCATATTTACACACACATACAATGAACACTATGAACACTGGTTTAGACTAAATGAACATGTAACCTTCCTGTTCATGTATGACAAATGTTAACACAGTCACACACAATTTCCTCAACTAGATTATTAAAAAAAAAAACATTCAACACTAAAGAGAGTTTTTTTAATGACAAAACAAGAACTATGGACTATAGGTACAGTATTAGTCAAGGTAAACAACTAAAAGTAAAAATCTTAAAATAAAAAAGTCTCTCTAACACACGAATGGCAATTTGTAATCATAACTACTTTAAGATTGGGTGAATTGGTGGCTAATTTGTATACATTTTGTATTGGGTGGAACTTTTTTATTTGTATATATTTATTTATTTTTCTAAAAACAGCATGTATCTGTACAAACTTCATCATACAAATTCATTTAAAAGTAACACTTTATAAAATAGTTATGCTTTCTAATGAGATCGGGTTGGTTTCACAGTTTTATCAATTATCACAATAGTAAAATCATAGCTTATGAGGCCATTATTACAGAAATCTATAAGCATATTTGTTTGTAGACAGTGGAAGAGTGTGTGTGTGTGTGTGTGTGTGTGTGTGTGTGTGTGTGTGTGTGTGTGTGTGTGTGTGTGTGTGTGTGTGTGTGTGTGTGTGTGTGTGTGTCTGTGTGTCTGTGTGTGACGTTTAGCTATGAATTTTGTAATACAGTTATTTTCCTGTTTATTTTTGTAAAGCTGCTCAGAAAAAAATCTGTTTTGTATGAAGCGCTATACAAATAAATGTGAACTGACTTCACAACATATTTAATAACACTTTCCAATACAGTCCCATTAGTTAAAATTAGTTCATGTATCAACTAACATAAACTAAGAGGAGTTTATTGTCAGAACATGTTATCCCAGGTCCAGTAAATAATAAAAACAGATGTAATTATTGATTTTAATAATGGATTATTAAATGTTGAAATTATATTTACTAAGATTAAGAAATGCTTTAGAAGTATTTTTGGTATACTTTATTTTGTTACATATACTTACAATAAATTATGCATAATTACATGCAAGTAGCCCTAAAAGCCAAACCCTAATCCTAACCCTAACTTTATAGTAAGTACATGTAGTTAATTAATATTACTCAGTACTTAAATGTATATAGTTACACTGTAACAAGAACACCTTAAAATAAAGTGTAACCATATGTTATTGTTAGTTCATGTTAACTAATGTAGTTAACTAATGTTAACAAATTGAACCTTATTGTAAAGTGTTTTTGTTTAAATCTTCTACTATATAATGCCATTAATAACAATGATCAATTCATATTTATGTAAAGATTCAAAATAAGCACTTAAAACATCATGATCCAAGCATGATGGGTTGAATACTGCAGGGACGTGTTTTCATAATGAACTTCAGGCTTCCAACTGTTCTTAACAAGGACAAGATATGATGTGTATAACAGCCATCGCTACAGCAGACCTCATGAATTTATCAAGGTGATACATAATTTAGAGCAGGTCTATACCAGCAAAGCGTGTCTTCATATTCTATTTCATCTGCGTGTGCAGAGGCAGGTGTGTGTGATCTTTATGAGAAACTGAAGGGTTGGACATGACCCCTGACTGAGAGACAATCGAACTAACCCAGTGTTTTAATAAGACATCTGTCACACTTCTGCTTACAAGCAGAACTTTGTAAAGCGTCTCATCTGTGACTGAAGCAGTTTAAAAGTATCTGCAATAGTAACTGCAACCAATTGATTGGGTTCTGTGCTCCGGTGTTTAATTATATTTCTCTGATACAGCAGGTAGTCTGCAGGACTGCTTTAATCTTACACACAGAACAGAGGAAAAGGGAGAAATAATTATCCAGGGGTTTCCCTCATAAGAACAGCAACTCAGCACTGTAGTCAGTATACATTACCACAGCAAATCCAGCTTTAAGTCCTCAATCTGAGCAAGACCTAAAGAAATGTAAACCTCACCTGGGGCTTCGCTGTTACTAAAGGGCTTTTATAGTGGAAAAATCTAATTCTTACACTTTTGAAACACTTTTCAAAAATACATGACATTTTGAAGTATTAAGACTGAAATAGTACACTGTAAAATTCATTTTTCAGACGTTGCAAATAAAACTGATTACTTGCCATTTCTTTTCAATTATTTGTGAAATTTGCTAGAAATTTCTGAGTGAAAATTGTATCAAAGACATTTTTTCAGTGTATTTTCTTGTAAAACATCACTGTTTTACTTAAAACTTTGAAAAAAAAAATGTTTTAACAGTATATGTAAAGTACAACATTTCTATTCCTAGTCAATGGAAGGTGGAATTAGGGAGGGGACAATCTCAATTTAGAGATTTGAATGGACAAAAAAAGTTGTATTGAAAGTAAGAACAATCGGGTAACACTTTATTTTAGGGTCTCTTAACTAGATGCTTATTGGCATGCATATTACTAGAATATTAGCCATTTATTAGTAGTAATTAAGCACATATTAATGCCTTATTCTACATGACCTAATTCAACATCCCTAATCAATACCTGAAATGAACAACTACCTTACTAACTATTAATATTTATACTTATATAATAATTAACTAATTTATTGAGGGAAAAGTCGTAGTTAATAGTGAATAAGTGTTCCCTATTCTAAAGTGTTACCAACAATGAATATTTTTGTTACACTTTCCTATAAAAGTGATACTGTAAATTTGAAATGCCTATATCTACTAAAAATACATTTTGTAATTTTTTAGGTATACATTAACCATCTTTGATGATTTAAATCTAAAATGCATGAACAAAAAAATATAAAATTCCAGTTTTGATTACTTGGGATTGTTAGCATCAGAGAGAGGGTGGAAAATAGACATTAAAAACTAAATTATGACTGTTTTTGGTGCAATTTTATTTTTTTTTTTTAAATACATAATTAGCATTATAAGTGGACTTTAAATAGAATAAAATACATAGGATGTGGCTCTTTTAAAGCTGTTTCTCAAATTAAATTGATTCATAGTCTAAGAATTCTTAAAAAAAATGGGTTATTCTAGGTTTTGTTCCATTAGCTCACAGACTAAATCAAACCAGAAAGAGAAAATAAAGTAGTGAAAATTGCATTAGAAAATATGAGGCTAATGAATATGAAGACCGATATGAATCGATTCTTACCTTTAGCAGGTATTTAGGAGACTGAGAGGAGAGAGAATAGTTCAGACAGTCAGATAATAGATCAAAAGTGCAGAAGAGTGAAGAACAGAGGTATTTTACAATGAAAAACATGCAAACAGGAGTTCAGAGGTTCTGGAGTAAATACACTGGCAAAATAATAACATCATGAACTTCATCAGTTGTAATATATTTAGTCAGAATTTGTAGCTGATGCAAAAGTATTTTTCATGTGGCTGATGAAGTAACTGGTGGTGGCCCATACAGTAACACCTGACTCTTTATCACAGAGAAAATTATATAAAAAGCTAATATCTAAGGTAAATGAATAAGCGTTGAGTTTACATCAAATCTGCACCTTTACTGAACAGATAAAACTGTACAAAAATCAGAAAAGAAAATGAATTATGCGATAATTCATGTTCATTTTCATCTGAAACGAACATAAAAATGAATAAGATATTTTGTGATGACTGTCTGAATGTAAAGAAGACAGCACAGACCTTATTTCTCCCGCTGCTGAGCTGTGGAGGCAGAGATCTGGATGCTGCTGTCACTCTTGCCCTGGATGTGGCCAGGTTACCTGCTCAGCAAAAGAAGAAACACAGATCAGCGACACGTCAATCTTCCGTCTCTGAGGCACAAATGAATAAAACAACATAGTAATGTAGTGCTCTGAGCTTGCAACCCAAAGAATGCATGTTTGAACCCTGGAGGAGATCAGCCAGAAGACTAGTCTAGACTATAAATACAAAGACTACAATCTTGATCCTTAATGCCAGATTGCTCTACCCTTAGGAACAGTGTCTGCAAAAATACCACAGATATAGCCAGTTATCAAACTCTTATTGCGTTCAAAATCAACGCAACATTTTGAATTTATTTCTCTTGTAGTGTACTTCAAAAATTAAAAGACTATTTAAAATAGTATAATTTTTTTAAGTGCCCTATATATATATATATATATTTAAAACTTTAATTTACTTTAAAATACTTTTTTTAAGAATCTTCTTTCAGGCTTTATTTTTAACTGTAGTGTGTGTTATATGATATTACATTTAAATTAATACATTTTTACCAAATTGCACCATCATTACAAATGTGTAATTACAAATATATTATAGAAATAACATTAAATTATATTTTAGTTTACTATAAATGCATATAAATTTTGTACATTTGGCAGTACACTTTTAATATATTTCAAAGACAACAGAAGTAATTATGAAATTACATATAAAGATATACTTAAATCCTACTTAAAAGAGTCAAACAGCACTCTAATATTCAGATAATTGCAATTAATAAAATGAAATTATTTTATATAATTGTAAATAACATGCCAGTGTCCAAAAAAAAGTGTTAGTTACACTTACGTATTATTTCTATAATTCTTTCTGTAATAAGTACTCTTTTTTAAAGTGAAATGTTAAAGTGCATCTTGACAACATTAAATAGCACTAATAAATTTGACATATGACAAACTTAAACTTTCTTTATTATAATGGCTCACTGTAATAAAACTATAGCCCTTGAAACTGGTAAAACCAACACAAGAGTCTCTACTTTTCTGGGCTAGTAGACTGCAACCATATAGCAGACAATGACCTTCATTTACCTTCTAATTGAACTACATCAGTGTTTTGTAATGTAATATGGGGAATTAGAGTACAACTCTTATTTAAGGCAAAAACCCTTTAACAGACAGCCTCAATGAAGCCCGTGTTGTGACCTTGTGACCCATGCACTGTCTAATATCCAGTGCTGAGAGCGTTCAGGATCAGAGTAAGCCGTCACTGTCTCTCATCTCTCTTTCTCTCTGTCGTTAATACACTCTCTCTCTTTCTGCTTCCTCTTCTCTCTCTTCCTTAAACACACACACACGTCTTCGGGATATGAAACCCCACTGTTGCATATGCAGCACCGTCTGAGCTTTTCAAAAGTTTCTGCACAAGATGTCCAAATGTTTTCCCTGGCTGGGTCTTCAGAGACTAAACTCTGATTAATGGTACTGAAGGAGCCTTTGAAGCCGGATTGGTGACATCAAAGTGCTAATCCATGGGTGGCAGGAGTTTTATAATGAGTGGGAAGCATTTTAGCACTTTTCAAAGGCTCCGGCGCATGAATAAACAATGGCAGCACAGATGTGCCACACACCTTTAGAAAAATACCCACCACAGAAACGCTAAGCAGAGTGCAACTGTAGCTGCAGCACTTCAGTGTGTGTGTGTGTGTGTGTGTGTGTAAGTCTGAAGGAATCTAGGGAAATTAAACATCTGTTGTTCTTGTAGTCTGCGCCCCAGTAATACACCAGATGACAGATTAGAATGAGTCACAGACTCAAACATACAAACAATAAGTCAAGAAAACAATTATCGTTTTTCTTCCCCTCACCACGATGGTTTCGTAATGACCGTCACGTGTGAATGAACATGCGTGGTTCCCAGCGTTCAGAGCAGATCACGTTTAATTGCTCTATTTGTCAGGGATTAATTGAGTTGTTTCAGATATAACTATAGCTCAGGAATCCCACGCTCCTGCCAATGGGATTACACGTGTAGGCTGCTGTTGCTAAATGTTGTCTCTGCTGTAGTCTAAACCCTGACGCAGCATTGCTAGATGGGCCATGTGTAGCTCTTTTCCACTGACGGGTGCTGGAGCTGGAGCCGGTGCTCAATCTCATCCTGTGCATTTACAATACGGCCAAACCAGTTTCCACTGGTCTTAAACCAGCATCCAAAAATCTGTCTACAAAAAGACGCTGAATCGATTTATTTGGATGTTAAAATATATTCATTCTGCGATACAGAATGTTTGTTTGCTTACAGTAAATTTACCCAGTAAATTGTAAACATTAAATTATATTTTAGTTTACTATAAATGCTTATCAGTACATTTGACAGTACACTTTAAATATAAAGTAATTATTAAATTACATATAAAGATAAACTAAAGTCCTACTTAAAAGAGTCAAACAAAACTTTTTTTATTTAATTGTAAATAACATGCCAGTGTCCAAAAACATTGCATTCAGTTTGCACTTAAGTATTATTTCTGTATAAGTACGGTTTTTAAAAGTGAAATGTTGAAAAGTCTTGACAATATTAAATAACATTAATAAAATTGACAAACAACAAACTTAACCTTTCAATATCATAATTGCTCATTGTAATAAAACTGTAGCACTTGAAACTGGTAAAACCAACACAAGTCTTTACTTTTCTGGACTAGTAGACTGCAACCACACAGTAGACTATGGTTGAACTACATCAGTGTTTTGTAATGTAATATGGGGAATTAGAGTACAACTCTTAAGGCAAAAACCCTTTAACAGATAGCCTCGAAGGAGCCCGTGTTGTGACCTATGTACTGTCTAATATCCAGTGCTGAGACCGTTCAGGATCAGAGTGAGCCAGTAAATTGTAAACTTGTTGGATCGCTCTGGTAAATGTTCACACAATGTTACATGTTCTGCACTGTTTGTTTGTTTGTTTATTTCACTGGTTTGCACTCTATCTACCATGTGCCTTATGCCACTTTATCTATTTTTTATATTATTATTATTATTTTGTATTTTTTTCTACATGTCCTTATTGTATATTTGTAATAGTTGCATTTTGTGTACGTATGCATGTACAGTATGTATATATGTAAATATATACATACTGTATATATATATATATATATTTGATTTGTACTTATCTGTATTTTTGCGTTCTACTGTTAGTGTTTAGTGTTATCTGTATGCACCAGGGAGTAAGAGAGTTACGCAATTTCAATTCTCTGTATGTATGTACGGTACATGTGGCAGAATTGACAATAAAGCAGACTTTGACTTTTGACTTTGACAAGCAGTGAATTATTTTCTTTTGATGTGTAAAGGGATACTCAACCAAAAATGAAAATTAGCATGTCATCTAAGATGACTTTGTTTCTTCAGATGAGCATTTTTAGAAAAAATATTTATCTCTGTAAGTCCATATAATGCAAGTGGATAGTAAGTCAAAAGCTGATGCTTCAGAAACCATGATGGTAATCCATGTGATTCCAGCTGATAATCAACTTCTAAATGAAACAATAAGTATGTATGTTTGAGAAAAATACTACTATTTTCAACTTTTTAAATTAAAAACCTCTAACATCAAACACTGTGAAGAATGATGTATAGTATAAGCGTTGTGAAACTCACATGAAAAGTGATGGTATTCGGTGCTTTTGTGTCATTTATCACATGAGCTTACGTCATGCTTCACAACATGCTGACGTAGTGCTTTACAACACAATGGCTGGAAGCGATGGTGTATACTTTAAGTTTCAAATATTCATATTTTTTCTCATCAAAGTGGGTTTTATGGGTTACTCTCTTACGTTTGCTTTGTGTGGTTTTTGAGATTGTGATGTAGACCTAAGTAAAACAGATTATTGATTAAGAAAGTATGTAGGGCAGGACTTGGTTCTATCCATCGGTCCTCCATGATGAAGAGAAGTGTGTTAGTTTCACTGTCCAATTTGACAAAAAAAAATTGACTTCTGAGACACATTTGTTACTGTAAATAGTGTGAAATAACGTCAAAACAGTTGTTCACACATCTCTAAATTGTAAAATAATTGTTATTTTACAGATGGAAGATCATTACAGATATAATTGAGTCTTGGGTACTGCTGGTTTAATTGCGGCGATATTGTGTTTGTCAGGTCACATGACAACCTGCTAAACACAAATTACTGTAGAAGAACTTCTGTTTCTCTCCGCCTGTCATTTTTTTTCTTTACAGCTCTCTTTCTCTTTCTGCTCCTGTCTGTCTGTCTGAGACTCTCCCCTCCTCTCTCTCTCTCTCTCATCTCTGAGTGCAGATTATTAAAGGACATTTGTCAAAATGAATTAGTGCGAGTGGAACAAGCATGCAATGCATAAGTGCATTTTCACGCTTTTCACACAGACATCATGGTCTGATGAAGGGGATCTACCCTGAAGTCAGCTTATAACGCACCTACGCACACTGACACACACATACAGTATCTCTGTCTTACACACACACACACACACATTTGCAAACACACACAGAGTGGAGCAGTGCCTCTGTATGCATGTATTTATTCACATAATGACTTCTTGATGTTTTGACACCCACATACCAGTTCATGATACGTCCATATTGAATTGTGAATCTGCAAACCCCCCAATATTGAGTGTTTGAAAAATATGGGGTTTTCAATGGTTGATTTCTAAACTACAACCCCCAACTCCAATTAAATCTATAAGCTTAACCCTGAAGCACAACATTATTTCTAACCCGTCACAGTAAGTTTTCTGTTCGTATAATTTGAATAGATAATAGAGGAAAGTCTAGTAGAATCACTCAGTTTGTGTGCCTTGTAATAATAAATCACACATTCTGAATGAAAAATGAATAACCCAGGCCATATCTCTTTCATGTTTAACGCAAACTCATCACATTACAAATGTTGGTTGCATTTTGTACCTATACCTCAGAGAGTACTGGGTAGCAAAAACCTACATGGGTTCAGGTTAGGTCTGGAAGTAGGTTTAGGGTTAGTACCTAGTTATTTTCAGTTATTGTAATTACTATAATGAGTACATAGTATGTACATGCGAAACAGGACTGTAAAATAAAGTGCTACAAATGTTTTAGGCTTTTTTATGTTTCTTTATTACACGGCTCCCTGGAATACTCTATACTTTTCGTCAGGGTCCTGATTACCCTGTCAGGCTTTATTCTGCGATAACAAGCGGCTGGATGTACATTATCCCTTACTTACATTATACAATTTTTATCTTGATATTAACCTCTTGAGCTCTGCAGCATATTTTGGATTTTTTACAGAATTAGGCATACCAGAATTTAAAAGAGTGCCCTACCTACATACTTTGGAATAAATTGATAAAAATGGTCTCATTTGACAGGAAACTCTCTGAATTTTAAAACATGGGTAAAATATTGCATATTTTGTATGTAATATTTTTACAATATTGTGATAAACACAGACGAAAAGTCAGATTTTTATTATTTTTTAATTAAGTTTTTATTTAAAAATCTGTTATTTAGGATCTGTTTGGTCTATATCTCTTCAGAAAGCTTCATTTGATTCCTCTAGGTGGCAGTAAACAGGGGAAAAAATAATTGTGTTGATAACATCTTCTATGCAAAAGTTATTTAGCTTTAACCAAAGGGAGGCGTTGGAGCCTCCAAGTGTACTTTTAGAGTCTCCATTTTTGATTTCTGAAAGCAGTAGGCATACCTGAACTTAAAAGAATGCCCTACCCACATACTCAATAATAATTAAGACATGCAGGTGTGCAGAAAGAGGTATCCTGACATAAAAATACTGATACTTATTGATACGATTACTAGTTATA
The DNA here is from genome assembly GCA_027422415.1 of Schizothorax lantsangensis. Taxonomy (NCBI): domain Eukaryota; kingdom Metazoa; phylum Chordata; class Actinopteri; order Cypriniformes; family Cyprinidae; genus Schizothorax; species Schizothorax lantsangensis. The sequence goes on from CM049848.1 coordinate 12,690,391, forward strand.
AGTTTTTATTTATTTATTTACCACGGTCAATTAATTACAATTAAATTACAATTAATAGTTTATTTTAAAAAAATATAAAAGCTATCAAATAACTTGACTGCTGTCAGGGCTTGTCACACTGCCAGAGCTTCTCTGTATTCACACACATTTCTGATGCAAATTTTGAAATGTCACAACATGATGCCACTCTTTTTTTTTTGTCTTGCATTTAATTTACTCCTTGTAAAGCAGGGTTTTTGGGACAACAGTGGAAGTGTTTAAATTCAACATTTTAATGACTTTGCGTGCGATCAGAACTCATCAATGCTCTTGTGAAAAATAAGTAGACTTTAGTAGACTGTAGTTTACAGTTTAGTTTACAACGCATGCTGTTATTTAAAATTAAATGAAAACATATTCTATTTTAAATGCATATTAAATGCAATTAGTTGAATTTAAGTGCTTTTTTGTCCCACTTAAGTAGGATTAAAGTACATAATTATTCTATTGTCTTTGAAATATGGTTAACGTGTACTGCTGAATGCACTGACAGTCATTGATGGTAAATTAAAATATACTTTAAGTTGTTTCTATTTAAACTTTTATGTCATGTATTTAAATATATTTGTAATCACACGTGTAATGCTAAAGTTGCAATTCAGCACATTTCAAATATATTAACATTAAACATAATATCGAATGACTCACCACAGTTCAAATCAATCAAGTCCTTTACAAGTATGTCAGTCAACACATCAAAATAATAGATTTTTTTTAAAAACAACAAAATATAATCAAAACATAATGATTTAAAATGATTTGTAATGATTTGTACTTTAAATTAAACATTTTTATTTGACATTTTTTAATGTCTTAAGTGTGTTAAAGAAAGTCATGAAAGTGATGTTTTATTTCATTAATATTATATTATCTGTAATTAGTTTTTTTTATGCACTTTTAAGATTTGAAGTACACTACAAGTGCATGTTCAAAAAGTGCACATCTGTATTACAAGGGTGTGCAAAGAGTGTTGGAATGGAATATCATTCTGTGCTCATACAACAATTTTTTTTATAATTTATTTCTGGCATGTTCACACAATGAGAGCAAAAATGAGAGAAAAGTAGGTAAGGACAGAGCACAGCGACGCCATCAGATTCTGAGGACTACAACTTACTGTCTGTGGCTTAGAGATACAGAGACTTGAGAGGATACAGAGACCTCAAGGATCTGTGCTGAATCCCCCAGTCAAATAGTCACATGACAACGACATCATCACTATGACACATACACACCTTCACGGTATTAGCTTTGCCTTTGTTCACAAAGACACATTCAGGCATTGATTCTGGTAATCGATTGGACTTTTTAGCATTCTGGCTACATTCACGCACAAGACTCACACACAAAATTTCTGAAATGAAAGTCTGACGAGAACGCAGCTATGGTCACAAATGGAGATGAATGCAGCATTTCCAGAGAATGACCTACTGTATGCATTATTTTGTTTACCACTGTTGCGTTCACTCAATGAATAGACTTTTATACTGTAAATGACTCAAATACATTTAGAAAAATAATGTTTTATGTATATTTACAAACTAATTCAAAGCTTTGGGGGAGCTTTTTTTGTGATTTTTATTTATTATTATTATTATTATTATTTTTTTTTTTTACAATTACTTCATTTAAAATGTAAAAAAACAACAAAAGCATTTCTGAACAGCAGTACATTTATGCCGAAAGACGCAGAATCCAAGAGATAGGTCAGCACACAATGAAAGGAAATCGTGTGTGTGTGTGTGTGTGTGTGTGTGTGTGTGTGTGTCTGCGCGCACTCTTCCCATCAGGTCAATCTGTCTGTTAAGTCACAGGCCTGTGAAAAAAGATGACACCCAGCATCTCTCCTCATATGTGCTTCTGACACAAGCTGCCGAATGGGAGACAGGGAAAAAAGAGAAAGAAAGCCCTGTGCATTCACTTTGAAAATTAAGCCCAGCAAGATTCTCCCAGAGAACAGCGGCCCAAGCTGCCACTTGTGTTGCCTTTCTATTGACCAGAATAGTCAATGTGCCCTGGATTATAAAGCAATCCCTGCTTCAGTATGACACCTTTCATCCCAGCGTATGCGTGTGAAGCCCAGGAACGAGCTGTCGGCACAGGGGACAATCAAAGTTGTCAGACAGCAGTCTACACGAGCTGACTTCTGCTGAGGAAAGCGCCTTCGTATCTCCTGGCTTTTCCTTATACTTCATCTCTTATTCAGACACTCTGCTCTTTTAAATAAATATGAAATATTCTCGAAACTCAGCTCGGAAAGCAGGCAAATGTGATTGTTCCAGTCCGAGATACCCTGCCCCCATCTCCCCTCTCCGTTCAGTGCTTAACCAGAGGCGGTTTGAGCCATCCGTTTGAGAGTCACGTTAGTTCTGTCCACTGTAAAGGGCTATGGCTTCTAGTATGTGGGTCGCTTTAATCAGGAGATGGTCTGCTGGGCCGGTTTAGTGTGACTAAGAACCAATATCACAGTCGGAAAAGCAGCAAGGGATTTTGTCGACCTAACATAGCACTGCCCCGAGGTCAAGCTGAAGTTAAAAAGTGGTTCTCCTATTTGAAAGATTGTAATACTTGTGAGAGTACAACACTGAATAGGATGACTAATCTACAGTAGGATCTTCTACACTCCACAGTGAATACAACAAAGTGAGTACTGAAAATAAAAACCCTGATATACTCTTTTCTTCTTCATTTAGGGGTAAAAAAAAGGATATCAAAATTTACATCCAGATTTACATTTCCCAGCAGAACATTGCCCAGAGCATCACATTCCCTCCACTGGCTTGTAGTTGTCCCATGCATCCCAGTGCCATCACTTCCCCAGATAAATGGTGCACTCATACATGGCCGGCCAGATTCTGAGGACTACAGCTTACTGTCTGTGGCTTAGAGATACAGAGACTTGAGAGGATACAGAGACCTCAAGGATCTGTGCTGAATCCCCCAGTCAAATAGTCACATGACAACAACATCATCACTATGACACATACACACCTTCACGGTATTAGCTTTGCCTTTGTTCACAAAGACACATTCAGGCATTGATTCTGGTAATCGATTGGATTTTTTTTTGCATTCTGGCTACATTCACGCACAAGACTCACACACACAATTTCTGAAATGAAAGTCTGATGAGAACGCAGCTATGGTCATAAATGGAGATAAATGCAGCATTTCCAGAGAATGACCTATGGGTTATTTTGTTTACCACTGTTGCGTTCTCTCAATGAATAGACTTTTATACTTTAAATGACTCAAATACATTTAGAAAAATAATGTTTTATGTATATTTACAAACTAATTCAAAGCTTTTGGGGAGTTTTGTGATTTCTTATTTTATTTAAAAACATTTTTTTTTACAATTACTTCATTTAAAATGTAAAAAAAAAAAAAAAAAAGCATTTCTGAACAGCAGTACATTTCTACCAAAAGATGCAGAATCCAAGAGAGAGGTCAGAACACAACGAAAGGAAAACGTGTGTGTGTGTGTGTGTGTCTGCGCACATTCTTCCCATCAGGTCAATCTGTCTGTTAAGTCACAGGCTTGTGAAAATGGATGACACCCAGGTAAATGGTGCACTCATATATGGCCGGCCACGTGATGTAAAAGAAAACGGGACTCATCAGACCAGGCCGCATTCTTCCACTGCTTCAAGTGCCCATTGTAGGTGATTTTGATGGTGGACAGACACTCTCATTAGCCCCATATACAGCAGAGGGTGATGCACTGTGTGTTGTGACACATTCCTCCCATAACCATCATTACCTGTGCCACAGTAGACCTTCTGTTGGTTCGGACCAGGCGGGATAGCCTTTGTTGCCCTCATGCATTGATGAGCCTTGGGTGCACAACACCCTGACGTTGGTTTGTCGTTTGTCCCTCCTCAGACTGCCTTGCCATTTCAGAGACACTCTGACACCTTCCCATAGCAATTTGGGCCTTGTCAAAGTTACTCAGATCTTTATTTCTACCAATTTCTCTGGCATCCAACACACTGATTGTTTTCTTACCATCTCATACCCAGACGTTAAAGGTGCCATAGAATGCATTGATACAATATTTTTAATTGTTCTCTGATATCTACATAGAAGGTATGTGGCTTAGGTAAGCGCAACAATTCTCCAGAAATGGTTTTACATGTGCATTTACAACCCTAGGATTTCTCCCTAGAATGAATTGGTCTGTTATTGGCTTATTTGGAAGGGTCATAAATAATAATGTTGAGCTCTGCTCTGATTGGCTGTTTCAAAGTGCGGCTCAATGTTGAGCTCTGCTCTGATTGGATGTTTCACAGTGTGGCTCATTTCAGCTCATTTCTCACACAGCAGGAAGGAAACAAAGGGAGGAAAATATATATTTCAATACTTTCTCTCGTCGGGTAATTATACTGTATATAAAATGCGGGCATCAGGGAGCTGCTATTAATATGCGGGGCACTGAAACTGCTTTCAAATGCACGATCGCTTTTTACTTTCACTTTCGCTTTCAAGATTCACGATCGCATGAACTCTGTTTATACTATGGAGCGGCAGTACTTACCACACATTTTACAAGATCAGATGCTTGTCAGTGGTGCTCAGGATCTGTAAATCATTATCCATCATCCTCAGTCATCTCTCCTTACTCTGTTTATGTGGTAAGTGAAATCTCATGTACTGCAATGTAACAGGCTACCGCTAGCAGCTAACCATGTCCCTTTAGTGGCTTGCGTTATTTTATTAGAACGCGTTATTTGCTTTCCGTGCCTTTCTGAATACTGACACCAACCCATCCCTGCACTTCACATCCCCTGCACAGCCTGGAACATAACATTTATTTCCATGATCTTCCCTTTTTTCTGTTGTTCTCACTTGCTTCTTCACAATACCTGCAGGACTAGTGATGGTTCGGCTGGCGGCTGGCATTGAACATGAGCAGGTATATGGAAATGTTGGGGGCGTAACTATTAGTGATCCCGACTGTTACATCACAGTCGGTGTTATGTTCTGATTCACCTATTTTTCAGTGGTCTTTTTTATTCACGAGATTTACATAAGAAGGAGGAAACAATGGTGTTTGAGGCTCACGGTATGTCATTTCCATGTACAGAACTCTTATTATTCAACTATGCCAAGGTAAATACAGTTTTCCATTCTAAGGCTCCTTTAAAGGGGTCATGAACTGAGAAATCCGAATTTCCTTGATCTTTTGACATTTAACAGGTCAATGTACTATAAAAACATCCTGTAAGTTTCAGAACTCAAAATTTTCTCGTTAGTTTAAAAACGGCTTTTATTGAAACCAAGTTCAGAAAACGACTTGTTTTGGAACAGGCCCGGTTCTTGACAGCTATAGAAGGGTGGGCTGGCAGATATCCTGATGGGTGGGCATTTTTTAGTCATCATATCATCATACAGCCTAGAAGATATTTATACTGTAGATATTGCTCTATTAACTATATTATATGTACACTGAAAAAAGCTTTCACGGGCAGCCTAGAATATCATGCACTTTACAGCAAAATAAACTTGTTTTTCTTTATTGAATAGTAAAAAAAAAAGCCCTCTGTGTTCTCTTTCTCTGGATCATTGTTTCTACACTGGTGACTCTTTCAACTAACTTTTTTATTTATACCAAACAAGGCCGTAATCATGTCTAGAACATTGGAGGGACCAATTGTTTTGAGGAAAATATAAAGACCAGACCACTATGGTAATGGTATTTATTTAAATAAACTAAATAAATAAAAGATTTAAATGAGATTTAGGGGAATAAGAAGAAAAAAAGAACAGTAAAAGAACAAGAATAAGAATTTTTGTAAAGTAATCAATCTGAACTGCAAATAATATTTTGTATCAAATCAGTTGAATTGTTGAAAACGCAAAACAGAAAAATGCTATTGTCAATTATGAATTACATGAATCATGTAAATGGCAGACCTACTTTCCATTCGAAACAGCGGAATTTGACAAAAAAAGTCGAATAGTTTGCATCACTGGATATTGTTGGTCATTTATGTCATAGAAGGGGAACGCTATGTTTCAGTTGAGCCGACTGTTGCTATAGTAGGCCTAATGAACGCAACTTTCATTGCACAAGCTCTTTACTTTCATTCTTACATTCAACAGCAAGCCAAAGGGGGTAAGATTTCAACTGAACTGCATAGCCTACATGCATTTTAGATGCTTATGCTCTTGCCCCATCCATGCAATGAATGCACATTATTGAATGAGCAGGTTTTTTAGAACATTAAAACTGCTTAGGTAATTTCAGTGGTAGGCTATGATACATATTCATGTAGCCTATTAAACTCCCCGTTATAGCACGCAAATATTTCTGCCCGTTTTCGCTCGTTGTCAGCCTCTGCTTTTCTGCAACAGACTGAAGCTCCGCGTGAATTCAGCGCGACTTGCTTTCAGCTAAGAAAAATGCTGCAATTTTCTAGTGTTATTTTATTATTGTTGGGGCAGTCTCCAGCTATATCTTAAACTTCTTAAAATACAGTCCGCTTCAGATTGGTTTTAATCACTGCATAAAAAATTAACACAATCTTTACCTAATTCTGATTGGGTGGGCAAGACTGTCATTTGGGTGGGCTTAGCCCACCCCTGCCCATGCCTGGAGCCGGCCCCGTTTTGGAATATGCCACTTTATGACGTAATAGTGCAGTTAAAGCCCATATCTGCAGGAGAAGATCAACACCTGCTTCTACAGCTCTGCCTCTTTAGCCATGTCCACTGATATGTACTTGTAGTAGGAGAGGAAATACTAGAGAGACGCAAGCACAGGATTACAGGATTACTGGTTAAAATGAACTGAGACTATCTTGTTTCTTTTCCATGGGTACTTGGAAGTGGGTGTTTTGTTATTATAATGGGTTCTGTTGTCTATGGTCACGTTGTGCCGCTCCTGTCCGGTGTAAACACTGTAAAAATTAGGAAAGAGCTCCTGATCACCTTATTGAAACACTATTTGTTTGTTTGCTTTACTTTACTACAAATTCCTTTTTAAACAAGACAGTATGATGCAGGCTTTTTAGAGAGACTGAAAGTAAAAGATGATGCAGTGCTGAGTCTAACTAGAGTGGATCCCATAATGATGAGTTCACACTGCATGATTTTCAAAGTCATCGGATCACGTTGTTTTCACACTGCACGACTGGGGCAGTATTCAGTTGCACACTGCATGACTTTACAATAGGAAGAATCGCCGACAACTCTGTCTGGTCCGCAAACTCACGCGAGAAGTGATAAGGAAATAATGCAAGTTCACATGTGAGATCAGAGTTCTCACGCGAGACTGGAAATGTGTTTAAAATGGTAGCCCACAAGAAGTTCACGATACAAATGGTTTGTGCACTGATTTGCAGCGAAAGGGCGAAAAAAATAAAAAAAGATTATGGAGGTGGAAATGGTTGAGGATTGCTGATATTGTGGTCTATAACTCCTCCCTGAACTTCCCACTGCCCTGTATCTTGCTCTCTCATTGGCTGTAGTTCATTGCCGATGTATTTTTCAGTCAGAACTCATTTCACACAGCAGGATTTTGAATTGATTCTCTCAGATCACGTGTTTGATAATTCATACTGCATGATTGTCACTCGCACCGTTTTGCTGATTTCAGGCATTTGTCAGCGATTTCGCAAAACCTGGCTAAAATCGTGCAGTGTGAACTTGGCATAAACATGTTTTTACCACTATTGCATTATCTGTTCCAGACCGTTTGATATATAATAAGTAGGCTATTATGGCTCGTTTCCACTGAGCAGTACGATTCGGTACAGTACGGTACGATACGCAATTATGTCCGTTTCCATTGTCAGAAGTTGTGAATGGTACCAAAATAGCGAACTGTACCGTACCGTACCACTTTTTTGGTACCCTTTTGTTGGGGTACCTAGCACAGCAAAGGGTACCAAAAGGGTGGAGCTAAACTCACTGCAGAACGTTGATTGGTTGACTAGAATCGTCACTTGTGCGTGATACAAGGGGATAAAGCTTCTCCTTCACTCGTTCCACTCTGCTGTGTTCGGCTTATTACTTCAGAGTGTGCAAACACAAAAAAATATAACAGTGTATTTTATAATTTTATATTTTCACACAGACATAGCCGTTTCTCAATATGCGTTCTTGTCTGTTCTTATGGACTTGTGAAACGTCATTGCCCAAAAACCCGCATAATTTTCAAAATATTACTGTTATTCTGTCATGAAATGTAGTTTTAAGAGTTTTTCAGGTGAGAATGTAGTTGTTTAAAACTCAAATCTGAGGTTTATTTATAAAGATATAGCAGCTATTAGAAAATTTGCTATGCCGATTTTGGAGCTCCAGGCGATCACTGGGCGCTCTGTGCTCATGTATCCACGTAGAGCAGCCTTACGCTCGGCTAGTCCTTCCGAGATTTGCCGCTGGCTCTGATGTCTCTGTAGTGATTAGACATGAGATACAATTCGTTTTATGTATATTTAACAGGCATTCGTGGTCTCGTGAATCTATTATTTGTTCCTGGTCATATCGTTTTGACTGAGCACAAAGTTTAACTTTATATTTATTTTTAACTTTACTGTAGTAACTTACAGCGCTGACTTTGTAGCATACGTTTGACTGAATTGTATGAATTGTCTTTATTTCCTCTTATATAAGCCTCTTATACTTTGTACTTATACTTTTATAATGGCTATTATTGTTCATTAAAACTGACATAATAGAGGCAGAGTTGTGCTTATTGTTGCACTTTATTGTCGATCGCTACTTTCCGGCATACACCACGCCTATCAAGTAAAGGGTACTGTTGGCAGTGGAAACGCAAGCTGGATCAGGGTGTTCAGTCCCGAACCGTACCGTACTGTACTGACCCGTACCGCTCGGTGGAAACGAGGCATTATACATTTTTAACCCAAATGGCTCATGTTGTTTTTAGAGTACATCACAGCAGCGTCCATCTATTATTTTAATAAGCAAAACTGTTTCATAGCATAGCAGTGTGAATTCACTTGCAAGTCTTGAATGTGCCCTGCCTATAAAAACAGACCGTTCTGCAGAGAGGCTCAAAAACATGATAGAAAATAGCCTATTACTTCTAAATTGTTGTTTTTTTTATGTAAAATCACACTAACATTATAAGTGAACCTCAGAGAACATTATAAAATTATAAATAAATGCAGTTTCTGACCTCTTTAAAATGTGGCCTTGTTAGGAGAAGAGCAACGATATTTGCTTCACCTGTGACTGGTCATAATGTTTTGGATCATCAATGCAAGAAACAACAGAAAAACATGAGTACAAGAATATCAAAATAAGAGTCTTTGGAAGGCAAAATAACAGAAAATATGTTAAACATTTATTTTGGTTTCTTCCTAGTGGAAGAAATAAAGTCATACAGGTTTAGAAGGACATGAGAGTAAGAAATTATGATTGTGTGTTATTCTTATTTTTTGGTAAACTATCTCTTTAATGGTACTAAGGGTGAATAAGCTTTTCTTAACCTGAGAAAAAGCTTTTTTGTTTTTCATGATTTAAACAAAATGTGACCCTGGACCACAAAACCAGTCATAAGGGTCAGTTTTTTTAAATTGAGATTTATACATCTTCTGAAAGCTGAATAAATAAGCTTTCCATTGATGCATGTATGGTTTGTTAGGACAATAGGACACTATTTGGCTGAGATACAACTATTTGAATATCTGGAATCTGAGGGTGCAAAAAAATCAAAATATTGAGAAAATCACATTTAAAATAGCAATGCATATTACTTATAAAAAATTATGTTTTGATATATTAATGGTAGGAAATGTACAAAATATATTCATGATCTTTACTTAATATCCTAATGATTTTTGGCATACAAGGAAAATCAATAATTTTGACCCATACAATGTATTTTTGGCTATTGCTACAAATATACCTGTGTGACTTATGACTGGTTTTGTGGTCAAGGGTCACAAATGTTCTGCATGTTTCACTGGAACTAATCTAGTATAAAGAAAGTTGAAGAGTTTTCTTATACAACTGTGCAAATCTAATCACATTCAGACCTCACTAAGTTTAGACATGTAAATGTCACTAGCCAGTCTGACTCGACTCATACGGTCCATGTACAAACTGCTCAACAATCCATTCTGCACTCTGCAATTTCCTATACAGCAAAAACACCATCAGTTCCTCTCCAGAGACCTCGAGAGCGACCATATCTATCTGACAGTAACCAGAACAGCATACGGTTCTGTTCTAGTGCACAGATGTTCTATGCAAATCTGCTGGAAGGCCGCACAGAAGAGCATATACATGCAGTGTGGCCACAGGCCTGCAGTAAAAGCCCCATGGAGTTTTCTATAACAGGGCCAAACCAAACACCTCCAACCCGCAAATCCACACAAGAGCTCTGGCTTTAGGGGAATTTGTTCATGCAAATATAATCCATTTCCTCTGACAAAACAGCACCACATGGACTGCAGGCCGACCCCAGACCCAAACCAGAGGTCTGAACTCAGAGCACGGCCTTCTAATGGGCGCCAGTGTTTATTCTGCCGTTTCAAAGGTTTGAAGAGACATCTAACCTCTGTGCAACTTCTTACAATGCTAAATCCTAATATAACATTACTGTGACATTTCTTATAATAACACTGGGCAGTTCATGCCCCTCAGTCTCTGAGTAACAGATTTTCCTGAAACTTTAATCGTCCTAAAAATCGGAATAAACTGGAATTCATCATGGTAACTAGTAGGCTTTTCACACTATGTTTCACCTTGGGTTAAGGCCAGTGTTAGGATGTCTTTTAAAAGTGTCTTTTAATGGCTTTAACACTACAATTGAATGTTTCTGAGGTGCTAACCCTGAATTGCTATGCCAAATGTATAAAGTGTAAAGAAAAAAAAAACAATGTAGTGCTAGAACGGTTTAGTGGTATGGCAAGTTGTTTAGCAGCAGACAACCAATCACAAACTAAACAATGCATTTCTCTCATTTTTTGTATGGAAACCACACTGCTGTTAGTTTCAGCACCTGATGGAAGTGTGTAAAAATATATCACTTTAGACAACCAGACAACAACTTTAGACAAACAGTTTATGTGGGGCTATTTGCACAGATGAACAAGTAGTTATTAAAACAGACTGCATACTGTACTTGTCTAATCAATGAAAGCAGATTGGAGGATGTTACCAGTGCTCAGTCTAAAACTATTCCATTGTGTGAAAAATAAGGACACTTTAGCATACTTAAAAGTAGTACTTTTTTTTACAGAAATAATAAACTTAAATAGGATATAAACTTAAATAGGAAGTTCAAACTTTTTTTCCTGGCATTTAAGTTATTTTTAATTAAATGAAAATGTATTATACTTTAAATTTATACTCAATGCAATTAGTTGAACTTATTATTCTTTTTTGTCCCACTTAAGCAGGACTTAAGTACACTTTGGCCTGGTTTCACAGACAGGGCTTAGACTAAGCCAGGATTAGGCCATAGTTCAATTAGGACATTTAAGTAATTTTTATAAACATGCTTAGAAAAAAACATTACTGGTGTGCATCTTGAGACAAAACAAAGGCACTGATATATTTTAAGATCAGTCAGTGCAAGTTTATTTCAGTTGAAACGGCTCAGACTTACATTTTAGGCTCGGACTAGGCTTAAGCCTTGTCTGTGAAACCGGGGGATAATGTGTAATTTTATAATTACTTCTTGTCTTTGAAATATGGTTAAAATGCATTTATTAAACTAAACTACTGTTTACTATGACTACATGCTAATTGAAACTGGTATGTCATGCATTTAGATATATATGTAATTTAGTAGATTTAAAATATATTCACTTTAAATGCAATATCAAATAACATACTACAGTTAAAATTATGATAAAGTACGTTATGTATGTGTTTTATTATGTTAAGCAACACATTAAATATGTAAGTTTACTTCTTTAAAGCACAACAATAGTTTAATAAAACAATGATTTAAAATGTACTAAAAAGTACAACTTTTAATTTGACATTATTACAGTGCACAATTTGAAAGTGTACTTAAGTATTTTAAGAAACATCGTCATGAAAGTGTACACTTAAGTGGCCATTTACTTCATTAATATTATATTATCTGCAAGCATTTTTAATTTTTTTAATACTCTTTTAAGATTTAAAGTACACAACAACTGCACATTCAGTACAATTAAGCATCCTTTTTTTCTCAAGGGTTTTGCTAATCCTTCATGATGATTATGCATGTATCTTTATGAGCGCATATTAATTGAGAGACTGTGGAAATATGGAATATCAAAATTTTCACTGCAGGAGTATTTCAAATTAATTAGTGATGTCAAAATGTGATTTAGAAGAGTGAAAAAAGAAAATGGTGACCAAGATGTATATTTTTACTTACACCTACACTAAATTGGTGTAAATAAAAAACACAATGCATCAACTAACCATGGATATGTAAATAAGTTAACCTAGAGTTTACAATTGCACAATGTAAAATGTGAAACCTGCAACTCAGGATTAATTAAAGCCGCTTTTAGTAACCCAGAGTACAACAAAACAGCCTAGCAATATAAACTGACCGTTATTGAAACACAATATGCTAATTTTAATCTTATTTTCAACATCTTATTTCTAAATAAACCTCCATAGCACTTAAACAAACATAATTTATTCGGCACATGACTTATGATCAAGCTATCATTTTACAGCATGTACATATGCTACAAACATCACTGACTTCTGAACAGCATCATACAAAGAAGCTCTGTGATTGAGATGTGGTTGAATCATCAAGCCTGACCCCTACTGGTCTGAACTCACCCTGCACTGTGAAGAGGAAAACCAGCTTCACAAAGTCACCAAGGACAAACAGATTAAATCCGGTTCTTCCAGAATTTTTTAAGATAACAGCAAAAAACAGAGAACAATGAAAATATATGCAAATTAAAGCCACCAGGTATTTTGCCCTGCAGATTAAAATGATCAGGTGATTTAAGTATTGAGGATTATGGCTAAACACTTAAAAATAAAGGCTTAGTGATTCTTTGTAGCATATTAGATACATCAAAGACCATTTTCTTATCAAAAACCATTTGTTTTTGCATAGAGTTCTTTAGTTTGCTAAAAGTTCTTGAGGATTCATTATGGGTTCTTCGAATCAATTTACTGTGAATCATTTCTATTTGTAAAAAAAAAAAATCCCTTTTTTAATGTTTTATGCTCACCAAGACTAATTTTGTGATTTCCTGTGATGGCAAATCTGAATGTAAAGTTGAATAAAATACATGATTTTTTTTTTAATTGCTTATAATTTTGAATTTATAAATTGTGTCATTATTTTGTGTCATTGCTAACATGTATATATATATATATATATATTGGACACTGGCACAATTTTCATAATTTTGGCTCTGTATGCCACCAGAATATAATTAAAATGAAACAATCAAGATGAAATTGAAGTGCAGACTTTAAGCTTTAATTCAAGGGGTTGAGCAAAAATATAACAGAAAATGCTTAGGAATTACAACCATTTGTATACACAGTCCCAGCATTTTCAGGGGCTCAAATGTAATTGGACTATTAAATATACAGGTGCATCTCAATAAATTAGAATGTCGTGGAAAAGTTCATTTATTTCAGTAATTCAACTCAAATTGTGAAACTCGTGTATTAAATAAATTCAATGCACACAGACTGAAGTAGTTTAAGTCTTTGGTTCTTTTAATTGTGATGATTTAGGCTCACATTTAACAAAAACCCACCAATTCACTATCTCAACAAATTAGAATACTTCATAAGACCAATAAAAAAAAAACATTTTTAGTGAATTGTTGGCCGCCTGGAAAGTATGTTCATTTACTGTATATGTACTCAATACTTGGTAGGGGCTCCTTTTGCTTTAATTACTGCCTCAATTCAGCGTGGCATGGAGGTGATCGGTTTGTGGCACTGCTGAGGTGGTATGGAAGCCCAGGTTCCTTTGATAGTGGCCTTCAGGTCATCTGCATTGTTGGGTCTGGTGTCTCTCATCTTCCTCTTGACAATACGCCATAGATTCTCTATGGGGTTCAGGTCAGGCGAGTTTGCTGGCCAATCAAGCACAGTAACACCATGGTCATTGAACCAGCTTTTGGTACTTTTGGCAGTGTGGGCAGGTGCCAAGTCCTGCTGGAAAATGAAATCAGCATCTCCATAAAGCTTGTCAGCAGAAGGAAGCATGAAGTGCTCTAAAACTTCCTGGTAGATGGCTGTGTTGACTATGGACTTCAGAAAACACAGTGGACCAACACCAGCAGATGACATGGCAGCCCAAATCATCACTGACTGTGGAAACTTCACACTGGACTTCAAGCAACATGGATTCTGTGCCTCTCCACTCTTCCTCCAGACTCTGGGACCTTGATTTCCAAATGAAATGCAAAATTTACTTTCATCTGAAAAGAGGACCTTGGACCACTGAGAAACAGTCAAGTCAAGTCAAGTCAAGTCACCTTTATTTATATAGCGCTTTTAACAATACAGATTGTGTCAAAGCACTTAACAGTATCAAGTTGGAGGATAGAGTGTCAGTAATGTATAATAATAAGATTAAACACTCAATTTTCAGTTAAGGGCGTTTCATTATTGAATTCGGAGATGTCATTGTCTAGCTAAGTTTTGTTTAAATAGTAACTGTGAAATCAAATTTACTATAATCGCTAGAAATTAAGTGTCCCCAACTGAGCAAGCCAGAGGCGACAGCGGCAAGGAACCAAAACTCCCTCTGAGACAGAATGGAGAAAAAAACCTTGGGAGAAACCAGGCTCAGTCGGGGGGCCAGTTCTCCTCTGGCCAGGATATTATTGTTTATTCATTGTTTACTTATTGTTTTAATTACATTTTTAAATGTATAAATGTATTATATTTCTATTTTTATATTGTTGCAATTTCTAACAATAATAGTATTGTGTAGTTAGGTATTTTATTATTATATTTTTAATTATTTGTTTTATTTTTAGTTTTATTGTATTTTAGTCGAGGTCTTCACTGGGGATATGTCTCTGGGGCTCATCGCTGACGATCAGGGCCGCAGACATCATCTCCCGGCGCCGATCCACCATCTGATCCGGACACGGACTGAGAAACAGAATAAGAAAGAAACAACTATTAGCGTAGATGCCAATCTTCTTACGATGTAACGAGTACATCGTGTGTTATGGGAAGTGTTCCCGGTTCCGGTTGATCTAATTAATGCAGCCTAACAATCCTTTAACGGATTTGAATAATAGAAGTGTAGTAGTGTGTTAGGTGTATGTCAGGTTAAAAAGGTGGGTCTTTAATCTAGATTTAAACTGACAGAGTGTGTCTGCCTCCCGAACAGTGTTTGGTAGATTGTTCCAGAGTTTGGGCGCTAAATAGGAAAAAGATCTGCCGCCCGCAGTTGATTTTGATATTCTAGGTATTATCAAATGGCCAGAGTTTTGAGAGCGCAGCGGACGTGAAGGACTATAATGCGATAAGAGCTCACTCAAGTACTGAGGAGCTAAACCATTTAGGGCTTTATAAGTAATTAACAAGATTTTAAAATCTATACGATGTTTAGTAGGGAGCCAGTGCAGTGTTGACAGAACCGGGCTAATGTGGTCATACTTCCTGGTTCTAGTAAGAACTCTAGCTGCTGCATTTTGAACCATCTGTAATTTGTTTATTAAGCGTGCAGAACAACCACCCAATAAAGCATTACAATAATCTAACCTTGAGGTCATAAACGCATGAATTAATGTTTCTGCATTTGACATTGAGAGCATAGGTCTCAGTTTAGATATATTTTTAAGATGAAAAAATGCAGTTTTACAAATGCTAGAAACGTGGCTGTCAAAGGAGAGATTACTATTAAATAGCACACCTAGGTTCCTGACTGATGACGAAGAATTTACAGAGCAGCCATCAAGTGTTAGACAGTGTTCTAGGTTATTACTTGTGGGGGTTTTAGGTCCGATAATTAACACCTCTGTTTTTTCAGAATTTAGCAGTAAGAAATTACTCGTCATCCAGTTTTTTATATCGACTATGCATTCCATAAGTTTCTCAATTTGGTGTGTTTCACCAGGCCGTGAAGAAATATAGAGCTGAGTATCATCAGCATAACAGTGAAAGCTAACCCCGTGTTTCCTAATGATATTTCCCAAGGGTAACATATAAAGCGTGAAAAGTAACGGCCCTAGTACTGAGCCTTGAGGAACTCCATACTGCACTTGTGATTGATATGATACCTCGTCATTCACTGCTACGAATTGATGGCGGTCAGATAAGTACGATTTGAACCATGCTAATGCACTTCCACTAATGCCAACAAAGTTTTCTAGTCTATTCAAAAGAATGTTGTGATCGATAGTGTCGAACGCAGCGCTAAGATCCAGTAGAACTAATAGAGAGATACAACCACGATCAGATGATAAAAGCAGATCATTAGTAACTCTAATGAGAGCAGTCTCAGTACTATGATACGGTCTAAATCCTGACTGGAAATCCTCACAGATATCATTTTTCTCTAGGAAGGAATGTAATTGTGAGGATACAACCTTTTCTAATATCTTTGACAAAAAAGGGAGATTCGAGATCGGTCTGTAATTAACTAGATCTTTGGGGTCAAGTTGTGGTTTTTTAATGAGAGGCTTAATAACAGCCAATTTAAAGTTTTTGGGGACATATCCTAATGACAATGACGAATTAATAATAGCCAAAAGAGGATCTATGACTTCTGGAAGCACCTCTTTTAGTAGTTTAGATGGAATAGGGTCTAACATACATGTTGTTAGTTTAGATGATTTAACAAGTTTATACAATTCTTCCTCTCCTATAGTAGAGAATGAGTGGAATTGTTCCTCAGGGGATCTATAGTACACTATTTGATGCGATAATATAGCTGACGGCTGCATGGTTACAATTTGATCTCTAATAGTATCAATTTTGGAAGTAAAATAGTTCATAAAGTCATTACTGCTGTGCTGTTGGGAAATGTCAACACCTGTTGATGCTTTATTTTTTGTTAATTTTGCCACTGTATTGAATAAATACCTGGGGTTATGTTTGTTTTGTTCTAAAAGAGACGAAAAGTAATCAGATCTAGCGGTTTTTAAAGCTTTTCTATAGGATAGAGTACTTTCCCGCCAAGCTAAACGAAATACCTCTAGTTTTGTTTTCCTCCAGCTACGCTCCATTTTCCGGGCTGCTCTCTTTAGAGTGCGAGTGTGCTCATTATACCACGGTGTTGGACTCTTTTCCTTAATCTTCCTTAAGCGTAAAGGAGCAACCGTATCTAAAGTGCTAGAAAAGAGAGAGTTCATAGTTTCTGTTACATCATCAAGTTGTTCTGAGCTGTTGGATATGCTAAGGAATTGAGATAAATCAGGAAGATTACTTGCAAAGCAGTCTTTTGTGGTAGAAGTGATGGTTCTACCATATTTGTAAGAAGGAGTGAAACAGTCCAGTTCTTTTTCTCCACAGCCCAGGTAAGACGCTTCTGATGTTGTCTCTGGTTCAGAAGTGGCTTGGTAGCCCTTTTCCTGAAGACGTCTGAGCGTGGTGACTCTTGATGCACTGACTCCAGCTTCAGTCCACTCCTTGTGAAGCTCTCACAAGTGTTTGAATCAGCTTTACTTGACAGTATTCTCAAGCTTGCAGTCATCCCTGTTGCTTGTGCACCTTTTCCTACCCAAATTCTTCCTTCCAGTCAACTTTGCATTTGATATGCTTTGATACAGCACTCTGTAAACAGCCGCACCTTTCAGTAATGACCCTCTGTGACTTACCCTCTTTGTGGAGGGCGTCAATGTTCGTCTTCTGGATCATTGCCAAGTCAGCAGTCTTCTCCATTATTGTGGTTTCAAAGAACAAGAGATACCCGGAATTTATTCTGTAGGGATAGTCATTAATTGAAACTCAAATGTAAATATTTTAATATTTTGAGATACAGATTTTTGACTTTCATGAGCTGTAAGCTCTAATCATCAAAATTAAAACAAAAAAACTTTTGAAATGTTTTATTTACATGCAATGAATCTAAAATATATGAAGGTTTCACTTTTTGAAATAACTTACAAGAAAAAATGAACTTTTTCACGACATTCTAATTTATTGAGATGCACCTGTACATGTCATCATAAATAAAATGTTCATTTTTAATATTCTGTTGAGAATTCTTTGCAGGCAATGACTGCCTTGAGTCTGGAACTCATGGACTTCACCAGAGACTGAGTTTCCTCCTTTGTGATGCTTTGCCAAGCATTTACTGCAGCTGACTTCAGTTGTTGTTTGTTTGTGGGTCTTTCTGCCTTTAGTTTTGTCTTCAGCAAGTGAAATGCATGCTTGATCAGGTTGAGATCAGGAGACTGACTCTGCCATTGCAGAATATTCCACTTTTTACCTTCAAAAACTCCTGGGTTGCTTTATCTGTATGTTTTGGGTCATCGTCCATTTGTACTATGAAGTGCCACCCAATCAACTTTGCTGCATTTGATTGAATCTGTGCAGAGAGTATATACACTTCAGAATTCATCCGGATGCTTCTGTCCTCTGTCAAGTCATCACTAAACACCAGTGGCCCAGTGCCACTGGAAGCCATGCATGCTCAAGCCATCACACTGCTCCACCATGTTTCACATTCACAGATGATGTTGTATGCTTTGGATCATGAGCTGTTCCAAGCAGAGCATGTGAGCGGAGTGGAGCGGGAGCGGAGCGGGGAGCGTAGCGGTCATATTTCCTTCAGAGCGGAGAGCGCCTTCTGAAGATTCCGCTCCGCTCGCTCAATACGCTCAGGGCGGCTCGCTCAACCCAAAATGCCCTTTGGTAATTTGCTAGTTCGAGAGTCTGTGGAATAGGCTAAGCAATAGTTTGTCTAAGCTAATGTTTCTAAAAGCAAATTCTAAAATCCTGTAAAGATTAACAGACGTTTTAATAAACATTTCCCCATTTTGGTCTATTTAAATTTTTAGAAAGTGTTTCTTTTTTTAACGCCTCAAAATAATAATTTGTTAAGTGCATTTCATCCTGTGTGTGCTTTCATGGGCCTAATAAGCAAGGTGTATTTTGTGAAATTCTATGTGCATTTCATCTTGTGTGCGTGTTTTGAATGTTCTGTTGCACAATAACTGAAGCTGTGTTTTCATGGAAAAGTATACTTTTTCAGTTATTTAATTTTTTTAGGAAGGTTTGCCAAGTGGCTTCAAAAACAAGACACATTTTTAAATTAATAGTTTTAATTTAATACATTTAAATTAATACAATTCTTCAAGCTGAACGTCACCCTGAAACATAACCATTACTTATCAGACTACTGCTTCAAGAATTTCATATAAACAGGAAAAAAAAAAAAAAACAGGCCAACTGGATAAATTTAATGTCAGAGCGTGATCTGAGCGGGATTTGGTTTACCGGTGAGCGTGAGCGGAACATTAGTGGAGCGTTTGCTTTGGCCGTGAGCGACTGAGCGGAGCGCTCCCCCACAAAGCGGAATATTGAGCTGAGCGTCACACCGCTCTGCTTCGCTCACATGCTCTGGTTCCAAGCCTTCTCCATACTTTTTTATTCTCATCATTCTGTTACAGGTTGATCTTAATTTCAGCCGTCCAAAAAATGCTTTTCCAGAAGTGGTCTGGTTCCATTCAGGAACTCAAGCTGCGTCGAAACGCTATGGGAACGCTTTCAGCTTGACCACGCTCTGAATCACGTGTAATCAGTCCAATGGAAGGGCGAGACGTCATGGTGACGTAGCGACCAGGAAGCTTAAAAGCACGTGCAGTGGAACCGGCGTCAGCTTTCTGTCATTCAGCAAGCACTCTGTGTGTGTACAGTCATTCTCGTTTGTAAGTCTTATTTGGCGTTGTCTGTCCCCATAAAACAGCATGTCTAAAGCCAAATATAAGACAAAGCATAAGGGCGAAAGCAGATTGTGTTACAGGCTGTACGTGGTCTGCTTGGGAGCGAAGCACGCAGAGTCGGCTCTCGAGGGCATTGCGAGCGGATTCCCATGCGTACGCTTTGCTGAGCGTCGATGAGGATTTGCCCCCTCAATCGCCCCAATATGAGGAGCTTATGGAGGTGGTAACTCATGCTGTGGCCAAATTAAACACTGACTGGCCCGCTGAGAAACAGTCCAAGCCACAGAAAAGTAAGTTGGATGAGCACTTTCTGCGGGCGAGGCCACCACCTCCACGCCAGACACCGAGGTGTCGAGATCGTGGGCCAGGCCATTCTCGGCCCGCCTCTTCATCCCCGCTTCTGACTACTACGGTAATGTGGCAGGGTTGAGTGAGCGTGGCTATAGAGTGATGCCCTGGGTGGAACAGGCGCTTGCGAGCTATCTGTCCCCCGGCGTGGCATCGTCTCTAAAGGCTCCGGCATTGCCCACCAAGCCGCAGCGTACAACCTCAGCATTGGTGGGCAAAGGGTATGCGGCAGCGGGTCAGGCTGGTGCGTGTCTGCACACAATGGCTGTGTTACAGGCGTACCAAGCCGACCTGCTGAAGGAGTTGGATGAGGGCAAGGAGATTAAGTCTGAGGATATCTCAGAACTTAGGTGGACCGCTGATTTGTGATTTGCTGATTTGCATTTGTGGCTGACCCTGTCCGATAAGAGAGAAAAGGACAGGGTCTGCCTCATGGACGACCCGCTTGCGCCTTCTGGCCTGTTCGACGACGCCGTCAAATCCGTTGTCGACAGATACCAGGCCCGTAAACAAGCGGCGGCGTTTCAGCGGTTCCTCCCTCACCGCTCTCGAACTCTGGGGGCTGCTGGGCGGGAGCATACCAGCTCCTCATATAGGGAGGCTCAAAAACAGAGTGTCGCCTCTTGTGCGCCCCCGCAGAGGGGCCGGGAACAGCGGCACTCTAAGCCGGGGACTGCCAAGCTGAAGACGGATATGCGGGCCGTTCTTCAGGCTAGAAAGTCCTCGGCGAAGAAGTCCTGACATGTGTGGCTCAGGACTTCAGAGGGCGGCCCCTACTGGGGAAGAGCAGCATACACCGTATCACACGGTGCCCGTCTCGCCTCAGTGCCCTCAGGAAACCGGTCTGCCAACTCTGCCAGTGTTCCAGGGCGCAGCTGTCTCCAGCGAGCACTGCTCTCAGTCTCTTCCGCCCGGAAACGTAGCGGAGCTGAGAGGCTCGCCACCTCTTCTGAGGTCTCTAGAGCTGCTAGATCGGCCGTCCCCTGCCGGTGCGCCGCTTCAGGGCACCGATTTAGCTGCTCCAATTACACCAGAGATCAGTCTCGAGAGACTGATTCCCTTAGTAGACTATTTAGCAGCGTGGAAACTAGTGATGCGTGGGTCGTCTCATAACCCGCGGACCCCGCGGGTAACCTGCGGGGCGGGTTGGGGCGGGTCAAGAAATTGTCACTTTATTTGCGGGGTGGGTTGGGGCAGGGTCATTAAAAAAAAAAAAAAAAAAAATCCATGTATGTTGCGTGCAATTCCCTATAGCCAATATTAAATATTTGGGAATATCTATTTTCATATTTTATTAGAATCTTTGATAAGGTTACAATACGAAGGCCTACGTAGCAACTTAACTTGCTTGATGTCCCCAAACCTTTGGCGTCACGTGACTCGTCACGAAAGCGCCAAGCAGCTCTGTATCCCATTCCCAGCCACAAGCGCATCAAGTGAGCGCACATTCAGCTCTGCTGGCCGGGTGCTGGAGTCTAGGTGTAATAGATTAAACCCCGGTACAGTGGATGCCATTCTTTTTTTGCACAGCGAACGTAAAAAAGCTAAATGAACATTTCCGTGTGTTAAATAAAACAAAAGTTCAGTGGTTATGTAGCGTAGGCTGTAAACTGTAGGCCTATACAAATCTGAAATAAAAAATTGTTTAGCCTATTAGATGAATACAAACGCTGCTTTGTAAATGTTGAAAATGTTTATCATTATCTTGTTATGACCTGATTTATGGTTCATATTCATAATCGTATGTTGTTGCCAGTTTACAGGGCGATGTTTCCAAGCACTTTCAGGCTGAAATAAAGGCTGTTTTCATTTACATTACAATGCCTAGTATGTCTATTTAATGGTCGCGGGTGCGGGGCGGGTTGTAAAAATAGATACAGTGGTGCGGGGCGGGCTGGGGCGGGCCAAATAATTTCATAAAAGCGGGACCCGCGGGTTGGAAAAAAACCCGACCCGCGCATCACTAGTGGAAACTACTGCCAAATGTGTCTCAGTGGGTTCTGCACACGGTAGAAAAAGGCTATCGTATTCAGTTCGGCTCTCCACCGCCGCGTTTCAGTGGGGTCATTCCTACTCTGGTCGGCCCCGAGCAGGCTCTGGTTATGGAACAAGAAGTGAACACTCTGTTGAGAAAGGAGGCCATCGAGGTGGTCCCTCCTCACGAGAGAGAGAGTCCGGGTTCTACAGCCGGTACTTCATAGTTCCAAAAGAAGGATGGAGGGTTGCGTCCCATTTTAGATCTGCGTCAGTTGAACCGCTCAGTCATGCGACTGAAGTTCAAGATGCTCACACTCAAACAGGTTGTGTCTCAGATCAGGTCCGAGGAATGGTTTGTCACGATAGATCTAAAAGACGCATACTTCCATGTCTCCATCCTTCCCACTCACAGGAAGTTCCTGAGGCTTGCTTTCGGGGGCGAAGCATACCAATATCGGGTTCTTCCCTTCGGCCTTGCACTCTCACCCCACACTTTCACGAAGTGTGTGGATGCTGCTCTGGCTCCGCTGCGACTCCAGTGCATCCGCATACTGAATTACATAGACGATTGGTTGATTTTAGCTCAATTGGAGCAGATGGCGGTTCGACATCGAGATGTCGTTCTTGCCCACATGAAAGATTTGGGGTTAAGACTAAATGCCAAGAAAAGTGTGCTTTCTCCATTACAGAGAACCACTTATCTGGGTGTGGTGTGGGATTCGACCACGATGCAGGCATGTCTGTCCCCTGCTCGGATCGAGTCGATACTCAAGTCAGTCAAGAGAATGAGAGAAGGCCGGTCACTCACTGTCAAGCAGTTTCAAAAAATGCTGGGTCTGATGGCAGCTGTGTCCAACGTGATACCTTTTGGCCTGCTGTACATGAGACCCCTACAGTGGTGGCTCAAGACCAAGGGGTTCTCCCCGAGGGAAAACCCGCTCCGCATGATCAAGGTCACGATGCGATGCATACGTGCCTTAGACATGTGGAGGAAACCTTGGTTCTTGTCTCAGGGCCCGGTGCTGGGAGCTCCTAATCGCCCCGAGGGGAAACCCGCTCCGCATGATCAAGGTCACGAGGCGATGCATACGTGCCTTAGACATGTGGAGGAAACCTTGGTTCTTGTCTCAGGGCCCGCGGTGCTGGGAGCTCCTTGCCGCCGTGTAACGTTAGCGACGGACGCGTCCCTCACCGGTTGGGGAGCGGTCATGAGTGGTCACCCTGCCCGTGGTCTGTGGAGCGGCCGCCATCTGACGTGGCACATCAATTGGCTGGAGATGCTGGCCGTGTTTCGAGCTCTGAAACTCTTTCTCCCAGACCTAAGAGGTCACCATGTGTTGGTGTGCACCGACAACACATCGGTGGTCTCTTATATCAACCATCAGGGAGGTCTGTGTTCACGCCCCTTGTACAAGCTGGCGCACCAGATCCTTGTGTGGTCCCAGGATAAACTCCTCTCGCTGAGAGCAGTGCATATTCCTGGGCATCTCAATATGGGAGAAGACGTCCTGTCGAGGCAGGGGCCAAGGCCCGGGGAATGGATGCTTCACCCCGAGGTGGTGAAGCAGATATAGAGAGTTTTTGGCCAGGCTCAAGTGGACATCTTTGCGACTCAGGAGACATTGCAATGTCCCCTCTGGTTCTCTCTGATTCCTCCAGCTCTTCTGGGACTGGATGCTATGGTGCAGACTTGGCCGTGGCTTCGTTTGTACGCTGTACGATGGTGAGAGTGCGCCGGATGGGGTCTGTCAGCTATTAGTAGCCCCGTTCTGGCCGGGCCAAGTATGGTTCTCGGACCTGATTTCTCTCCTCGACGGCTCTCCATGGGAGATTCCCGTCAGGAGGGACCTCCTCTCACAGGCGGTGGCTCCATTTGGGCTTATTGAGGAGATCTCTGATCGACATCTCACTATTAAGACTGCCTTCCTTCTGGCTATTTCCTCTCTCAAGAGAGTTGGTGATCTACAGGCCCTCTCAGTGGCCCCTGCTTATCTCGACTTTGCGCCCGGCATGGCCAAAGCGTTTCTGTACCCTCGAGCGGGTTATGTTCCTAAAGTTCCCTCTGTTACACCATAGCCCATCATACTCCAGGCCTTCTGTCCTCCTCCCTTCAGGGAGCCAGACCAGCAGAAGCTTAACTGTATGTGTCCAGTGCGAGCACTGGGCATGTACATCCACAGAGCTGCCCTGTGGAGAAAGGCGGACCAACTGCTTGTGTGCTATGGTCCCCCTAAGAGGGGTCTTCCTGCTACGAAGCAGACCCTCAGTCGGTGGATAGTCGATGCCATCTCTATTGCTTATGAGTCCTCTGGTCTCCCCTCGCCTCTGGGGGTCAAGGCTCACTCGACTCGAAGTGTGGCGGCCTCCAAGGCCTTCTTGGCAAGTGTGTCTATGCTGGACATCTGCAACACTGCGGGATGGTCCACGCCCCTAACGTTCGTGAGGTTCTATGGCCTTGGTATGCGATATACCGGGCTCTTCTGTTCTCTCGTCCTAGTACACACTAGGCAGGAATTTGTCAGTCTGGTGGCGTGGGCATCTCATTCCCATAGCGTTTCGATGCAGCTCGAGTTCCTGAAGGGGAACGTCTCAGGTTACGCATGTAACCATGGTTCCCCATGGAGAACGAGACGCTGCGTCTCAGTGCCATACTTCCGGCATCCCTGCTAGCGCTTGCTTCACTCCTAGAAGCTGACGTCGGTTCCACCGCACGTGCTTTTAAGCGTGCTGTCTCGCCCTTCCATTGGACTGAGTACACATGTGATTCAGAGCGTGGTCATGCTGAAGGCGTTCCCATAGCATTTCGACGCAGCATCTCGTTCCCCTCAGGGAACCATGGTTACATGCGTAACCTGAGACGCTTTTTGAGATGTTTTTTTGGCAAAGTCTAATCTGGCCTTGTTTGCACCTTGTGGTGAACCCTCTGTATTTGCTCTGGTGAAGTCTTCTCTTGATTGTAGACTTTGACAGTGACACATCTGCCTCCTGGAGAGTGTTCTTCTCTTAGCTGGATGTTGTGAAAGGGTTTTTCTTTACCATGGAGAGGATTCTCCGATCATCCACCACTGTTGTCCTCCGTGGATGTCCAGTGCGTTCTTTTTTTCTCATAATGTAACAAAATGTTGATTTGGCCACTCCTAATGTTCCTGCTATCTCTCTGATGGATTTGTTTTGTTTTTGAAGCCTAACAATTGTCTGTTTCACTTGTATGGAGAGATCCTTTGACCGCATGATGTGGGTTCACAGCAACATATTCCAAATGCAAATGGCACACTTAGAATCAACTGCAGACCTTTTATCTGCTTAATTGATGTAGAAATAATGAAGGAATAGCCCACGTCTGTCCATGAAATGGCTTTTGAGTAAACTGTCAGATTACTTATGGTCCCTTGAAAAAGGAGGAGGTACATATTAAAGAGTTGTAATTCCTTAACCAATTGTGATGAGAATACCCTCAAATTAAAGATCAGAGTGTGCACTTTAAGCCTATATTCATTATATATGATGAATATATAGAGACCCCCCCCCCACATGATTGTAAAGCGCTTTGGGTGTACAGCAATACACAATAAAGCGCTATATAAATGCATCATTCATTCATTCATTCATTTAACTGCAGCTTGAATATGTTTGGTCAACAGCTAAAATAATAAAAATTGTGCCTGTGTCCAAATATATATGGACCTAACTGTATATATATATATATATATATATATATATACACTCAAGTTCAAGTTGAGCTTTATTGTCATTCCGCTACATGTGGGGACATACAGTGGAACGAAATGTCGTGCCTCACGGGTCCACGGTGCTACATAAATACAGACATAAATACAGACATACAACAATGAAGTAAAACACTATAAACCTATACACAGCTAACCTACTGACAGATTTTGACTAAGTATACTATATATAAATGTTTTCCCTATACAACTAAAGATAAAGATAAAAAAATACAAACTGTACAAACTATGCGAATGCTTCACATAAATAGTGTACATGTGCAGAGAGAAACATTGTGAGTCAAGCAGCTAGCTGAGGAACAGTACAAAATGATTTGTAGTAGTGCATGAGCATGTAAACATACATATATTGCTGAGTCTTTTGTGGGATTGTGTACACATAGCAGTGTTAGGAAAAGTGTCTAGTGCATAGAGGAGAGTGTGTTACTACAGGTGGTTTGTACAGGCCCACTCACCTGTGTGTAGCACACTTGAATTGCACAAAAAAGTTCACAGTTTTTTCTTTGGTGTGGTAAGGATGGAGGGTGTTTGGAAAGGGGGGGGTGGTCCATGTTTCAGGAGGTAGGGGTTTGCATGGGGTTTCAGAGGGGGGCGGGGTGATCTGAGTTCAGGGCTCTCACAGCCTGGGGGGAAAAGCTGTTGAGCAGTCTGGTGGAGCGGGCTCTGATGCTCCGGTACGGTCTTCCTGATGGTAGGAGCTGGAAGAGACTGTGGGAGGGGTGGGTGGGGTCCTTCACGATGCTGTTGGTTTTGCTGGAGCATCGTGCAAGGAAAATGTCCAGGATGGATGGGAGAGGGGCACCGATGATCTTTGCAGCCGTGTTCACTGTCCGCTGGAGGGTCTTGCGGTCAGCATCACTGCAGTTCCCGTACCAGACAGTGATGCAGCTGGTCAGCACACTCTCAATGGTGCCCCTGTAGAATGTGGTGAGGATGGGTGGTGGGAGACTTGCTCTTTTCAGCCGGCGGAGAAAGTGTAGGCGCTGTTGTGCCTTCTTGGAGAGTGACATGGTGTTGGTGGTCCACGTGAGATCCTCCGTGATGTGCACCCCCAGGAATTTAGTGCTGCTGACTCTCTCCACAGTCAAGCTGTCGATGGTCAGTGGGGGGTGGTCAGAGGAGTTCCTCCTCCTGAAGTCCATCACAACCTCCTTTGTCTTCTCCACATTGAGGGACAGATTGTTAGCGCCACACCATTTAGCCAGCTGTGCCACTTCCTCTCTGTAGTGAGTTTCATCGTTGTTGCTGATGAGACCTACCACTGTTGTGTCATCAGCAAACTTGATGATGTGGTTGGAGCTGAACTTGGCAGTGCAGTCATGGGTCAGCAGCGTGAAGAGCAGCGGGCTGAGCACACAGCCTTGTGGGGCACCTGTGCTCAGTGTGGTAGTGCTCGAGGTGTTGTGGCCGACACGGACTGACTGAGGTCTTCCGGTTAAAAAGTCCAGGATCCAATTACAGAGGGAATTGTTAAGGCCCAGCAGGTTTAGTTTATTTACATACTGTAACATCAGTGAGTCAGTCCACACATTTTCAATGGGCTGATGAATTTCCATAAACTCAAAACTCACACAATATTGGAAATGCTTTCACAAATAGGGTAAATCGGTGTTCCATTATATTTTAAAGCAATGCATTTAGAGAGAGAATTTATATATATATCCCACAATGCTCTGTGTTTAAAGCATTTCTGTTATGAGAGTGTACTACTGTACAATTCAAAAATTTGGAGTCACTAATATTTTTTTTAATGCTTTTTTTCTTTTTCGTTTCTTTTTTTTAAGTCTCTTATCATGGCTGCATTTAATTTCATCAAGGCTGCATTTTTAAAATACAGTAAAATATAAAATATTACCACAATTAAAAATGTATACTCTATATTTTTCTACTTGAATATATTTTAAAATGTAATTTATTCCTGTGATGCAAAGCTGAATTTGCATCTCATATATATGAGCTGTTGTGGGATTATTGTGTTCAGGGGTGCAAACTCGTCAGGAGTGAAAAAGGTGACAAACTAATCTCCCCCCCCACCCCCCGTATATATATATATATATACACACACACACACAGGGGTGGGAATCGCAGGGTACCTCTCGATACGATATAATTACGATACAGCGATTCTGCGATAATCTATATATTGCTAGACAATCATATAATGATACATCACGATATCTGTCTAACTATGCAAACAAAATGCCTGTGAAAAGGTTAAGTGCAAGTTTTCTTTCTTTATTCAAGTCCAAACTGTTAGAAAACAGCAAAAAAGTACTGTAAATCAATTTTAACATGTTAAGTAAATTAATCATTTTATTGATTAATTTATATATTTTTTGTTTGTAGTATATTTAGAATAGATTTAGCTATCACACAAAATAACTTGAGATTCACTTGCGAGTGCAGTTCAACAGTTTATTAGGAACAAACAAAGCTGTCTTTCACAGCTGACTTTTTAGCATCATTACTCCAGTCACATGATCCTTCAGAAATCATTCTAATATTCTGATTTGCTGCTCAAAAAACATTTATTATTATTATTCTGTTGAAAAGAGCTGAGAAGTATTTTTTTTTTTTTGATGAATAGAAAGTTCAGAAGAATAGCATAGTTTGTAACATGATAAATGTCTTTATCATTACTTGTGTGCTAAATAAAAGTTTGGATTTCTATATGCTGACTACAAGCTTTTGAATGGTATAGTGTATATTGTTACACTTGGAGTAAGACTGAAGTAATGAAGAAGATAATTATTTACAAAAACATTACAAAACCTGGCATTTTCATAGTGTATTGTTTATGTGCTCTGAAGGAAAAAAACAAACAAACAAACAAACAAACACACATTTTGAAATTCTGAGTTATTTCTCTCAGCAGATCTTCTTCCAGAAACAGAAAGTAGCCGGGATGAACTTGTTTGTTTACGCGGAGGCGATGTGGGTGTTTACATTCGCACGCGCCTCACGTGGATGTTTGAATCTGAAAGGCGCAAACGGCGCGTGGGCGTTACCATATTAGATATAATGAGTTGAGACGGGAAAACTGGACATCGCGTCGGTTTCATACGGATTACTTTAACATAGAATATTTGTTTTGGACGTGACTTACTTCATTTAAAAGTAGACATTTTAAGCTTTCTATACATATATTTCTCATCTATTTGAGGCCAGTATTCGTGGAGATTCAGGTTGTTTTATTTACGTGTCTGTGAAGAAAGGTGACAGAGACAGAGCCGGCAGAGAACGCACCCTGTTTATTTTATTAATTTTAGAAAAGCACATTATTTCGTTGTTATTATGACTATACAGAAATAAAAGTAGACCCTTTGCAGTTTCAAATGATACCTTATTCTTATCTGTACGATCAAAACTGACAGAGTATTTTTAGTTCTTTTCGCGGTCATAAAGAAAATACTAGACAGCCCGCACCGGTGCAGGCTTCGACCCCAAGGTAAGCCAATCAGAGACAGAGTAGGGCGGGTCCATTCCTGCCATTGCCAACAGGGTCCATTGCCAACAGGGGGAAAAAAACGCTGCAGGTGACGTGACAGATGACTCGCAGATACGAATTTCACCGAAAGGTGACAAGTTTGCACCCCTGTGTGTTGAATGCCGAGCTGAAGTCAATGAACAGCATTCTAACATAGGAGTCTTTGTTTTTTAAGTGGGTAAGAGCCAGGTGGAGGGTGGCGGAGATTGCATCGTCCGTAGAGCGGTTTGGACGGTATGCAAACTGGAGCGGATCGAGTGTGTTGGGGAGGCTGTTTTTGATTTTTTGCATGACTATATATATACTGTATATATATATATATATATATATATATATATATATATATATATATATATATAGCATTTTTATCACGCTCCTATGTGTAGGTTCAGCAATTTCACTTTAATGGCAATGAATAGGTTCTTTTTATTGCCATTAAAGTGAAATAACAGAACGTAAACATAGGAGCCTAAGAAAAATGCTCATTTTAGAAGAAAATTTCAAATGGCACTTTTCATATTTAATATGTAAAAGTGTTTGTAATTGAGCATTTAATATGTCTTGAATTTTCTCTGCTCATACAGTGTGGTACTGTATGCTTTGAAAAAAAATTGTTCCCTGTTAACAATATGTATGTACATATTTAAGTAAGCAATGATAAAATGTTTAATTGCTTATTATGAATGTTTATTTTAACTTTCGTTTAGAATATATCTACTTCAAATTTCACTGAAAAAATAAACCATCATACCCTTTTTCATACCATTTTCAAAATCCTATGATTTGGAACTAAAGGGAAGCAACATCTCTCTCTCTCTCTCTCGCTCTCTACACACACACACACACACACACACACACACCTCGAAATTGACCAATAAAATTTCTCCTATTCCATTTAGCAAAGTATCCAGCACTTTATTATAAGCTCAGCACATTCATTTGAAAACACGGTTCTTCAAATCTTTTTCATTGGGCTCTGATTAAACACACTCATTAACAGGTAGCCAAAGGCAGCGGCCAGCCACATAATGGCTTAACTAAAGAGACGTATGAAAATACACATCTTATAATTACCCAGCGTGCTCCTATTCACACCTCACTAAGTCAAGTGACCGTATAGCAACTCTTGGCTTTACTAAGCACCTGGCTGGCAGAACGATAGCAGAGGAAAAGCAGTTTACTGGGCTAAATAGCTGCTTTTCTTCCTCGGGGTATTTGAGAATCTTATCACTGGAATATCCCAAACTCCAATAGATAGCAGAGAAGCAGCGGGAGCCTAGCGGACAGCTTAGAGGAAATGAAAACACATCCATCCACAGCTCTATCCTTCCTTTCTATTCCACTATTCTTCTGCCTGGAGATCAGCCACTCCAGAGATAATGGGGGGAGAGATTTGTATTTATAAAGAAAGAGAGAGAAACAGAGAAAGAGTGAGAGAGAGAGACAAAGACTGTGGCCACAGTTTCTGAATTCAGCTCGTTTATTTGAGTCTGAACGTCCACACAGCACGTTGACACAATCATACTGTAACATCAGTGAGTCAGTCCACACATTTTCAATGGGCTGATGCATTTCCATAAACTCAAAACTCACACAATATTGGAAATGCTTTCACAAATAGGGTAAATCGGTGTTCCATTATATTTTAAAGCAATGCATTTAGAGAGAGAATTTATATATATATCCCACAATGCTCTGTGTTTAAAGCATTTCTGTTATGAGAGTGTACTACTGTACAATTCAAAAATTTGGAGTCACTAATATTTTTTTTAATGCTTTTTTTCTTTTTCGTTTCTTTTTTTTAAGTCTCTTATCATGGCTGCATTTAATTTCATCAAGGCTGCATTTTTAAAATACAGTAAAATATAAAATATTACCACAATTAAAAATGTATACTCTATATTTTTCTACTTGAATATATTTTAAAATGTAATTTATTCCTGTGATGCAAAGCTGAATTTTCAGCATCATTACTCCAGTCTTCAGTGTCACATGATCCTTCAGAAATCATAAATCAATATGCTGATTTAATGCTTAAGAAACAGTTGTGCTGCTTAATATTTTTATGTAAACTGTGATTTTTGTTATTGTTAGTATATGTGTTATTTGTTATTATTATGTATTGTTATTGTTATTATTATTTTTATTGGGTAATAGTTTAAAAGAACAGAATTGATTTGAAATCTAATTATTTTACAATATTTTATAAATATTTATTTGCAATTTAATGCATTCTTGTTGAATAAAAGCATTAATTAAAAAAATAAATAAAAATCTTATTGACCCCAAAGCTAGCTTTATTTGGGCTAAATCTAAAATCCTGTTACTTTAAACCCAATTATCCATTCTTAATGTTTTCATATATTTTAATACTAATTAATTTCATACTAATACCTCATACATATTTAAGACCATTTTTATTTATATTTTGTATCCTATATTTATGGAAATATTCTCTCAGTAATGTGATCTCTCAGCAGTTCTGTGGATCTGAGATTGACCTTTAACATTGGAGCAAAATGACACACTGACAAAGAGAATCATACTTTACTACAACAGGTGTCTGGGCTGAAGTGTGAACATCACTTTCAAAGGATTGCTTTATCATTTAACAACAAACATTTACACCAACAGCTCTTAACATTTTTACAATCCACTGTCATGAATTTTAATGTAGCTCTCACCCATTGGCCCTGACTTGACCCAGTGACCTCTGAACGGTGAAAATGGGGTGTGAAGCATCTCAAGCAATTGGGACAATTGTAACACCATTACTGCATTTCCATTAATCTGACACTCTGTTCCAGCCTCCTAGATGCTCTGTGGCACCGCACTATTTGTCAAGAGAACTTTGGGATACAGTTGGCCTGCCAATCAGTTCTAAATGGCTAGAGAGGTGACAGAAGCGACGCCACAGACGTGACATGAACAGCTCCCGTGATAATGCTGAATGATTCAGGTACCTGTTTTAGTCAGAGGGCTGGAAAACAGCTGCTGCAGAAGTTTGTTCTCTGACGTCCTCAAAACCACCACAATATCTGCAGGAAGCGTGTCCCGGTTCTTCTCCAGAAAACCACTGACATTATACAACACCTGACAGAGAGACACAAGACATTTCATTATTACACACTTTTACTTGTGAAACTGCAGGAAATCTTTATATTCTGATACAACAGGGATTGATGTGTTAATGAATTACTGCAATAGTAACTTTTAACATACAATGTTGATTATATATACACTACAGTTAAAAGTCTGGGGTTAAAAATTAACATTTTGGTATAACAATATATTCAGCAACAATATATTCAGCAATGATGCATTAAATTGATCAAATGAAACAGTAAAGATAATCAATCTGGTTACCAAAGATTTCTATTTCAAACAAATTTTGTCCTAAAAAACTAATTTAACCTAAGAACCTTCAAAAGAACCTATCACCGTTTCTAATAAATAAATAAAAATAGTGAAAATAGTTATACATTTTTAAAATATTTCATAAAATTATTAATATATTATTTTGATCAAATAAATCAAATTATGTTTGGTGAACATAAGAGACGTTTCCCCAAAAAATGTAAACAAGAAAAAAAACTTATGTTCTTGTGGTTTACTTAAGGTACATTAATTGTTTAAAGTGAATTGAGCTGTTTGCACTCATTTGAATAAGAAGAGTGAGCGTTTTCTATTCTTATGAAGCTATAGGTCCTGCAAATAAAACTCTAGATGATATTTCATGAAATCGTTTTCTCCTTACCTTGCCAGCATAATGCTGGATCCCGAAGCAAAGCTCCACACGCTTGGGTGTCCAGAAGTACTTGTTTCTCAGGTTATCCTGAAACTTATCTATATAACAAACACAGAAGGTGAGTGAAGAATCTTAACAAACTGACCTCTCATCTCAAGATT